>JASDDO010000022.1:402014864-403214864 GCA_030015575.1 Agapanthus africanus | reverse complement strand
ACATCTGCTTTGACATCGTTATCAAAGAGTTTGATTTCGTCAAAAACGTAGATGAACCTTGTATCTACAAGAAGGTGGCAGAGAGTAAGGTTGTCTTCCTCGTATTGTATGTGGATGACATACTCTTGATAGGAAATGACATTCCTATGCCGCAATCGGTCAAGTTCTTCTTATCACAAATATTCTCAATGAAAGATCTAGGTGATGCCTCCTGCATACTGGGAATTATGATCTATAGAGATAGATCTAAAAGGATATTGTGGGATTGTCCCAATCCAGGTACATTGACACCATACTAAAGAGGTTTAGTATGGAAGTGTCCAAACGTGGGTTTTTACCCACGATCTCAGGGCTCACTTTCTCCAAAGAGATGTCTCCCAAGACTGATTTGGAGAGAGCTCGCATGCAAGGGATACCCTATGCTTCGGCTGTAGGCTCTATCATGTACGCGATGCTATGTACCAGACCCGATGTAGCATACTCACTAAGTGTAGTGAGTAGGTATCAAGCTGATCCTGGAGAGAGTCACTGGACAGCTGTGAAGAGCATTCTCAAGTACTTGCGAAGGACTAAAGAGATGCTCTTGGTGTATGGTAACGGAGAACTCCAAGTGGAGTCCTCTACCGATTCGAGCTTCCAGAGTGATAAGGACGACTCTAAGTCGCACTCGGGATTTGTATTTACCCTTTACGGAGGGGCGGTTAGCTGGAAGAGTTCCAAGCAGGAAACCGTGGCAGAATCGACGATGGAGGCTGAATACATCGCTGCCAACGATGCTGCCAAAGAGGCTGTCTGGATCAAGAAGTTCATTACTGAACTTGGAGTGGTTCCATCCATTGAGCATCCAATACCTTTGTATTGTGATAACAATGGAGCGGTGGCTTTGGCTAAGGAACCCATGTCCCATCAGCGATCCAGGCATATTCTGAGGCGGTAACACCTGATCCGGGAGATAGTTGGTCACCGGGAGATCGAGGTCAGAAGGGTTGACACGAAGAACAACACTGCGGATCCACTCACGAAGGCCATTCCCCAGATACAGTTTGAGAGACTCTTCGGGATGCTAGGTATGCGAAACTACAGCAGCTGGCCCTAGTGCAAGTGGGAGATTGTTAGTTGTATGTATGCCCTAGAGGCCAGTATTGTACAGATGATGTATATTATATTGGATGCTTGGACATATATAGAGAGGACTTTCTTGCTCTATATGATAGTATGCTATCTGGTTGCTCTTTATCTTAACATGTATACTTGTCTCTTGATACCGTCTTATAGTTATATATTGGTAAAGCCCTTAGGATGTGTACTTGACTACCTGGAGTATGATGCGGATCATACTAGTGGGGACATGGTAGTCCATAAGTACATCCTTCAAGGTCCCAAGTCGTGGGTGTATCGAGACGGGGCATCGATATACCAGAGTAAACTAGCGTATACCTTCTCGACCCATATAGATGGGCGATGGATGATCCCATATCCATTGGTGTTTGACATCAGAGATGATATACGGGTGCTCAGTGGAGACTGGGTACACTGGACGGACTCGCCGAGAACTCCCAGATGGTATTATAACTCACGTCAGATGGCAGTTCTCTGGTGACACTTGTGCAGGTTAGTCTGTAGACCCGAGATCGTCATAGAGTCTTGTGTGATTCCCACTGTGCTTTGATTTCCACCTTACCACTCCCAAGAGGGCGTGCAAAACGGTGGTTTTTGGGTACAGTCCCGAGTCACATGGAGGCGATGAGCGATAGGAGGGGTTTCGTCTCTCCCTGTATTGGGGGTTGTTGTTGCGATGTGCTCGATTGGCCATAATAGGGAAGTCCCTGGCCAGGGCTGATTTAGAGATTTACTGGTAAATGTTACCAGTAGTATCTTGACCCGTTATGAGCCTCACATCGGCACGACTTATCGGTTATTGGGGTCTGACGTTTACCACCCCTAGACTTGATATGCGACATATCAGACGAGGAGACCGGACTGTACGGGAAGTGTTACCGTTTGGCTTTTACAGGAGTTGGAGCGGGCTTGCTTGCTGATCTTCTAATCGCTCAATACCCGGGTAGCCGTTACGTCCAGCTAGTACCAATGACGGCTTGTGGGTGATTGATGTGATCATCACTTACTGCCGGCGTATTGACGAGTCTATAGAGTCCTACATAGAGGTTTTACTGGCTCAGGAAAAACGAAATAGGTGCGCATATGTGATATGTGCGGGACCAAGAATAATGCGTGTATGTGATACCGTATTCTATTCTCGCGACTTTCTGTATCGGTCGGTTATATGTGATATAGCCGGGTTATCGAATCAAGTGTTGATTCGATAAGTCGATACATTGGATGTTAGTCGGTTATATGAGTTATGACCGGATTATTAAGTCAAGTGTTGATTTAATAATTTATTGTATAATTGTATATTGGATATACTAATTTACATTAACTAACATTTGTTCACTTAAGGGTTTTTCTCACATGTGCACAATTTTAATATATATGTGATATATATTAAAATGTGTTTTCTTTTTGTATCATGGTTGATGATACACTTGACATGGGTGTGTAAGAAATACACCATTCTATTTATTATGGTGGATTATAATTATTTAAGGTAATTACAAAATTAGTGGAATTTTGGAAAGAGCATGAAGCTTGTAGAAGCTTGTTTTGCTTTGACAAAGTCCACTAGCTTTGTCTTTACTTTAGATTTTTGTTAACCTAACCATTTGGATTAGTCATGGTTATGTCTCTACATGAGTTAGTATATGATACTCACTCACCATGGTTAGCTCACTCACTTGATCATTATCTTCATCTTTTCTTTTGTTTATCTTCTTCTTCTTTGAGCAAAAGAAAAGCTAGCTAGGGTTTTCAAGAGAGAGTGAAACATTGTGAGAAAATAAATTCTAAAGTGAACCCACTTCCTATTTCAACATCCTCTACTAGACTAGCACTTTAGTTTAGGGTGTTTGCTTCACTAATTCTCTAGTTAGTGAAGTAGAAGCTTGAGTTGATATTCTCTCGACGTAGATCTTCTTCGGCCTCGAAGACTTCAAGCAAGGACGCTTCTTTCGCCTCGTGAAGCCATGCAAGAGCCCGGGAGAACCACGATCGTAGCGAAGGGACTTCAACAAGGAGCTAATGAAGTGAAGGACCGATCTACAAAGGTTGTATTTCGTATTCACTTAGTCGTAATTGTCTTTTACTAGCATGTGAAACCCTAATTTTCTAGCAACGATCTTGTTTAGGGTTATTCGGCACGGCTAAAATTTTAAACGAGCATGGTTGATGCATTTTAGAACCTTATTAGAGTGCCTAGTAACCCTACAATTACCTGCATGTTCCTACGAACACTTTAAACTTGGGAAAAATGGGTTTCTGACACTCGCTCGAACTTTTTAACTTCTCCTAGGAGACATGCGAATACCCTTCGTCCGCACGCTAAACAATGCCTCAATCCTCCAGGAAATGCGATACACCGGCGGTCATCTCTGGATCGGTCTGCTCTAGATCTGAGTAAGACTCTCCACACTGTAAATCTTCAACTCAACTGGGCCTGCGTCGGCGCTTCAATCTGACGAATCACCTTCGTCTCCCAAATCGGGGTAGACTAGCGATCATCTGTCGCATTTCTGCCTGAAAGCTCCGGCGATCTCAGCTCATATGCTCTGGAAGCGAAATCCCATCAATCTCAGCAACAGCTGGGTCATCTTTCTACACGGTAGGCGATATCATAATCTCTGAGGTATGCTGTACATCAACAGTCCTCTCGCAACTGGCAGCTCTAACAATGGACCGATCATCCGGTGCAAAACTAAACACTCGCCTCAACAGGAGGTCACAACACAACACTACATTGAGACGTTCCCATGTCACCAGAAAACACAATGGCCGGCCCTCGTACCAGACGAGCTCGCCCTGACCGCAACACTAGCAGCAGCTCAAACTGCACTCAACTATGGTGACAGGAACCTCAATCGAGTATCGATGAAAGCAGATCAATGGCATGAGAGGAAACGAAAGATCCAGAATGGATACATGATCATAAGAAGGAACAGCATCAATGAGAGTATGATCATGGAAATGAATAGAATCAAGGATCTCAAATGGATGTATAATCATGGGTAAAAAGAGAATCATAAGTCTCAAAAATATGTACATCCTAAGGTTTCTTAAGTGGAGTACCGTATCGTAAATATGCCGCAGAACATACGTACGGTACGTCACTCTAATCAATCTACCGACTCCATCAATCAGGGTCAACCTATAAAACAAAATTTTGGGTCTAATACCCCCCGGTTCAAGTCTAAGTTCCGTAAGGTCAAGCCTAGGTTCCGAAATACACAACCGCCCTAGACTCCGCATAATCAAACATAGACTCGAACCAAGGTTAAACCTAGCGCTCTGATACCAATTTTGTCACGACCCGAAATATTAGCTCGTGACTAGCACTTGAATCACGCAACGTCTAATGGCGTAACGGAATTCAAGTAAGCTGAAATCCAGAAATCTAAACCTTTTAAGAAAAATAAAGGAGGCGATATTTTGAAATAAAGGTATAATGAAATCAAGTTTTCTTAATGCATAGAAAAGGAACATGAATGATGCAAGTGAAATTTACTAGTTTGAAAACATGTTTCGTCTTTTAAAAATTTTGGCAGCACCTCCTTTGTATATTTTGATCCAAAACCGCAAATACATAATAATGATAAAGGCATCCCCAAGCGGGAGCTAGCTCTTCGCCAAACGGCGGATCACAACCACGCAATATAGTAAAAATAAGTCTACGACGCCCAACGGCAAAGCTCACCACAAGAAGATAAATAAATAAGCAAGACATCAAAACTACAAGTAGCAAAAACCCCTCGCTCTAGGTCTCGCAACCACAATCCCACTAAGTCTCATTACTTATACAATTTACTAATTTTGATTGATGAAGTTAACTAGATACAATATGATATATAAATACAACAGTGGGTACGATACAAATGCCCCACCTATCAATGCAGAACACCAAAATGAAGCTGTGTGCCAGCGATGCCGCTACTGATCCAAGCGGTCAACCTGCAAGAACTGTGGCACAACGGGGGTGAGTTTCCGACTCGTGAGTAGAAAAACATCTACAAGTAGAAATCGAATAAACAACGACTCCTAGGTCAACTATATCATAAAGATAATACTATGATATCTAGGTTGACCGGGTCAGTATATGTGCCAACACTAATATCAATATCAATCAGTGTGTGGATATCATCCAACAATAAAATCAATGTATGTATGAATGTGGATCTCGCCCATCCATATAATCAATGTATGTATGCATGTGGATCTCGTCCAACCATATAATCAATGTCTGTATGCATGTGGATCTCGTCCAACCATATAATCAATGTCTGTGAATATCATGAAAGCATATGCATGAAAGTATGAGGATATAAATCAACGTGTGTCCCTCGCGACACATCAGAATCATGGAACCTGAGTGCCTAGCATCGACACTCGAAAACATCATGAAAACCGTGCTCAGCATCGGCAGGTAAATCCTCATATATCAGGCTATGTCAGTCCGGATCGGCCCACGGACTCCGTCTGCAGAATCGGCCCTCGGCCTCGGCAATACAGGTCGGCTCGTATCCATCTCTCGTCTCAGGTCAGTATCCTCCGGATAACCGCCAGGTCCAACCAATCACCGGTAGGTAGTAGTCCCTCTGCCAGGCTCATCGCCTACTGCACGACAGATCCCTTCTCGCCCCGGGGTACCATACCGGGTCTACCATGTACCCGCAATCGGCTTCATCCGCCTCCTCGAATCGGGTTTCACATGCCAATCTCAGAACCGAGAAAACACATGGTGGACGCACTGAAATATCATATCAAGGAAAACCGGGTTTTTAAAACAGTACATACTTTCCTTTGAAATAGCCACGGTTCTCAAATCCAGAAATCTCATGAAAAACAGCATATCTCAATGCGTAAAATCATAAAGCATGATGTATGCGACATATGATAAAAACGTATGCATATCCGTATATCATGCAGTATGGAACAGTGGTATGACGTATTAAGGGAAACCGCTCTTTTAAATGTTTCCAGTTTTTAAAAATATAACATACGGTTCCCAATTACCAATAAAAACCAGTTCTCTATGTACGTATAATATGTATATGCGCAAGTATGGATGTATCAATGCATGTGTGCACCAATATGGATATACAATGTGTATGTGCGCAAATATGGATATATCAATGTATATGTGCACGAATATGGATATATAATGTGTATGTGCGCAAATATGGATATATCAATATATATTTGCACCAATATGGATATACAAATATGTATATGCGCAAGTATGGATGTATCAATGTATGAGTGCACCAATATGGATATACAAATGTGTATATGCGCAAGTAAGTTATGCGAAGAGTCATATCATGATGCAGCAATCCTACTGTGTAGTGACATGGCAATTATCGATGATGAAGTGTGTGAGCCTACAAATCTGTGTGCGTGTAATATACGCATCATCGATAATGGTGCAGGTGTACCAGTACAAGTATAAGCAATGCAATGAGAATAATATGAATGCAGCATAAGGTAAATCATATGCAAATGCTGATGGGTATACGTATCTAACATGACTGAGTCGGTGAATCTATTAGTCGGCATATTGTCTCACAACAACGCGCACGGTACTATACATCATACGGCAACCTCTAGTCAAGGGTATGGATCAAACATCAAGTCAAACTCATCACGCACGGAAAAACATCGTACGGCGGCATTAAACCAATAGGCATCCTATCATCCTATGAGACAAATCAGGGTACGGTCTAATATCACGTACGGCCTATCATCCATGATTCACAACATTCTATATATATATATATATATATATTTATATATATATATATATAGACACACACACACACACACCTATGTCCCAGGTCACATCCATAACGATCTCATATCAGGGGACCGACAAGGTATCAATCATCTTAATCGACTCGCATCCGTATACCAACATATCATAAGGTCATCATATTCATCTTATATTCCTTTCATCGCATTTATATCTCACATCAAGTCAAGTTTACATAAACATTCTATCTCTACTATAAGTATAAGTATCTAATCTAACATACACACCCGAACCATACAATCAGATTTTTAAAGAAGCGAATCGTAGTTTTGAAAATAGGGGTTACGGTGTTTTTAAGGAAAAGATATCATTTGAAATTTCGTAACGTCCCTCAAGGTATCTGTTTAAAAGATGCATGTGATTTTTTAGTTTAGAAATATGTATGGTTCGGATGACACATCTACGTCGACTATCTAGTCCTATAGTATCCTAAACGGCAATATCGTCAAACATCATCCTCAAATCCCGTCATTACGTATTAGCCGTATTATATCATTTCTAACTATCCTTATTTTTTAATATGGTTTCACTAACTATCATTTAACTCTAACCCTACTTTCCAAATCTAGGTTTCCTTAACCATATTCTATAAATCAGTTTCCATCAAAACTTTGCTGGGGTGCTATACGCCATCTACCCGACATCCCCAGTAGATATAGATCTACTCACCGTAGTCTTCGCTTGCCGAAGTCGTTGACACCACGCTCCATCATCTCAGAATCAACGCGAAGGTACCTACAATAACAACACATGTTGCAACGCTATAAAAATCTGTTCTAAAATCCAATTCAAATCCAAAACGACACACAAAAACCAAAATGTCGCACGAATCACCCAAAGGTCAAAACCTATGGTCTACCTCTCGCAATTCAACCAAATAACCCTCGATATAGACATACAAACGTCAAGTGATTGAATATAAAACCAAATATCAAAACTTAAATCCATAAACATCTTGAAACACATGGCAGCAACCTAGAAAAGTGGTCCCAGATTTTGTCTCAGGTGAAAACAAGGTAAGCAAACAAGTCTAGGGTGTATTATAGGGAGTGTGTGACCTACTGAAGCAACTTGGGCACCTAACACACTAGGGTGGCCGGCCACATATGGAGGAATTTCGGCCAGTCCGGTTTTACTATGGAGTTGGGGTCTCGTTCTGGTAGGGTGGCCTCGTGGTTTCCTAATTTTGTCCCTGGTATTGTTTGGTTGTCTCAGAATTTCCCCGGGTCATCCCAGATTTCTCTGCACACCCTGATTACACATAAAACCAACATTAACAGTTTCTGTTTTCATTTAACTTGGTTTGTTTCAAATAGATCTGGGTTTCTAACCTCATAGGGTTGTTTAAGGTCATCTCTAAAGTCCAATTGTACAGCACCACACAAAATCCCACATAACCTCTTCTAGAAATCTTCAAAGTTCACTAAACTGCACTAAATTTACTACTAAACACGTATGGATACTAAAGTGAATGGAAACTACACAAATAGTGAAGGGATTACCTCATTTGGAACTCATGAATCCCCTTAGATAATCAAAATCCAGTTTTTCTTGTTTCCCCATGCTTGTTGTGACCTTGTGCAAATTTTTTGTGAAGAGCGTGTATGGGTTTTTTTATGTGTTTTTGGGGATGAAGTGAGGTGTTTGAGGAGGGGAAAAAGGGAGTTCTGCCATGGATGAAGGAGGAGAAGGGAAAGGTGAAGGAAATGAGTGAAGAAGAATAAGCCAAGTCCAAGGTTTGACCGCTCACCCTCTCTCTCTCCAAGCATGGCCTCTACATCATTATGTCTCCTCTCTCCCTCCTCAAGTCATCATTATACCTATTTATTTTCTTTCTTTTCTAAAGTCAACAACCATGCATGATAAATGAAGAAAGACCATTATAGAAAAATGTAACAAGTGTAAAAATGATATGGTGCATGTCATGTGCACAAAACACGCTTAATGCACGATTAGCGATATTTAATCGCGATTAGCGTTAAAAGGGCATATAAAAATCCTGAAAATTCATAATTCGCCTAAATCACATAAAACACCCTCTTTTCAGTAATTTCCATAATTTCCCAGATTTTTCCTAATTTATCGGTATTTAATTATACCGCCTTATTAAAATATTCATTATATTTATTATTTAATTATAAAAATTCCCAAAAATAATATTTAATTTTTTTGAAATGTTAGAGTGAGTGGTACTAGAGACCCGGGAGCCCAACTCAACTTCTGGGTCGCAGATTTATTCATTGTGGCCGCAAATTGCGGCTACATTTGGGAATTTGGGGTTGGTTCTTGGTATGTGGTTCACTTATCTGATAATTAGACCTCCTATATGTGCAAAATTGGCTAGTTTGACCTGAGTCAAAATCTGGAAGCACTTTGATGTGATTTTGGCTATGTTTTTCCGTATTTTTAAATGTTTGGTTTTTCCATTTGGATTTGTAATGGGTTGTTGGATGTTTGTACATCGACAACAAGGGTTGTTTGATTGTTTTTGCAACCATATGCCATAGGTTCTAACCAATGAGCGCGCCGTGTGCCATATCGGTTTTCCGGATTCGATTTTAATAAAAGATTGCGACTATGTATTATTGTAGGTACCTTGGCATGGATTCCGAGGGGACGGAGCGTGGCGTCATCGACTTCGGCAAGTAAGGAGCAAGGTGAGTAGATCTATATCTATAGGGGAAGTCGGGTGGATGGCGTATAGCACCCCCACAAACTTTGACGGAAACCGATTTATACATATAGAATATGGTTAAGGGAACCTTATATAGAAAACTATAAATAGAGTTAAAAGATAGTTAAAGAACCATATTAGAAACTAAAGGATAGTTAGAAGTGATATGATATGGCTAATATGTGATGATGGAATTTGAGGATGATGTTTGACGATATTACCGTTTAGGGTACTATAAGACTAGATAGCCGACGTAAATGTGTCATCCGAACCATACCTATTTCCAAACTGAAGAATCGTATGCATCTTTTAAATAGATACCTTCAGGGACGTTACAGATTTGCAAATGATATCTTTTCCTTAAAAACATCGTAGCCCCGACTTTGAAAACTACGATTCGCATCTTTTAAAAACTGATTGTATGGTTCGGGTGTGTATGTGAGATTTAGATGCGATGAAAAGAGAATACGATTTGGCATGTGATATGATGATATGTTGGTATACGGATGCGAGTTGACTGAGATGATTGATACCTTTACCGGTCCCCTGATATGAGTTTGTTTTGGATATTCCCTGGGATGTAGGTATATAGATATATAAATGTTGTGAATCTTGTGTGATATGTCGTACGAGACGTTAGGTCCATACTCCTCTTTGTCATATAGGATGATAGGATCTCCGATGGTTTAGTGACGCCGTACGATGATTTTCCGTACGTGATGAGTTTTATGATGATTGATCCTTACCCTTGACTAGGGGTTGTCGTACGATGGATTATACCGTACATGGTGTTGTGGCTGGGTGCCGATTGTTTGATTCACCGACTCGATCATGTAGATACGTATACCTTATAACTTTTAGCCGATGATTTACATTATGCTGCATTCATGTTATTCTCATGGCATTTCTTATACCTTTGCTAGTACACTTACACCATTATCGATGATGTGTATATTACACATACACAGATTTGCCGGCTCACACACTTCATCATCGATAATTGCCATGTCACTACACAGTAGGATTGCTGCATCCTGATATGACCCCTTGCATAGTTTACTTGCTATAGTTACATATGCACCTTATACTATGTTGCATTTGACTTGGGAGAAATTGGGAACCACAGTATATATTTAAAAACGTGATTCATTTTAAAAGAGCGGTTTTCCCTGATATTGTCGCATCACTGTTCCATGCTGCATGATATACGGATATGCTAACATTTTTTATATGTCGCATACATCATGCTTTATTTTCATACGCATTGAGATATGCTGTTTTCATGAGATTTCTGGATTTGAGAACCGTGGTTATTTCAAAAGAAGTATGTATTGTTTAAAAAACCCGATTTCTCTTGATATGATATTTCAGTGCGTCTACCATGTGTTTTCTCAGTTTTGAGAGTAGCATGTGAAAATCGATTCGAGGAGCATAGGCACCGTCTGCGGGTACATGGTTGACCCGGTGAGGTACCCCATGGCGAGAAGACTCGTATTGTTAGACGGTGAGCCTGGCAGGGGAGCACTACCCATCAGTGATAGTATTTGGGCTCGGCGGATATCCGGAGGATACCGACCAGAGTCGAGAGATGATATGGGCCGATCCGGACTGACGGAGCCCGAGAGATATGAGGATTTGTGTGTCGATGCAGGACACGGGTTTCATGATGTTTCGAGTGTAGATGCTGGACACTCAGGTTCCATGATTTTGATGTGTCGCGTGGGACACATGTTGATTTATATCCTCATATTTTCATGCATATACTTTTATGATATTTACATGCATGATGTTGTTGTGTTAGTGGTTAACACGTGGACGAGATTCACATGCATACATACATTGATTATATGGGTGGACGAGATCCACATGCATACATGCATTGATTATACTGTTGGATGTTATCCACATGCTTTTAGGCATTGACTACCTTGTTGTCACATATACACACCCGGTCACCCTAGATATCATAGTATTACCTTTATGATATGTTTTACCTAGGATTCGTTGTTTATTCGATTTCTACTTGTAGATGTTTTTCTCACGAGTTGGTAACTCACCCCCGTTGTGCCACAGTTCTTGCAGGTTGCCCGCATGGATCAATAGCGGCATCGTTGGCACACAGTTGCATTCAGGTGTTTTTCTTTGGTAAATGGGACATTTGTATCGTACCCACCTTGTATTTATATTTCATATTGTATCTAGTCAACTTCATCAATCAAAATTAGTATTTGTATAAGTAATGAGACTTAGTGAGATTTTTGGTTGCGAGACTTAGAGCGAGGGTATTTCCGCTACTTGTGGTTTTGATGTCTTGCTTATTTCTTTACCTTTTGTGGTGAACTTCGCCGTTGGGCGTCGTATACATACTTATACTGCTTTGCGTAGTTATGATCTGCCGGTTGGCGAAGAGCTAGCTCCCGCTTGGGGATGCCATTATTCTTGTTGTGTATTTATGGTTTTGGATCAAAATATACAAAGGAGGTGTCAAACTAGTAAATTTTACTTACATCATTCATTTTCCTTTTCTATGCATTAAGAAAACTTTATTTCATTATACCTTTATTTCAAAAGTTCACCTCCTTTATTTTCTTAAAAAGGTTAAAATTTTTGGGTTTCAGCTTACTTGAGTTATGTTACGCCTTTAGACGTTGCATGATTTAAGTGCTGGTCATGAGCTAATATTTCGGGTCGTGACAGTTAAGCATGAGAGGATATCTAACCATGGTTGAATTTCTAACCTTATCTCATTCATTCATCACAACTTCACTTGATCTTCTTCTTCCTCTCACTTGAAGCTTTCTAGCTTTTGAGTTTGTGATGAAAACTTGTGAGAATATGAAATCTAAAGTGAGCAAAATTCATACTTCATCATCCTCTACTATTTTCCATTTAGTATAGGGTGTTTGCTTCACTAATTCCATAATTAGTGAAGAGATAGCTTGGGTTAGTGTTTCCTCGACGTAGATCATCTTCGGCCTCGAAGACTTCGAAGCAAGCATGTTCGTTTCTTCATGGGAGCCTCTTTAGAGTCCTCAAGTTCATGATCGCAGCGAAGAGACGACTACACAGAGCTAATGAAGTGAATGACCGGTCTATAAAGGTTGTATTCCTTGTTCTCTTTTAGTTGCAAGGTGTTTGCATTTACATTCCGTTGGATTTTTAGTAGACGATTCTAGGGTAGGGTTAGCTAGAACGACAAATTTTTGAATTTGGCATGGACGATGCCTCCCAAAACATTCCTGCTGTCATAGGGAACCCTGCACTGGTATAAGAGCCATGCTAGAAAATTATGAGGATTTTGTTTAGATTTCGAAACAGAAATACTCCGAAACGTGAAACACGAAATTGTAGTTTCTGTCGAATTTAAAATGTTGTCAAAAATTTTTTTAAACAAGTACAGTGTTATATGGGATATATTATGAACAACATGAAAAATTCAGGGGGTTTTCTCGGATTTTGGCCGAGATCACCTAGGTCATGGCCGACCACTTTTTGATGGTTTTGCCTGAAATTTTCACTGTGTTCCAGTAACTCGGTTTTTATGTTTCACATGTTGTTTATTTTTGCTAATTTTACATGTGATGTAATCTTACTGATTGAATGATTTTCTCGGTGTGTAGGTAGAAAATATATAGAAATCACAACCAAAGGAATTTTTAAACCGCAATCAATAACGGTGTCAATGTAGCACATTAATGAATACGGATCGTCCACAGGGAAAGTGTGATTTGATCGTAATTGATTTAGATGAATTGAAAATTAAAGAGAAAAGAAAAGACAATTCGATTCAAGATTTAAGAATTTTAGTTTCAAGAATTAAAAGAGAATAAAGATCAAGAATCAAGAATTGTGAATATGATATCCAAATCGAATTAGTTATCAAGATTTGTAATAAAGCTCGTATGAATCGATTGAATCGATAGCGATGACGAAGACTTGTGATTACGTATTCTTATCCATTGATGATTTGTTGCTAGATCGATGACGATCAACGAGGTGTATGGATCTATCGAAGAAACTAGGGTTTCTTCATCATCATCCCTTGTCCTTTCGTTGATTATCATTCAAATGCTAGCCTCTAGAAAATTCAATCACCGATCGTCGATCTCTAATTAAGAGTGAAAATATTCAAGAAATCTTTTCGCTCGAAACTAGATTGTCGATGATTCAATTTTCTAGAGTTTACAAAACTCATAGGAATTAAAAATAGTTCAAGAATGTGATCATCATCATCTATCGATTTTCTCGATTCCTCCACGAGCGGAGTTTTTATTCAAACATCATATCAAAGAAATCAATCAAGAATTGAGAACTCATCATAATGCTCAAATATAAAGAAAAGCAAGAAAAAGAAATTTCACCTTTTCTTATTCAACAATTTCGTTACAATTTTCTCAAGACTACAAGAATTGAGGAAAGAACTCGATCGTCGAATTAGCTTCGCATCGTCTCCGTGAGTCGCGGATCGTCTTGGATCACTTGCTCGGTTGATGATCTGCGTCGCTCCAAAAAGGTTGATGGCTTCTTGCTTGATTTTGTACTCGGAGATCTTGAATTTGGCTTTTGGTAATTGGATTAGGGTTTGGATGCACAAGTTGTGTCACTCAACTTGTGGGTGAATTGATGTGGAATGATCAACCTTTGAGATGAAGCCTTGGGTCCCTTTATATAGCCCTCTCCTTTAGCTTCCCCTAGAAGTTTGATTAGGATTAGCTTCCTTTAGAAGCTAAGCTAGGATTAGCATCTCTTGCAAGCTTGGTAGTTGAGTAGAAGCTTCTAGAGTTAGTTAGTTAGCCAGCTTCCTTGATAAGCTTGGTTGTTAGGAAGAACCTTCTAGACATAGCTAGCTTGTTTGAGAAGCTTGTGTTAGTTATATGTATGCCCTAGAGGCCATTACTGTACATACGATGTATATTGTAGTGGATGCTTGGACATATATAGGTAGGACTTTCTTGCTCGACATGATAGTATGCTATCTGGTTGCTCTTTATCTTAACATGTAATCTGATTGTCTCTATGTAACATGTTGATAAAGCCCTTAGAATATGTAATCGACTACTGGGACTATAATGAGATCATACTAGTGGGGCCACAGTAGTCGAAGAGTACATCCTATAACTTTTCCTAGTCGAGGGTGTATCGAGACAGGGCATCGATACACCTGAGTAGACTAGCGTATACGCATCTTGACCCATATGATGGGAGATGGATGATCCAATATCCATCGGTGTTTGACATCAAAGATGGTGTACGGGTGCTCAGTGGAGACTGGGTACACTGGACGGACTCGTCGAGAACTCCCAGATGGTATTATATACCACGTCAGATGGCAGTTCTCTGGTGACACTGGTACAGGTTAGTCTGTAGACCCGAGATCGTCATAGAGTCTTGTGTGATTCCCACTATGCTTTGATTTCCATCATACCACTTCCAAGAGGGCATGCAAAAAGGTGGCTTTTGGGTACATTCCTGAATCACATGGAGGCAATGAGTGATAGGAGGGGATTCGTCTCTCCCGGTATGGGGAGTTGATGTTGCGCTATGTCCGATTGGCTATAACTGAAAATCCCGGGCCAGGGTTGCTGAGATCTACTGTTAAATGTTATCAGTAGTTTCTCGTACTGTTATGGACCTCATATCGACACAACTTATCAAGCTACTGGGGTCTGACGTTTACCACCCCTAGGCGAGATATGCAACATATCAGACGAAGAGACCGGACTGTACGGGAGTGTTACTGACTGGATTCGCAGGAGAAAGTACAGGCTTGCTTGTTGATCTTCTGATCGCTCAATACCTGGGTGGTTGTTACGTTTAGCTGACCGCTTGCAGCTTGTGGGTGTTTGATATGATCATCACCTACTGCCGGCGTATTGACGATTCTTTAGAGTCCTACACAGAGGTTTCTTGGCTCAGTCAAAACGGAGTAGGAGCACATATATGATATGTGCGGGACCGAGAACAATACATGTATGTGATACCGTATTAGATTCTCATGATATGAGATATCGGCCGGGTATATGAGATATAGCCGGGTCATCGGATCAAGTGTTGATTCGATGAACTGATACAGATTATATTAGTCGGTTATTTGAGAAATAGCCGGATTATCGGATCAAGTGTTGATTCGATAATTTAATGTATAAGTATATATTTGATATATTAAATTACATTAACTAATATAAGCTCACTAAAAGATTCTTTTTCTCACTCGGGTAATACATTGATATATATGCGATATATGTTAATTGTATTATTTTATTTTGTTACAATAAATATTGTATATGTGATATATAATATTGTAACGTGTTAGGGTTATTAATGCATCATGTTTAGTGGAGATTAAACATGGTTAGGGTTTGATTTGGGTTAAGCTTTTCTAGAAGTTTCTAGAAACTTTGCTTTTTGTTTTTGCAAAGATATTTTGTAAAGATATTTGTTATGATATTTGTTAACCCAACCCAACCCATGACCATGGTTAAGTCTCTACATGGGTTAAGTTATCTTACTTAACTCATGGTTGCAATTCTAACCTCATGACAATTCATTATTCATCACAAAGAGATTTGTTCTTCTTCTTCCTTCTTCTTTCTTTCATGAAAAGCTTTCTAGCTTTTTATGAAGTGATGAAAATGAGTGAGTTAAAGAAAATAAATGAGAGCTAAATTCCTACTTCATCATCCTAATCTATTCTTGCAATTTAAATTAGGGTGTTCACTTCATTTAGTGAGTGAGAGCTTGTGTTAAAGAAAGTTCAAGGTAGATCATCTTTGTTATCGAAGATCGGAAGCAAGCTTGCATCTTTCTCTTCGTGGAGCCTCTCTAGAGTCCGGATACTCGATGATCGCAGCGAAGGGACCTCAACACGGAGCTTTAGAAGTGAAGGACCGGATTACAAAGGTTGTAATCCCAAACTCTTAGTGTTAAAGTGTTTAACATGCTTTGTTTCGCCTAATCTCTAGTTTAAAGATTTTGGTTAGGGTTGTTCGGCACGTCTAAATTTTAAATCGGGCAAGGTTGATGCCTTGTAGACCCTTGTGAGAGTGCCTAGTAACCTTGTAGTGGTATCAAAGCCATGCTAGAGCTTTAGGAGAAGTTCAGGCGAAGTTTAAAGTACGATCGAACTCCCAATACATGTAAAACCCTAGTTTCTGGAAATTTTTTCAAAATGTGATTTTTTCTGCATTAAAAATACTCAAAAAAATCAGCAGGAATTTATATACATTACTATGAAAAACGAGCCAATAACACCTTAAAAGCGCCGTGGAACCGCGGCAGAAACCCTGCTTGCGCGGCGGTTCCGCGGCACTACAGTGTAATTATGGTTTTTATTCTTCACAGTAATATCCTTATGTACTTCCTGATGCTTCTGGGAATTTTTAATTATACTCAAGTGTTGAGTTTTCTGGGTTGTATTGGGTACTCGTTGATTCGATCGGAAAGTTTAACTTCGTTTATGTTTTTCCGGGTAATTTTTAGAACGAATTAAAAAGTTCGAACGGATATCAATAACTCACTTTTTCCCCTGTCGGAAATTTTTTAAAAGTTGGATTTTTCCGTAGTTTAAGAACGTTCTAAGTCGTGCAAGTAACGCGGTAGTCCCTCTAGAAGACAACAAACCTTAACTCGATTATGTGACCGTCTGAACCGCCTCTAAACCTTATGGTTTGTGGCAGTACGGCGTTGCCACATGTGAGGCGTTGGTTTGACCCTTCTACAGCTGGACCATTGGTACTGTGGCATGTGATGGATACTTTTTGAACTCCGCTCAAGTGTTGAGCTATTTGGGAAATCTTGGGTGTTTGATTATTCGATCGGAAAGTTTAACACTGTCTTTTTATCTGGAATGTGATACAAAATTTGGAATCCACAAGTAGTTATGAGATAACTAATTTGAATGTTATAAATCTAGCAGTGTAGTCTCAGATGATCGGTTGCCACGGAATTTTGATGTGATCAAAAGTCTGTCGCAATCACGTAGCGTACGCGGAACTCTCCTGGTAAACTTAATAGATAGCCACGCCCCATAGCCCCGACCAAATGACTGTAAGAGAACCCCGTCGCCAAAAGCATCCATTCGGGTGCTCGCGGCAGCGGTGTTACTCCTTATTGCACTTAGTCGACGTCATCCGGGGTTGCGGCCGTCTACTAAAGTTTGCGACGAGCATTCGATCAGGATGTTGGGAATCTTGTTGAATTGTCCGACTTGATATTGAAAAGTGTTTTCGAGATCGAGACTAAAATGCGGGGTTTATAATTGTTAGGCATGCGATGTCTAAAGAATTCATTTGGTTAGGCATGCGATGTCTAAGGAAGTTGCGTATTCCAACTGTTGTAGTTTTACACTTTCTTTTCTGTAACCGTAAGCGTAGTATGTGGTGTATCGCCGGCTTCGTTGCTATACATCAACGACAATCGGGATACGCATGCGTGCTTACGTTGATGATATGAGATATTATGTGTTGCTGTGATATGTTATATTGGATCGTCGCATTTTGAATAGCCGGGGGTTTATATGAGATGAGGGTTTTTATTTTCATTCATGTAAAATTCATTTGTATGTAATATTCTTTTATTGGGGCACTTCCGGGCTGAGGATGATGTCACCATTGTATATTATTTACTTTTCCGCATTAGGTAGACCCAAGGAAGGGAGCACAAGTAACCGGGTTCTAGGGTACAGTAGGAGGCCATCTCGAGGAGTCGAGATCGGGTCTCCTAACCCTAGAATTGGCAATGTTGCTTGCCGCTCTCGTAGGGGTCTGGGGATGTGGGTTTGGCTATTCATCGCGACCGTGGAATTCGTGTTTTATACAGGCTCGTATTAAAAACACGGACGTCCTAGTATATCCAATATTTCATATATGTTCTTCTGCTGCAATGTTCTGTGATGAGATCATATTACTGCCTGAGACGAATGTTTATATCATATATATTAGATATATGTTATATTGAAGATTTCGTTTCAAATATGATGCTTCTGAAGCATATTAAAATGGGACATCATTAATGAGATTAATGAAATAAAAGAAACCTAAAGATGTTGTAGAAACTTGTCTAAAACACAGGTAGCTCTAGTTCTTGCTTTGCATAGCGGTGTTCCTTGTAGAACATCCAGCACCTTATTCGATAAGGAAAGCGCCGAGATCCCTTCTCCGGGAGTGACCTCTTTAGCGAAACTAGCAGATGCTACAAACTCGGTTTGTCTTTTGATTGTTTTTATAGTTTTTACTTCGCATAGTGATATTTGTGAAATATCATGCACCATATTCGGTGAGGAAAGAGCCGACGATCCCTTTACCGGGAGTGACCTCTTTAGCGAAACTAGAAAATCCTCAAAAACACTCCTTTTAAAATCACTCGATTCTACAACGGTATCAAGTTCATTACGTAAAGGGTTTTCTTAAAAACCTGTTGTAGCCCTCCGTCATTTCAGATAAGTACTACTTAGTATTCGTGCTGCGGTAGTTTGGCATTCGTCAAGGAGTAGTGTACGGTAGCAGACTAGTGCTTATCTGCTAGCATACGATGCGATTGGATTAGGGTATTCGTACGGCGTTGTTTGGCATTCGTCAAGGGTCGTGCGAGTGGGTTTAATTCAATCAGGAAATGTACGGGTTGAACTTGACTAGCGGACTATGGGTGGTTTGGCATTCGTCAAGGTCATAGAACGCTAGGGGTAAAATATTATTGGGAATTTCAAGTGTTGGAATTTGCAATGAAATTGCATACCTTCTATGATTTAGTTGGATCCCGATACCCGCTGCGAGTAAGAGTTACTCCTGGGAGAGTTTTACACATTACAATTAGCCGATCAAGTAGGTGTCTAGAAAAGTGTTAACGGGGTTACGCCCCTAGGAAAACGAGGTTTATTTTAATTAGGTCCATGCGAAAGCACGGGGAACCTCCCTTAAAGTACCGGCACTGGCCTGGCTGAAAGATTGGCGAAGTTGTAGGGTGTAATTAGTCCCGGCTAGTCTTTCCTTTTAGGGTTTGAAGGAAGATTTGATTAAAACAGTGGGAGACATCCTGATTAGATAAATTGATAACCAATCTAATCTTGTAAAAGCGCACGCTGAGTGTTTTCTTCTCTCTCTCTCCTGGTTACGACTATGTCACGCCTTAATCAAGATAATAATACGGATGTATTGACCGAACCCGCTTGTTATACCGCGCTAGGGAACATTGGTCCCGCTCCAACTTATAATTGTTATAAGACAGAGCAGGAAATTGGGGAATACCAGATTTCCCGTGCCGCCCAAACGAAGAAAGTGCATGCTGATGTATCTTCTTCGGGTATGTTCATTACCGAGAACTGTTTCTCAGTATCCTTTACGTCCTGGGTATGAGATACCGGATCAGGATCCCATATATGTAATTTGTTACATGGGCTACAGATAGGTAGAGAACTGAGAACAGGTGATAAGTTTCAAGAGTTGGAAACGATGCAATTGTTGCAAGCCAAGCAGTTGGCAGCTATCACCCTGTATTACCAGAATACATTGATTCCGAACGAATGTTATTAGATACCAAACCTGTTATACAACATCATATCAGTCTCTTTATTAAGTAAAGAAGGATATAATTTTGTATTGTTGGATAATGTTTTGAACATTTCCTATATCAAGAGTTGATCGGTTCAGGCACGTTATCTAAAAGCATAGACGTTCTAAATCAAACCACGGTTCTTAACGTACAGAATACACACAAGAGGAAGAGTTCGGAAATGAACGAATCCTTCTTGAGGCATTATAGACTAGGTCATATCAATGCGACCCGACTAGGTGAAGTTACATATAGATGCATATTTAAATTAGTTTGAATTTACATCTTGTGAAACTTGCCGGTCATGTCACAGAGATAAGATGACCACAGCTCCGTTTATTGGAAACAGAGAAAGAGTTAGTAAACTCTTGGGATTAATACATGTTGATGTATGAAGGTCCCCTGTCTACACATGCCAGGACCGGTTCTTTGTACTTCATTACATTCGCTGATCATCTCTCAAGATTCAGACATATGTTCCTGTTGAAACACAAGTCCGAAACTTTTGAGATAATCACAGAATATAAAGTTAGAAGGAGAGAACCAAAAACCGGGTATAAGTATTATTTCCTTTGATGAGATCAAGGAGGAGAATACTTGAGCACGGAATTCCTGGACTATTCTAAAGGAGAATAAGATTCTCTCTCAGCATTACTCCTCCGTATACACCACAGCACCTCGGTGTATCGGGGCGGAGCAATCACGCCCTAAGTGATATGGTGCGCTCTATGATGAGTACTACTAAGTTTCCTATTTCCTTTTGGGAGTTATGCACTTGAGAAGTTGCATACCTATTGAATAGGGTTCCAATCAAATCAGTTGCCTACCACTTCATATGTGATATGGAATGAGAAGAGCCCATATCTTAAGTATGTTAAGATTTAGGGTTGTCCAGCCTATGTCTAAAAGCATAATCTGGACAAGCTCGAGGCAAAGTCAGTTCTGTAGAAGTTTGATGGATATCCCAAGCATTCGCAAGGGAATATCTTCTGCCAAACCGAGGAACAAAAGATGTTTTGTTTCACAACATGCCACCTTTGTGAAAGGGAATTTCTTGTGAAGAAATTATTGGTCATGAGGTAGAACTGGAAAAAGTTCCAGCTATACAAACTGCAGCTGATGATTTGGTAGAACCAAAGGATTCAATAGTTTCCAACGAACCTCAGCCTCTCCGCCGATCTAGTAGGGTTCCTTACCCACCTGAGAGATACTTCGGTTTTCTCTATGACAGTGGGAGCAAGGATTGCATCATGAGATGATGACCCAACTTATTTCGAGCAGGCCATCAGGAGTGGGACTCTGTAAGAATGACTGGATGCTTAGTGATCTGAGATGGAATCCTTATACACCAACAAAGTATGGACTTTGGTTGCTTTATCTGAAGGGTTAAATCCCCATCAGGAGCAAGTATATCTTGAGAAGATTACTTGGTGTATATGGAAAAGTTGAGTGTCACGACCCGAAAGTACGGAACATGACCGGCACTTAAACTACGAACGTCTCGAGACGTACGTAATCTAAGTAAACCGAAAACCCAGAAATCCAAACCAAGAAGAGTAGTAGAGAGTAGGAAAAACCAATTTAAATCAAGTAGTTTTAATAGCATAAGCCGAATTATGCGGGTTTCTAAAAACATCAAAAATTTACTGAAAATTTCGGCAGAGTCTCCTTTGTAAATACTGGCCCCCAAACGGGATACAACATGAATAGTATACGAAATCAAGAAAAAGGCATCCCCAAGCGGGAGCTAGCTCTTCGTCAATCGACGGTCACAACCACACAAGCAATATAATATACAACGCCAACGACGAGGATCAAAAACTCAAAAGGGAACTCAAAACCACCAGAAATATAACGAGCGACTCTAAGGTCGAAAGAATAAACAACACTGGTCTCTATCTCAATAAATACATGTTTGGTTGATGGAACTTCTAGATACAACAGAATAATGATATACAAGATAATATGATGGGTACGATACAAGAAAAAACCCACCTACTAGCAAGTCAGCCGAATGAAACTGAGCCCGCAAAGCCGTAATGAAACCTGTACGGCAAACCTGCAAGAAACTGGGGCACAACGGGGGTGAGTTGCCAACTCGTGAATAGAAAAACATCTACGCACAGAAATCGCATAAATAACGCAACCTAGGTCAATGATCATAATATATCCTCAAATATATGTATAACAGGCAGCCTATGACAATGTCTAGGGTAATATCTAACCCGAGTGTAATTTCATGTGCCCGTGTCAGTGCCTCAGGTAGCAATATATCATATGAATGAGGTATGCATGCATGAAACAGAATACATGTAAATGAAGAAACTGTTTTCATAAATTAGTGAGATTTCCTTCGTATTTTTAAACTGAGGTATCATAAATGAAATCAGTATCAACAGTGTCTAGCATCGACACAAAACATAAATCTCACTGTCTCGAAATATCAATGTCTCAATCTCAATATCTAGGGCGCCGTCAGTCCAGACCGGCCCCTACCATCCATCTCAAGACCACGACGGTATCCTCCGGATATCCGACGCGTCGGGTAATATCACCGGTAGGTAGTGCTCCCCAGCCAGGCTCAACGTCAACACCACATTCCTCTTGCCCGGGGGTACCATACCGGGTCCACCATGTACCCGTGACGGTTCCTCCACTCCTCGACACGGATCTCCAAAACCACAGCAAACTCATGGTGGACGACACTTACATCACTAGAAAACCGCAACATTTTATATTTTAAAAGATCATAAGTTGTAACTTTTGCGGCTTTCCCCGAAATCCAGAAATATCATAAATCTCAAGAAATCATCACAAGTGCATATGTCAATGATAATGAACTAGGCATGAACAACTGAATAACAGTATGCATGAAGTGGTAGGTAATAACTACAATGTCTAATATGAAATGTAAGGGAAGTACACTAATATCATGTCAACACTACTAGCTAACAATCTAAGTCAAGCAATTATATTCTCTAAAGTGTACGTGACATGGCAATTACCGATGAAGATGTGTGTGAGCCGGCAAGTAGGTGTACGTGGTACATACGCATCATCGGTAATGGTGCTGGTGTCCTAACAACATGATATCAATAATGGAATATGCAGCAAAATAAATATGCGAGGCAGAGCGAACAACAATAATGTGCGGGAGCTGAATACTAGACACAACGATAACTAATCTGCAATAATCTAATATAAGTCCTACGAATGGTGCCTTTTGAAATAACACGAATCATGGGGTTTTGAAAATAGGGGCTACGGTGTTTTTATGAAAAGATATGTCGTTTTTGAAATATCCGTAGATTCCCTTGAGCTGTCTTTAAAAATGCCCACGATTCGTTAGTTTTTGAAATAGGTAAGAAGTCTAATCTAATCTAACAACTACACTAAACTATACGGCTGAACTAACAAGCTGAACTACAGGTAAGGAAACCGCCTATCATCTGAGTCGATACATATACATACCTGTATATGTATAGTCGGTGATCCCGCCTCAATAATATCATATCCGATACCATATCTATAATCAGGCATCCCAAGTCAAGAGTGCGGATCAATCATCAATATAGCTCGTACGTAAATCCGTCGTACGGCATCCCAAATCTGGGTACGGGTCAAAATCATATTCATCACACTATTCATCCGGTATCCTCTTTATCAAAGATCATAGTCTAAGGTACTGACCTATGTCTAGTACAATACTAATATCATCAATATAGTCATGATCTGACTACTGATCGACAGTCTCGTACAAACCGATATCATCAGCACATATCATCATCAAGGGGTATACATCGCCCAATACAGCCTAGGACCAATATCCTAGCATAACACATCTCCTATCACGATCACATGTCGACCACCTATTTATAATACCATTCATCCGTATCGTCGCCCCAAGATTCGCTATAACACCAGGACATACCTCAAGTACGAATCCTGCCATATCACCGATATCACAATCTCAACACAAATCTCATCGACTCATCTCAATCCCAAGTATCATCCCCAAATCCGTATGTGAACACATAGTCCTATACCTATGTGAACACATAACTATATATTCCCGTATGTGCACAAAAGAAAGAAGAAAGTATGCAAGTATGGATGGGTGTGTGCAAGTGTGTGCGACCGCTACTCTAGGGTTTCGCGGCACTCAATCATCCAAGAACACCAAATATCCATATTTATCATCAATAACTCAAACAATATATATATATATATATATGTGTGTGTGTGTGTGTGTGTGTGTATACGTATTCGTATACATCACCACGCACCACGAACTGCGGGGGTGCTATACGCCATCCACCCGACTTCTTCCCGTAGATATAAATCTACTCACCTGGTCCTCGCTCGCCGGTGCCGACGTCGCCACGCGCTTTTTTGTCGTCTCGAAGTCCACATGGGGTACCTACATATCATAACGCACCATATCGCATTAAAATCCGACTCATGACCAAAACGACGCACGAAACCCACATAGGTCAAAACCTAAGGTTGCTTTCACAAATCGACCTAAAAACCCTCGACGTCGGCGTACAAACATCAAACCATCGAGAAAGCTCCCAACACATTCATTTGTACAATTACAAGCACTAATTATAATATAAAATAGCTTAAAATTCACAAAAACCCCAATTTCACTTAAAAAGTCATTTTTCCGAAAATCTAGCAAGCACAAATCACCGTTTTAGTACAGAACTCGATGTATAAACGAATCTAGCGGACACAATATTCACTAAATATCTTAAATAAGTCATAAAAATAATTCCCATAATTTAATCTCATTAAATTTCATAAACTCCAAAATTCTAGTTTGCAAACATATCAATTTTTACACTTTTTAAAGTAAATTTCACAATTCATCCATTAAGCTTAGTTTTGCATATACAATAGTATTAAACCAAAATTTATAATGCTAATAATGTCATGAAACCTTAATCATATTTTAATTTAAACCATTTAATAAATTTCCAAAAACCTAGTTAGCAATTATATAATTATCACTTTTAAATTAACAAATATGCAAACTAGCAACTTAAATTGGATTTAGCATAACATTAATATGTCAATTATATCACATAAACTAAATCTCACAACACAAAATACCAATTTAAAATCAAACCCCTCTCTTGAATTTTAAATCATGCACCTAAAACTAATTAAAAACCTAATTAAACAATTAATTAAGCTAACCTAAGCAATTAACAACACATTAAGCAAAAAGGTTAGAATTTATACCCAAATAATTTGAAGAACCCACAAGCACACTTAGCCTCCCATATTGAAATCTAAATCCCTAGATCTATGCTACGGTAGCCAAGGGAAAATGGGTAGGAGGTGGATTTTGATTTGGATTTTTGCTTGATTTTTTGTGGATTTTTCAAGCATTTTTGAAGAACTTTTTTAAAGAGAAGGAGATGAAGAATGAAGGGCTGTTGGGGTTCAGATTTTGGCCAGAAAATGAGTGGGGGAGGAGAGAGAGGGAGGTGGAGAAAAATGGGGAGAAAGTCAAAGTCAATTCAAGGTCAAAAGTCTAACTAATTTATCCATTTTCTTTTCTTTTCTTTCATTTCTTTTCCTTTGAAATTCAAGTGGGGAAAAATGAGGGCTGCTGAATTTAGCTAAGGGGAGAAGTGAATGGGGGTGTGTGGGTATGGGTACGGGTGTGGGGTGATGAAAAATGATAAATACAATACCCCAAACATCCATTTACGCTAAAAAAAGCCTTTTTTCTTCAATAATTTCTAAACCGTTTTGGCAAATGATTTCGTTCCAAAAACCACATGATAAAATTTTATTTAATGTTTTATGATGCAAAAAATTTGTTTCAACTCATTCCAATTTGTAATTTTTCCTAATTAAATGTATTAGTGACGGCTTAAAATAATAATAAAATAATATTTTTTTCAGAAAATTTGAAATTTCACCAGCGGCTCAATAAACACCAAATAATAGCAATTACATAGCTAGAATATGTATATTTAGTTTTTATAATAAGATATTTGTATTTTGACTTTTTACAGAAACCCCCTTATTTTACCGATTTTTCAAAATTTCACCGAAACGATTTTCAAAACGTTACATTGAGACTTTCAAAAAATGCTTAAGTCCATCCAGATCCTACTTGCCACGGCTACATACCATGACACGATATCTAGCGGTTGGGTGTCATGACTGCTTTTCTAAATGATGATTTGGAAGAGAGCGTCTATAAGTACACAGCCAGAGGGCTTCGTAGATAGTGGGAGCAGCGGAAAGGTGAGCAAGATGCTTTATGTGATAAATCAGGCATCGCGGAGTTGGAACGTCTGTTTTGATGTGGTAGTCAAAGAGTTTGACTTCATCAAAATGGTAGATGAACTTTGTATATACAAAAAGGTAGTAGGGAGTATAGTGGTGATCCTCGTAGAGTACGTGGATGACATACTCTTGATAGGGAAGGGGTTTCCTATGCTACGCTCGGTCAATCTCCGCTTATTACAAAGATTCTCCATATAGGATCAAAGTGATACCTCCTAAATCCTGGGTGTTGGATCTATGAGATAGATCTAATTGGATGTTAGGATACTCACTAGTTGTAGTAAGATGGTATCAATCGATCCTGGGGAGAATCACTGGAAAGGTTCCAGGTTGATAAGGACGACTGAATGTCAGACGCAGGCATTGTCTTTACCCTCAGTGGAGGGACGGTATGTTGGAAGAGTTCAAAGCTAGATACCGTGACATACTAGACGATTGAAGGCAAGATACATCGTTACTAAGGATGCGACCAAAGAGGCAGTCTGGATATAGATAATAGTTCATGAGATGAAATCAGTTTCTGCCATTGTATGACAATGGAGTTGTGGCTTTATGCCAAGGAACCCCCGTCCCATCAGAAATCCAGATATAATTCTTAGGCAGTATCACCTGATCATGGAGATGGTTGATCTCCAGGGAGATCAAGGTTAGGAGAGTAGACACAGAGGACAACAGCGCGGATCCACTCACAAAGGCCTTTTTCCCAGTAGAGACTTTTATGGGATGGTTGAGTATAAGATACTTCAACCACAGCTAATTGTTGGGTATGCGATACCACAACAGATAGCCTTAGTGCAAGAGGGAGATTGTTAGTTATATGTATGCCCTAGAGGCCATTACTGTACATACGATGTATATTGTAGTGGATGCTTGGACATATATAGGGAGGACTTTTTTGCTCGACATGATAGTATGCTATCTGGTTGCTCTTTATCTTAACATGTACTCTGATTGTCTCTATGTCACATGTTGATAAAGCCCTTAGGATATGTACTCGACTACTGGGACTATGATGAGATCATACTAGTGGGGCCACGGTAATCGATGAGTACATCCTATATGTAGGGTTGCTAGGCACACGCACAAGGGTCAACGAGGCATCAACCATGCCCGATTAAAATTTTAACCGTGCCGAACAACTCTAATACGGATCTTTAAACTAGGGTTTAGGCGAAAACTTGCATGTTAACAACTTTAACACTAAGGGAAAGGGATTACAACCTTTGTAGATCCGGTCCTTCACTTCATTAGCTCCATGTAGACGTCCCCATCGCTGTGATCGTGAACTCCGAACTCTAGAGAAGCTCCACGAGAAGAACGATCGTGCTTGCTACGATGACTTCGAGGCCGAAGATGATCTACGTCGGGGAGACACTAACTCAATCTATTCCTTCACTAGGTCATGAACTTTGTGAAGAGAACACACTCTACCACATGGCAAGTGGTAGAGGATGAAGAAGTAGGAAGTGGGCTTACTTTAGAATTGATTTTCTCACTCTTTTTCTCATGGCACCATTGGAGCTAGTTAGCTTTTGGATGGAGCTTGATGATGAAGAAGAAGAAGAAAGAATAATATCCATCCAAATGAAAACTTATCCAATAAATAATGTAACCATGGGTGAGTTAATCTATCATGCTTAACTCATGTAGAGAATTAACCAAAGCATTAGGTTAAAGGTTAGGTTAAAGAATATCAAAAGAAATGACAAAAGAGTGGACTTTGTCAAAGCTTCTCCAAGCTTCTTCAAGCTTGATTACTTTGACTAAGTTAAACCCTTTTGTTAAATCTTAAGATAAAACAATAACCCTAACCTTTACCCTAATCTTGGTATGAGTCTCATACACCCAACATTGATATATCATCAAGCATGATACAAACATGTACACTTGCATATATCATATATAAACAATGTGCACAAACTAGTGAGAAAATAAATCATAAGTGAGCTAATACTAGTTAATGCAATGTAATATATCAAATATATAATTATGAATTAAATTATTAAATCAACTCTTGATTTAATAATCCGGCTATAACCGACTAATATCAAAAGTAACAACTTATCGAATCAACACTTGATCCGATAACCCGGCTATATCGCATACAACCGATCAATGTCACGAATCGCGAGAATAGAATACGGTATCTCATATCGTATTAATCTCGGTCCTGCGCATATCACATATGTGCTCCTACTCCGTTTCGCTTGAGCCAGGAAACCCCTGTGTAGGACTCTAAAGACTCGTCAATACGCCGGTAGTAGGTGATGATCATATCAAACACCCACAAGCCGCAAGCGGTGTACTAAACGTAACGGCCACCCGGGTATTGAGCGATTAGAAGATCAACAAGCAAGCCCGCTAGTTCTCCTGTGAATCCAATCAGTAACACTACCGTACAGTCCGGTCTCGTCGTCTGATATGTCGCATATCTCGCCTAGGGGTGGTAAACGTCAGAACCTAGTAGCTCGATAAGTCGTGTCGATATGAGGTCTATAACAGTTCGAGAAACTACTGGTAACACTTACCAGTAAATCTCAGCAACCCTGGCCAGGGATTTCCGGTTATAGCCAATCGAACACAGCACAACATCAACTCCCTATACCGGGAGAGACGAATCCCCTCCTATCGCTCATTGCCTCCATGTGATTCGGGACTGTACCCAAAAACCACCGTTTTGCACGCCCTCTTGGACGTGGTAAGGTGGAAATCAAAGCACAGTGGGAATCACACAAGACTCTATGACGATCTCGGGTCAACAGACTACTCTGTACCAGTGTCACCGGAGAACTGCCATCTGACGTGAGGTATAATACCATCTGGGAGTTCTCGACGAGTCCGTCCAGTGTACCCAGTCTCCACTTAGAACCCATACACCATCCTTGATGTCAAACACCGATGGATATTGGATCATCCATCGCCCATCATATGGGTCAAGATGCGTATACGCTAGTCTACTCTGGTGCATCGATGCCCTGTCTCGATACACCCTCGACTAGGAACTGTTACAGGATGTACTCATCGACTACCGTGGCCCCACTAGTATGATCTCATCATAGTCCCAGTAGTCGAGTACATATCCTAAGGGCTTTATCAACATGTAACATAGAGACAATCAGAGTACATGTTAAGATAAAGTACAACCAGATAGCGTACTATCATGTCGAGCAAGAAAGTCCTCCCTATATATGTCCAAGCATCCATTACAATATACATCGTATGTACAGTAATGGCCTCTAGGGCATACATATAACTAACAATCTCCCATTTGCACTAGGGCCATCTGTTGTGGTATCACATACCCAACAATTAGCTGTGGTTGAAGTATCTCATACTCAACCATCCCATAAAAGTCTCTACTGGGAAAAAGGCCTTTGTGAGTGGATCCGTGCTGTTGTCCTCTTTGTCTACTCTCCTAACCTTGATCTCCCTGGAGATCAACCATCTCCATGATCAGGTGATACTGCCTAAGAATTATATCTGGATTTCTGATGTGACGTTGGTTCCTTGGCTAAAGCCACGACTCCATTGTCACACAATGGTAGGAATGAAGTTCATCTCCTGAACTTATATATATCCAAACTTCCTCTTTGGTAGCATCCTTGGTAACGATGTATCTTGCCTTTAATCATCTAGTAAGTCACAGTATCAAGCTTGGAACTCTTCCAACATACCGTCCCTCCACTGAGGGTAAAGACAATGCCTGCGACTGACATTCAGTCGTCCTTATCACCCTGGAACCTTTCTAGTGATTCTCCCCAGGATCGATTGATACCATCTCACTACAACTAGTGAGTATCCTAACATCCAATTAGATCTATCTCATAGACCCAAAATCCAGGATTCAGGAGGTATCACTATGATCCTATATGGAGAATCCTTGTGATAAGCGGAGATTGACCGAGCGTAGCAAAGGAAACTCCTTCCCTATCAAGAGTATGTCATCCACGTACACTACGAGGATCACCACCATACTCTCTACTACCTTTTTGTATATACAAGGTTCATCTACCATTTTGATGAAGTCAAACTCTTTGACTACCACATCAAAACAGATGTTCCAACTCCGCGATGCCTGTTTTATCATATAAAACATCTTGCACACGTTTCCGCTGCTCCCACTGTCTACGAAGCCCTCTGGGTGTGTACTTATAGACGCACTTTTCTAAACCATCATTTAGAAAAGCAGTCATGACACCCAACCACCAGATATCGTAGTCATGGTATGTAGCCGTGGCAAGTAGGGTCTCGATGGACTTAAGCATAGCTTTGAAAGTCTCAACTTTTCCATGTACACCAAGTAATCTTCTCAAGATATACTTGCTTCTGATGGGGATTTAACCCTTCAGATAAAGCAACCAAAGTCCATACTTTGTTGGTGTATAAGGATTCCATTTCAGATCGCTAAGCATCCAGCCATTCTTACAGAGTCTCACTCCTGATGGCCAGCTCGAAACTAGTTGGGTCATCATCTCATGATGCAATCCTCGCTCCCACTGTCACAGAGAAACCGAAGTATCTCTCAGGTGGGTGAGGAACCCTACTAGATCGGCGGAGAGGCTGAGGTTCGTTGGAAACTATTGAATCCTTTGGTTCTACCAAATCATCAGCTGCATTTTGTATAGCTGGAACCTTTCCAGTTCTACATAACAGACCTTGCCTCGAGCTTGTCCGGATTTTGCTTTTAGACATAGGCCGGACAACCCCAAATCATAACAAACTTAAGATATTGGCTCTTCCCTTTCCATATCACATATGAGTGGTAGGCATCTGATTTGATTTGAACCCTATTCAATAGGTATGCAGCTTCTCAAGTGCATAACTCCTAAAAGAAAATAGGAAACTCAGTAGTACTCATCATAGAGCACACCATATCACATAGGGTGCTATTTCTCCGCCCCGATATACCATCATGCTATGGTGTATACGGAGGAGTAATGCTGAGAGAGAATCTCATTCTCCTTTAGAATAGTCTAGGAATTCCGTGCTCAAGTATTCTCCTCCTTGATCTCATCAAAGGACATAATACTTATACCCGTTGTTGGTTCTCTACTTCTAACTTATATTCTGTGAATTTCTCAAAATCTTCGGACTTGTGTTTCAACAGGAACATATGTCTGAATCTTGAGAGATCATCAGAGAATGTAATGAAGTACAAAGAACCGGTCTTAGCATGTGTAGACAGGGGACCTTCATACATCAGCATGTATCAATCCCAAGAGTTCACTAACTCTTTCTCTGTTTCCAATAAATAGAGCTATGGTCATCTTATCTTTGTGACATGACCGGCAAGTTTCACAAGATGTAAATTCAAACAGATTTAAATATGCATCTAAATGTAACTTAGCTAGTCGGGTCGCATTGATATGACCTAGTCTACAATGCTTCAAGAAGGATCCGTTCATTTCTGAACTCTTCCTCTTGTGTGTGTTCTTTATACTAAGAACTGTAGTTTGATTTAGAACGTCGATGCTTTTAGATAACGTGCCAGAACCGATCAACTCTTGATATAGGAAATGTTCAAAACATTATCCAACAATACAAAATTATATCCTTTCTTTACTAATAAAGAGACTGATATGATGTTGTATATCAGGTTCGGTATCTAATAACATTCGTTCAGAATCAATGTATTCTGGTAATACAGGGTGATAGTGACCAACAGACTTGGCTGCAACACTTGCACTGTTTTCTGTCTCATGAAACCTATCACCCGTTCTCAGTTCTCTACCTATCTGTAGCCCATATAACAAATTACATATGTGGGATCCTGATCCGGTATCAAATACCCAGGACGTAAAGCATACTAAGAAACAGTTCTCTATAATGAACACACCCGAATATGATGCATAAACATACACTTTCTTCGTTTAGGCGGCACGGGAAATCTGGTATCCCCTAATTTCCTGCTCTGTCTTATAACAATTATAAGTTGGAGCGGGACCAACGTTCCCCAGCTCAGTATAACAAGCGCGTTCGGTCAATTCATCCGTTTTATTATCTTGATTAAGGCGTGATATGGTCGCTACCAAGAGAGAGAGAGAAGAAAACACTCAGCGTATGCTCTTGCAAGATTAGATTGGTTATCTAATATATCTAATCAGGATGTCTCCTACTGTTTTAGTCAAATCTTCCTTCAAACCTTAAAAGGAAAGACTAGCCGGGATTAATTACACGCTACAAGTTTGCCAATCTTTCAGCCAGGCCAGTGTCGGTACTTTGAGGGAGGTTCCCCGTGCTTTCGCACGAACCTAATTAAAGTAAACCTCGTTTTCCCAGGGGCGTAACCCCGTTAACACCTTTCTAGACACCTACTTGATCGGCTAATTGTAATGTGTAAAACTCTCCCAAGAGTAACTCTTACTCGCAGCAGGTATCGGGATCCAACTTTCTCATAGAAGGTATGTAATCTCATTTCAAATTTCAACACTTGAAATTCCCGATAATATTTTACCCCTAGCATGCTATGACCTTGACGCATGCCAAACAACCCATAGTCCGCTAGTCAAGTTCAACCCGTACATTTCTTGATTGAATTAAACCCACCCGCACGACCCTTGACGCATGCCAAACAACGCCGTACGAATACCCTAATCCAATCGCATCGTATGCTAGCAGATAAGCACTAGTTAGCTACCGTACACTACGCCTTGACGCATGCCAAACTACCGCAACACGAATACTAAGTAGTACTTATCTGAAATGACGGAGGGCTACGCAGGTTTTTAAGAAAACCATGAGCGTAATGAACTTGATATCGTTGTAGAATCGAGTGATTTTAAATGGAGTGTTTTTTAGGCTTTTCTAGTTTTGCTAAAGGGGTCACTCCCGGTTAAGGGATCGTCGGTCCTTTCCTCATCGAATAAGGTGCTGGATATTTCACAAATATCACTATGCAAAGCAAGAACTATAGAAGCAATCAAAAGTCAAATCGAGTTTGTAGCATCTGCTAGTTTCGCTAAAGAGGTCACTCCCGGTGAAGGAATCTCGGCTCTTTCCTTATCGAATAAGGTGCTGGATGTTCTACAAGGAACACTGCTATGCAAAGCAAGAACTAGAGCTACCAGTTTTTAAACAAGTTTCTACAACATCTTTAGGTTTCTTTTATTTCATTAATCTCATTAATGAAGTCCCATTTTATTATGCTTCACAAGCATCTCTTTTGAAACGAAATCTGCAATATAACATATATCTCATATATATAATACAAACATTCGTCTCAGGCAGTAATATGATCTCATCACAGAACATTGCAGCAGAAGAACATATATGAAATATTGGATATACTAGGACGTCCGTGTTTTCAATACGAGCCTGTATAAAACACGGATTCCACGGTCGTGATGAATAGCCAAACCCATATCCCTAGACCCCTACGAGAGCGGCAAGCAACACTGCCAATTCTAGGGTTAGGAGCCCCAGCCTCAACTCCTCGAGATGGTCTCCCACTGGACCCTAGAACCCGGTTACTTGTGCTCCCCGCCTTGGGTCTACCTAATGCGGAAAAGTAAGTAATATACAACGGTGACATCATCCTCAGCCCTGAAGTGCCCCAATAAAAGAATATTACATACAAATGAATTTTACATGAATGAAAAATAAAAAAACTGTCATCTCACATAAAACCCCCGGCTATTCAAAACGCGACGATCCAATATAACATATTACAGTAACACATAATATCTCATATCATCAACGTAAGCAAGTATGCGTATCCCGATTGTCGTTGATGTATAGCAACGAAGCCGGTGATACACCACATACTACGCTTACGGTCACAGAAAAGAAAGTGTAAACCTACAATAGTTGGAATCCGCAACCTCTTTAGACATCGCATGCCTAACCAAATGAATTCCTTAGACATCGCATGCCTAACAATTATAAACCCCGCATTTTAGTCTCATTATCGAAAACTCTTTTCAATATCTAGTCGGGCAATTCAACAAGATTCCCGATATCCTGATCGAATGCTTGTCGAAAACTTCAGTAGACGGCCGCACCCCCGGATGCCGTCGACAAAGTGCACTAAGGCGGAACACCGCTGCCGCGAGCACCCGAACGGATGCTTTTGGCGACGGGGTTCTCCTACAGTCACTTGGTCGGGGCTATGGGGCGTGGTTGTCTATTAAATTTACCCGGCGAGTATCCTCGTACGCTACGTGATTGCGACGAACTTTTTATCGCATCAAAATCCCGTGGCAACCGATCATCTGAGACTAAACTGCTATGTTTATAATATTCAAATCAGTTATCTCATAACTATTTATGGATTCCAAATATTGTATCACATTCCAGATAAATAGACAATGTTAAACTTTCTGATTGAATAATCAAACACCCAAGATTTCCCCAATATATCTCAACACTTGAAATCAGTTTAAAAACATCCATCACATGCCACAGTACCGATGGTTAAGCCGTAGAAGGGTCAAGCCAACGCCTCACATGTGGCACGCCGTACTGCCACAAATCCTAAGGTTTAGAAGCAGTTCAAGACGGTCAAAAAATCGAGTTAAGGTTTGTTGTCTTCTAGAGGGTCCACCGCGTTACTTGCACGACTTAGAACATTCTTAAACTTGAGAAAATATCAAACTTATGAAAAAATTTCCGACTGGGGAAAAAGTGAGTTATTGATATCCGTTCGAACTTTTTAACAGTTTCTAAAAATTATCTGGACAAAACTAAATAAAGTTAAATTATCCGATCGAATCAACGATTCCCCAATACAACCCTAGAAAACTCAACACTTGAGTGGAATTAAAAAATTCCCAGAAAAAAATAACAAGAAAGGACCTAAGAATAATTACATGAAATTACAGGGACTAAGTCAAAATTTAGGCCGCGGTTCCGCGGTTATATTTGCGAATTAGAGGGTCGTACTTCACAGTAATTCTTAGTTTGTCCTGCCTATTTTTCTGAGCATTTTTAATTCATAAAAATTCACATTTTTGAAAAATGAACAGAGAAGGGTAAACATCGGGGTTTTCGGGTTCGACCGGACATTAAACTTCGTCTAGACTTCGCCTAAAACACTAGCTTGGCTCTGATACCACTGTAGGGTTGCTAGGCACGCGCACAAGGGTCTACGAGGCATCAACCATGCCCGATTAAAATTTTAGCCGTGCCGAACAACTCTAATACGGATCTTTAAACTAGGGTTGAGGAGAAAACTTGCATGTTAACAACTTTAACACTAAGTGAAAGGGATTACAACCTTTGTAGATCCGGTCCTTCACTTCATTAGCTCCGTGTAGACGTCCCCATCGATGCGATCGTGAACTCCGGACTCTAGAGAAGCTCCACGAGAAGAACGATCGTGCTTGCTACGATGACTTCGAGGCCGAAGATGATCTACGTCGGGGAGACACTAACTCAAGCTATTCCTTCACTAGGTCATGAACTTTGTGAAGAGAACACACTCTACTACATGGCAAGTGGTAGAGGATGAAGAAGTAGGAAGTGGGCTTACTTTAGAATTGATTTTCTCACTCTTTTTCTCATGGCACCATTGGAGCTAGTAAGCTTTTGGATGGAGCTTGATGATGAAGAAGAAGAAGAAAGAATAATATCCATCCAAATGAAAACTTATCCAATAAATAATGTAACCATGGGTGAGTTAAGCTATCATGCTTAACTCATGTAGAGAATTAACCAAAGCATTAGGTTAAAAGTTAGGTAAAAGAATATCAAAAGAAATGACAAAAGAGTGGACTTTGTCAAAGCTTCTCCAAGCTTCTTCAAGCTTGATTACTTTGACCAAGTTAAACCCTTTTGTTAAATCTTAAGATAAAACAATAACCCTAATCTTTACCCTAATCTTGGTATGAGTCTCATACACCCAACTTTGATGTATCATCAAGTATGATACAAACATGTACACTTGCATATATCATATATAAACAATGTGCACAAACTAGTGAGAAAATAAATCATAAGTGAGCTAATACTAGTTAATGCAATGTAATATATCAAATATATAATTATGCATTAAATTATTAAATCAACTCTTGATTTAATAATCGGGCTATAACCGACGAATATCAAAAGTAACAACTTATCGAATCAACACTTCATCCGATAACCCGGCTATATCGCATACAACCGATCAATGTCACGAATCGCGAGAATAGAATACGGTATCTCATATCGTATTAATCTCGGTCCCGTACATATCACATATGTGCTCCTACTCCGTTTCGCTTGAGCCAGGAAACCCCTGTGTAGGACTCTAAATACTCGTCAATACGCCGGCAGTAGGTGATGATCATATCAAACACCAACAAGCCGCAAGCGGTGTACTAAACGTAACGGCCACCCGGGTATTGTGTGATTAGAAGATCAACAAGCAAGCCCGCTAGTTCTCCTGTGAATCCAATCAGTAACACTACCGTACAGTCCGGTCTCGTCGTCTGATATGTCGCATATCTCGCCTAGGGGTGGTAAACATCAAACCGCAGTAGCTCGATATGTCATGTCAATATGAGGTCTATAACAGTTCGAGAAACTACTGGTAACACTTACCAGTAAATCTCAGCAACCCTGGCCAGGGATTTCCGGTTATAGCCAATCGAACACAGCACAACATCAACTCCCTATACCGGGAGAGACGAATCCCCTCCTATCGCTCATTGCCTCCATGTGATTCGGGACTGTACCCAAAAACCACCGTTTTGCACGCCCTCTTGGACGTGGTAAGGTGGAAATCAAAGCACAGTGGGAATCACACAAGACTCTATGACGATCTCGGGTCAACAGACTACTCTGTACCAGTGTCACCGGAGAACTGCCATCTGACGTGAGGTATAATACCATCTGGGAGTTCTCGACGAGTCCGTCCAGTGTACCCAGTCTCCACTTAGAACCCATACACCATCCTTGATGTCAAACACCGATGGATATTGGATCATCCATCGCCCATCATATGGGTCAAGATGCGTATACGCTAGTCTACTCTGGTGCATCGATGCCCTGTCTCGATACACCCTCGACTAGGAACTGTTACAGGATGTACTCATCGACTACCGTGGCCCCACTAGTATGATCTCATCATAGTCCTAGTAGTCGAGTACATATCCTAAGGGCTTTATCAACATGTAACATAGAGACAATCAGAGTACATGTTAAGATAAAGTACAACCAGATAGCGTACTATCATGTCGAGCAAGAAAGTCCTCCCTATATATGTCCAAGCATCCATTACAATATACATCGTATGTACAGTAATGGCCTCTAGGGCATAAATATAACTAACACTATAACTGTTCCTAGTCGAGGGTGTATCGAGACAGGGCATCGATACACCAGAGTAGACTAGCGTACACGCATCTTGACCCATATGATGGGCGATGGATGATCCTATATCCATCGGTGTTTGACATCAAGGATGGTGTACGGGTGCTCAGTGGAGACTGGGTACACTGGACGGACTCGCCGAGAACTACCAGATGGTATTATACACCACGTCAGATGGCAGTTCTCTAGTGACACCGGTACAGATTAGTCTGTAGACCCGAGATCGTCATAGAGTCTTATGTGATTCCCACTGTACTTTGAATTCCATCATACCACATCCAAGAGGGCGTGCAAAAAGGTGGCTTTTGGGTACAGTCCCGAATCACATGGAGGCAATGAGCGATAGGAGGGGATTCGTCTCTCCTGGTATATGGAGTTGATGTTGCGCTGTGTTCGATTGGCTATAACTGGAAATCCCTGGCCAGGGTTGCTGAGATCTACTGGTAAGTGTAATCAGTAGTTTCTCGAGCTGTTATGAATCTCATATCGACACAACTTATCAAGATACTAGGGTCTGACGTTTACCACCCCTAGGCAAGATATGCGACATATCAGACGAAGAGACCGGACTGTACGGGACTGTTACTGACTGGATTCGTAGGAGAAAGTGAATGATTGCTTGTTGATCTTCTGATCGCTCAATACCTGGGTGGCTGTTACGTTTAGCCGACCGCTTGCAGCTTGTGGGTGTTTGATATGATCTTCATCTACTGCCGGCGTATTGACGATTCTTTAGAGTTCTACACAGAGGTTTCTTGGCTCAGGCAAAACGGAGTAGGAGCATATATATGATATGTGCGGGACCGAGAACAATACGTGTATGTGATACCGTATTAGATTCTCACGATATGAGATATCGGCCGGGTATATGAGATATAGCCGGGTCATCGGATCAAGTGTTGATTCGATGAACTGATACAGATTATATTAGTCAGTTATTTGAGAAATAGCCGGATTATCGGATCAAGTGTTGATTCGATAATTTAATGTATAAGTATATATTTGATATATTAAATTACATTAACTAATATATGCTCACTAAAAGATTCTTTTTCTCACTCGGGTAATACATTGATATATATGCGATATATGTTAATTATATTATTTTATTTTGTTACAATAAATATTGTATATGTGATATATAATATTGTAACATGTTAGGGTTATTAATGCAACATGTTTAGTGGAGATTAAACATGGTTAGGGTTTGATTTGGGTTAAGCTTTTCTAGAAGTTTCTAGAAGCTTTGCTTTTTTGTTTTTGCAAAGATATTTTGTAAAGATATTTGTTATGATATTTGTTAACCCAACCCAACCCATGACCATGGTTAAGTCTCTACATGGGTTAAGTTATCATACTTAACCCATGGTTGCAATTCTAACCTCTTGACAATTCATTATTCATAACAAAGAGATTTGTTCTTCTTCTTCCTTCTTCTTTTTTTCATGAAAAGCTTTCTAGCTTTTTATGAAGTGATGAAAATGAGTGAGTTAAAGAAAATAAATGAGAGCTAAATTCCTACTTCATCATCCTAATCTATTCTTGCCATTTAGATTAGGGTGTTCACTTCATTTAGTGAGTGAGAGCTTGTGTTAAAGAAATTTCAAGGTAGATCATCTTTGTTATCGAAGATCGGAAGCAAGCTTGCATCTTTCTCTTCGTGGAGCCTCTCTAGAGTCCGGATACTCGATGATCGCAGCGAAGGGACCTCAACACGGAGCTTTAGAAGTGAAGGACCGGACTACAAAGGTTGTAATCCCAAACTCTTAGTGTTAAAGTGTTTAACATGCTTTGTTTCGCCTAATCTCTAGTTTAAAGATCTTGGTTAGTGTTGTTCGGCACGTCTAAATTTTAAATCGGGCATGGTTGATGCCTTGTAGACCCTTGTAATAGTGCCTAGTAACCCTGCAGCTTGGAGGTGTTTAGCTTGTACAAGAAACTTGGCTGTTCGGACAGAAGCTTCTGGAGATCTCTGGAATTTAAAGTCGGTTGAATAAGTTTAGCCAGTGAAATGTGAACCCTGAAATAGCGATCTTCCGATGACGTGTCCTCCGCAAAGAGGCCCCTTCGGCCGCGGATCCGCGGCCCAATGGAAGGGTTGGTGCATGAATTCTCATGTGCTACATTGTGTTGGCCTCATGGTATGTTTCCGATGTCTGGAATATTTTTACACTTTCTTGTTCACTGCCAGATCACAAGTCTTGGACTTGGCGTATTTTTTATCAGCACTTTTAACAGTTTCGTCTCTTTTTCTAGAATTTCCTACACCCATTCTCGAGACAAGTGTTGCGCTATACAAAAGATCATGCGTGCAATGATAAACACTCAATTTCCCTCAAAATGCCGGTTATAATATATAACAAAAGTTATTTGGTATTTTACAGACAATTTTCTAATATGTGCTAAATTCATACCGAACACCTTTAGATGATTGCAAATAGTAGGGAAATTGATGTGTTAAAAATGCAATATTTTCCACCGATCAAATTCCCCCAAACTTATTTTTGGTCGTCTCGAGCAAACTTGTTTTATTAAAAAGAGAAGGAGAAAATAAAGAAAAAGAAAAACCAACTAGCACACTTTCGTAGGCAACACGATTGCACTGACCACGTGCAAGAAGCCTTTAAACCTCTAGGTGTCCCTAGTAGGAGGAGTGTTGTCTCCTGAGGGTTTTCAGCGGATTGCACCCACAAAATCCAATAATAAAAGGAAGACCGTGAAAGTTACATATAAAGATAAGAATTGTAAAAGAAAGACTTTGAAAATTAGAGTTTCCAACTATACTAGCTTTTCGGTTGTCATGAGCCCTATCTTAATAGTCATGAAAAAATGTTAGAAATCACATCATCCCTCAATAAAACATCGTCTTTATTCTTCATTCCTATCTTTCTTCCAAACATCGATCATATACCCCTACGTGTATGTGTAAAGAACATCCCTACACTCGGAGAATTCAATTCAAGCTATCATACTCTTATCCATTTGCCTCAGTACTTTTTAATTTGATGAATATTTAGATGGGCTTGGTCACACATTTTTCATGCGACCGTTAAAACTTCTTGAGGTACTAACCGACCGATTACTCATGTGCTTTCTTATACGGTGGATTAGCATTTTTCTCGTCTTGCACCACATTAGGCTAGTTGGTCCAAGGCACTAGGTGATGAAGCACCCTCGCTATAGTTTTTTATTGCTGCCTTGGCGATAACAAAACCAGTGTTCATTTTTTCTCACCATTTTATATTTATATTCATTTTTTCCCTTCATACTTTCGGCTTTTAGACAAGAGCATTTCAAGGTATCCTCTACTATCCCGAGTTTCAAGACGTGTGTAAGTGCGTATAGTAGGGTATCAACATTCAAATGTTTGACTTCCAGAATATGAACTATTTTTCAGACTTATTTTTATCCTTAGATTAGTGGCTTCTTTCATCTTACTAACCCTTGGGACAATGGCTCATAACTACTTATTACTAGTTCGTTTAAGAAAACTTCTAATTTTCTTAAATTTTTCTAATCTTTTGGATGTAATTTTTCACTATCGAATCTTTTATTATAAAATTAAATATTAAATATTTTTATCTTTTGAAATTTTTAGATTTTTATAAGTTTTATTTTAATTTTTTTTTATAAAAATTTTTTGTGCTTATGCAAAGTGATATGCAAATGATGCGTAAATAAGCACAAACCTCCCCCAAACTTGTTTTCAACAGTGTCCTCACTGTTGCCATCCGCTAGATCACAAAAACATGTAAGCTTGGGAGGAAATTTATTAACGGGGACAATAAATATGATCGTGAAAATTCTCCCCCAAACTTATTCTTTTCACTCACCTCCATTCAAAAGAAGATACAGTATTTTACAGGACATGGAGGTGAGACGGAGGAATTTTAATCAAGATAAAATGGCTCCTGTAAAAACAGGAGCTCCTCCGTGGAGTCAGTGGAAAAATACGGTTTTAATCTATGTCCATTTACTTTGAAAAATGTACCGTTTTTAACATTTTCAACCTCAACTGCCCCGTGCGGGTATACAGACCGCACAACAAAAGGTCATTTCCACCGAGATCGTAGCTTACCTGCATGAAGATGGAGTCGTGAATCATAAAGAAGGACTTGTTGACCATGTGTAAAAGTTTTTCTTAAAATGTTTTTATCGTGAAATACCTTAGTCCGGTTCTTTACAATCACAGCATTATCATAAGCTTCATCGCTGAGTTCGCTTAGCTCGTTTAATTGCAGCTTCCGAAAGTTGCAGGCTTGATTTAAGTCAAAGTTGATTTCTCTAATGGCCCACATTGCTTTGTGCTCAATCTCGACCGGAAGGTGACAAGCCTTACCAAACACTAATCTGTAAGGAGAAATCCCTAGATCATTTTTATATGAAGTTCGGAATGCCCAAAGAGCATCCGTCAATTTGGTTGACCAATCTTTTCGATTTTTAGAAACAGTTTTCTCCAGAATTTGTTTGATTTGTCTGTTTGAAACTTCAACCTTCCCGCTCATTTGGGGATGATAGGGTGTGGAAAGTTTGTGGTTGATTGCATATTTCCGCATCAAAGTCTCAAAAGACCTGTTGCAGTAATGCGTCTCGTTATCTCTAATGATAGCGTGTGGGTGTACAAATCGCGAAAAGATGTTTTCTTTTAAGAACTTAATGACAACCTTTTTGTCATTAGTGCGACAAGGAATAGCTTCAACCTACTTTGAGACGTAATCAACCGCAAGCAAAATGTACAGATTCCCAAAGGAGTTGGGAAAAGGACCCATAAAGTCAATACCCCAAACGTCGAAAATTTCAACCACTAAGATGGGTTGCTGTGGCATATCATTTCTCCGGGAAATGCTACCCGTGTGTTGACACTGTGTACAGGTTTTGCAATGATCAAATGAGTCTTTGAACAAAGTCGGCCAATTAAAACCGCATTGCAAAACCTTCTCCGTCGTCTTTCTAGGACCGAAATGACCCCTACATGCCTGATCATGACAAAAAGATAGAACACTCTAGAATTCATCATTAGGGACACCTGCGAATGATCTAGTCAGGACAATACTTAAACAGATAGGGTTCATCCCAGTTAAAGTGTTTTACTTGGGATAGAAATCGATGTTTGTCCTGTTTTGACCATTCGCTGGAATTAAGTCCTGTTGCAAGAAAATTCACAATATCCCTGAACCAAGGTTCATCGGATACATTCAAGAGTTGTTCGTCCCGAAAAGAATCATTGATCGGAAGGGTCACAGGTGAAGAAGAGATGCGTGAAAGATGGTCGGCTACAACGTTTTCACATCCTTTCTTATCTTTAATAACAAGATCAAATTCTTGTAATAGAAGGATCCAACGTATTAGCCGACCTTTAGCATCTTTCTTCGCCAAAAGATGTTTCAAGGCGGAGTGGTCAGTGTACACAACAATTGGTGAGCCAATCAAGTAAGGCCTGAATTTTTCTAATGCAAATACTGTTAGTTATATGTATGCCCTAGAGGCCATTACTGTACATACGACGTATATTGTAGTGGATGCTAGGACATATATAGGGAGGACTTTCTTGCTCGACATGATAGTATGCTATCTGGTTGTACTTTATCTTAACATGTACTCTGATTGTCTCTATGTTACATGTTGATAAAGCCCTTAGGATATGTACTCGACTACTGGGACTATGATGAGATCATACTAGTGGGGCCAGGGTAGTCGACGAGTATATCCTATAATTGTTCCTAGTCGAGGGTGTATCGACAGGGCATCGATGCACCAGTGTAGACTAGCGTATACGCATCTTGACCCATATGATGGGCGATGGATGATCCCATATCCATCGGTGTTTGATATCAAGGATGGTGTACGGGTGCTCAGTAGAAGACTGGGTACACTGGACGGACTCGCCGAGAACTCCCAGATGGTATTATACCATACGTCAGATGGCAGTTCTCCGGTGACACTGGTACAGAGTAGTCTGTCGACCCGAGATCGTCATAGAGTCTTGTGTGATTCCCACTGTGCTTTGATTTCCATCATACCACGTCCAAGAGGGCGTGCAAAAAGGTGGCTTTTGGGTACAGTCCCGAATCACATGGAGGCAATGAGCGATAGGAGGGGATTCGTCTCTCCCGGTATAGGGAGTTGATGTTGTGCTGTGTTCGATTGGCTATAACCGGAAATCCCTGGCCAGGGTTGTAGAGATTTACTGGTAAGTGTTATCAGTTGTTTCTTGAACTGTTATAGACCTCATATCGACACGACTTATCGAGCTACTGGGGTCTGACGTTTACCACCCCTAGGCGAGATATGCAACATATCAGACGACGAGACCGGACTGTACGGGAGTGTTACTGTTTGGATTCACAGGAGAAGTTACAGGCTTGCTTGTTGATCTTCTGAGCGCTCAATACCTGGGTAGCTGTTACGTTTAGCTGACCGCTTGCAGCTTGTGGGTGTTTGATATGATCATCACCTACTGCCGGCGTATTGACGATTCTTAGCTTGTGTTAAAGAAACTTCAAGGTAGATCATCTTAGTATCGAAGATCGGAAGCAAAGGTTGCGTCTTTCTCTTCGTGGAACCTCTCGAGAGTCCGGATCCCGATGATCGCAGCGAAGGGACCACAACACGGAGCATATGAAGTGAAGGACCGGATCTACAAAGGTTGTAATCCCTCTCACTTAGTGTTAAATTGTTTAGCATGCTAGTTTTCGCCTAATCTCTAGTTTAAAGTTCCGTATTCGGGTTGTTCGGCACGGCTAAATTTTAAATCGGGCATGGTTGATGCCTCGTAGACCCTTGTGCGCGTGCCTAGCAACCCTACAAATACAACTGCCAAAATTTCTTTTTCGGTAGTTGTATAGTTAATTTGAGCATCGTTCAGGGTCTTACTTGCATAATATATCACGTGTGGCATCTTTTCAATGTGCTGTCCTAAAGACTCCACCAACTGCAAAATCTGATGCATCACACATAAGCTCAAAATGGTGGTTCCAATCTGGAGATGATAAAACGGGGGCTGTAGTGAGAGAGTGTTTGAGTGAGTCGAATGCTGCCTCACAATCCGAGTCAAAGTGAAAGGTTGTGTCCTTAGCCAAGAGAAGAGTTAAAGGTCTAGCAATTTTGCTAAAATCCTTAATGAATCTCCAATAAAAGCCTGCATGGCCAAGAAAAGATCGGATATCCTTGACGCATTTGGGATGAGGAAGGTTTTGAATGACATCTATTTTAGCTTTGTCAACCTCAATGCCTTTTCGAGAAATCATATGTCCAAGCACAATTCCCTCTTGGACCATGAAATGGCATTTTTCCCAATTCAAGGTTAAGTTCTTCTCTTTACAACGAGTAAGAACCGCGTCAAGATTAGATAGGCTGTCAGAAAAAGAATCTCCGAATATCGAGAAATCGTCCATGAAAATCTCCAAAAAATTCTCGACCATGTCCGAGAATATACCCATCATACACCGCTGAAATGTAGAGGGGGCATTGCATAACCCAAAGGGCATGCGTCTATAAGCAAAGGTACCAAAAGGACAAGTAAATGTGGTTTTGTCTTGATCCTTTTTGGCAATAGGGACCTGATTATAGACTGAGTATCCGTCCATAAAGCAATAGTTTTCACGTCCAGCTAAGCGTTCTAGCATCTGGTCAATGAAAGGTAGAGGAAAGTGGTTTTTCCTCGTTGCGGCATTGAGTTTTCTGTAATCAATACATACACGCCACCCAGTTTGAGCGTGTGTCTGGATTAACTCATTTGCCTCATTTGTAATGACTGTGATGCCAGATTTCTTAGGGACGACATGAATTGGACTCACCCATTGGCTATCGGAGATTGGGTAAATGATACCATTGTCAAGGCATTTGACGATTTCTTTCTTCACCGCATCCTTCATGACGGGGTTCAACCGTCTCTATGATTCTCGGATTGGTTTGGCTTCATCTATCAAATGTATATGATGTTCAACAATCAAGGGACTAATCCCTTTGATGTCAGCCATAGTCCAACCAAACGCCTGCCTATTAGATCTCAATACCGTCAAAAGCGCATTCTCTTGCTCTGATGCTAGAGAAGCGGATATGATCACTGGTAAAGACTCATTCTCACCTAAATATGCATATTTAAGATGAGAAGGTAAAAGTTTGAGATCTAATGCTGGCGGAGAAATAATAGAAGGTGGGATCATCGAATGATTTTCGGAGTCACAAAGAAGCTCATAGCCTGTAAAAGATACAGACTCGGAAGGTGATGAGTCAAGGGTGTAGGACTCAAGCGTGGAAAGAGTGTCCTCACTAAGATGTGTAAGATCAAACATTGATGTGGTAGTGTCGTCGAGATGTTCAAAGAAAAGTTCATCAACTTCGCAACTTTCGGGAGCAATCTCGTGGACAGAACAAACATCAAGTATGTGAGCAGAGGGTTCAGATGGATGACTTCCAATTTTGTAGATGTTCAATTCAATTGTCATTTTTCCAAAAGATAGGTTCATTGAACCGTTTCGACAGTTAATGACAGCATTGGAAGTGGCAAGGAATGGTCGACCTAAAATCATCGGAATTTGGTTCCGTGGGTTCGCTACAGGTTGTGTATCGAGAACAACAATAAAGTCCACCGGGAATACAAATTCCCCGACTTTTATCAACACATCCTCCAGTTCACCCCTAGGTTTGGTGATCGAACGGTCTGCCATTTTGAGAGTGCAATGAGCTGTTTTTAGCTCTCCAATCCCTAACTGCTCGTAAACAGAATATGTAAGCTGGTTAACACTTGCGCCTAGTTCAAGAAGAGCGCGGTTGATGTTTTTACCACCAATAGAAATCGATATCGTATGACATCCTGGGTTCTTACGTTTCTTTGGTAACTGTGGGGTAAAAGCAGCGCTAACATTATTAGTCATGAAAACCTTTTTAGGCACTTGAGTCTTCCTCTTCCTAGTGCACAAGTCTTTAAGAATTTTCGCATAAGCGGGGACTTGTTGAATAGTATCTAGGAGAGGGATGTTGATGTTAACATGTTTGAATATTTCCATAATCTTCTCCATATGTGGACTCGATTTGTTACCCCTTAACCGATTAGGATAGGGAGATTTAGCAATAAGAGCTGGGACTATCATTGGAGAAGGTGGTGTGTGTGGACGTGATCCCAGAATAGGAGTGGGGATTGTCTTATGTAGACTAGAAGAGGTTTGCTGAGGTATCGAGCCTTGTGGGAAAAGAAGAATAGGCTCGCAAGAAGGTGGTGGGGTAGAGGAACAAGGATCAGAAGTAGAAGTGTGTGTGGAAGGAAAAGTCTCAGTCGGGGTATTATTGATAGATTTTTCATTGTCATCAATTTCTTCCCCAACATGATTATTCATCACTCTTCCTGATCTCAACATGGTGATGGCATTTACATTGTAATGCCCAGGATTCGGTAGGGGTTGAGACGGAAGTTTCCCTTTCTCTCTCGCACTCATTTCGGCTTTTAATCTTGCAATTTCTGTCTCCATCGATTTAATACTCTCCACTTGGGAGGTGGAGTTTTTCTTTATATCATCAACGGAAGTTTTTATTTCAGCCTAAACTTGCATGAAATTTGACAAAAGCAAGTTCATGGTCTGCGCGAATGAAGAGAATTCATCAGAACCGGTCAATTGCAAAGGATTATGCGGTGCAGGAGTGTTGACCTGGTTTTCAAAATTTTGTGATTGGTAGGGGTGCTGAGTCAGTTGAAGTGGTTGCTGTTGTGGTGGAAGAACCCTTTGAAAATTGTTTTGGTTTGGAACTGTGTCTTGATTGTGTGATTGGTTCCAAGCAAAGTTAGGGTGATTTCTCCAACCCTGATTATAAGTGGAAGAATACGGATCGTTTCTAGGTCTTTGTTGGAAAGCAGCATTGGTATGCTCTTGACCTTGAAACGAAGAATTCAATGGACATTCTTTCGTAAGATGAGATGGATCAGAACAACATCCACATGCAGTTTTGGGGAGCGATATTTGATTTAGGGAGGCTGCTAAAAATTTATGTTCCATACCTTTGAGCTTCTTTTGCATTGCTGCCATTTCAGCTCTAAGTCCTATGGAAACATCAATTTGGTGAATGCCACCCCTAGACGATGACTGGTGTACACTCTCCTACTGTAAAGATTTTTCAGCGAAATCTTCTAAGAATCTCCAGGCTTCACCATCATCTTTAGTCATGAAAGTTCCTTGACAAATGGATTCAAGGTTCTGTTTAGTGGTAGGATTGATGCCCTCATATATGATTTTGCACAGATCCCATCTAGGAATTCTGTGATGTGGACATTGAACTAACAGATCCTTAAAGCGTTCAAAACACTTCGAGAATGGTTCATTTAGAAGCTGGGTGAATTGATTTATTTCGCTACGGACTCGAGCTGTTTTATGATTGGGGTAGAAATTCTTAAGGAAAGCTGCGACGAATTCATCCCAGTTGGAAATTGAATGTGCGACTGTGTTATAAAGCCACTTCTCGGCTATATCGCACAAGGTGAATGGGAGAAGACGTTGACGCATAACATCTACAGAAAGCTGTGAAGTACCCATCATTGCGCATACATTTTCAAATTTGGTAATAAAGACATATGCGTCTTCAGACTCGAGACCGTGATATTTGGGTAGAAGATTGATGTATTGGGGTTTTATTTCAAAATTGTTCCCGTTGGCTGGTGGAATGGTGAGACGGGTCGAAAGAGGACCTCACATTGGATAACATCTCTCTTGGAGAGAGCTGTGGGGTGGATTCTGCGCACCTGCGGACAGTGGCAGAGTAGTGTTAAAGAAGTTCGATGGAGAATTGTCCATCGAAGTGGGTGTGGTGGTGGGTAAAGAAGAAATAGACGTAGAATTACCGACTTCGGAGTCGATAGGGGAAACGCGGACTAGACGGGCACTAGAATCCCGTGTCCAGCCGAGCATGCACTAAAGGGTTTAGTACAAGTGGCAGCGTTAAGTGATAATTAAGGAAAATGTGGATTGGTGTTTTTTTTGAAAAAGTTATGGATTTTTGAAAAAATGCAAATCACACAAACAATGCACAAGCAACCCTAGATCTAGTGGTCACTTAGGTCAAGTCTCTAGACCGCTCCTAGACTTCCAGAAGACAAATCGCATGATCAATCCTCTACTGCCTCTTTGTCTCTCCTGTGGCCAGGTAAGTGGGGGGTTCTCCACTACGTAAGTAGTGGGCCTAATTAAGTAACCACTTCCCTTAGACACACTTGCCTTAGACACCACAAAAGAAATGCGGATAAGCAATAGATTACACACGACCTCCTTCTGTCCTAAGTGAGTGCGACAGTCCTTAGAGGCATGTCTAGGTATTTTTTTTGTTACTGAGGGTAATGCGGATGCAATTTTGTGATTTTTAGGGCTTAGGAAGGGTAATGAACTCCCCACCTAATCTGAGTTTGGTCTTTGCCCCTTAATTTCCGTATTAAAAATGCAAACAACCAAGATCAAACACGCACAATTTTTATTTTTGCGGCGCTGCGAATTTTTTGCAAAGAAACCTGCAGAAATTGGTAAATGGAGCAGATCAAGGAGGAAATAAGAAAGTCAAAAAGTCACCGAGCGAATTTGGTACAGCGAAACCCTATACGCGCCACGGAACCGCCGCAATATGCTGGTATTGGCCACGGAAAAGCGGTCAGATGTTGAGATTCCTGCACAAAAATTGGTACAAAGGCTTCTGTTCACATACTGAACTCCGTGGAATATTCAGAAAATTTTTCCGCTTGCTCCACCGATTCCAGATTTCCTTGCAACCAATCACAACGAATCGTTTTGTGTTTGTGCGAATTTTGATCTAAAAATTCTGATGGATTAATAAAACTTTAAACTCAAATTTCAAAAACGAATAAATTAGCATACTATCCCCGGCAACGGCGCCATTTGATTGAATGATTTTCTCGGTGTGTAGGTAGAAAATGTATAGAAATCACAACCAAAGAAATTTTTAAACCGCAATCAATAACGGTGTCAATGTAGCGCGTTAATGAATACGGATCGTCTACAGAGAAAGTGTGATTTGATCGTAATTGATTTAGATGAATTGAAAATTAAAGGATAAAAGAAAAGACAATTTGATTCAAGATTTAAGAATTTTAGTTTCAAGAATTAAAAGAGAATAAAGATCAAGAATCAAGAATTGTGAATATGATATCCAAATAGAATTAGTTATCAAGATTTGTAATAAGGCTCGTAGGAATCGATTGAATCGATAGCGATGACGAAGACTTGTGATTACGTATTCTTATCCATTGATGATTTGTTGCTAGATCGATGACGATCAACGAGGTTTAGGGATCTATCGAAGAAACTAGGGTTTCTTCATCATCATCCCTTGTCCTTTTGTTGATTATCATTCAAATGCTACCCTCTAGAAAATTCAATCACCGATCGTCGATCTCTAATTAAGAGCGAAAATATTCAAGAAAGCTTTTCGCTCGAAACTAGATTGTCGATGATTCAATTTTCTAGAGTTTACAAAAGTCATAGGATTTAAAAATAGTTCAAGAATGTGATCATCATTATCTATCGATTTTCTCGATTCCTCCACGAGCGGAGTTTTTATTCAAACATCATATCAAAGAAATCAATCAAGAATTGAGAACTCATCATAATGCTCATATATAAAGAAAATCAAGATAAAGAAATTTCACCTTTTCTTATTCAAAAATTTCGTTACAATTTGCTCAAGACTACAAGAATTGAGGAAAGAACTCGATCGTCGAATTAGCTTCGCATCGTCTTCGTGAGTCGCGGATCGTCTTGGATCACTTGCTCGGTTGAAGATCGGCGTCGCTCCAAAAAGGTTGATGGCTTCTTGCTCGATTTTGTATTCGGAGATCTTGAATTTGGCTTTTGGTAATTGGATTAGGGTTTGGATGCACAAGTTGTGTCACACAACTTGTGGGTGAATTGATGTGGAATGATCAACCATTGAGATGAAGCCTTGGGTCCCTTTATATAGCCCTCTCCTTTAGCTTCCCCTAGAAGTTTGATTAGGATTAGCTTCCTTTAGAAGCTAAGCTAGGATTAGCTTCTCTTGCAAGCTTGGTAGTTGAGTAGAAGCTTCTAGAGTTAGTTAGTTAGCTAGCTTCCTTGATAAGCTTGGTTGTTAGGAAGAACCTTCTAGACATAGCTAGCTTGTTTGAGAAGCTTGGAGGTGTTTAGCTTGTACAAGAAACTTGGCTGTTCGGATAGAAGCTTCTGGAGATCTCTGGATTTTAAAGTGGGATGAATAAGTTTAGCCAGTGAAATGTGAACCCTGAAATAGCGATCTGTCGATGACGTGTCCTCCGCAAATAGGCCCCTTCGGCCGTGGATCCGCGGCTCATTGGAAGGCTTGGTGCATGAATTCTCCTGTGCTGCTTTGTGTTAGCCTCATGGTATGTTTCTGATGTCTGGAATATTTTTACACTTTCTTGTTCACTGCTAGATCACAAGTCTTGGACTTGGCGTATTTTTTATCAGCAATTTTAACAGTTTCGGCTCTTTTCCTGGAATTTCCTGCACCCATTCTCGAGAAAAGTGTTGCGCTATACAAAAGATCATGCGTGCAATGATAAACACTCAATTTCCCTCAAAATGCCGGTTATAATATATAACACAAGTTATTTGGTATTTTACAGACAATTTGCTAATATGTGCTAAATTCATACCGAACACCTTTAGATGATTGCAAATAGTAGGGAAATTGATGTGTTAAAATGCAATATTTTTGACTGATCACTTACACTATAAGCAATTCGGAGTGTTTCGTATTCGTAGTTTTAACATTGTTTCGGGTTATGACATATTGTCTAGGCGAAGTTTAAAAGTTCAAACGATTATCAAAAACCCATTTTTCCAAGTTTAACGTATTCGGAAAAACATGCAAGTAATTATGCGAACCTTCTAGAAGAATGTAAGCCTAACTGGACTTTTTTGGATCGCGGAACCGCGGTCATACCTTAGGGTTTGCCGCAGTTCCGTGGAGACATGAGTGAGGCTTGGGTCTGCCCTTCTACGGCTGGTGCATAGGTACTGTGGCATATTCTGGGTATTATTGAACTGTGCTCAAGTGTTGAGCTGTCGGGAAATTATGGTACTTTGATGAATCGATCGAAAAGTTTAACGTCGTCCGGATATTATGTGATGGTATACGATATTTGGAATCCACAAATGTAGTTATGAGATAACTAGTTTGAATTTTATAAATCTAGCAGTTTAGTCTCATTTGATCGGTTGCCACGGGATTTTGATGTGATCAAAAGTCCGTCGCAATCACGTAGCATACGTGGATACTCCCCGGATAACATTATTAGATAGCCACACCCCATAGCCCCGACCAAGTGACTGTAGGAGAACCCCATCGCCAAAAGCATCCGTTAGGGTGCTCGCGGCAGCGGTGTTCCGCCTTAGTGCACTTTGTCGACGGCGTCGGGGGTGCGGCCGTCTACTAAAGTTTCCGACGAGCATTCGATCAGCATGTCGAGAATCTTGTTGAATTGCCCGACTTGATATTGAAAAGTTTTTTCGAGATCGAGACTAAAATGCGGGGTTTATAATTGTTAGGCATGTGATGTCTAAGGAATTCATTTGGTTAGGCATGTGATGTCTAAGGTGGTTGCGGATTCCAACTGTTGTAGTTTTTCACTTTCTTTTCTGCGACCATAAGTGTAATATGTGGTGTATCGCCGGTTTCGTTGCTATACGTCAACGAAAATTGGGATACGCATATTTTCATATGTTGATGTCATGTGATGTTGTGTGTTGCTGGGATATGTTATATTGGATTGTCGTGTTTGAATAGCCGAGGGTTTTATGTGAGATGAGAGTTTTTCATTTTCATTCATGTAAAATTCATTGTATATAATATTCTTTTATTGGGGCACTTCCGGGTTGAGGATGATGTCACCATTGTATATTATTTACTTTTCCGTATTAGGATAGACCCAAGGCGGGGAGCACAAGTAGTCGGGTTCTAGGGTCCAGTAGAAGACCATCTCGAGGAGTCGAGACCGGGTCTCCTAACCCTAGAATTGGTAGGGTTTCTTGTCGCTCTCGTAGGGGTCTAGGGGTGTGGGAGTGGCTATTCATCACGACCGTGGAATCCGTGTTTTATACAGGCTTAATTTAAAACCCGAAAATCCTAATATATCCAATATTTCATATGTTGTGTTCTGCTGCGATATTATGTGATGTGATCACTGTATATGTTGACATAGATACTGTATATAATATATGTGATATATTATATAAACGTTTTTTTATGTTTTACACCCGCGCTAGCCCTGTCCCGCTCTGCCGTTAGTTACCTAACCTAACGGTGCACGAGAGGACATCGAGGCGAATGCGGATGGAATTAGCATACATTGAACTTATCTGTGATGTTTAGGTAACTTAAAATGATGGGACTTCATTAATGAGATTAATAAAAGAAAAGAAACCTAAAGATGTTGTAGAAACTTATCTCGAAAATGGGTAGCTCTAGTTCTTGCTTTGCATAGCGGTATTCCTTGTAGAATATCCCCCACCTTATTCGATAAGAAAAGAGCCGAGATCCCTTCACCGGGAGTGACCTCTTTAGAAATAACTGGAAGATGCTACAACCCTAGATTTGTCTTTTGATTGCTTCTATAGTTTTTGCTTTGCATAGTGGTATTTATGAAATATCCTGCACCTTATTCGATAAGGAAAGAGCCGAGATCACTTCACCGGGAGTTACCTCTTTAGCAAAACTAGCAAAGGCCTCAAAAACACTCCATTTTAAATCATTTAATTCTACAACGATATCAAGTTCATTACGCATAAGTTTTTCATAAAAACTTGTCATAGCCCTCCGTCATTTCAGATAAGTACTTCATAGTATTCGTGTTACGTTTGTTGGCCTGCGTCAAGGAGTAATGTACGGTAGCTATTTATGCTTATCTGCTAAAGCATATGATATGATTGAGTTACGATAGTCGTGCGACTTTGTTGTCCTGTGTCAAGGGTCGTGCGGGTGGGTTTAATTCAATCGGAAAATGTACGGGTTGATCTTGACCAGCGGACTATGGTTTGTTGGCTTGCGTCAAGGTCATAGGATGCTAGGGGTAAAATATTATTGGGAATTTCAAGTGTTGAAATTTGCAATGAGATTGCATACCTTCTATGAGATAGTTGGATCCCGATACTCGCTGCGAGTAAGAGTTACTCCTAGGAGAGTTTTACAAATTACGATTAGCCGATCAAGTAGGTGTCGAGAAAGGTGTCAACGGGGTTACGCCCCTGGGAAAACGAGGTTTATTTCAATTAGGTCCGTGCGAAAGCTCGGGGAACCTTCCTCAAAGTACCGGCACTGGCCTGGTTGAAAGATTGGCGAACTTGTAAGGTGTAATTAATCCGGGCTAGTCTTTCCTTTTAGGGTTTGAAGGAAGATTTGACTAAAACAGTGGGAGCCATCCTTATTAGATATATTAATAACCAATCTAATCTTGCAAGAGCATACGCTAAGTGTTTTCTGTAGGGTTCCTAGGCACTCATACAAGGGTCTATAAGGCATCAACCATGCCAGATTTAAAATTTAGACGTGCCGAACAACCCAAAGCCGGGATCTTTGCTAGATTATTAGGGTTAAATATGCAAGTAAACATCTTTACAACTAAGTGTGAGGGATTAAAACCTTTGTAGTCCGCTCCTTCGCTTCATAAGCTCCAAGTAGAAGTCCCTTCGCCGCGATCCATGATCTCCCGGACTCAAGAGAAGCTCCACAACCCGAATGATCCATGCTAGCTTGTAGTCTTCCTTTTCTCCGATGATCTACCTCGAAGTTTCTTTAACTCAAGCTCTCACACACTAATGAGGTGAACACCCTAATCTAATTGGCTAGATTAGATGAGGATGATGAAGTAGGATTTATGCTCTCTCTTATTATCAAATTCTCACACTAAATCATCACTAAAGAAAAACCTAGAAAGCTTTTTCAAAGCTCAAGGAAGAAGAAGAAGAATGAATTCCTTTTGTGATGAATAATGATAAAAAATGTCATAATGATTACAAATGCAACCATGGTTCAATATGAGAAGACTAACCCAAGTAGAGACTTAACCTAGGGTGAAGGGTTTGGGTTTGGGTTGGGTTAGAAATATCTAGCAAAAATATCGAACAAAATATCATTGCTAGAAACAAAGTAAAACCTTCTAGAAGCATCAAGAAAGAACTAACCCAAATCAAACCCTAACCTTGTTTAATCTCCACTAAACATGTTGCATTAGTAATCATATCATATTACAATATTATATATCACATATATAATATATATTTGTAACAAAAGAAAATAATAAAATTAACATATATCGCATATATATCAATGTATTATCCGATGAGAAAATGAATCAATAAAGCGAGTCAATATTAGATAATGTAATGTAATATGTCACACATATAATTATACATTAAATTATCGAATCAACACTTGATCCGACAATCCGGCTATATCGAATATAACCGACTAATATTTCATGTACCGATTCATCGAATCAACACTTGATCCAATGACTCGTCTCATATCAAAATATCGTGAGAATATAATACGGTATCTCATATCGTATTATCCTCGGTCCTGCACATATCACATATGTGCCCCTACTCCGTTTTTCCTGAGTCAAGAAACCTCTGTGTAGGACTCTAAAGAATCGTTAATACGCTGGTAGCAGGTGATGATCATATCAAACACCCACAAGAAGCAAGCGGTCAGCTAAACGTAACAGCCACCCAGGTATTGAGCGATCAGAAGATCAATAAGCAAGCCTGTACATTCTCCTGTGAATCAAATCAGTAACACTCCCGTACAGTCCGGTCTCTTCGTCTGATATGTTGCATATCTAGTCTAGGGGTGGTATACGTCAGACCCCAGTAACCGATAAGTCGTGTCGATATGAGGCTCATAACAGGTCAAGAGACTACTAATAACACTTACCAGTAGTACTCTATATCATCCCTGGCCAGGGACTTCCAGTTATAGCCAATCGAACACAGCACAACATCAACTCCCTATACCGGGAGAGACGAATCCCCTCCTATCGCTCATTGCCTCCATGTGATTAGGGACTGTACCCAAAAGCTACCGTTTTGCACGCCCTCTTGGACGTGGTAAGGTGGAAATCAAAGCACAGTGGGAATCACACAAGACTCTATGACGATCTCGGGTCTACAGACTACCCTGTACCAGTGTCACCGGAGAACTGCCATCTGACATGAGGTATAATACCATCTGGGAGTTCTCGGCGAGTCCGTCCAGTGTACCCAGTCTCCACTGAGCACCCGTACACCATCCTTGATGTCAAACACCGATGGATATGGGATCATTCATCGCCCAACATATGGGACAAGATGCGTATACGCTAGTCTACTCTGGTGTATCGATGCCCTGTCTCGATATACCCTCGACTAGGAACAGTTATAGGATGTACTCATCGACTACCGTGGCCCCACTAGTATGATATCATCATAGTCCCAGTAGTTGAGTACAGATCCTAAGGGCATTATCAACATGTGAGAGTAAGACACTAAACTAGTATAAGTCAACATTTTAAGATAAAGAGAAACCAAATAGCATACTATCATGACGAGCAAGAAAGTCCTCTCTATATATATCCAAGTATCCATTATAATATACATCATATGTACAACAATGGCCTCTAGGGTATATACATAACTAACAATCTCCCACTTGCACTAAGGCCAGCTGTTGTAGTATCTCATACCTAGCATCCCGAATAATCTCTCAAACTGTATCTGGGGAATGGCCTTCGTGAGTGGATCCGCAGTGTTGTCCTTCGTATCAACTCTCCTGACCTCGATCTCCCGGCGATCAACTATCTCCCTGATCCGGTGATACCGCCTCAGAATATGTCTGGACTTCTGATGGGACCTGGGTTCCTTGGCCAAAGCCACAGCTCCATTGTTATTGCAATACAAAGGTATTGGATGCTCAATGGATGGAACCACACCAAGTTCACTAATGAAATTCTTTATCCAGACAGCCTCTTTGGCAGCATCGTTGGCATCTATGTATTCAGCCTGCATCGTCGAGTCTGCAACGGTATCCTGTTTGGAACTCTTCCAACATACCGCCCCTCCATTGAGGGTAAAGGCAAATCCCGAGTGCGACTTAGAGTCGTCCTTATCACTTTGGAAGCTCGAATCGGTAAAGGACTCCACCTGGAGTTCTCCGTTACCATACAGCAAGAACATCTCTTTAGTCCTTCGTAAGTACTTGAGAATGTTCTTCACAGCTGTCCAGTGACTCTCTCTAGGATCTGCTTGATACCGAATCACTACACTTAGTGAGTATGCTACATCGGGTCTCGTACATAGCATCGCATACATGATAGAGCCTACTGCCGAAGCATAGGGTATCCCTTGCATGCGAGCTCTCTCCAAATCAGTCTTGGGAGACATCTCTTTGGAGAGAGTGAGTCCTGCGATCGTGGGTTGGTTACCACGCTTGGATTCTTCCATACTAAACCTCTTTAGTATGGTGTCAATGTACCTGGATTGGGACAATCCCAGTATCCTTTTAGATCTATATCTATAGATCATAATTCCCAATATGCAGGAAGCATCACATAGATCTTTCATTGAGAATCTTTGTGATAAGAAGAGCTTGACTGATTGCAGCATAGGAACATCATTTCCTATCAAGAGCATGTCATCGACGTACAATACGAGGAAGAATACCTTTCTCTCTGCAACCTTCTTATAAATACAAGGTTCATCTACGTTTTTGATGAAGTCAAACTCTTTGACTACAACATCAAAGCAGATGTTCCAACTCCGCGATGCTTGCTTTAACCCATAGATGGATTTAAGCAGTTTGCACACCTTTCCGCTGCTTCCACTATCTACGAAGCCCTCTGGCTGAGTCATGTACATGCACTCTTCTAAATCACCGTTTAGAAAGGCGGTCTTAACATCCATTTGCCAGATTTCGTAGTCATGGTATGCAGCAATGGCAAGTAAGATCCGGATGGACTTAAGCATAGCCACTGGAGAAAAGGTTTCGTCATAATCCACACCAGGTTGTTGACGAAAACCCTTTGCAGCAAGTCTAGATTTGAAAGTCTCAACTTTTCCATCTACACCAAGTTTCTTCTTAAAGATCCACTTGCTCCCAATGGGTTTTACCCCTTCAGGAGCAACATCCAAAGTCCATACTTTGTTGGTGTACATGGATTCCATCTCAGATCGCATTGCATCCAGCCACTTCACAGAGTCCCTACTCGTGATGGCCTGCTCGAAACTAGTCGGGTCATCATCTTCCATGATGCAATCCTCGCTCCCACCATCAATGAGAAAACCGTAGTATCTCTCAGGTGGATGAGAAACCCTACAAGATCGGCGGAGAGGCTGGGGTTCGTCGGGAACTACTGAATCCTCCGGTTCCACCAAATCATCTGTCGTAGTTTGTGTTGCTGGAACTTCTTCCAGTTCTACCTCCTCGTCACAAATTTCTTTTGCAAGAAATTTCTTTTCTAAAAAGGTGGCATGTAGAGAAACAAACACCTTTTGTTCCTCAGTGTGGTAGAAGATATACCCTTGTGAGTTCTTGGGATATCCTACAAACTTGCATAGGACAGACCTTGCCTCGAGTTTGTCCGGATTTAGCCTTTTGACATAGGCCGGACAACCCTATATCTTAACATACTTAAGAGATGGTCTCTTTCCTTTCCATATCTCATATGGAGTGGTAGGCACTGATTTGGTAGGAACCATATTCAATAGGTGTATGGCTGTCTCAAGCGCATACCCCCAAAAGGAAATAGGTAACTCAGCAGTGCTCTTCATAGAGCGCACCATATCTAATAGGGTGTGATTCCTCCGTTCCGATACACCGTTGTGCTGTGGTGTATAGGGAGGTGTAAGCTGAGAGAGAATCCCATTCTCTTTTAGATAATCTAGGAACTCATTGCTTAAGTATTCTCCTCCTCGATCAGATCGAAGGATCTTAATACTTTTGCCCGTTTGGTTCTCTACTTCGTGCTTATATTCTCTGAATTTTTCAAAAGCTTCAGACTTGTGTTTCATCAGGAACACATGTCCGTATCTAGAGAGATCGTCAGTGAATGTAATGAAGTAAGAAGAATCGTTCCTGGCATGTGTAGACATGGGTCCGCATACATCACTATGTCCCAGTCCTAAGAGTTCCGTAACTCTTTCTCCGTGTCCACTAAACGGAGTTTTGGTCATTTTTCCTTTGAGACATGAATGACAAGTATCATAAGATGATAATTCGAACGGATTCAAATATCAATCCTTATTTAACTTAGCTAGCTGTGTCGCATTGATATGACCAAGTCTACAATGCCATAAGTAAGATTCGTTCATTTCTGAACTTTTCCTCTTATTTGTGTTTTGTATATTAAGGACTGTATTTTGATTGAGAACGTATATGCCATTATGTAATGAGCCTGATCCAATCAACTTTTGATCTAGGAATATGTTCATAACATTATCCTGTACTACAAAATTATATCCTTCTTTACTTAATAAAGAAAATGATATAATGTTGCACATCATGTTCGGTATATAATAGCCCTCATTCAGAATCAATGTATTACTACTTGGTAATACAAGGTGAAATTCGCCAACTGCTTTTGCTGCAATAATTGCACCATTCCCTACTTGTACGGAATGATCACCTTTTCCCAGTTCTCTACCTTTACGTAGCCCACGTAACAATTTACATATATTGGATCCCGATCCGGTATCTAATACCCAGGACGTAGGGTGAACTGAGAAACAGTTATCAATAACTAACACACCCGAAGAAGATGCATCAGCATGCATGTTCTTTTTTTAGGCGGTATGAGAATCCAGATATTCTCCTGTTTCCAATTCAGTCTTATAACTCTTATAAGAAAAAACGGGACCAACGTTCCCTTGCTCAGTATAATAAGCGGGTTCAGTCAATACATCCATATTATTATCTTGATTAAGTCCTGACATGGTCGCTACCTGGAGAGAGAGAGAGAGAAGGAAACACTTTAGCATATGCTCTTGCAAAATTAGATTGGTTATTATCTTATTTAATCAGGATATCTCCCACTGTTTTTATCATATCTTCCTTCAAACAGTAAAAGGTAAGATTAGCCGGGATTAATCACACCCTATAATTTCGTCAATCTTTCAGCCAGATCAGTGTTGGTACTTGAGGGAGGTTCCCCGTGCTTTCGCACAGACCTAATTAAAATAAACCTCGCCTTCCCGAAGGCTTAACCCCGTTAACACCTTTCTAGACACCTACTTGATCGGCTAATTGTCCTGTGTAAAATTCTCCCAGGAGTAACTCTTACTCGCAGTGGGTATCGGGATCCAACTATCTCTTAGGAGGTATGCAATCTCATTGCAAATTTCAACATTTGAAATTCCCGATAATGCTTTTACCCTTAACGTGCTATGACCTTGACGAATGCCAACAAACCATAGTGCGCTAGTCAAGTTCAACCCATACATTTCTTGATTGAATTAAACCCAGCCGCACGACCCTTGATGAAAGCCAACAAAGCCGCACGACTACCCTAACCCAATCACATCATATGCTACAGATAAGCAACAGTTAGCTACCGCACACAACGCTTTGACGAAAGCCAACAAACGCAGCACGAATACTAAGTATTACCTATCTGAAATGTCGGAGGGCTATGCAGGTATTTCAGAAAACCATGAGCGTAATGAAATTGATATCGTTGTAGAAACAAGTGATTTTGAAAAGGAGTGTTTTTTAGGCTTTTCTAGTTTCGCTAAAGAGGTCACTCCCGGTAAGGGGATCTCGGCTCTTTCCCCATCGAATAAGGTGCAGGGTATATCATATATACCGCGGTGCAAAGCAAGAACTATTTAAGCTGTCAAAAACTAAACCGTGAGTTTGTAGCATTTATCAGTTTTGCTAAAGAGGTCACTCCCGGTGAAGGGATCTCGGCTCTTTCCCCATCGAATAAGGTGCAGGGTATATCATATATACCGCTATGCAAAGCAAGAACTGTAGCTACCCTTTTTATAAAGTTTTGATTCTACAACGTCTTTTAGGTTTCTTTTCTTTTATTAATCTCATTAATAAAAATCCCATCAGCTTATGCTTCCTAAGCATCACAGTAGAAACAAAAGCAGTAATATTTATATATCAGCATATATATATAGTATAAGCATTCGTCTCAGGCAGTTATATGATCTCATCACAGAACATTGCAGTAGAAGATAACATATGAAATATTGGATATACTAGGACGTCCGTGTTTTATATCGAGCCTGTATAAAACAAGGATTCTACGGTCGCGATGAATAGCCAAACCCACATCCCTAGACCCCTACGAGAGAGGCAAGTAACACTGCCAATTCTAGGGTTAGGAGACCTGGTCTCGACTCCTCGAGATGGCCTCCCACTATACCCTAGAACCCGGTTACTTATGCTCCCCTCCTTGGGACTACCTAATGCAGAAAAGTAAACAATATACAATGGTGACATCAACCTCATCCCGGAAGTGCCCCAATAAAAGAATATTACATACAAATGAATTTTACATGAATAAAAATAAAAACCCTCATCTCACATAAAACCCCCGGCTATTCAGAACACGACGATCCTATATAACATATACCAGCAACACATAATATCTCATATCATCAACGTAAGTAAGTATGCATACACCGATTGTCGTTGATGTTTAGCAACGAAAACCGGCGATACAACTACATACTACACTTACGGTCACAGAAAAGAAATTGTAATATTACAACATTTGGAATTCCCAATCTCTTAAGACATCGTAAATCCAAAATATCACATACTTCGCATTTCATGCCTAACTATATGAATTCCACATATTGTATCACATTCCAGATAAATAGAAAATATTAAACTTTCCGATCGAATAATCAAATACCCATGATTTCCTAAATAGCTCAACACTTGAGCGGAGTTCAAAAATTCCCAGAATATGTCACAGTACCAATGGTCCAGCCATAGAAGGGTCAAGCCAACGCCTCACATGTGGCAACGCCGTACTGCCCCAAACCCTAAGGTTCAAAGGCGGTTCAGACGGTCACATAATCGAGTTAAGGTTTGTGTTCTTCTAGAGGGTCCACCGCGTTACTTGCACGTTTTTCCGAAAGATTTAAACTCAAGAATATTCAACACTTGAAAGTTTTTCGTGTCGGGAAAAATGAGTTAATGATATCCGTTCGAACATTTTAATACTTTCTAAATTATCCGGAAAACAGAACGAAGTTAAACTTTCCGATTGAATCAACGAGTTCCAAAAGATCCCCAGAACACTCAACACTTGAGTAAGATTAAAAATACCCAGAATCATGCAGAAACACCTAAGGATATTACTGTTTAAATACGTGTCCCAAATTCACTCTTTTGGCCGCGGAACCGCCGCGGCAAGCATGTTCTTGCCGCGGTTCTGCGGCTCTTTGAGAGCCTTGGGGGCTCGTATTTCATGGCTATCCTTAGAATTCCGTGCTGATTTTTTAAAATATTTTTAATGCAGAAAAAATCACATTTTTACAAAATTTCCAAAGAGGGGGTCTATTTCGATGTATCAGGGTTCGATCGGAGTTTTAACTTCGTATACACGTCGCCTAATGCTCTAGCTAGGATCTGATACCACTGTAGGGTTCCTAGGCACTCATACAAGGGTCTTTAAGGCACCAACCATGCCCAATTTAAAATTTAGACATGCCGAACAACCCAAAGCCGAGATCTTTGCTAGATTATTAGGGTTAAACATGCAAGTAAACATCTTTACAACTAAGAGTGATGGATTACAACCTTTGTAGTCCGCTCCATCGCTTCATAAGCTCCGAGTAGAAGTCCCTTCGCCGCGATCCACGATCTCCCGGACTCAAGAGAAGCTCCACAACCCGAATGATCCATGCTAGCTTGTAGTCTTCCTTTTCTCCGATGATCTACCTCGAAGTTTCTTTAACTCAAGCTCTCACTCACTAATGAGGTGAACACCCTAATCTAATTGGCTAGATTAGATGAGAATGATGAAGTAGGATTTATGCTCTCTCTTATTATTAAATTCTCACACTAAATCATCACTAAAGAAAAACCTAGAAAGCTTTTTCAAAGCTCAAGGAAGAAGAAGAAGAATGAATTCTTTTTGTGATGAATAATGAAAAAAATGTCATAATGATTATAAATGCAACCATGGTTCAATATGAGAAGACTAACCCAAGTAGTGACTTAACCTAGGGTGAAGGGTTTGGGTTGGGTTAGAAATATCTAGCAAAAATATCAAACATAATATCTTTGCTAGAAACAAAGTAAAACCTTCTAGAAGTATCAAGAAAGAACTAACCCAAATCAAACCCTAACCTTGTTTAATCTCCACTAAACATGTTGCATTAGTAATCATATCATGTTACAATATTATATATCACATATATAATATATATTTGTAACAAAAGAAAAATAATACAATTAACATATATCGCATATATATCAATGTATTATCCGGTGAGAAAATGAATCAATAAAGCGAGCCAATATTAGATAATGTAATGTAATATATCACATATATAATTATACATTAAATTATCGAATCAACACTTGATCCGACAATCCGGCTATATCGAATATAACCGATTAATATTTCATGTACCGATTCATCGAATCAACACTTGATCCGATGACCCGGCTCATATCAAAATATCGTGAGAATATAATAAGGTATCTCATATCGTATTATCCTCGGTCCTTCACATAACACATAAGTGTTCCTACTCCGTTTTGCCTGAGTTAAGAAACCTCTGTTTAGGACTCTAAAGAATCGTGAATACGTCGGTAGCAGGTGATGATCATATCAAACACCCATAAGATACAAGCGGTCAGCTAAACGTAACAGCCACCCAGGTATTGAGCGATCAGAAGATCAACAGGCAAGCCTGTACATTCTCCTGTGAATCCAATCAGTAACACTCCCGTACAAGCCGGTCTCTTCGTCTGATATGTTACATATCTGGTCTAGGGGTGGTATACGTTAGACCCCAGTAACCGATAAGTCTTGTCGATGTGAGGCTCATAACAGGTCGAGAAACTACTGATAACACTTACCAGTAGTACTCTATATCAGCCCTGGCCAGGGACTTCCAGTTATAGCCAATCGAACACAGCACAACATCAACTCCTTATACCGGGAGAGACGAATCCCCTCCTATCGCTCATTGCTTCCATGTGATTCAGGACTGTACCCAAAAGCTACCATTTTGCATGCCCTCTTGGACGTGGTAAGGTGGAAATCAAAGCACAGTGGGAATCACATAAGACTCTATGACGATATCGGGTCTACAGACTACCCTGTACCAGTGTCACCGGAGAACTGCCATCTGACGTGAGGTATAATACCATCTGGGAGTTCTCGGCGAGTCCGTCCAGTGTACCCAGTCTCCACTGAGCACCCGTACACCATCCTTAATATCAAACACCGATGGATATGGGATCATCCATCGCCCATCATATGGGTCAAGATGCGTATACGCTAGTCTACTCTGGTGTATCGATGCCCTGTATCGATATACCCTCGACTAGGAACAGTTACAGGATGTACTCATCGACTACCGTGGCCCCACTAGTATGATCTCATCATAGTCCCAGTAGTCGAGTACAGATCCTAAGGGCTTTATCAACATGTGAGAGTAAGACAGTAAACTAATATATGTCAACATGTTAAGATAAAGAGTAACCAAATAGCATACTATCATGATGAGCAAGAAAGTCCTCTCTATATATATCCAAGTATCCATTATAATATACATCATATGTACAACAATGGCCTCTAGGTTATATACATAACTAACATTTTCTTCTCTCTCTCTTTCTCCAGGTAGTGACCATGTCACGCCTTAATCAAGATAATAATATGGATGTATTGATCGAACCCGCTTGTTATACTGAGCTGGGAAACGTTGGTCCCGCTCCAACTTATAATTGTGATAAGACCGAGCAGGAAATAAGAGATTACCAAAATTCTCGTGCCGCCCAAACGAAGAAAGTGCATGATGATGCATCCTCTTTGGGTATGTTCATTACCAAGAACCGTTTCTCAGTATCCTCTACGTCCTGGGTATGAGATACTGGATTAGAATCCCACATATGTAATTTCTTACATGGGCTACAGATAGGTAGAGAACTGAGAATGGGTGATAAGTTTCAAGAGTTGGAAACGGTGCAAGTGTTGCAGCCAAGTATGTTGGCAGTTATCACCTTGTATTACCAAATACATTGATCCTGAACGAATGTTATTAGATACCGAACCTGATTTACAACATCATATCAGTCTCTTTATTATGTAAAGAAGGATATAATTTTGTATTGTTTGATAATTTTTTGAACATTTCCTATATCAAGAGTTGATCAATTCAGGCACGTTATCTAAAAGCATATACGTTCTAAATCAAACCACAGTTCTTAACGTACAAAACACACACAAAAGGAAGAGTTCAGAAATGAACGAATCCTTCTTGATGCATTGTAGACTAGGTCATATCAATGCGACCCGACTAGCTAAGTTACATATAGATGCATATTTAAATCAGTTTGAATTGCCAGTCATGTCACAAAGATAATATGACCACAGCTCCGTTTATTGGAAACAGAGAAAGAGTTAGTGAACTCTTGGGATTGATACATGATGATGTATGTAAGTCCCCTGTCTACACATGCCAGGACCGGTTCTTTGTACTTTATTACATTCACTGATAAGCTCTCAAGATTCGGACATATGTTCCTGTTGAAACATAAGTCTGAAACTTTTGAGAAATTCAAAGAATATAAGTTAGAAGTAGATAACCAAAAGGGGTATAAGTATGATGTCCTTTGATATGATCAGGGAGGAAAATACTTGAGCACGGAATTCCTGGGCTATTCTAAAGGAGAATGAGATTCTCTCTCAGCATTACTCCTCCGTATAAACCACAGCACGTCGGTGTATCGGGGCGGAGCAATCCCACCCTATGAGATATAGTGCGCTCTATGATGAGTACTACTGAGTTACCTATTTCCTTTTGGGGGTTATGCACTTGAGAAGCTGCATAACTATTGAATAGGGTTCCAATCAAATCAAATGCCTACCACTCCATATGCGATATGGTATGGGAAGAGCCCTTCTCTTAAGTAAGTTAAGATTTGGGGTTGTCCGGCCTATGTCTAAAAGCAAAATCCGGACAACCTCGAGGCAAGGTCGGTTCTGTGGATGTCTGTTGGATATCCCAAGCATTCACAAGGGAATATCTTCTACCACACCGAGGAACAAAAGATGTTTTGTTTCTCAGCATGCCACCTTTTAGAAAAGGAATTTCTTGTGAAGGAATTAGTGGTCATGAGGTAGAACTGGAAGGAGTTCCAGCTATACAAACTACAGCTGATGATTTGATAGAACCGGAGAATTCAATAGTTCCCAACGAACCTCTACCTCTCCGCTGATCTGGTAGGGTTCCTCATCCACCAAAGAGATACTTCGGTTTCTCTATGACAGTGGGAGCGAGGATTGCATCATGAGATGATGACCCAACTTGTTTCGAGCAGGCCATCAAGAGTGGGGACTCTGTAAGAATAGCTGGATGCTATGCGATCTGAGATGGAATCCATATACACCAAAAAAGTATGGACTTTGGTTGCTTTATCTGAAGGGTTAAATCCATATCAGGAGCAAGTATATCTTGAGAAGATTATTTGGTGTACATGGAAAAGTTGAGACTTTGAAAGCTAAGACTTATTGCAAAAGGTTCTCGTCATCAACCAAGTGTGGATAATGATGAAACCTTTTCTAGTGCCTATGCTTAAGTCCATCCGGATCCTACTTGCCATTGCTATATACCATGACTACGCTATTTGGCGGTTGGGTGTCATGACTGCTTTTCTAAATAGTGATTTAGAAGAGAGCGTCTATAAGTACACAGCCAGAGGGCTTCGTAGACAGTGGAAGCAGCGGAAACGTGTGCAAGTTGCTTTATGAGTTAAAGCAAGCATCGCGGAGTTGGAACATCTGTTTTGATGTGGTAGTCAAAGCGTTTGACTTAATCAAAATAGTAGATGAACCTTGTATATATAAAAAGGTAGTAGGCAGTATAGTGGCGATCCTCGTATTGTACGTGGATGACATACTCGTGATAGGAGAGGAGTTTCTTATGCTACATTCGGTTAATCTCCTCTTATCACAAGGATTCTCTATATAGGATAAAGATGATACCTCCTAAATCCAGGGTTTTAAATCTATGAGATAGATCTAAATGGATGTTAGGATTCTCACTAGATGTAGTGAGATGGTATCAATCGATCCTGGAAAGAATCACCGGATAGCTTTCAGGATGGTAAGGTCGACTGAATGTCAGTCATAGGCATTGTCTTTACCCTCGGTAGAGGGACGGTATGTTGGAAGAGTTCTAAGCTAGATACCATGAAAAACTAGACGATAAAGGCTGGATACATTGCTACCAAGGATACTACCAAAAAGGTATTCTGGATGTATATATGTTCATGAGATGAACTTTGCTCCTACCATTGTGAGACAATGGAGTTATGGCTTTGGCCTAGGAACCCCCAGCCCATCAGTGATCCAGACATATTCTTAGGCAGTATCACCTGATCATGGAGATGGTTGATCTCCAGGGAGATCAAGGTTAGGAGAGTAGACACAGAGGAGAACAGGGCGGATCCACTCACAAAGGCCTATTCCCAGGAGAGACTTTTATGGGATGGTTGAGTATGAGATACTTCAACCACTATAGATTGTTGGGTATGGGATACTACAACAGATGGTCCTAGTGCAAGTGGGAGATTGTTAGTTATATGTATGCCCTAGAGGCCATTACTGTACATACGATGTATATTGTAGCGGATGCTTGGACATATATAGGGAGGACTTTCTTGCTCGACATGATAGTATGCTACCTGGTTGCTCTTTATCTTAACATGTACACTGATATGTCTCTATGTTACATGTTGATAAAGCCCTTAGGATGAGTACTTGACTACCAGGATTATGATGCAGATCATACTAGTGGGGACAATGTATTTACTAAGTACATCCTTCAAATGTTCCTAGTCGTTGGTGTATCGAGACAGGGTATCGATATACCAGAGTAGACTAGCATTTCGCTTCACGACCCATACAGATGGGCAATGGATGATCCCATATCCATTGGTGTTTGATATCAGAGATAGTATACGGGTGCTCAGTAGAGACTGGGTACACTGAACGGACTCGCCGAGAACTCCTAGATGGTATTATACCTAACGTCAGATAGCAGTTCTCTGGTGACACTGGTACAGGTTAGTCTGTAGACCCGAGATCGTCATAGAGTCTTGTGTGATTCCCACTATGCTTTGATTTCCACCTTACCATGTTCAAGAGAACGTGCAAAACGGTGGCTTCTGGGTACAGTCCCGAATCACATGGAGGTAATGAGCGATAGGAGGGGTTTCGTCTCTCTCGGTATTGGGGGTTGATGTTGCGCTGTGCTCGATTGTCTATAACTGGAAGTGACTGGCCAGGGCTGCTTCAGAGATATACTGGTAAGTGTTATCAGTAGTATCTCGACCCGTTATGAGCCTCACATCGGACGACTTATCGAGTTACTGAGGTCTGACGTTTACCACCTCTAGACGAGATATGCGACATATCAGACGAAGAGACCGGACTGTACGGTATTGTTACTGATTGGATTCGCAGGAGTGTGAGCAGGCTTGCTTGTTGATCTTCTGATTGCTCAATACCTGGGTGGCCATTACGTTTAGCAGACCGCTTGCGACTTATGGGTGTTTGATATGATCATCACCTACTACCGGCGTATTGACGAGTCTTTAGAGTCCTATACAGGGGTTTCCTGGATCAAGCGAAACGGAGTAGGAGCACATATGGTATATGTGCGGGACCGAGATTAATACAATATGTGATACTGTATTCTATTCTCGCGATTTGTGACATTGGTCGGTTATATGCGATATAGCCGGGTAATCGGATCAAGTGTTGATTCGATAAGTTGTTACACATGATATTTGTCGGTTATGTGTGATATAGCCGGATTATTAAATCAAGAGTTGATTTGATAATCTAATGTATAATTATATATTTGATATATTAATTTACAGTAACTAGTATTAGCTCACTTATGATTTCTTTTCTCACTTGATGTGCACTTTGTATATATGTGATATGTATATTTTTGTACATGTTTGTATGAAGGTTACAAATGCAACATTGTATAAGACTTATACCATGCTAGGGTTAAGTTAGGGTTTATAATTTTATTCAAAGTTAAACAAATTAGTGAAGAATTAGTTTAATGTTCAAAGCTTGTAGAAGCTTGTATGAACCTTTGACTAAGTCCACTCTTTTGTCTAGCTTAGGATATTTATTAACCCAACCCTTAACCTCATAGCATGGTTTATTGTAACACTTCAAAATAATAAAATATTATTTTTGGGGACATTTATAAATTAATATTATTTTATTGAATATTTTAATAATTCGGTATAATTAAATACAAATAAATGGGGGGAAATTAGGGAAAATTCTAAAATAGGTTATTTTATGGTATTATGCCATTTTTAGGTTTTTAATGATTAGTTATATGCTAATTTAGTGCTAATCGCGATTAAAATTCGCTAATCGGTTTTTTAGCAATTTTGTGCAAAACATGCACATATCATTTTCTTACACTTGTGCATTTTTCCACCATGTTTCTTTTGGGTTTACTATTCTAGTGAGGAGGAATTTAGAGGGAAAGAAAAAGAAAAGAAAAGAAAATGGAAAAGGATTATTATATGAGGTATGTTGTGAGAGAGAGAGAGGTATGGGCTTTTTTGACTAAAGACTTAGCCATTTCCTCTTTAACCTTCACTCATTTCTCTCCCTCTCCCTCTTGTTGCTGCTGCTGCTCCTGCTCCTCACCTCCCTCCCCTCTTCAACTCCTCAAATCACCATGAAAACAACTCCAAAACCCCACTCTCATTTCACAAAAAATGTGCTCAAGCTTGCAAGCTATAGGATGGACCAAGAAAGCTTTCGTTTTGGCGCTGTTGAGGATTCATGTGGGTCTTATGAGGTAATTCCTTCACAATTAGAGTGGTATTTCTTGTGCTTAAGCTCCGATTCAAGTTTCAAATCGATATTGTGTGTTTTTATGGATTTGAGGATAACCTAGTTAGGGTTTGAGGAAAAATTGAGTTGTGAAGTGAAACTAGAACTTGTTGTGACCTTAGAATCTTGGTGTGATGTTATATTGGACCCTAACCAGAAGCTTTAACCCAGAATAAGGATTTATGAGACGATGTCGGGAAAAACTGCAATTCTGGGATTGTATTTGGGAATCTTCTATCACCCGAGACATCCTAAAATAAAATTGATTGGACAGTGAGATGTGCAGGCACCCTAGAACCACCACATAAGAACCCAGCCCCTAACTCATTAATCCGGCCGCAGATTTATTCGTATTGGCCGCAATTTGCGGCCATACCTGCCCCTTTTGGCCTCGTTTTGGTTCTGCTGCTCCTACATGTATAGATTAGACCCCTGTAATGTATAGATTTGTCTAATTTGACCTAGGGTGAAATATAGGACCCTTTTCTCCAGTTGCTGTTTTGATTCTGTTTCTGTATCTCGTATTTTGAAATCTGGAATTTGTGTATCCGTGTTTTACCTCGACTATTTGGCGTTTATACGACGATATCGAGAATTGATTGATGGTTTTAATGGCGTGCCCATAAGTTCTAATCTATAGGCCCCTTATCGTATCGTTTTGGTTTTTGTGTGCCGTTTTAGATTTGATTTGGTTTTAATGCACATTACGATACTTTGACGTGTAGGTATCCCATGAAGACTTCAGGACGGGAAGAAAGCGCGTGGCGACATCGACAAATAAAGACACAAGGTGAGTAGATTATATCTACAAGGGGAAGTTGGGTGGATGGCGTATAGCACCCCCGCAATCCGTAGTTGATATACTATATAATATACATGATAGTTATAGTGTGTCATGGATTTTGTGTTAGGTATATAATGGATAGCTTTGGGTTAGAAGTAAACTAGTGCAGTTCACAGTCGCGAACCCTAGAATAGGTTTACACCCACACGTACCACCTTGCATATTCACTATACTTACACTGTGTTGATGATGATACTGGATGACATTGGAGATGAGTCGATGATTTTGGACATTGTGCCGTGAGATCGGTGATGTGATGTGATTCGTACTTGCGATGCGACATGTGATCTTAGCGGGCCGTTGGGCATGTGTTTTACCCCCGCTTTCATACTTATATAGATGGTATCGATTTTTACTAGACTTAGACCGGTACCCCAGATTATGTGATATGATGATAATGATACCTGAAATTTGATGAGAGGAATGTGATACTGCCCGTACCCAGCTATTGGGATGCCGTACGACGATTTACCGTACGAGCTTTATATTGATGATAGATCCGCACTCATGACTTGAGGATGTCATATGATATACTGTATCGTACATGATACTACTGAGGCGGGATCACCGACTACTATATATACATATCGACTCAGATTTAGATGATTTCCATACCCCTCCCGATTGACTTGATACTTAGATTTGTAGTTTGCATAGTAGATTCTTCACTGTTGTTTTGATTATTTGATTTCCGCATATTCATGCTATTCACATTGCTTTGCATATGTTTATTGCTATATTACTATCATGATGCTAGGACACCAGCACCATTATCGATGATGCGTATGTTCCACGTACACTTGCTTGCCGGCTGACACACTTCATCATCGATAATTGCCATGTCATTACACAGTGGCATTGTTGCATCAGGATATGACCTTGTATGTGCATACTATTATTTCCATGTTGCATGATATACTGTTATACGTGTATTTCATTTATATGTCACATACATCATGCTTTATGATTATGTGCATTGAGATATGTTGTTTCCATGAAAATTCTGGATTTTGGGAACCGTGGCTATTTCAAATATGTAATCATTTTAAAACCCGGTTCCCTTGATATGATATTTCGGTGCGTCCACCATGTGTTTTCTCGGTGCTAGAGTGATACATGTGAACCCGAATCGAGGAGTTGGATGAGGCCGATTACGGGTACATGGTGGACCCGGTATGGTACCCCGGGGCGAGAACGGTTTCGCTGTGTAGTAGACGGTGAGCCTGGAAGTGGGGACCACTACCTACCGGTGATTGGTTGGACCTGGCAGTTATCCGTAGGATACTGACCAGAGTCGATAGATGGATATGGACGTACTGCCGGGGCCGAGGGCCGATTCCGCAGACATAGCCCGTGGGCTGATCCGGACTGACGGAGCCCGATAGATGAGGATTTACGTGTCGATGCTAGGCACGGGTTTCATGATGATCTCCATGATTTTGATTATATCCTCAAATTTGCATGTATGATGCGTATTGACATTGGGTGACAGGTGGACGGGATTCACATATACATACAGACAATGATTACATACAGACATTGATTACATACAGACTTGACTACATTGATCACACTTCATTTGTATATATAACAGGGTACGAGGGCGCTGTTATATATACCCTTACACCAATATTAGTGGAATGGGACGCTAATATATGTGTATTTATATCCATTGATACTTCATCATGTTTACTTCTTGCAGACATACTTTACATTATGACATGTTATTATCTGAGGCACTGGCACGAGTACTTGGCACTACCTACATGATTAGATGTTACACTGCCACATTTTCATGCTTCAGACTTACTCTTGAGGGTTATATTATTTACTGATCGTTTTGACCTAGGATTATGTCTTGCATTCGATTTCTGCTTGTAGATATTTTCTATTCACGAGTTGGCAACTCACCCCCGTTGTGCGACAGTTCTTGCAGGGTTTTGCCGTACAGTTTCCGTAGCGGCATTTCTGGCACACTGCTTCCATATGGGGGACTTGCTTGGGTAGGCGGGTCCTTTTGTATCAGGACCACCCTTGTTGATGTATTATTCTTTTGTATCTAGAAATTCCATCAACCAAAACTTGTATATTGTTTCAGACTCGGACACTAGTGATGTATTATTTCGACCTTAGAGTGGCGCTTTGTAGTGTTACAGTTTTCATGCTTATCTGGGTTTCTTTTGAATTTTTATCCTCACCTTTCGGCGTTGTATAGTATATTGCTTGTTTGTTTATTTATCCTTAATATGGTTTTAGATTTCTGGGCTTTTGGCTTACTTGGATCAGATGGAGTCCTATAGACTTCATATGGTTCAAGGGCCAGTCACGTGCTCTTTTGGGTTGTGACAAAGTTGGTATCAGAGCGCTAGGTTAACCTTGGTTCGAGTCTAAGTTTGACTATGTGGAGCCTAGGGCATCTATATATATACGGAACTTAGGCTTGACCTTACCGAACTTAGACTTAGTCGAGGGGGTATTAGACCCAAACTTTTGTCGCGTATGATGACCCTTGGTTGATGGAATATGTGACTAAAGTAGAGTGACGTACCGTGGGTATGTTCCGCGGCATACTTACGACAAGCCACTCCGCTTAAGGAACCTTAGGATGTACATCTTTTCGAGATCAGTGATTCTCTTCATATCCATGATTATACATCCATTTGTGATCCTCGATTCTATTAGTTTCATGATCATACCTTCATTGATGATGTTCCTTCTTATGATCATGTATCCACTCTGGATCTGTTGCTTTCTTTCTTGCCATTGATCTGCTCTCTTCGATACTCGATTGAGGTTCCTGTCGCCGTGTTTGAGCGCAGTTTGGGCTGCTGCTAGGGTTACGGTCAGTGCGATCTCGTCTGGTACGAGGGCCGACCATTTTGTTTTCTGGTGACATGAGAACGTCTCGAGTTAGTATTGGTGATTGTGACCTCTAGTGGAGGCGAGTGCTTGGTTTTGCACCGGATGATCGGGCCATTGTTAGAGCTATCTGTTGAGAGAGGACTGTTGATGTACAGCATACCTCAGAGATTATGATGTCGCCTACCGTGCAGACAGATGGACCAGCTATTGCTGAGATTGACAGGATGTCGCTTCCAGAGCTTACGAGCTGAGATCGCCGGAGCTTCCAGGCAGATATGAGACATATGATAGCTTGTCTACCCGATTTGAGAGACGAAGGTGATTCGTTCGATTTATGTGCCGGAGCAGGCCCAGTTGAGTTGAAGATTTCCAGTATGGAGAGTCTTACTCAGATCTAGAGCAGACCGATTTAGAGATGACCGCCAATGTATCGCCTTTCCTGGAGGATTGAGGCGTTGTTCAGCGTACAGACGAATGAACCAGTTGCTACTGCAAATGACGAGATATCGCCCAGATGATTGGAGCTACTGCAGCATGAGTATATACTTGGAGATATGATGGACGGTCGCTAGTCACCGAGGGTGGATGACTAGGGCGTGTGGTTTGTTCACTTACCGATGCGAGGTCATCAGATAGGTTGCTTCCAGCTAGAGACGCGACTTCACGCGGAGACGTTGAGAGTCGACAGAGACGATCGAATGTCAGAAACCTGCTATCCCAAGTTTAAAGTATTCGGAAAGACATGCAGGCAATTCTATGGACCCTCTAGAAGAATGAAACCCTAACTCGACATGATGACCGTGTGAAAGCCTTTAAACCTTAGGGTTTGCGGCAGTTCTGCAGCGCCATTAGTGAGGCTTGGGTTTGCCCTTCTACGGCTGGACCATTGATGCTGTGGTATGTACTCGATGCTGTTAAACTGTACCCAAGATGTTGAGCTCTTGGGGGATTATGAGGTTGTGACGAATCAATCGAATGGTTCGACTTCCTTCGGATGCTAGGTGGTGAGATGCATTTCTTGGGAGACTCCAAATACGAGGATAGCCGTTGGGGCGCAGTCCATGCAGCCACGATGAGACGAGTCCGAATTAGTCGACCTTGAAGTAGAGTGAAGTAAAGAGTTCGCAAGAGATTTCGACGAGATGACGTTCCCACTCCGCTGACATCAGAGATGCGATACGCACGCAGAGGCCTTGTGTATGGATATATCTTCTAGGAAGAGGCGCGATGAGTATGAAGCCGTTCCGGAACAAGAATTTGCTTCAGCAATGGATGATGACATCCGGGCAATTCGGCAGGAATGAGATTGAGAAAGACCTTGACAGGACCTTTCTGGAATACAATACGATAAGACCTGGACCATGAGTGGTCATATTGCTCACACCCGGTAGGCCAGAGTTCGGCATCGTCGATGAGATAGTTGACCAGGTTCGGATAAAGGACCTTACCCAGATGCACTGCGAATTGATCGAGGACGGACGAGCATTACGTATTCCTCCGATGGTTGGGACACGTTCCCGAGGACCGGTTCGGCCCGATATCTTCTACAGAATGATGAAGTTACAGAGTACGTGATTTCGAGTCCGTATGAGAGACTTCGGATTGACCGTGGCCAAGAACAGTGCTGTGCGTAGATAGCATGGCGTGACGTCATAGTGGACGACGATAGAGACAAGTGGAACCAGAGGTTCGTGCGAGACGCTGACGAGCTGTCATTACTTTCTGTCGAGGCTAGAGACCAGATATGCTTACAGAGGAATTGGGATGCGACCATTTTTCGAGAAAATTTTGTGTTGAGGACACAGATGTCCATCGAGTGAGAAGAGATTATGCAAGAGAGCCAGCCTCCGTACAGTTCGGCATAGGCAAGATCGGAAGAAACCTTAAGAAGGATTCCTTCCAGGACATTGCTGCAATGATGTTTGCACCCAGGATCAGATGTGTGATGGGCATTCAGACAGCCAGAGTCCGACACCAGTGACATGTTGCTTTACGAGTGGTCATGAGGATTGACCGAGAGATGACCAGAAAAGTGCCAGAACGGAATCGTCCCCGTTAGCACACCTGACAGGGCCGATGAGCCGATCGATTGTGAGATTGGTAATCCACAGAGAAGATGAGGACCCAGAGACAGAGGGCGCCAGACCGTGAGCAAAAGGCAAGTAGATATCTTGCGCTGCTAGCATTGGATGCACCGGCACCTTCTCTACTTTGAAGGAGGGACTACCGCCGACGGTATTTATGATTGTGATTTTGTGATTCGATTATCACGTATCCGACAACTTGGATTGTTACTGAATGTTCTAGTACTTGGGGGTTTAAATTTAAATTCGGGGACCGAATTTATTTAAGGGGGGTAGATTGTGACACTTCAAAATAATAAAATATTATTTTTGGGGAAATTTATAAATTAATATTATTTTATTGAATATTTTAATAATTCGGTATAATTAAATACAAATAAATGGGGGGAAATTAGGGAAAATTCTAAAATAGGTTATTTTATGGTATTATGCCATTTTTAGGTTTTTAATGATTAGTTATATGCTAATTTAGTGCTATTCGCAATTAAAAATCACAAATCGGTTTTTTAGCAATTTTTTGCAAAACATGCACATATCATTTTCTTACACTTGTGCATTTTTCCACCATGTTTCTTTTGGGTATACAATTCTAGTGAGAAGGAATTTAGAGGGAAAGAAAAAGAAAAGAAAAGAAAATGGAAAAGGATTATTATATGAGGTATGGTGTGAGAGAGAGAGAGGTATGGGCTTCTTTGACTAAAGACTTAGCCATTTCCACTTCAACCTTCACTCATTTCTCTCCCTCTCCCTCTTGTTGCTCCTAATGCTCCTGCTCCTCACCTCCCTCCCCTCTTCAACTCCTCAAATCACCATGAAAACAACTCCAAAACCCCACTCTTATTTCACAAAAAATGTGCTCAAGCTTGCAAGCTATAGGATGGACCAAGAAAGCTTTCGTTTTGGCGCAGTTGAGGATTCATGTGGGTCTTATGAGGTAATTCCTTCACAATTAGAGTGGTATTTCTTGTGCTTAAGCTCCGATTCAAGTTTCATATCGATATTGTGTGTTTTTGTGGATTTGAGGATAACCTAGTTAGGGTTTGAGGAAAAATTGAGTTGTTAAGTGAAACTAGAACTTGTTGTGACCTTAGAATCTTAGTGTGATGTTATTTGGACCCTAACCTGAAGCTATAACCCAGAATACGGATTTATGAGACGATGTCGGGAAAAACTACAATTCAGGGATTGTATTTGGGAATCTGCTATCACCCGAGACATCCTAAAATAAAATTGATTGGACAGTGAGATGTGCAGGCACCCTAGAACCACCACACAAGAACCCAGCCCCTAACTCATTAATCCGGTCGCAGATTTATTCCTATTGGCCGCAATTTGCGGCCATACCTGCCCCATTTGGCCTCGTTTTGGTTCTGCTGCTCCTACATGTATAGATTAGACCCCTGGAATGTATAGATTTGTCTAATTTGATCTAGGGTGAAATCTGGGACCCTTTTCTCCAGTTGCTGTTTTGATTCTGTTTCTGTATCTCGTATTTTGAAATCTGGAATTTGTGTATCCGTGTTTTACCTCGACTATTTGGCGTTTATACGAAGATATCGAGAATTGATTGATGGTTTTAAAGGCGTGCCCATAGGTTCTAATCTATAGGCCCCTTATCGTATCATTTTGGGTTTCGTGTGCCGTTTTAGATTTGATTTGGTTTTAATGCGCATTACGATACTTTGACGTGTAGGTATCCCATGAAGACTTCGGGACGGGAAGCAAGCGCGTGGCGACATCGACAAATAAAGACATAAGGTGAGTAGATTATATCTACAGGGGGAAGTCGGGTGGATGGCGTATAGCACCCCCGCTGTCCGTAGTTGATATACTATATAATATACATGATAGTTATAGTGTGTCATGGATTTTGTGTTAGGTATATAATGGATAGCTTCGGGTTAGAAGTAAACTAGTACAGTTCACAGTCGCGAACCCTAGAATAGGTTTACATCCACACGTACCACCTTGCATATTCACTATACTTACACAGTGTTGATGATGATACTGGATGACATTGGAGATGAGTCGATGATTTTGGGCATTGTGCCGTGAGATCGGTGATGTGATGCGATTCGTACTTGCGATGTGACATGTGATCTTAGCGGGTCGTTGGGCATGTGTTTTACCCCCGCTTTCATACTAATATAGATGGTATCGATTTTTACTAGACTTAGACAGGTACCTCAGATTATGTGATATGATGATAATGATACCTGAAATTTGATGAGAGGAATGCGATACTTACCCGTACCCAGCTATTGGGATGCCGTACGACGATTTACCGTACGAGCTTTATATTGATGATAGATCCGCACTCATGACTTGAGGATGTCATATGATATACTGTATCGTACGTGATACTACTGAGGCGGGATCACCGACTACTATATATACATATCGACTCAGATTTAGGTGATTTCCATACCCCTCCCGATTGACTTGATACTTAGATCTGTAGTTTGCATAGTAGATTCTTCACTGTGGTGTTGATTATTTGATTTCCGCATATTCATGCTATTCACATTGCTTTGCATATGTTTATTGCTATATTACTATCATGATGCTAGGACACCAGCACCATTATCGATGATGCGTATGTTCCACGTACACTTGCTTGCCGGCTCACACACTTCATCATCGATAATTGCCATGTCACTACACAGTAGCATTGTTGCATCAGGATACGACCTTGTATGTGCATACTTTTACTTCCATGTTGCATGATATACTGTTATACTTACATTTCATTTATATGTCACATACATCATGCTTTATGATTATGCGCATTGAGATATGTTGTTTCCATGATAATTCTGGATTTTGGGAACTGTGGCTATTTCAAATATGTAATCATTTTAAAACCCGGTTCCCTTGATATGATATTTCGGTGCGTCCACCATGTGTTTTCTCGGTGCTAGAGTGATACATGTGAACCCGAATCGAGGAGTTGGATAGGGCCGATTACGGGTACATGGTGGACCCGGTATGGTACCCCGGGGCGAGAACGGTTTCGCTGTGTAGTAGACGGTGAGCCTGGCAGTGGGACCACTACCTACCGGTGATTGGTTGGACCTGGAAGTTATCCGGAGGATATTGACCAGAGTCGATAGATGGATATGGGCGTACTGCCGGGGCCGAGGGCCGATTCCGCAGACATAGCCCGTGGGCTGATCCGGACTGACGGAGCCCGATAGATGAGGATTTACGTGTCGATGCTAGGCACGGGTTTCATGATGATCTCCATGATTTTGATTATATCCTCATATTTGCATGTATGATGCGTATTGACATTGGGTGACAGGTGGACGGGATTCACATATACATACAGACATTGATTACATACAGACTTGACTACATTGATCACACTTCATTGTATATATAACAGGGTACGAGGGCGCTGTTATATATACCCTTACACCAATATTAGTGGAATGAGACGCTAATATATGTGTATTGATATCCATTGATACTTCATCATGTTTACTTCATGCAGACATACCTTACATTATGACATGTTATTATCTGAGGCACTGGCACGAGTACTTGGCACTACTTACATGATTAGATGTTACACTGCCACATTTTCATTCTTCAGACTTACTCTTAAGGGTTATATTATTTACTGATCGTTTTGACCTAGGATTATGTCTTGCATTCGATTTCTGCTTGTAGATATTTTCTATTCACGAGTTGAAAACTCACCCCTGTTGTGCCACAGTTCTTGCAGGGTTTTGCCGTACTGGTTCCGTAGCGGCATTTCGGGCACACTGCTTCCATATGGGGGACTTGCTTGGGTAGGTGGGTCTTTTTGTATCAGGACCACCCTTGTTGATGTATTATTCTTTTGTATCTAGAAATTCCATCAACCAAAACTTGTATATTATTTCAGACTCAGACACTAGTGATGTATTATTTCGACCCTTAGAGTCGCGCTTAGTAGTGTTACAGTTTTCATGCTTATCTGGGTTTCTTTTGAATTTTTATCCTCACCTTTCGGCGTTGTATAGTATATTGCTTGTTTGTTTATTTATCCTTAATATGGTTTTAGATTTCTGGGTTTTTGGCTTACTTGGATCAGATGGAGTCCTATAGACTTCATATGGTTCAAGAGCCAGTCACGTGCTCTTTCGGGTCGTGACATTTATTCTCTACATGAGTTAAGCATGAGAGGATATCTAACCATGGTTTCATTTCTAACCTTATCTCATTCATTCATCACAACTTCACTTGATCTTCTTCTTCCTCTCACTTGAAGCTTTCTAGCTTTTGAGTTTGTGATGAAAACTTGTGAGAATATGAAATCTAAAGTGAGCAAAATTCCTACTTCATCATCCTCTACTACTTGCCATTTTGTATAGGGTGTTTTCTTCACTAATTCCACAATTAGTGAAGAGATAGCTTGGGTTAGTGTTTCCTCGACGTAGATCATCTTCGGTCTCGAAGACTTTGAAGCAAGCATGTTCGTTTCTTCATGGGAGCCTCTCTAGAGTCCACAAGTTCATGATCGCAGTGAAGGGACGACTACCCAGAGCTAATGAGGTGAAGGACCGGTCTACAAAGGTTGTATTCCTTGTTCTCTTTTAGTTGCTAGGTGTTTGCATTTACATTCCGTCAGATTTCTAGTAGACGATTCTAGGGTTAGGGTTAGCTAGAACGGCAAATTTTTGAATTTGGCATGGACGATGCCTCCCGAAACCTTGCTGCCGTCCAAGGGAACCCTGTACCTCAACAAGTTGAGATCAAACTTGCAACATGACATTCCAAAAATGGTCTCTTGCTCCAAGATTCAAGCTAATTTGGGGAAAAGAGTATTGGGTAATGTATAATTAGGAATTAGTTAGGTTTGTATTGATTTTTGATGCATTTTTATGGATATTTGGAAGTGAAAAAGGGGTTGAGAAATGGGGGCAACACCATGGGAAGGCTCGGCCAGCAGCCTAGGAAAAGAGAGAGAGAGTGAAGTGTGTAGATGTATGTGGAAAAAGTCTCAAGTAAAGAAAATGCCCCCTCCCCCATACCTCATTTCTTTATTCCCTTTTTTAATTTTATTTTTGAGTAGAAATAGGGGTTGGAATGAAATGAGAGAATGGGGAGAGGGCTGCCAAGTATTTTCGGCCAGAAATTATGAGGGGAGAGAGAGAAAAGTGTGTGTGGAAACTTCTCCAATATTTACATCTTTCAACCCATTTCTTTAATTAATAAACTTTCTTTTCCAATTAAACCTAGATTTTTCTAGAAGCATGGAGTCAAAAGGAGAAGAAGAAAACATATTACTACTAGGTTTTAAATTGTTATGGTTCACTAAAATATAATTAACCCATTCCAAATTGTAATAATCACTAATTAGATGTATTAGTTAAAGCTTAAAATAATATTAAAAATAATTAATTAAGTAAAAATATTTATGTAAACTAACAATTTATAAGCGACTAATTAAATATCAATACTAGCCATTACATAGCTAGAATAGGTATATTTAAGTCTATATTGAAAAATGATTATAATTACGTTTTACGGAAAAATACGAGTTATATTACCGTTTATCGGTAAATACCTAAACGATTTTTGAGAACGTTACAATCTTCTCCCCTTAAAGAAATTCGGTCCCCGAATTTAAAATTTAACTACGCGTACCCTCGAAGAGATGGGAATATTTCTTCCGCATCTCGTCCTCAGTTTCCCACGTGACCTTTTTCGCCGTTCGGCCACGTCAAAGAACCTATATGGACGGTATGACATCGGACCTTAGATTCTTCACCTGCCGATCTAGAATGACTATTGGCTGTTCGGTGAATGAATGATCGAGCTCCAGCTAGATCGTCTGACGTTGTATCGCGTGAGAGGGGTCATGAAGGTACTTGCGGAGCATTGATACATGAAACACGGGGTGAATATCTAGAAAGCTGGGTGGGTGAGCTAAACGATAACCAACTACGCCGACATGCTCGAGAAACTTAAAGAACCCACATATCTGGAACTAAGCCTTCCTTTTCTTTCCGAATCTCGACACGCCCTTCATCGGTGATACTTTTAAGAAAACATGATCTACAATGACGAACTCAAGTCTGCGCCGACGATGGTCTGCATAAGATTTCTGCCTGCTCTGGTCCGCTCTCATCCTATCCAAAATCAACTGAATCTTTTCGGTCGTATCTTGCACAATCTGTGATCCCAAAATACTGCTCTCACAGAGCTCTGTCCAACAAACTGGTGATCGACATTTCCTCTCATATAATGCCTCGAAGGGTGCCATCTGAATCGTTCTCCTGGAAGCTGTTATTATAAGAAAACTCTATCAAAGGCAAGTGGCGATCTCAACTGCCACTGAAAACTAGAATGCAAGCTCGGAGCATTTCCTCAAGAGTCTGAATGGTCCGCTCTAATTGACCGTCGGTCTGCGGATAGAAAACTGCACTGAAACTCAATCAGGTGCCCAAAGCCTCCTAAAGGTTCTGCCATAGTTGGCTGGTGAACTGGGTGTCTCTGTTGGACACAATACAAGTCGGAACTCCATGTAATTGCACAATCTCATCAACATATATTTGAGAAAACTGAACGAATCTGAAAGTTGTCTTCACTGCCAAAAAGTGAGCTGCTTTCGTCAGTCGGTCTACAATCACTCAAATAGAGCTATACTCTCGACTGGTCCTAGGTAGTCCCACAATAAATTCGATAGATATCTTCTCTTATTCCTACTCCGGAATCGGCAATGGTTGTAATTCTCCTGCTGGCTCCTGATGCTCGGCCTTGACTTGCTGACAAGTCAGCATCCCGAAACAAAATCTGTGACATCTCTCTTCATCCCTTCACGCCAGTAGACTTCTCTCAAATCTTAATACATCTTGGGGGAAACTGCATGAAAACTTTATGCTGACTGATGTGCCTCCTCTAAGATTCATGTATCATTCCCTCAGAATCTGGTACACCTACTCGAATCCCAAACGTAGTACTCCCTGATCATCGATCGCGAACTCTGAATCTCTGCCGTGTCGAACCTGCTCCAAGATTTATGACAAAAGAGCGTCATCGGACTACGCCTCACGGATATGATCAAATAACTATGGATGCGCACGGACACGGACAAGTTGTCTCCCGGTCGACTTAAACTCGAACTGTACTCGGCTGTCATATAGCATCTGGCAATCTACAGTCGACTATCTCTGAACTGTGCTCTACAAGAAAAGCGACCTCCGGCCTGCGACTCAAAGCATCTGCCACGACATTCACTGTAACATTTCAGAAAATATAAAATATTATTTTTGGAATTTAATATTAAAGTAATATTTTTCCTGAAAACTGCCCGATTTGCGAAATTGGGGTTTTCGAAAAAGAGTAAAACTATATACCAATAATTGTGAAATAAATGGAAACTAAAATGATTTATTCAATTTAAAATATATTTAAAGGATTTGGCATTTTTAAAATTTATTGTATGCAGTTTGGATAAAAACCCGATTAGTGCACTGCTAATCGCGATTAAGCCAAATCCGTGTTTCTACAGTTTTCCGTGGCTAGTGCACCATGTCATGTTGTATTAAATTTGATTTAAAGTAATTATACAACAATTAACTATGGGTTTAGGATTTATACCTCAACATGTTGAGATCAAACTTGCAACTTGACCTCCCAAAAATGGTCACTTGCTCCAATATTCAAGCTAATTTGGGCTAAAGAGTATAGGGTAAAGGCATAATTAGGAATTAGTGAGGTTTGTATTGATATTTTATGCATTTTTATGGATTTTTGGAAGTGAAAAAGGGGTTAAGAAATAGGGGCAGCACCATGGGAAGGCTCGGCCAGCAGCCTAGAAAAATAGAGAGAGAGTGAAGTGTGTAGATGTATGTGGAAAAAGTCTCAAGCCAAGAAAATGCTTCTTTATTCCTTTTTTTATAGGAGAAATAGGGGTTAGAATGGGGAGAGGGCTGCCAAGTATTTTCGTCCAGAAATTATGAGGGGAGTGAGAGAAAAGTGTGTGTGGAGACTTCTCCAATATTTACATCTTTCAACTCATTTCTTTAATTAATAAACTTTCTTTTCCAATTAAACCTAGATTTTCTAGAAGCATTAAGTCAAAAGGAGAAGAAGAAAACATGTTACAACTTGGTTTTAAATTGTTATGCTTCACTAAAATATAATTAACCCATTCCAAATTGTAATAATCACTAATTAAATGTATTAGTGAAAGCTTAAAATAATATTAAAAATAATTAATTAAGTAAAAATATTTAATTAAACTAACAATTTATAAGCGACTAATTAAATATCAATACTGACCATTATATAGCTAGAATATGTATATTTAAGTCTATATTGAAAAATAATTATAATTACGTTTTACGGAAAAATACGAGTTATATTACCGTTTATCAGCAAATAACTAAACGATTTTTCATAACGTTACACCTGGATGACAGAGTGACTGTCAGAGTTATAGTTTTCCCTCTTCTGAGGGGAAGCATGTTGGACGGGTGGTCCAAGGGGATACTGAGGCAGGCATGGTGCAAGATACTGATTAAATTCAGTGGATGATACAGCCTAAGAAGTTTGTTGGATTTGGAGTTCATTTGTGAACTGGGTCCCATCAGATATCCAAACAAATTCTAAGACAGGTATTGCTCATTTCAGGAGATAGTCTTTCCCCACGAAGTTGAGATATAGAGAGATAAAGATAGAAACACTGGAGCGGATCCACTAAGTGAGGCTATTTCTCGAACGCAATAGTTTCGCAAACAGGCTTTGTGAGACTTATTAGTTGAGAAGTTGGGTGTTCGGTATCACACGGGCTGTGAGTATGCGACACCGTAATAATTAAACTTAAGTGCAAGTGGGAGATTGTTGGCTATAGTGCCCTCCGGTCAATTATTGAATCGCGGGCACGCGATTGTGATGATTGAGGGAGGACCTATACCGGTAGAACAGTCTTACTCGAGATGATAGTATGCTATCTGGTTTGTCTTTATCACCATGTACAGCATTAGGTGGCATTAGAGATCACTATTACATGTTGATAGAGCCTATATGATTCTTGCTTGACTACCAACATTATGATGGCGATCATATACGTGGGAGCTGGGTGGTCTATAAGCACATCCTTAAATGTCCCTAGTCGTGGGAGTTTCGAGACTGGGCAACGATACTCCATTGTAGACTAGTGTATACTGATCGAGACCCTGACGAGGGGCAGTGGCCAGGTGTCACAAGACATTGGTGTTAGTTTGTTCACCTAAGTGCTCATTGGTGTATGAGTACACTGGACGGACTCGCCAGGAACCTGCTGGATGGTATTATACCTATTGTCAGATTGTAGTTCCAAGGTGACATGAGTACAGCTCAGTCTGTCGACCTGAGATCGTCATTTGTCTCGTGTGAGTTCCTACTGTGCTTTGATTACTACCCAACCACGGCTCAATGGAGTCGTGCAAACAGGTTTTAGTTGGGTACAGTCCCGCGCCACATGGAGGCAGTGAGCGGATCGTCGGGGATTCATCACACCCGGTATTGGGGGTTGATGTAGCGCAGTGCATGGGTGGCCATCACTAGAAATCCTTGGCCAAGGTAGTCGAGAATTACTGATCTAGGATCAGTAGTTTCTCAAGTGGTGATGGGTTTCATACCGACTCGAATTATTGCGTTATTAGGGGTCTGACTTTATCCACCCCCTAGACTCGATATGCGATACTCTTAGACGAACAGACCATACTGTATGGAGATTGTCACTGTCAGGCTCAGTACGTGTACGGATGAGTTTGCTCGTCGGCCTTCCTTTCGCTCAATACCTCGGTAGCCGTTACGTACAGCTAGTGCCGCTGACGTGCTTGTGGTTAAACCCACTGCCAGCGTATTGACGAGTCTTTAGAGTCCCACACAGAGGGTTTTCACGGTTCAGGCGATATGGTGTAGATGACGTATGTTGGTACATATAGGTGTCCGATTAAATGTGTGTACAGGCTGCACAGACTTTAATCGGACGGTTGATAATACTAGCGTCTTAGGATTAAGCCAGATTATTAAATCAGGTTTTGATTTAATAATTTATTTATTTATTTATTTATATATTCTATTATTATTGTTCAATATTCATTTTCTCTCTTGGCTATTCGTATTTTTATACGAATACGTGTATATGTATTTCGATACATGTACCGGGTTGCATTACGTATTTAGATAGAATAGCTTCTAGAAGATGGCCACCTCATTATTTGATTTTCTTTCTAGAAAATCAATTTGGGAAATGAGGTGGAGGGTGAGTTGGTATGATCATGGGCTTGGCATGTAGAGAGGCATGGTACACATTGTTTATTATAAAAATGAGGAGATATTTTCATGGTGGAAATTATTGTGGCCACATATCTTTTTACATGCCATGCTTGATTTTCTTTACTTGATCATTCGCTTGCTCTCTTCACTTGATTACATTATCTCTTGAGAAACACTTAGCCATTCTTGAGTTGCTCATGCCATTATTTCCTCACCTCCTTCTTCATCTTCTAGGGTTGCTCTTTTGAGCATTAGTGATGAGAGAAAATTATAGTGTGATAATCCTACACCCCCACTCTTCAATGCTCGCAATTTTGGAGCATCGGTTGCCTCGCTTGGCGAGGCTGGAGCTTGCACTGTTTCCCTCGGTTGGATCATCATGGATGGAGGAAGACCGACAACCAAATCCGATCCGCAACACCTCAAGGAGCTTGGAAATGGTAGAAGACCGAAGGACGTGATCCGTTCGGTATAACCATCTAACTCCTAGTTTACATATTGCTAGTATAGGGTTTAGGGTTGATCCGGGCAACGGGTTGTGGTAGCGCCTGCTTTTGTAAATTTTTGTTCCGCTTTTGGCCACAGATTGATGGCCGGGGCGCTTGCATAACCCAACATATAGACCATCCAGCTCCCACATATATGATCGCCATCATAATGCTGGTAGTCAAGCAAGAATCATATGGGCCCTATCAACATATAATAGTGATCTGTAATGCCACCTAATGCTATAGATGATGATAAAGACAAACCAGATAATATACTATCATCTCTAGTAAGACTGTTCTACCGGTATAGGTCATCCTTCAATCATCACAATCGCATGCTCGCGATTCAATAATTGACTTGAAGGGCATTATATCGAACACTTAAGACCTTGGCTATAGTAGTTGTGATTTACTGATAGCTAGATCAATAGTTTATCGGATTGGTCCTGAGCCATTTCAGCACGGATTATCGGGTTATTAGGGTCTGACGTTTACCACCCCTAGACCCGGTCTGCGATACTCTCAGAAGAAGAGTCCATACTGTACAGAGATTGTCACAGATAGGCTCAGTAGGGATCCGGATGATTTTGTTCGTCGGCCTTCCTTTTCGACAGGTACCCGGGTAGCCGTTACGTACAACTAGTGTCGCTGACGTGCTTTTGGTTATGGATTTATCCAGTACCTCACTGCTGGAGCACTGTCGAGTCTTTAGAGTCCTACACAGAGGGTTTCCCTAGTTCAGGTGAAATGTTGTAGTAGCCATATTTTGATACGTGCAGAGTTCAGATCGAATGATTGTACTAGTTACCTGGACTTTCGATCGGACGGTTGATAATACTAGCCGGCTTAAGATTGAGCCGGATTATTAAATCTGGTATTGATTTAATAATTTACATATATGCTTACATATGTATATTCTGGTGTTATGTTCTTTGTGTTATGCTATCTTTTTGGGTATTCGTATTTTGATACGGATACGGGTATGTATATACAGTAGAATGTATTCCTTATTTATACGGAAAACATTCTAGAAGGTGCACACCTCATTTTATATTTATCCATTTATTTTAAATGGAAAATAAGGTGTAAAGGTAGTGATGTGAGTATGGTGACAACCACGCTTCAATAGTGTTAACAAATGATTTGAATATTAATTTCTGCAAACTATTCAAGCATGGTTGTGTTTTTATATAGAAAAATAAGTTTTACAAAACTATGGTTGAGGTTTTTCTCTCTCATAAGAAATTTCATTCTCACCATTTTGCTTCACTCTCCCTACTAGCCTTTCATGAGCTCCTCCTCCTTCTTGAACATCCTCTCTACAATCTCATATATTGAGAATCAAGAGAGGAAGTGAAATAGATATACACAAAGGACCACTCACTACATCCTAGACACTTTAGATTAGCAAGCTAAAGTGTCTAGTTGCTCCACTAGACTTTTAGTGTGGAGCTAAAGCCATGGACTACATCCTCGGGTGGATCATCTTTGACGGATGAAGACTGGCGATTAAGCTCGATCAAGGAGATCTCAAGGAGAAAATGAAGAGGATAGAAGATCGAAGGACACGGATCTTTTGGTGAGATACTTCTATCATAGTAGTTTTGATCTTCTCTTTGTTAGCTAGTTTCGGTTTATGGTAGATTTTAGGACGGGTTTTTTCTAGCGCCAGTTTTTTGAACCCCAAAATAATAATTTGTTCCGTAACGACCACGGTAGATGGTCTGGGCGCTAGGAAATCCCAACAAAAGATACCTAAAAGATATTGTAGAATCAAACTTTTCGAAAAGATAGCTCTAGTTCTTACTTTGCATAGCGATATTCCATTATGAATATCCATCACCTCATTCGATGAGGAAAGAGCCTAGATCCCTTCACCGGGAATGACCTCTTTAGCAAAACTAGCATATGCTACAACCGACTCGGTCTGTTTTGAAAACTACTCGATTTTAAAGCGGATCTTAAACCACTCATTTTCAAATCACTAGATTCCACAACGATATAAAGTTCATTACGTTAAATGTTTTCTTCAAAACTAATCGTAGCCCTCTGTCATTTCAGATACGTAGTATTTAGTATTTGTGCTGTGTTTGTTGGCCTCCGTCAAGGCATATTGTGCGGTAGCTAGGTAATATTTATCTGTAGCATGTTGATGCGATCGGTAGGGGCAGTCACACAGCCTTGTTGGCCTCCGTCAAGGGTTTGTGTGGGTGGGTTCGAATCGATCAAGAAATGACGGGTTGAACTTGACTAGCGGCCAATAGTTTGTTGGCCTCCGTCAAGGTAGGTCATTAAGGGTAAAAACAGATATCAGGAATTTCAAATGTTGAATTTTGCAATGAGATTGCATATCTTCTATATGATAGTTGGATCCCGATACCTACTGTGAGTAAGTGTTACTCCTGGGAGAGTTTTCTACTTTGCAATTAGTTAATCCAGTAGGTGTCTAAGAATGGTGTTAACGGGGTTATGCCCCCGCGTAATTGAGGTTTTTTAATTAGTTCCATGCGAAAGCACGGGGAGACTCCCTCGGAGTTCCAACACCTGCCTGGCTGACCGATTGGCGAACTTGTAGGGTGTAATTAATCCAGGCTAATCATAACTTTTACGGTTTGAAGGAAGATTTGATAAAAATAGTGGGAGCCATCCAGATTAGATAAGATAATAACCAGTCCTTTAACGATTTGAGCTTCCCGAGTGATCAGGATGACAGCAAGTCTGTCTCGGGTTTTGTCTTCACCCTCATTGGAGGGGTGATATGTTGGAAGAGTTCCAAGAAAGATACCGTTGCAGACTCGACGATGGAGGTTGAATACATCGCTGCCAAAGACGATGTCTGGATGAAGAAGTTCATTGCTGAACTTTGTGTGGTTCCATCCATTGAGGATCCAATACCCTTGTATTGTGATAACAATGGAGCTGTGGCTTTGGCCAAGGAACCCCGGTCCGACCAGAGATCTACACATATTCTGAGGCGGTATCACCTGATCCGGAAGATAGTTGATCACCGGCAGATCGTGGTCAGGAGAGTAAATATGAAGGACAACACGGTAGATCCACTCACGAAGGCCCTCTCCAAGACACAGTTTGAGAGACTTTTAAGGATGTTGGTATGAGAAACTACAACAACTGGCCTTAGTGCAAGTGGGAGATTGTTAGGAATATGTATGCCCTAGAGGCCATTATTGTATGATATAGTGGATGCTTAGACATATATATAGAGGCCTTTCTTGCTCGGCATGATAGTATGCTATCTAGTTGCTAATTATTTCAACATGTACACTTATATTAGTATATTGTCTCTCAGATACATGTTGATAAAGACTTTAGGATCTAGGCCTGACTGCCAGGACTATGATGCAGATCATACTAGTGGGGCTTGTGTAGTCTGTAAGCACATCCTATAACAGATCCTAGTCGGGGGAATATCGAGACATGGTATCGATATTCTTGAGTAGACTAGTGTATACGTTTCTTGACCCTGTATGGGGCGATGGTTGGTCCCACAACCATTGGTGTTCGACATCAAAGATTGTACACAGGTGCTCATTGGAGAATGGGTACACCGAACATGACTCGCCGAGAAATCCTAGATGGTACCATACCTATTGTCAGGTAGCAGTTCTCTGGTGACACTTGTACAGGTTAGTCTGTAGACCTAAGATCGTCATAGAGTCTTTTGTGGTTCCCACTGTGCTTTGATTTCCTCCCTACAACGGCTCAAAGGATTCTTGCAAACAAGTGGATTTTGGTTACAGTCGTGAGTTACATGGAGGCAATGATCGTTAAGAGAGGTTTCGACTCTCCCAGTATTGGGAGTTGATGTTGCGCTATACTCGATTGGCTATAACAGCAAGTCCTTGGCCAGGGCTGGTGAGATTTACTGGTAAGTGTTATCGGTAGTTTCTCGAATTGTTATAGGCCACACATCGGCATGACTTATCAAGTTAATGGGGTTTGATGATTCCACCCCCAGACTCGATATGCGACATATCAGACGAAGAGACCAGATTGTACGGTAAGTGTTGCCTATTGGCTCTACGAGAGTTTGGACAAGCTTTCTTGTAGATCTTCTACTCGTTCAATATCTGGGTAGCCGTTACGTCCATCTAGTATCGCTGACGACTTGTGCGTATCTGATATGATCATTACCTACTGCTGGCATATTGACGAGTCTTTAGAGTCCCATACAGAGTTTTCCTAGCTCAAGCGAAACGAAATAGGGCCATATGGGATATGTGCGGGAGCTTGATTAAATACGAGTATATGATACCGTATTCCAATCTAGCGATATTTGATATCGGTTTAGTTATATGTGATATAACCAGATTATTTCAATGATTTGATATATATATATATATATATTTGTTATCGGCCGGTTATATATGATATAACTGTATTATTGAATCGAGTGTTGATTTAATATCTAATATTGAATATAAGCCGGTTATATATGATATAAATGGATGATTGAATCAAGTGTCGATTTAATGTTTTGATATACATATATAAATAGCATTAGTCGGTTATATATGATATAACCGGATTATTGAATTAAGTCTTTATTTAATAATTTGATATATATTTATATATTTGATATATATATATATATATATAAACTTATATTAGCTCACTTTAGATTTTCTTCTTTTTATATATAATTATATATATGTGTGTGTGTAATATATATATATATATATATATATATATATATAGATATATATGAATTGAAATTCTATCATGGTTGATGAGACATAGGATTAGGATGTATGAAAATCACACAAGACTAATGATAAATGGGATGATTTAGATTTTAAAGAAAAATAGAAAATAAGGAAAATGAGTCATGGCTTTGGATGCTTGGAGAAGCATTGAGAAGCCATGACTCATCGCCTTATTTTTTTTTTTACTCCTAGATATTTAGTCATCCCAATCTTATCTCAAGTCAATGGTTTATTCTCTCATCCAAGTTCATCCTCATGTCTTCTTCATTCTCTTCTCTAGGTTTTTCTTGAGGTGAGAAAAGAAAAGAGAAAGAAGAAAAATAAGTGAGCAAAATTCCTACTTGATCAACCTACATTTTTCTATCCCATTAGTTTAGGTTGTTTGCTTCACTAATACCTTGATTAGTGAAGAGTGAGCTTGAGTTAGAGAGACTTCACGGTGGATCATCTTCGGCATCGAAGACTACAAGCAAGCTCGTTTCTTTCTCAAGTGGAGTCAAAGAAGAGTTCTAGAGACTACTACTTGGAGCTTTAGAAGTGAAGGACCGATCTACAAAGGTTGTAAACTTCCATCACTTATTTTAGAACTTGTTTGCTTACACTAAAACTCTAATTCTCTAGTTTGATTCTAGGTTAGTATACTTGACCTCTAAATTTTTTAAAATTGCATACTTGATGCTTGTTGAAACCTAGTAGAGATGCTAAGACATACTTTCATATATATATATATATATATATATATATATATGTATGTATATGTATATATATATATTAAATATATAAATATATAACAAATTATTAAATCCACACTTGATTCAATAATCCGGTTATATCATGTATAACCGGCTAATATTATATATATATATATATGTATAGCAAATTATTAAATCAACACTTGATTCAATAATCTGGTTATATCACATATAACAGGCTAATATTCAATATTAGTTAATATATATATATACATATATTTCATATATATATATATCAAATTATTAAATCAACACTTGATTCAATAATCCGGATATATCATATATAATCCGGCTAATATCAAATATATAAATATATATATAAATCAAATCATTGAATCAACACTTGATTCAATAATCCGGTTATATCATATATAATCGCGCTGATATCAATTATCGCTATATTAGAATACGATATCATATACTTGTATTTAATCATGCTTCCGCACATATCTCCATACTGCCCTGTTTCGTTTCGCTTGAGCTAGGAAAGCTCTATGTGGGACTCTAAAGACTCGTCAATATGCCGACAGTAGGTAATGATCACATCAGAGACCTACAAGCCGTCAACAGTACTAGTAAGACGTAACGGCTATCCAGGTATTGAACGAATAGAATATCAACAAGAAAACTTGTTCAAACTCCCTTAGAGCTTAAAAGCAACACTTACCATATAGTACAGTCTCTTCATCTGATATGTCGCATATCGAGTCTTGGGGTGATATCGTCAAACCCCAATAACTTGGTAAGTCATGCTGATATGTGGCCTATAACCTTTCGAGAAACTACTGAATACACATATCAGAAAATCTCATCAACCATGGCTAGGGACTTGCTGTTATATCCAACCGAGCATAGCGCAACATCAACTCCCAATACCGGGAGAGACGAACCCCTTCTATCTCCTACTGTCTCCATGTGACTCGGGACTGTACCAAAAAACTTTAGGGTTCATAGGCACTCATACAGGGGTTTATAAGGCATCAACCATGCCCGGATAAAAAATTAGACGTGCCGAACAACCCAAAGCCGGGAACTTTGCTAGATTATTAGGGTTACACATGCAAGTAAACACCATTTACGACTAAGTGAATACGAAATACAACCTTTGTAGATCGGTCCTTCACTTCAAAAGCTCCTTGTTGTAGTCCCTTCGCTGCGATCATGGTCCCCCCGGGCTCTTGCATGGCTTCACGAGGCAGAAGGAGCGTCCTTGCTTGAAGTCTTCGAGGCCGAAGATGATCTACGTCGAGGGAATACGAACTCAAGCTTCTTCTTCACTAACTAGAGAATTAGTGAAGCAAACACCCTAAACTAAAGTGCTAGTCTAGTAGAGGATGAGGAAATAGGAAGTGAGTACACCTTAGAATTATTTATCTCACATTTATTTCTCACTTAATCAAAACCTAGAGAGCTTTTGGCTCAAGGAAGAAGATGAACAAATAATGAGATGAGGATAATGATCAAGTGAGTGAGCTAACCATGGGTGAGTGAGTATCATATACTAACTCATGTAGAGACATAACCATGGCTAATCCAAATGGTTAGGTTAACAAAAATCTAAAGTAAATACAAAGTTAGCGGACTTTGTCAAAGCAAAGCAAGCTTCTACAAGCTTCATGCTCTTTCCAAATCTCCACTAATTTTGTAATTACCTTAAATAATTATAGCCAACCATAATAAATAGAATGGTGTATGTCTTACACACCCATGAAAGATGTATCAACAACCATGATACAAAAAGTAAACACATTTAATATATATCACATATATATTAAAGTTGGGCACATGTGAGAAAAATCCTTAAGTGAACAAATGTTAGTTAATGTAAATTAGTATATCAAATATACAATTATACACTAAATTATTAAATCAACACTTGACTTAATAATCCGGTTATATCTCATATAACCGACTAACATCCAATGTATCGACTTATCGAATCAACCCTTGATTCGATAACCCGACTATATCACATATAACCGACCGATACAAAAAGTCGCAAGAATAGAATACGGTATCTTATACACATATTATTCTCGGTCCCGAACATATCATATATGCGCTCCTATTTCGTTTTGCCTGAGCCAGTAAAACCTCTATGTAGGACTCTAAAGACTCGTCAATACGCCGGCAGTAGGTGATGATCACATCAAGCACCCACAAGCCGTCAGTGGTACTAGCTGTACGTAACGGATACCTGGGTATTGAGCGATCAGAAGATCAGCAAGAAAGCCCGCTCCAACTCCTGTAAAAGCCTAACGGTAACACTTGTCGTACAGTCTGGTCTTCTCGTCTGATATGTCGCATATCAAGTCTTTGGGTGGTAAACGTCAGACCCCAGTAACCGATAAGTCGTGCCGATGTGAGGAACATAACGGGTCGAGAAACTTTTGGTAACACTTACCAGTAAATCTCTAAATCGGCCCTGGCCAGGTACTTCCCTGTTATGTCCAATCGAGCACAGCGCAACATCAACCCCAAATACCGGGAGAGACGAAACCACTCCTATCGCTCATTGCCTCCATGTGATTCGAGACTGTACCCAAAAATCACCATTTTGCACGCCCTCTTGGACGTGGTAAGGTGGAAATCAAAGCACAGTGGGAATCACACAAGACTCTATGACGATCTCGGGTCTACAGACTAACCTGCACAAGTGTCACCAGAGAACTACGATCTGACGTGACGTATAATACCATCTGGGAGTTCTCGGCGAGTCCGTCCAGTGTACCCTGTGTCCACTGAGCACCCGAATACCATCTCTGATGTCAAACACCAATGGATATGGGATCATCCATCGCCCATCTCATAGGTCGAGAAGCGTATACGCTAGTCTACTCTGGTATATCGATGCACCGCCTCGATATACCCACGACTAGGGACATTAAAGGATGTACTTATGGACTACCATGGCCCCACTAGTATGATCTGCATCATAGTCCTGGTAGTCAAGTACACATCCTAAGGGCTTTACCAACATGTAACTATAAGACAGTATCAAGAGACAAGTATACAGGTTAAGATAAAGAGCAACCAGATAGCATATTATCATATCGAGCAAGAAAGTCCTCTCTATATATGTCTAAGCATCCAATATAATATACATCATCTGTACAATACTGGCCTCTAGGGCATACATAAAACTAACAATTTCCCACTTGCACTGGGGCCAGCTGCTGTAGTATCACATACCAAGCATCCCGAAGAGTCTCTCAAACTGTATCTGGGGAATGGCCTTCGTGAGTGGATCCGCAGTGTTGTTCTTCATGTCAACCCTCCTGACCTCGATCTCCCGGCGATCTACTATCTCCCGGATCAGGTGATACCGCCTCAGAATATGCCTGGATCACTGATGGGACCTGGGTTCCTTGGCCAAAGCCACCGCTCCATTGTTATCACAATACAAAGGTATTGGATGCTCAATGGATGGAACCACTCCAAGTTCAGTAATGAACTTCTTGATCCAGACAGCCTCTTTGGCAGCATCGTTGGCAGCGATATATTCAGCCTCTATCGTCGAGTCTGCCACGGTTTCCTGCTTGGAACTTTTCCAGCTAACCGCCCCTCCGTAAAGGGTAAAGACAAATCCCGAGTGCAACTTAGAGTCGTCCTTATCACTCTGGAAGCTCGAATCGGTAAAGGACTCCACTTGGAGTTCTCCGTTACCATACACCAAGAGCATCTCTTTAGTCCTTTGTAAGTACTTGAGAATGCTCTTCACAGCTGTCCAGTGACTCTCTCCAGGATCAGCTTGATACCTACTCACTATACTTTGCGAGTGTGCTACATCGGGTCTGGTACATAGCATCGCGTACATGATAGAGCCTACTGCCTAAACATAGGGTATCCCTTGCATGCGAGCTCTCTCCAAATCATTCTTGGAAGACATCTCTTTGGAGAGAGTGAGCCCTGAGATCGTGGGTAAAAACCCACGTTTGGACTCTTCCATACAAAACCGCTTTAGTACGGTGTCAATGTACCTGGATTGGGACAATCCCAGTATCCGTTTGGATCTATCTCTATAGATCTTAATCCCCAAGATGTAGGAGGCATCCCCTAGATCTTTCATTAACAATCTTTGTGATAAGAAGAACTTGATCGATTGCAGCATAGGAATTTCATTTCCTATTAAGAGTATGTCGTCCACGTACAATACGAGGAAGAAAACCTTACTCTCTGCCACCTTCTTGTAGATACAAGGTTCATCTACGTTTTTGACGAAATCAAACTCTTTGATAACGACGTCAAAGCAGATGTTCCAACTCCGCGATGTTTGCTTTAATCCATAAATGGATTTAAGCAGCTTGCACACCTTCCCGCTGCTCCCACTAACTATGAAGCCCTCTGGCTGAGTCATGTATACGCTCTCTTCTAAATCACCGTTTAGAAAGGCGGCCTTAACATTCATTTGCCAGATTTCGTAGCCATGATATGCAGCGATGGCAAGCATGATTCGGATGGATTTAAGCATAGCCACTGGAGAAAAGGTTTCATCATAGTCCACACCTGGTCTTTGACGAAAACCCTTTGCAACAAGTATAGCTTTGAAAGTCTCCACTTTCCCATTTACACCAAGTTTTTTCTTGAAGATCCATTTGCTCCCAATGGGTTTTACCCATTCAGGAGCATCTTCCAAAGTCCATACTTTGTTGGCATACATGGATTCCATCTCGGACCGCATTGCATCCAGCCATTTTACTGAGTCTCCACTCGTGATGGCCTGTTCGAAGCTAGTTGGGTCATCATCCTCCATGATGCAATCCTCACTTCCACCATCTATGAGAAAACCGTAGTATCTCTCTGGTGGGTGAGGAACCCTACTAGATCGGCGGAGTGGCTGGGGTTCATCGGAAACTACCGAATCCTCTGGTTCCACTAAATCTTCAATTTGAGTTTGTGTAGCCGGAATTTCTTCCAGTTCTACCTCGCTGCAACTAATTTCTTTTTTAAGAAATTCCTTTTCTAAAAAGGTGGTATGTCGAGAAACAAACACCTTTTGTTCCTCGCTATGGTAGAAAAGATATCCATGTGAATCTTTGGGATATCCCACAAACTTGCATAGAACTGACCGTGCCTCGAGTTTGTCCGGATTTTGCCTCTTGACATAAGCCGGACAACCCCATATCTTAACTCGTTTAAGACATGGTCTCTTCCCACTCCATATCTCATATGGTGTGCTAGGTACAGATTTAGATGGAACTTGATTTAATAGGTATGCTGCTGTCTCCAGCGCATACCCCCAGAAGGAAATAGGCAACTCGGCTGTGCTCATCATAAAGCGCACCATATCTAATAGGGTGCGGTTCCTCCGTTCCGATACACCGTTGTGCTGTGGTGTATATGGAGGAGTTAGCTGAGAGAGAATCCCATTCTCTTTTAGGAAGTCCAGGAATTCATTGCTCAAGTATTCACCTCCTCGATCAGATCGAAGGATTTTAATACTTTTCCCGGTTTGGTTCTCGACTTCTTGTTTATATTCTCTAAATTTCTTAAAAGCTTCTGATTTGTGTTTCATCAGGAACACATACCCGAATCTAGAGAGATCGTCAGTGAATGTAATGAAGTACGAAGAACCATCCCTGGCATGTGTAGACATGGGACTGCATACATCACTATGTACCAATCCTAAGAGTTCCGTAACTCTTTCTCCGTGTCCCGTAAACGGAGTTTTGGTCATCTTTCCTTTGAGAAATGACTGGCAAGTATCATAAGATAAAAATTCAAATGGATTCAAATATCCATCCTTATGCAACTTAGCTAGTCGTGTCGCATTGATGTGACCTAGTCTGCAATGATACAAGAAGGATTCGTTCAGTTCTGAACTCTTCCTCTTGTGTGTGTTTGTTACGCTCAGAACTGTTGATTGATTTAGAACATAAATGCCATTGCACAACGTGCCTGATCCAACCAACTTGTGGTTTAGAAAAATGTTCATAACATTATCCTGTAATACAAAATTATATCCCTCTTTACTCAACAAAGAAACCGATGTAATGTTGCATATCAGGTTCGGCATGTAATATCATTCGTTCAGAATCAATGTATTACAAGTTGGTAATACAAGGTGATATTCCCCGACGGTTTTAGATTCAACAATTGCACCATTTCCAACCCTTATGTCTTTATCACCTTCTCCAAGTTCTCTTCCTTTTCTCAGCCCATGTAACTGATTACATATATGGGATCCTGAACCGGTATCTAATACCCAGGACGTAGAGCAAATGGAGAAACAGTTCTATGTAACGAACACACCTGAAGAAAATGTATGATCATGTACTTTCTTCATTGGGGTGGCATGAGAATCCTGGTATTCCGCTATATCTTGTTCAGTCTTATAACTTTTATAAGAAAGAACGGAACCAACGTTTCCCAGCACAGTATAACATGTGGGTTCAGTCAATGCATCCATATTATTATCTTGATTAAGGCATGATATGGTCGCTACCTGGAGAGAGAGAGAAGAAAAATACTTTAGGGTATGCTCTTGCAAGATCAGATTGGATATTATTTTATCTAATCAGGATGGCTCCCCCTGTTTTTATCAAATCTTCCATCAAACCCTAAAAGGAAAGACTAGCCGGGATTAATTACACCCTACAATTTCGCCAATCTTTCAGCCAGGCCAGTGTCGGTACTTTGAGGGAGGTTCCCCGTGCTTTCGCACGGACCTAATTAAAGTAAACCTCATTTTCCCAGAGGCGTAACCCCGTTGACACCTTTCTAGACACCTGCTTGATCGGCTAATTGTCCTGTGTAAAACTCTCCCAGGAGTAACAATTACTCGCAGTGGGTATCGGGATCCAACTATCTCATAGAAGGTATGCAATCTCATTGCAAATTTCAACGCTTGAAATTCCCGATAATATTTTGCCCCTAACCCCTATGACCTTGACAAAGGCCAACAAATCATAGGATGCTAGTCAAGTTCAACCCGTTATTTCTTGATTGAATCAAACCCACCCACACGACCCTTGACAAAGGCCAACAAGGTCGTACGACTACCCCGAAACAATCTGCATCATATGCATAAGCAGATAAGCACCATTCAGCTACCACACACTACGCCTTGACAAAGGCCAACAAATGCAGCACGAATACTAAACAGTTCTTATCTGAAATGACGGAGGGCTACGACAGGTTTTTCTGAAAACCTATTGCGTAATGAACTTGATATCGTTGTAGAATCGAGTGTATTTTGAAAAGGAGTGTTTTTGAGGCTTTCACTAGTTTTGCTAAAGAGGTCATTCCCGGTGAAAGGATCTCGGCTCTTTCCTCATCGAATAAGGTGCAGGACATATCATATACATCACTATGCAAAGCTAAACTCTAAAAGCAATCAAAATACAAACCGAGTGTTGTAGCATCTGCCGGTTTTGCTAAAGAGGCCACTCCCGGTGAAGGGATCTCGGCTCTTTCCTCATCGAATAAGGTGCAGGATATATCATATATATCGCTATGCAAAGCAAAAAACTGTAGCTACCCTTTTTAAAAATTTTATTCTACAACATCTTTTAGGTTTCTTTTCTTTCATTAATCATATTAATGAAGTCCCATCATTTAAGTCACCTAAAAATTACAGATAAATACGACGTACACTTATACCATCCGCATTCGCCTCGATGTCCCCTCGTGCACCGTTAGGTTTGGTAACTAACGGCAGAGCGGGGCAGGGCTAGCACGGGTGTAAAACATAAGTAACGTCTGTATAATATATCATATATACTATATACAGTATCCATCTCAACATATCAAATGATCACATCACAGATATCGCAACAGAAGAATCATATGAAATAATGGATATATTAGGAGGTTCGTGTTTTATTTTGAGCCTGTATAAAACACGGATTCCACGGTCGCGATGAATAGCCAAACCCACACCCCTAGACCCCTACGAGAGCGGCAAGCAACCCTACCAATTCTAGAGTTAGGAGACCCGGCCTCGACTCCTCGAGTTGGTCTCTCGCTGTACCCTAGAACCCGGTTACTTGTGCTTCCCTCCTTGGGTCTACCAAATGCGGAAAAGTAAATATTATACAATGGTGACATCATCCTCATCCCGGAAGTGCCCCAATAAAAGAATATTACATACAATGAATTTTACATGGATGAAAATAAAAACCCTCATCTCACATAAAACCCCCGTCTATTCAAAACACGACGATTCAATATAACATATCACAGAAACACATAATATCTCATATTATCGACGTAAGCAAGCATGCGTATCCCGACTGTCGTTGATGTATAGCAACGAAGCCGGCGATACACCACATACTACGCTTACGGTCATAGAAAAGAAAGTGTAAAACTACAACATTTGGAATCCACAATCCCTTTAGACATCGTAAATCCGAAATATCACATACTTCGCATTTCATGCCTAACTATATGAATTCCACATATTGTATCACATTCCAGATAAATAGACAGTATTAAAATTTCCGATCGAATAATCAAATACCCAAGATTTCCTTAATAGCTCAACACTTGAGCGGAGTTTAAAAATTCCAGAATACGTCACAGTACCAATGGTCCATCTGTAGAAGGATCAAGCCAACGCCTCACATGTGGCAACGACGTACTGCCCCAAACCCTAAGGTTTAGAGGCGGTTCAGACGGTCACATAATCGAGTTAAGGTTTGTGTTCTTCTAGAGGGTCGGTCGCGTTACTTGCAAGTTTTTCCGAAAGATTTAAACTCAAGAAAAATTCAACACTTGAAAGTTTTTTGTGCCGGGAAAAAATGAGTTAATGATATCTGTTCGAACATTTTAACAGTTTCTAAAATATACGGAAAACAGAACGAAATTAAATTTTCCTATCGAATCAACGAATATAAATTAATCCCCAGAACACTCAACACTTGAGTAAGATTAGAAACACCCAGAAATATGCAAGAACAGCTACGGATATTACTGTGCCAAAACCAAAGCACAATTCGACTGTACGGCCACGGATCCGCGGCGCAAGCAAGGTATTGCCGCGGTTCCGCGGCGGTCCGTACGAATTACCTGCTCGTTTTCCACAGTAATACTTATAATTCCCTGCAGAATTTTTTGAGTATTTTTAATACAGAAAAAATCACATTTTAAAAAAATTTCCAGAGAGGGGGTCTATTTTATCGTATCGGGGTTCGATCGGAGTTTTAACTTCGTAAACACGTCGCCTAATGCTCTAGCCAGGCTCTGATACCACTGTAGGGTTCCTAGGCACTCATACAGGAGTTTATAAGGCATCAACCATGCCCGGATAAAAAATTAGACGTGCCGAACAACCCAAAGCCGGGATCTTTGCTAGATTATTAGGGTTTCACATGCAAGTAAATACCATTTACGACTAAGTGAATACGAGATACAACCTTTGTAGATCGGTCCTTCACTTCAAAAGCTCCTTTTCGTAGTCCCTTCGCTGCGATCATGGTCCTCCCGGGCTCTTGCAAGGCTTCACGAGGCAGAAGGAGCGTCCTTGCTTGAAGTCTTCGAGGCCGAAGATGATCTACGTCGAGGAAATACGAACTCAAGCTTCTTCTTCACTAACTAGAGAATTAGTGAAGCAAACACCCTAAACTAAAGTGCTAGTCTAGTAGAGGATGAGGAAATAGGAAGTGGGTACACCTTAGAATTATTTAACTCACATTTATTTCTCACTTAATCAAAACCTAGAGAGCTTTTGAGCTCAAGGAAGAAGATGAACAAATAATGAGATGAGGATAATGATCAAGTGAGTGAGCTAACCATGGGTGAGTGAGTATCATATACTAACTCATGTAGAGACATAACCATGGCTAATCCAAATGGTTAGGTTAACAAAAATCTAAAGTTAGTGGACTTTGTCAAAGCAAAGCAAGCTTCTACAAGCTTCATGCTCTTTCCAAATCTCCACTAATTTTGTAATTACTTTAAATAATTATAACCCACCATAATAAATAGAAAGGTGTATGTCTTACACACCCATGAAAGATGTATCAACAACCATGATACAAAAAGTAAACACATTTTAATATATATCACATATATATTAAAGTTGTGCACATGTGAGAAAAATCCTTAAGTGAACAAATGTTAGTTAATGTAAATTAGTATATCAAATATACAATTATACACTAAATTATTAAATCAACACTTGACTTAATAATCCGGCTATATCTCATATAACCGACTAACATCCAATGTATAGACTTATCGAATCAACCCTTGATTCGATAACCCGGCTATATCACATATAACCGACCGATACAAAAAGCCGCGAGAATAGAATACGGTATCTTATACACGTATTATTCTCGGTCCCGCACATATCATATATGCGCTCCTATTTCGTTTTGCCTGAGCCAGTAAAACCTCTATGTAGGACTCTAAAGACTCGTCAATACGCCGGCAGTAGGTGATGATCACATCAAGCACCCACAAGCCGTCAGTGGTACTAGCTGGACGTAACGGCTACCTGGGTATTGAGCGATTAGAAGATCAGCAAGCAAGCTCGCTGAAACTCTTGTAAAAGCCTAACGGTAACACTTGCCGTACAGTCCGGTCTCCTCGTCTGATATGTCCCATATCAAGTCTAGGGGTGGTAAACGTCAGACCCCAATAACCAATAAGTCGTGCCGATGTGAGGTACATAACGAGTCGAGAAACTACTGGTAACACTTACTAATAAATCTCTAAATCAGCCCTGGCCAGGGACTTCCCTGTTATGGCCAATCTAGCACAGCGCAACATCAACCCCCAATACCGGGAGAGACAAAACCCCTCCTATCGCTCATTGCCTCCATGTGACTTGGGACTGTACCCAAAAACCACCATTTTGCACGCCCTCTTGGATGTGGTAAGGTGGAAATCAAAGCACAGTGGGAATCATACAAGACTCTATGACGATCTCGGGTCTACAGACTAACCTGCACAAGTGTCACCAGAGAACTGCCATCTGACATGAGGTATAATACCATCTGGGAGTTCTCGGCGAGTCCGTTCAGTGTACCCTGTTTCCACTGAGCACCAGAATACCATCTCTGATGTCAAACACCAATGGATATCGGATCATCCATCACCCATCTCATGGGTCGAGAAGCGTATACGCTAGTCTACTCTGGTATATCGATGTCACGTCTCGATATACCCACGACTAGGGACATTAAAGGATGTACTTATGGACTACCATGGCCCCACTAGTATGATCTGCATCATAGTCCTGGTAGTCAAGTACACATCCTAAGGGCTTTACCAACATGTAACTATAAGACAGTATCAAGAGACAAGTATACATGTTAAGATAAAGAGCAACCAGATAGCATACTATTATATCGAGCAAGAAAGTCCTCTCAATATATGTCCAAGCATCCAATATAATATGCATCATCTGTACAATACTGGCCTCTAGGGCATACATACAACTAACAAAAACCACCTGTTTGCACGACTGATTTGAGCCGTGGTTGGGAGGAAATTAAAACATAGTGGGAACCACACGAGAAACTATGACGATCTTGGGTTTACAGAATAACCTGTACAAGTGTCAGTAAAGAACTGCTATCTGACGATAGGTATGGTACCATATAGAAGTTCTCGTCGACTCCTGTTCAGTGTACTCATTCTCCAATGAGGATTTGTGTACAATTTTTGATGTCAAACACCAATCGTTATGGGATCAACAATCGCCCCATATAGGGTCAAGAAACGTACATACTAGTCTACTCTGGAATATCGATGCCCTGTTTCGATACTCTCTCGACTAGGAACTGTTAAGGATGTGCTTGTGGACTATAGAAGCCCCACTAGTATGATCTGCATCATAGTCCTGGTAGTCAAGCCAACATCCTAAGGGCTTAATCATCATGTATCAGAAAAGGAAGTAAACTAAAACAAGTGCACACGTTAAGATAAAGAGCAACCAGATAGCATACTATCATATCGAGAAAGAAAGTCCACTATATATATGTCCAAGCATCCACTATAATATACAATAATGGCATCTAGGGCATACATATTCCTAACAGAGGAAGACGAGAACCAAGCTCGATCTGTACAAATGAGGAGCTTAGGAAGTGGATAAGAAGACCCGAAAGACTTGGACACAAAGGTATAAATCACTTCATAGTAGATTAGAACCTTTGTTATATATGCTAGTTAAGGATTATGGTAGATCTTGGAAGTTTAGTCCATGTTTCTTGCCATAATTTTTTTTAATTCCGCCTCTCTTCAAACCCTATAGAGTGTGCGACATCGAGTTACATGGTATCAGAGCCACTCCATAAGCTTTAGATAGCTCGTAACGACGTTTGAAATCCGCCATTTTTGTCACGCACGAACTGCCGACAAAAACTATCCATAAAAATGAAATTTTTATATGTTTGCCCACCCCGCGGGCTCACGGTTTGAACCGAGAATCCGTGGGGTGAAGCATTGGCACCTTGGGGATACCCGGGAGGACCCAATGCCTCAGGTGCTATCGGGTCTACCACCCCTTGGGGGCCACCTCATGGTGGCCCTCGGGGGTGGGTACCCCACGAGGGCCCCTGATCGACAGTTAATTTTTTACCTATCGCCTCCGTGAAGATTCGGACGGGTTTCGAGTTCGTTTCGACTACCAGATTGGCTTAAAATGAATATTTTGGTGACTTTAGTGGACAGTTTTTCAATTCTTGAAAAATTAGTTTCGTTCTCTAATTGTGTGCGGAATTCTAACGTCGTGGTTTTCTTTACTTGCTTTATTGATGTGTATATTTGATCTTAAATGTCTTATAATCACTATACGTCGATTAGAAGGGGTTGCACATATCTTGTGAAGTTCATATGCGATTGGTTTCATGGATTTTCGTGTGAATGGCCCCGTGTGAATCTAGATGTGAGATGTAAGTGGATTCTTTGTAATTCATGTAATAATTCAAGTATATTCTTTTATTAGGGCACATCTAGGTTGAGGATGTAGTCACCGGGTGTATATTACTTTTCATTTCCGCATCTAGGTTTGACCCATGGAGGTGGGCACAAGCTACTATGTTCTAGGATTCAGTTGGTGGCCATCTCGAGGAGTCGAGACCCAGGTCATCCAATTATAGGATTGGCGATTAGCTTGCCGCACTCGTAGGGCTTTAGGATTATTCATACTCGGCTATTCACATGACCATGGAGGACTATGTTTCATATGTGGCTCGTTGAAATGCAAATGTTCCTAGTTGATCCATTTTTCCATTCTCTGTGATGCTTATATCTGCCTATGTTACTTATCATGCGTGTGATGGATATATATATAGATATATATATATATATATATATATGTATGTATGTATGTATGTATGTATGTATGTATGTATGTATGTATGTATTTATAAATAAATGTTGTATATGTTTTGCATCAACGCTGGTCCAGCCCCCGCTCTTTCGTTAGTTAAGTAACCTAACAGTGCATGACGGGGCCTCATGGTGAATGCGGGTGGCATATACTGTAACACTTTGAAAATTCGTTTAGTCTTATTTCACGATAGTTAGCATTGATGCGTGTTTCCTTAAAATCCGTAAATTTTATTTCCGCCTCAATCTAGTCAAATTGAGATGATTGGGGGTTTCAATTATTTTAAATGGGGTTTATTATCTTTAATTAATTTTAATTTAGCAATGTGTTCTTTTAATTAGAATTATTTTCCTTAATTACCTTCATAATGAGGATTAGTGTGCTTGCTTGCACACTTAGTATTTTAGTGGCACATACTTATTCCTTCTCACCCTTTTCAAATTTTCCTTTTCTTTTCCTTTTAAAACAAATGAAATTGATTTTGAGAGAAAAGAGAGAGGTATGGTGAGCATTAATGAGGCATGGAGGCAATAAATGCGGTTTTTCTCTCTCCCTTTCTTTTCTTTCTCCCTCTCTTTTCTCTTTTCTTTTCTTGCTAAAATTTCCTCAGCAGAACAGCAGCCCCAGCAACAAAATAACCCATTTTCATCACTTTGTTCTTGATCTTTCACTTCTCTTTTGATTCTTGTTCAAAACCTACACAAGAACCATTCATTCTTGCACTCAAAACCTTAGAAAAATAGCTTTTTGGGGAAGTTTGGAGGCAAGTCTGCATACTTGAGGAAAGAGCTGGAAGTTTGGGTTTTCCTAAGGCTTTTGGGAGGTATTAAACTCACACTTAACACCCTTTCTCATAAATTGTAGTATTTTAGCTAAAAATCATGTTTTTATGTGCTTTTTGTGATATTGAAAGGAATTTTGTGAAGTATATGATAAGTTGGGAATTTTATGGCTTGGTTAACTCATTTCAGTGCTATTAGAGCTGTTCAAACCAAGTTTTCCTTTCAGATTACACAAAAATACCCTAAAGTATCAATTTGGTGCTAAATGTTGTTTTTAACTGGTTTTTGGACTCTGTTGAAATCTGCTTGCACTCTGGTTGCTTCAGAATAAATTTGTAATTACTGGGACATGTATACTAGGAGTAGAATACACACACGAAGCACGGGAGGCAGGTTCCCAACCTGGGCCGCCGAAATATTACTTCTGGCCGCAAATTGCGGCCAGATTGGTGACCTGGGGGTTGGGATTTTGGTGATAGGTGTCTGCTGCTATGTGGGGTTTTATGGTATATCTAGTTTTGCAAAACTCTTTCTGTATCAAAATCTGGAGCAAATTACGTGTTTCTCGTATTTTAAATCTTCGCGACACACGTGATACGTGTGTGGGTTTTGGGGTTTCTGCGTATCGCGACGCGTCGAGGTAGTTTCAGACGCTTAATCACACGTTTTAGCGTATCGCGCACGCGCGCGCTTGGTTTGCGACGCGGGTTTCTAGTTTGACCTTAATATCACGTTTTTGTGGATTTGAGCTTATGTGTGATATATTGTGTAATTCTATGTTCGCGGGCGAGTGAGACGGACGCTGCGAAGAAGGGGAAGCAAGACGTCGGTTACACTTAGCGTGAGACTTCAGTGAGTAGATTTAACATCTACGGGGATATCGCCCGCATGGCGTTATGCGTCAGGGCTGATAGGACCTTATAGCTATATGTTGCATTTACCCCATTGACTGTCATGGATACTGTTGTTGCATACTGCATTCCCTACTATATGTATGTAAACATAGAATTGATAGAATACCGCACTATTACTAACGGTTCATGCTGCACAAGCACTAATCTGCATGTTACACACACACACCGTTAGTAATTGCCATGACACACTCACTGTAGAATTGCCATGATTATATTGCTGTAGTACATTTCACATATGATTCGATTGATTGTCATAGAAATTGGGAGCCGCATGATGTCTTTAAAAACTGAAACTATTTTAAGAAGCGGTTTCCCCTTGTACCTATATTATGGCTTGATGTACATAGCACATCGCATTTGATTTACTTATTGGTGTTGGATTTTCATGTGATTTCTGGTTTTGAGGACCGTGGGATTATTTGAGAAAAGATGCACTATTTGAAAACCCGATTCCTCGTGATATGATATTTTGGTGCGTCCACCACGCGTTTTCTCGGTGCTGAGACGTGTGCTTGAAACCCGATTCGATGTGTTGGATGATCCGTTTGCGGGTTCGTGATGGACCCGGTATGGTTCCCCTCGGCAATATGATCGATGGACTTTGCCGATTGAGCCTGGAGGTGGGCGAGTACCTACCGGTGATTGGTTGGACCTGGCGGTTATCCGGAGGATACCGACCAGAGTCGAGAGATGGATGCGGGATGATCCGTACAGCCGGGGCCGAGGGCCGATACCGCAGACGGAGCCCGTGGGCTGACTCGGACTTACGGAGACTGATATATGAGGATTTGAGGGTCGATGTTGGACACGAATATTTTATGATATTTTGAGTGCCGATGTTGGGCACTCGTGACTCTCAGAGATTTACAGGATTTGAGGGCCGAGGAGAGTGCCGGCGCCTGAGATTATTTGGGATTTGGGTGCAGTTTTGGGCACCGATTACTTTTCCACGCTGATATTCCGTGTAGATGTTATTTATCCCATGCTCAGCATTGATTATCATGTATCTCATCCTGTAGTTATTTTACCTGACAGAGCATTTGCGTGATTATTGCACCTACTGCTTGTCGCATATAGATTTACCTGCTGGCATATGATTGTTGGAGATAATGCCCTCAGAGTCAATTATTGGATCACAGGCACGTGATTGCAATGATTGAGGGAGGACCTATCCCGGTAGGACAGTCTTACTCGAGATGATAGTATGCTATCTGGTTTATCTTTATCATCGTGTACTGCTTTAGGTGACCCGACGGTCGCTATTGCACGTTGATAGAGCCCCTAGGATTCGTGCTTGACTGCCAGCAGTATGAGGGCGATCATATACGTGGGAGCTGGTAGTCTATAAGCACATCCTTAAAAGGTCGCTAGTCGTGGGAGTTTCGAGATAGGGCATCGATTCTCCAGAGTAGACTAGTGTATACAGTCGAGACCCCGACGAGGGGCGGTGGCCGGTCTCACAAGCCACTGGTGTCAGTTGGTTCACCTAAAATGTATACAGGTGCTCATTGGGTTATGAGTACACCGGACAGGACTCGCCGGGAACATGCTAGTTGGTCTTATACCTGACGTCAGATAGCAGTTCCCTGGTGACATATGTACAGGTTAGTTCATCGACCTGAGGATCGTCATTTGTCTCGTATGAGTTCCCACTGTGCTTTGATTACTACCCTACCACGGCTCAAAGGAGTCGTGCAAACAGGTTTTAGTTGGGTACAGTCCCGAGCCACATGGAGGCAGTGAGCGGATCTTCAGGGGTTCGTCTCTCCCGGTATTGGGGGTGAGGTCGTGCTGTGTCTAGGAGAGCCATTACACGAAGTCCTTGGCCAAGGCAGGAGATTTACTGGTAGGTATTCCAGTAGTATCTCAGGGTGTTCTGGGCTACACTCCGACACGACTTCTACCTCTTTTAGGGGTCTGACTTTTACCAACCCCCTAGGCCCGCCATGCGATGCTCATAGACGAACGGACCGGACTGTACGGATATTGTCACTGACAGGCTCAGTAGGGTGTCAGGATGAGTTGGCTCATCGACGTCCCTTTTGGTCAATAGCTGGTGGCCCGTCACGTATTGGCTTATACCTCTGACGTGCTAGTGGTTAAATCCACAGCCATAGTACTGACGAGTCTTTAGAGTCCACCACACTTTCAGTTACTCAAGTTTCGGGCGAAACGCTGTAGAGGCCGTATGTAGATATGGCAGGGTCCGATCAGATACGTGCGGTATTGCACGGATCAGGATCGGACGGTTAGTACTAGAGGCCGTATGGATATATGGCAGGGTTCGATCAGATATGTGCGGTATTGCACGGATCAGGATCGGACGGATATTACTAGCCGGTTTTGGTTTAAGCCGGATCCTAGTATAGTACAGTGTAGATTTTGTCTCATTGCATTTGTATCCGGTCGGAATACAGATGCGGGTGTGTATGCACAGTATCGGGGTTTTCCTATAATTTATTACGGGACCAGTTTTCTGGAGTTGCCAGTTTGCATTCCGTTCCGGCCGGTTTTCATTTGTTCTTTCCCGGCCGGACTTTTCTGATGGAGGATGTTATTTGCAAGTTTGCAAATAACATTTTGTGGAGGGCTTTCTTGCATAATGGTGGCATCATGATGGTTCATAATCATGAGATGCTTTCTTAGTCTTTTCCTTTGCATTAATTAAGATATGAAAGGATTAGAAATTGATTTGAGTTTTGTTATCATGATGTTTGGATGTGGTCACCCCTTCACCTTTTACTACCATCACCTCCCTTCTTATTTTTGTTTTTGCTCCACCATTTTGAGATGTTGAAGTGGTTGGCCACACTAGTGAGGGAGAGAGAGAGAGAGTTTCATTTTTGAGCTTGTGGCATATTTCTTCATCTCAATTCCCTTGCATGAAAAATGAAAGCACCATTTTTCTTAACCTCATTCCTCCATCTACAAAGGCAACAAAACCCCAAATGAGACACAACCCTACACAGCCTACAGCAAATCTTGGACGCGTCGACTTGCCAGCTTCACGCCCGAGTTGCCTCAGTATTGAGGTGGGAGCCCGTAAAAGATGCAGGCGATGTGGTGCCCTTCCGGCGAGGAGGCGACGACATGGAGACAGGACTTTCCGTAGGAGATCGGGACGACGACGAGAAGACCGGAGGACTCGGATCACTCGGTATATCTCTAACCCGTCTTGTAGTTAGCTAGATCTAGTTTAATGGCCCGATCCGGGTGTTTAGTGCGCGGTAGTGCCGGTTTGCTAAGTTCGCAAAATTAAAGTTTATCACCGCTTCCGCATTCCGGCGTCAGTTTGACGGCCGGGGCGCCGCCGTGCACTTACAATGATAGCGTAGCGCAGTACGTGCATGCTCGTGATTACCTTTATATGTTATCTCTTTTCACAAGTTGGCAACTCACCCCCGTTGTGCCACAGTATTTGCAGGTTGCCCCTCAGAGTAGTCGCGGCAGGCTGCCTTTTGCATCTTTTGGCTACACATACCACTACAGCTGGTGCGAGAGCTATTTTTGCTATAAGGTGGGTTGTAGTATCTGGTTACTTTATTGTACACACTTTTGTATCTAGTATTCTCCATGTACCATATATGTACTGGACTTAGTGACAGTATGAGGACGATGATGTATACTTTTGTTTTCTGGTGTCGAGCTCGTGGGAGCCGACTGTTATATATTGCAGTTTATTATTTTGTGATGTTTACTTATAGCTCATTCTTCGCTACGGCGTCGTATATTACTTTTGTGGTGATGGTTTCCGCCGTTGGGCATGATTGTTCACGTTGGGGATGCTTTATTTCATTATATATCATTTCACTTATAACCTGTTTTGTACCCGATTTCGGGGTTACTTTTACAAAGGAAATGCTGCCAAAATTATTATAAGGATAACTTAACTTTAAAAAGAACTTTATTGAACTATTTAAGGGTTTCTAAATGTTTTAATTGGATGTTTTCAACACTCACTACTTTTAAATGGTTTTGATTTCTGGGTTCGGCTTACTTAGTCGCGTTACTCCTGTAGACGTTGCGTGGTTAAGTGCCGGTCACGAGTCGAAATATTCGGGTCGTGACAAAGTTGGTATCAGAGCGTAGGTTTTACCTTTCGGAGTGTAGGATGACCTTGGTATGATGGAGTAGGTAGCTGAAGCAGAGTGGCGTAGCGTGTGTAAGTTCCGCGGCATACTCACGACACGGTACTCCGCCAAGGCGACCTTAGGACTTATTGATTTAAATTCCTTCTTGAGTATATATATTCTTGTGATTCGATTTCCGTATTCTTATCGGATCCTAATTTCCTTTCAGCCAATTATGCCGCCAAAGACTACGAGGGCGCAGAGAGCGGCCGCGAGGGCCGAGATTAGTGTTGATTCGTCTGAGACGAGGACAGATCCGGGTAGTACACCGGTTGTGCCCGAGCAGGCTATTCCTCCCGTGACGGATCAGATCGCCATGATAGGGGCTGGTAAGCAGGAGATGCGCCAGACGATAGGATCCAGTATGGAGGAGATGCGCCAGATGATGGGATCTCTAGTTGAGACACTTCGAGCGCAGCGACCAGAGGTAGTTCCACCCGTTGCAGAGACCGCGGTGATACCCACAGCACAGGCAGTTGTCCCTACAGCTACAGAGGTCATCTCCGTATCGCTATCAGAATTTATGAGGCTGAAGCCTCCGGTCTTCACAGGCACCGATGCAGCCGAGGACCCACAGTCTTTCATTGATAGGATAGCTCGGATATGCCGTTCCCTCAGATGCGCAGATGCGAGATGGGTCGAGTTCGCGAGCTTTCGCCTGGAAGGTCTTGCGCAAAAATGGTGCGAATCAGTCGAGAAGGGAAGAGCAGCAAGTCTTCCTCCTATGACCTGGATAGAGTTCGTAGCGCTATTCCTTGCCCGCTTCCTTCCACTGAGCGTCAAAGATGCTAGAGCACGCAGGTTCGAGTCTTTACGCCAGACTCCAGAGATGTCAGTGGCAGAGTATGATGTGTTGTTCACAGAGCTATCTATCTATGCCCCGTATCTAGTGGCTACTGAGGAGTTGCGAGTCAAGAGATTTGTCCGAGGCTTGCTTACACTACTTTTCCTTGCGATCAGCGCGCAACATTACGAGACATATGCAGCAGCGGTAGACGTAGCCCTGTTAGTCAAGGAACGCCTTGCTGAGACTTCGGTAGTTCCAGACCCGAAGAGATTTCGTACTGGTATATCAGCACGGAGATAGACATTCAGACACCGCGACAGGTATCGTTCCGGTACGGGGAGTGGCAAAGATTCGGGACGAGGCCAGATGTTTAGTTCGTATCCACGGGAGAGTCAGCAGTCGTCGCGGGGTTGGTATCGATGCGGCAGTCTACTTCACCTCGTCAGAGATTGTCTTGAGGTACACCGGAGGGAGACAGCAGCACCGCACGGGCTCTACTGGGACATGTATACTAGGAGTAGAATACACACACGAAGCACGGGAGGCAGGCTCCCAACCTGGGCCGCCGAAATAATACTTCTGGCCGCAAATTGCGGCCAGATTGGTGACCTCGGGGTTGGGGTTTTGGTGATAGGTCTCTGCTGCTATGTGGGGTTTTATGGTATATCTAGTTTTGCAAAACTCTTTCTGTATCAAAATCTGGAGCTAATTACCTGTTTCTCGTATTTTAAATCTTCGCGACACACGTGATACGTGTGTGGGTTTTGGGGTTTCTGCGTATCGCGACCCGTCGAGGTAGTTTCAGACGCTTAATCACACGTTTTAGCGTATCGCGCATGCGCGCGCTTGGTTTGCGACGCGGGTTTCTAGTTTGACCTTAATATCACGTTTTTGTGGATTTGAGCTTATGTGTGATATATTGTGTAATTCTAGGTTCGCAGGCGAGTGAGACGGACGCTGCGAAGAAGGGGATGCAAGTCTTCGGCTACACTTAGCGTGAGACTTCAGTGAGTAGATTTAACATCTACGGGGATATCGCCCGCATGGCGTTATGCGTCAGGGCTGATAGGACCTTATAGCTATATGTTGCATTTACCCCATTGACTGTCATGGATACTGTTGTTGCATACTGCATTCCCTACTATATGTATGTAAACTTAGAATTGATAGAACACCGCACTATTACTAACGGTTCATGCTGCACGAGCATTAATCTGCATGTTACACACACACCGTTAGTAATTTCCATGACACACTCACTGTAGAATTGCCATGATTATATTGTTGTAGTTCATTTCACATATGATTCGATTGATTGTCATAGAAATTGGGAGCTGCATGATGTCTTTAAAAACTGAAACTATTTTAAGAAGCGGTTTCCCCTTGTACCTATATTATGGCTTGATGTACATAGCACATCGCATTTGATTTACTTATTGGTGTTGGATTTTCATGTGATTTCTGGTTTTGAGGGCCGTGGGATTATTTGAGAAAAGATGCAATATTTGAAAACCCGGTTCCTCGTGATATGATATTTTGGTGCGTCCACCACGCGTTTTCTCGGTGCCGAGACGTGTGCTTGAAACCCGATTCGAGGTGTTGGATGATCCGTTTACGGGTTCGTCGTGGACCCGGTATGGTTCCCCTCGGCAAGATGATCGATGGACTTTGCCGATTGAGCCTGGAGGTGGGCGAGTACCTACCGGTGATTGGTTGGACCTGGCGGTTATCCGGAGGATACCGACCAGAGTCGAGAGATGGATGCGGGATGATCCGTACAGCCGGGGCCGAGGGCCGATACCGCAGACGGAGCCCGTGGGCTGACCCGGACTTATGGAGCCCGATATATGAGGATTTGCGTGTCGATGTTGGACACGAGTATTTTATGATATTTTGAGTGCCGATGTTGGGCACTCGTGACTCTCAAAGATTTACAGGATTTGAGGGCCGAGGAGAGTGCCGGCGCCTGAGATTATTTGGGATTTGGGTGCAGTTTTGGGCACCGATTACTTTTCCACGCTGATATTCCGTGTAGATGTTATTTATCCCATGCTCAGCATTGATTATCATGTATCTCATCCTATAGTTATTTTACCTGACAGAGCATTTGCATGATTATTGCACCTACTGCTTGTCGCATATAGATTTACCTGCTGGCATATGATAGCGTAGCGCAGTACGTGCATGCTCGTGATTACCTTTATATGTTATCTCTATTCACGAGTTGGCAACTCACCCCCGTTGTGCCACAGTATTTTCAGGTTGCCCCTCAGAGTAGTCGCGGCAGGCTGTCTTTTGCATCTTTTGGCTACAGATACCACTACAGCTGGTGCGAGAGCTATTTTTGCTATTAGGTAGGTTGTGGTATCTGGTTACTTTATTGTACACACTTTTATATCTAGTATTCTCCATGTACCATATATGTACTAGACTTAGTGACAGTGTGAGGACGATGATGTATATTTTTGTTTTCTGGTGTCGAGCTCGTGGGAGCCGACTGTTATATATTGCAGTTTATTATTTTGTGATGTTTACTTATTGCTCATTCTTCGCTACGGCGTCGTATATTACTTTTGTGGTGATGGTTTCCGCCGTTGGGTATGATTGTTCCCGTTGGGGATGCTTTATTTCATTATATATCATTTCACTTATACCCTGTTTTGTACCCGATTTCGGGGTTACTTTTACAAAGAAAATGCTGCCAAAATTATTATAAGGATAACTTAACTTTAAAAAGAGTTTTATTGAACTATTTAAGGTTTTCTAAATGTTTTAATTGGATGTTTTCAACACTCACTACTTTTAAATGGTTTTGATTTCTGGGTTCGGCTTACTTAGTCGTGTTACGCCTGTAGAAGTTGCGTGGTTAAGTGCCGGTCACGAGTCGAAATATTCGGGTCGTGACATATACATACATTCTTTTTTCGTCCTTTTTGTTGTGTGATAAGGTTAATTGATGGGACCGTATTAATTTCACGTAATGCAATATAAGAAACCTAATATTTGATGTCGTTGGAATAATTGCAAAACCACTCGGTTTTCTTCAAAAACAACTTTTAAAAGCAGAGCTTAAACCACTCCTTTTCAAAAGCTATCCGATTCTTTCGAATATATCAAGTTCATTACGTTAACGGTTTTCACCAAAACCAGTTGTAGCCCTCCGTCATTTCAAATAGGTATCAACTAGTATTCATTCTATGGGTTTTGATCTTCGCCAAGGCATATTGTTTGATAGTTAGCGACTACTTATCTGTAGCATAGATAGATGCATTAATCTAGGACATGCGTACAACTGATTTGACCCTCGTCAAGGGCTTGTACGAATGGGTCTAAATTAATTTGGATAATGATGGGTTAAACTTGAATTGTGACTTATGATATTTTAACCTTCGTCAAGGTTATAAGCTCTTGGGGGAAAAACCACATCAGCAGTTTCAAACATACAGGAAACTTTCTAGTGTTGCATACCTTCTGTAATGTAGTAGTTTTGGTAGGCTTCCTTCAAAATTATCACACAATGATAGTTGGGTCCCGATCCTACTGTGAGTATCCGCTACTCTTCGGCCGAATTTTTCACTTTGCAATTAGATAATCAACTAGGTGTTTAGAAAGGTGTTAATGGGGATACGCCTCTGGGAAAATGAGGTTATTTAATTGGGTCTATGCGAAAACATGGGGGGCCTCCCTCCGAAGTACCAAAACTGGCCTGGACGAAAGATAAGCAAACTTGTAGGGTGCGATTAATCCTGACTAATTCTACTTTTAGGGTTTCAAGGAGAATTCGAGGAAACAGTAGGAGCCATCCTGTTTAGATAAACTAATAACCAATATAAACTTGCAAGAGCATATGTTGATTGTTTCATTTCTCTCTTTTCTAATTGCAGCGACCATGACCGGACTTAAGCTTATACTAGATAAAAACAAATTAACTGGGCCAAACTATAAAAACTGGCTGAGGAACGTCCAAATGGCCTTTACTTATGTTAAGATTGCATACGTCCTCACAGCTAATGCCCCTATGTTCTTGGTCCGACATCCTCGGTCGCAAACATTGAGGTCCGTAAGACTTGTGATCAGGATTGCACGAAAGCAAAGTGCATTGTGCAGGCCTCCATAGATAACGAACATCAAAGGCTTATATGAAGAGCAATCTCGAATCGTAAGATACGAGACCTCGAAAAAATTGTTTCAAGCGAGGCTGGTTGTCGGATCATTTGTTGGGGACCACGTCCTAAAGATGATTACTCTCATCGAAGAGCTCATGGAACTGGGAACTATGTTGGAGAATGAGTTGTATATTGACTTAATTCTACAATCCCTTCCCTCCACCTATGCCCAATTTGTATTGAATTTCAATATGCAGAAGTTGGAAGTTACACTTCCTGAGCTCCTCAATATGTTGAGGGTAGCAGAGGGCACCTTGAAGATATCCAAGGAAACACACACTCTGTTTGTCGGGAAATCATCATCCATTAAATTCAAGGCTAAATCCAAGGGGAAGAAGAAGAAGGCCCCTACCAAACGGAGAGCAGGTATGCAGAAGATGCAGGGAAAGAGAAAAGAAAAGATTAGGGGAGCAGCCACAAAGGAAGAGTGCTTCTACTGTCACAAGAAGGGACATTGGAAGAAGGATTGCCTGGCTTTAAAAGCCAAGAATCAGGATGTAACATTCTGAAAATTTAGAAATAAATAAATTTAATTAATTAAATAATAAAATGTTAAATTAAAAAGTTATTAAAACCAAATAACACATTGTCATAAGTAGTATGTAAAACAAATTAAATTAAAATTTTAATATGTAACATAAATAAATTATAAGGGTTTTAATGAGAAATTTAGCTTCATTTTAATTAAAATGGTATTATGCAAATAACATAAGTAGTGAGGGGTGTTTATGAAAAGTTTAGAAAATTGTGCAAATTGGAATTTTTTAAGGGAGTAAGTAGAAAACAGGTTAAATGAGGTTTTGTTCAGAAATTTTATCAAAAGATAAATCAATTTGGAATAGAAAAATTCATTGCCACATCCTTCTTGCATGCACACACACATTACACCTCCTCCTTGCATGAAGATAGCACCCTTTGGTCTTCGACACCTCCTCCTCCACCTCACTCTTCCTTTTATCACATATATATCTTGTGTTCAGATCTGTAGCAAATTTTAAATCTGAAAATTTACAAAGAAAAAGAAAACCAAAACAAAACAAAGAAGAACAAGAGAAAGGAGAAGAAAAGAGCTAAGTCTAGGATTTCCTCACCATCAAGCTAGGACTAGGAGCTTGTGCATCTTGGAGGGAGTTCTTCCAGCAACATCCTCAGTAGGTAAAATTCTTAATTCAGTAGATTTTGTTATGAAAATTTTAAAATTTAGGAAGTCCTATATCCATAATATCGTATTTTAGGCAAAACTGAAAGCTGTTGTAATCTGCTATAGTTTAGATAAAAATCAACATAACCAAACAGTACCAAAATGTTGTATGTTGAATCTAGAACAAACCATAGGAGCACGAACCCAAGGGGCTCGGATTTGGCCGACAACCAACAATAGAATTCCGGCATCGCCGGATTTTTGAAGAGGTTTGGTGTTTTGGCTTTCTGGGTAGGTCTCTGTGTAGGTGTTTTGTTATTTTGGTATTGTTTAATTAAGTTAGTTTAACTGTATATAAAATCTGGGAACTAATATTGGAAAAGAGATCAAAATTCAAACATACGACATGGGAAAAACGTAACTCGTTCTGTTTTCAGTGGTGTGCAGCGTTGGGTTAAATTTCAGTGAGGTTAAGTGTTAGATCGGTTGCAATAGTCGTACGTAATGTAATTAGCACGTACAACTTGTGTTTTCTTGATTGTTGCCGTATCGGAATGTAGCCATTTTCTTAAACAAGTTATTTAAATGTTAGATTTGAGTGCGGGAATTTCGGAGGGCGCAAGGAAAGGAAAAGGATTGGCGATTCCTGAGTAGTTACGACGTATTCCGGTGAGTAGATTTACATCTACGGGGGAAGTCGGGTGGATGTCGTATAGCACCCCCGCAACCTTATAACTATTATTATGAGATCTAGTTAAGTTTCGCTTTTCTTCAAAGTATTGATATAGTATTGCATTTTGTATGCCCTCCCTTTGCATAAAGTTTCATATGTAGTTTTTAAATGAGATATACGTGATATTTGGTCCGTACGATATGGATATAGTTTGATGGATTTGTACGAGGGATCATGCCGTAATTGAGATGATATGGATATAGCTATATGATGAGATATAATACAAGGATTGATACGTATTGGAAATGATGAATTTGTATGCCGAATGATGGCCAATTTATCCTTCGACTCGTAGAGTCGGTTATATTCTGTTTTAGGATGTAATGCTTGTGTAAGCTATATTCTCTTAAAAACTACGATTCGTTGCCTTTTTATAAAATACTAGGATGCGGTGCCGATTTTCAAAATGAATATCTATTTTAAATCTAGGGCGGCTTCCTTATTTCCAACTTAACGTTTCGTTTCATTTCTAAAGATAATGGTATAGGTCATAGCAAGTGATTATAATAATTGTGCTTAAATTAATTTATAGGTTTGCATTAGATTATCAATATTATACGTTTCTGCGATATGCACACTCTAATAGAACACTGCACAAATACCAATGATTTCCATGCTGCACAAGCACGTAAATATATATTACACTACATCTCATTGGTACTGCCATGTCACTGTAGAATCGTTCTGTTATATGTGTTAATATATAGATTGTTACACCGTAGAACACTTGCACAAATACTAATGATTTCCATGTTGAACGATTACAGAAGCGTATCCTACACTACACATCATTAGTTGTGCCATGTCACATTAGAATTGAAATCATTATGTTATGTGATATGATTACGTAGTCTTTTCCTATTCATGTTGTAGTACTAGAGATGCTGTATTTGATTTCTTGGGATTTCTGGGTATTTTACTCCTGATGATATATATCGGTGGTATGGGACACTGTTATATATATAGTATATCATCAATACAATCTATCCAATTATTCTTATTCCTTACTTGATATTTTGATATGATGAGTAAAACGTCTACCATGAGTTTTGTGTTTTCTGGTTTTATTTCGGTCCGAGTGGGGGAGATATTCGGTCGCGAATTTTTACGTTATCCAGACTGAGTGGGGGAGTTATACAGTTGGATACATGGTGGACCCGGTTCGGGGCCGAGAGGCAGAATAGCCGCAGTTTAGGGAGGTAGCCTAACGAGGATACCCGATACCGGAGATAGAATTGAGCACGGCAGATATCCAGGGGATACTAACCGGAGATAGAATTGAGCACGACAGATATCCAGGAGATACTGACCAGAGATTTATATGAGCACGGCAGCTATCCAGGGGATACTGACCGGGGTTCGATTGGGTATGGCAGATATCCAAAGGTATCGGGTGGCGATCATCTGTTGGGATGATGTCGACGATATCTGCATTTACGTGTCAATGCTGGACACGAGAGATTTCATATTTCGATGTCGATGCTGGACATCTATATGTATTGATACGATCGTTATCATGAGGTACATCGTTAGATATTATTTATTGGATTCCACAGGACTGATCCGGAGGACAGTACCTGCATATGTTTGTACATACATTCATAGACAAAAAGGGAATTCCAATACAGATTATAGATTCATGATTTGGACTCATATGACACTGAGATATTATACTTTGGATTGCATGATAGTTAGTGTTGCACATATGCATATCATATAGTATATCGGTACAGATTATGATAGGATAACACTTATGACCTAGGTATCGTCATGTATTTCGATTTCTACTTTTAAATGTACTTGTATTCCCTGAGTTGGCAACTCATCCCCGTTGTGCTACAGTTTCTTGCAGGTTTCACCGGTTGGATTATCAGCGGCTTGGACACACATTCTTTTTCGGGGATTGATTGGTAAGTGGGTTATAATTGTGTTATACACACTCTTGATTATCCATATATTCTTGTATCTAGTGGAAACTCCATCAACTTAGAAGTGGTATATTATTGACTTAGAAGCAAGACGTAGAGTTTATGTGTGGTGATGATGCACTCTTTGGAGTCGACTTCTGATTTAGGTTAATTGGTTGCTCCATTGTTTGGACATGGAGACTAGCTTCCGTTGGGATGCTGATTGATCTGATTTATGTGTGTGTAGTTAACCGCAATCAATAACTGTGTTGTGTGTAGTTAGACCGAGATGAGTACGGGTCGTCCTCAGGGAAACGTTGAATCTTTTAATCTTATTTTAGACGTGTTGAAAGAAAAGGGAAGGAGAAAGAATAAAGAATGGTTGTAGGTTCTAGATCTACGTCAAACACGGATGCAGGATATAGATCTAAATTAACTACGAATGTAGGTTATATAAGAAAAAGGCTTGTAGGGTTCGTTAAGATTTAGTAGTCATGGATGATTAATTAAAGGTTACTCCTTTTATCCTTTAATAGATTTAAAACTAGATCGACAGTGACGCATGTAGATTAGGGTTTCTGGAGGGAATAGGGATCCCACTCTTAACCCCTATCTTGACATGGATATCCGTTCATGTCTAGCGTTTACCAAAACAATCGTTAATCTAATCTCTAATCGCGGTCGAGACTAGCAATAAATTGGTAGAGCGCCCGATTAGGATGTTAATGATTCTTTTTGTAAAGTTTATAAAGTTTATAGGACGTAAAAAGAGTTTAAGGATCTTCATCATCCATTAATTTACCCTAATCCTACGAACCCTAACAAGTGAAAAATTACTCGCGCATGTTGGGAGAAGAAGAGATGGAGAGGGAAATCATATTAAAACTACAAAGAGATAGAATAAGAAAACAACTACCTTTATTAATCAACAAAATTCATTTACACTTTATTCCCTTAGAAAATGATTGTAAAATGCTAGTTTGCTTCTTGATCTCTTCTAAGGAGGTAGATGAACAGTTGATGATCAGCCTGGATGCGTGAGCCTGTCGTGGACTTCGTGATCTCTTCAGCTTGATGATTTTTCCAAGAGGCTCTCGGTCCTTATTTATAGTCCCAGAGCCAGAACCCTAGTTTCCTAATATGGTAACTATTTGTTACTATTCTAACCAAAAAATCCATAATCCCAACTCCTTTAGAGTGCGGCGGAACCGCGACCGTTGGATGGGTTTGACCGCGGATACGCGGTCTTATTGTGGGATCTTGGCCTTAAATTTCTGGGGCTTCATCTATGTAGCTCTTGGTGATCTTTTGAATATCTAGACTTTGAAAATCTTCTCTATGTTTCTGCCAGAATTGGTTTCCTCAATTTACTTGAATATCTTCGGCAGATTTGTTCTAACAATTTTGATTTCCTTGATTTTAGCCCTGAAAATTCTGCACAACAACTCAACAAATAATATTAGTAGAGTTTATTTTATTGAGATATTAACTTAACCATTAAGAATTGGTCAAAGGTATTTAATAAGGTAAGCATATTTAAATGGGCCAAATGTTACATGGATATTATATGCTTACTTTTTCCTACCAAATGTTAATTATAATATATAAACACATGAAAATAATATTTTTACAGATAAACCCTCATATGTATCATATATTATAATAAGCACCTTTTATTATATAGAAATAGTTGAAAAAATGTCATATTAAATGTGCAGTTTTATCAACTGAACAAATACCCCAAACTTATTTTTGATCGTCCCGATCAAACTAGTTTATTCAAGAGAAGGAGAAAAAGAAAGGGGAAAGCTAAGCACACTTTCGTAGGCAACAAGATTGCATTGAGCACGTGCAACAAGCCGTTAAACCTCTAGGTGTCCCTAGTAGGAGGAGTGTTGTCTCCTGAGGGTTTTCAGCGGATTACACCCACAAAATCCCATAATAAAAGAGAGATGGTGAAACTTACATATAAAGATAAGAACTATAAAAGAAAGAACTTGAAAATAAGAGTTTTCAACTACACCAGTTTTTCAGTTGCTATGAGCCCTATCTTAATGGTCGTGAATTAATGTTAGAAATCACATCATCCCTCAATAAAACATCGTTATTATTCTTCATTCCTATCTTTCTTCCAAATATCGATCATATACCCCTACGTGTGTGTAAAAGACATCCCTACACTCGGAGAATTCAATTCAAGCTATCATACTCTTGTCCATCTACCTCAGTACTTTTTAATTGATGAATATTTAGATGGAATTTGCTCACACATTTTTCATGCGACCATTAATATTTCTTGAGGTACTAACTGACCGATTACTCATGTGCTTGCTTATTAGGCGTATTAGTATTTTCCTCGTCTTGCAACACCTAAGGCTTAGCAGTGACTCCCAAACCAGTTGGTCTAAGGCACTGGGTGATGAAGCACCCTCGCTATATTTTTTTATTGCTGCCTTGGTGATTACAAAACCAGTGTTCATTTTTCTTCACCATTTTATCTTTTTATTCATTTATTATTTCCTTCATACTTTGGCTTTTAGATAAGAGCATTTCAAGGTATCCTCTACTATCCCGACTTTCAAGACGTGTGTAAGTGCGTATAGTAGGGTATCAACGTTCAAATGTTTGGCTTCTAGAATATGGACTATTTTTCAGACTTATTTTTATTCTCAGATTGGCAATTTCCTTCATCTTACTAACCCTTGGGACAACAGCTCATAACTACTTATTACTAGTTTTGTTTAAGAAAACCTCTAACTTTCTTGTTTTTCTCAAACTATTCCTATCTTTCATATGTAAATTTTCACTTTCAAACTTTTAATATCAATTTTTTTTGTGTGCTTATATAGTGTAATGCAAAGTAATGTGTAAATAAGAACAAACCTCCCCCAAACCTGTTTGCAGCAGTGTCCTCACTGTTGTTTCTTATAAATCTCATAAACCTGTAGACTTGGGAGAAAAGGTCATTAACGGGGGAACAAAAAGTGAAAATCCTCCCCCAAACTTATTATTGGCTCACAATTTTGAGGACAATTTTATTTTCAAGAGCCAAAAATATACCCCCCCAAAACTTAAGTAAAATAGTATTAAGCATTTAAAATTATTGGGGAGGGTAAAAGTTATTGGTCAAAGTAAAGCCTTGCAAAGACCAAAAGTCAAAACCAACCATTCAAAAATTTTATCGATGAAGCACCAAGGTTGGTAGAAGAACATGTCTCCAATTGACGTGAAGAAGTGGGGAGGAGATAAGAGGTGTAATGGAAAAGTTTTACGTCTCGATTTGTAGAGACAAAACAATGATGATGGATTACTCGCATTCTCATTCTTGATAAAAAGAAGATGTGGCGGTTTAAATTCTTTGGGTTGTGGTTGATTTATCACAACGCCCATGTCTTCTAAGAATGCGAGTTAATCAGCGAAGATTTCCTCGAAACTTTCATCGATATCCCGAATAATAATCTCATCAGAAAGAACGGGATGATACTCTTACTCCATAAAAGGTTCACATTTAGCGCTAGCTGTTGGCCCGGACAACAACGTAATAGCGGAGTCGAGATCAGTATCGTGAAGCTCTTCAATTTCCCTGCTGTCGGAATCTATTGTTTCGACAGAACACACATGAGCATATGGTTCGGAGGGTTCACTTCCCAAGTTGTAAATGTTAAGCTCAATTGACATCTTCCCAAAGGATAGGTTCATAGAGTCGTTTCTACAATTGATTATAGCGTTAGAAGTTGCTAGGAAGGGTCGACCAAGTATCACCGGGATTTGATTACGTGGGTTTGCCACAGGCTGTGTATCTAAAACAATAAAGCCCACAGGGAATATGAATTCTCCGACTTTAATTAACGCATCCTCTAGTTCACCCCGTGGTTTGGTGATCGATCTGTCTGCCATCTGGAGAGTACAATGGGCGGGTTTCAACTTTCTTATCTCTCTGCTCGTATACTGAATAAGGAAGCAAGTTAACGCTAGCGCCAAGGTCGAGTAAAGCGCGATTAATATTTTTACCCCCAATAGAAATAGAGATGGTAGGACAGTCAGGGTCCTTAAGTTTCTTTGGTATTTGCTGGGTAAAAGCTGTGCTAACATTACTCGTCATGAAAACTTTTTTAGGCACTTGAGTTTTTCTCTTCCTAGTGCAAAAGTCTTTAAGGATTCTTGTATAAGATGGGACCTGTTGAATAGCATCTAGGAGAGGAATATTTACGTTAACTTGCTTAAAAATTTCCACAGTCTTCTCCATTTGTGGGTTAGGTCTGTTGGCCCTAAATCTGTTTGGAAATGGAGCTTGATCAATAAGTTTTGGGTCCAACATTTGTGGAGAAGATTGTGGGGACAGATTCGATCCCAAAATTGGAGTGGGAATCGTCTTAGATAGATTGGGAGAAGTGTTCGAGCCTTGGGGAAAACAGAGAATAGGCTCGGATGAAGGTGGGAGACTAAACGAATTAGGGAAAGAAGTAGAAGCTGGGGTATCATTGGTGTCACTAACATCATCAAATTGCTCACCCACTCGGTTATTCAGCACTTTTCCCGATCTCAACGTAGTAACGACACTCACATTATAAGTTTATGAGTGGCCAAGATTTGGTGGGGGTTGAGACGGAAGTTTCCCTTTCTCTCTAGCACTCATTTCGGCGTTTAATCTTGCAATTTGGGCTTCTATTGATTTAATACTCTCACCGTGGGAGGCCGATTCTTTCCTTATGGTATCAATAGAGGACCTCATATCAGCCGACATTTGGATTGAATGTTTCATACACAAATCCAAAGTTTGTGCGAGCGAAGAGGAGTTATCGGTATTGGTCGAATTATTAGAAGGTACAGAATTGTTGACCGGATTTTGAAAATTTTGTGATTGAATGGGGTGCTGGTTCTTTTGTGGTTGTTGTTGTTACTGCGGAGGAGGTCTTTGGTAATTGCTTTGGAACTGGTTTTGATTTTATTTTTGGTTTTGGTTCCAAGCAAAATTAGGATGATTCCTCCACCCCTGATTGTATGTGGAAGAATGTGGATCGTTTCTAGGTCGCTGCAGAAAAGTAGTATTAGTTTGCTCGTGACCTTGAAACGGTGCACTCATTGGACATTCTTCCGTCAAGTGTGATGGATCGGAACAGCAACCACACACAGTTTTGGGAAGCGTAACCTAGTTTAGGGAGGCTAATGAATGTTTTTTCCATAGTTTCGAGTTTCTTTTGTATCGCTGCCATTTCGGATTTTACTGCGATGGAAACATCGAGCTGATGAATGCCTCCCCTAGATGAAGGTGGTCTTATGCTTTCCCACTGCAAAGTGTTTTCAGCGAGGTCTTCCAGATATTTCCAAGCTTCACCATCATCTTTAGACATGAAATTGCATTGACAATTTGTTTCAAGCATCTGCTTTGTCGCTGGATTAATGCCCTCATATATAATTCGGCACAAATCCCATCTTTGTATTCCATGATGAGGACATTGGACAAGCAGATCCTTGAAACGTTCAAAGCACTTCCAAAATGGTTCATTGGGAAGCTGGGTGAACTGGTTGATCTCGCTCCTAACACGGGCGGTCTTATGATTTGGGTAAAATTTCTTAAGGAATGCTATCACGAATTCATCCAATTGGCAATAGATTGTGCGGCGGTATTATAAAGCCATTTTTCTGCCAAGTCGCACAAAGTGAATGGGAGAAGACGCAAGCGGATAGCATCCACAGACAGTTGTGACGTACCCATCATTGCGCATACATTTTCGAATTTAGTGATGAAAACGTATGTGTCTTCAGATTCAAGCCCGTGAAATTTGGGCAACAGATTGATGTAGTGGGGTTTAATTTCCAAACCCCGTTGGCTGGTGGAATGGATAGACAAGTTGGAAGTGGACCACGGATAGGATAGTATCTTTCCTGGAGAGAGATGTGCGGTGGATTCTGCTCACCTACAGGCGGTGGCAGCATAGTGTTATAATTTGATGGAGTACCGTTCATCTTGGTCGATGTGGTGGGTGGTGGGGGAAAAGAAGATGAAGAAGTACCGACTTCGGAGTCGATAGCAGGAACGCGGACAATACGGGCACTAGAATCCCATGTCCAGCCGAGCATGCACTAAACGGGTTTAGCGCAAGTGGCAGTGTGTGTGTGATTTTAAAATTGGTTTGTTTTTGAAAAATTGTGTCGGACTTAGACAAATCACACAAAAATGCACAAACAACCCTAGAACTAAGGTTACCTAGGTCATGTCTCTAGACCGCTCCTAGACTTCCAAAGGACAAACCGCAGGATCAATTCTCTACCACCTCTTTACTACTCTTGTGGCCAGGTATGTGCCAGGTATGTGGGAGGTTCTCCACTACGTAAGTAATGGGCCTAATTAAGTAATCACTAGCCTTAGACACACTTGCCTAGACACCACAAAAGTAATGCGGATAACCGATAGATTTCCCATGACCTTCCTCTGTCCTTATTGAGCGCGACAGTCTTTAGAGTCTTGTCTAGATATATTTTAAATTAATGTAGCGTTGATGCAGATGCTCGGTTTGTGATTTGTGGGGCTTGGGAAGGGTGATGAAATTCCCACCTAATCTGAATTTTGGTCTTGCCCCTTAAAATCCGTATTAAAATATGAAATAACAAACCAATAAGAAAACTTTGCAAAAAGATTTTTGAGCGGCGATATTTTGCAAAGAATCCTGCAGAAAAGATATTTTATTGGATTTCAGAGGAGAGAATGAGTTGAAAATTTCACCAGAGAAGTTTGGAACCCTAATTCCTCACTTAAGCCGTGGATCCGCCGCAAAAATAGCCTTTCTGCCGTGCTTCTGCCGTGCTTTGAGGGAATCTTTTAATGATTTTTGCTATGTGGCCCCTGTGCTCCTCTGGATCTTGATGAATGTCTCTGGATCTTTGTTTCCTCAAGTCTGCGACTCCAGATCCCCTCGCAAAATTCACACAATAATCGTTAAATATACAATTTGCAGTTTTGTTTTGTTTATGATAAAGATCGAATAAGAATTCAACACAAATAGTAAGAATAAAAAATTACGCACGTATCCCCAGCAACGGCGCCATTTGATTGATCTGATTTATGTGTGTGTAGTTAACCGCAATCAATAACGGTATCGCGTGTAGCTAGACCGAGATGAGTACGGGTCGTCCTCAGGGAAACGTTGAATCTTTTAATCTTCTTTTAGACATGTTGAAAGAAAAGTGAAGGACAAAGAATAAAGAATGGTTGTAGGTTCTAGATCTACGTCAAACACGGATGCAGGATATAGATCTAGATTAACTACGGATGTAGGTTATATAAGAAAAAGGCTTGTAGGGTTCGTTAAGATTTAGTAGTCATGGATGATTAATTAAAGATTGCTCTTTTTATCATTTAATAGATTTAAAACTAGATCGACAGTGACGCATGTAGATTAGGGTTTCTGGAAGGAATAGGGATCCCACTCTTAACCCTTATCTTGACATGGATCTCCGTTCATGTCTAGGCTTTACCAAAACAATCATTAATCTAATCTCTAATCGCGGTCGAGACTAGCAATAAATTAGTAGCGCGCCCGATTAGGATGTTAATGATTCTTGTGGTAAAGTTTATAAACTTTATAAGACGTAAAAAGTGTTTAAGGATCTTCATCATCCATTAATCTACCCTAATCCTACGAACCCTAACAAGCGAAGAATTACTCGCGCATGTTGGGAGAAGAAGAGATGGAGAGGGAAATCATATTAAAACTACGAAGAGATAGAATAAGAAAAAAACTACCTTTATTAATCAACAAAATTCATTTACACTTTGTTCCCATAGAAAATGATTACAAAGTGCTAGTTTGCTTCTCGATCTTTTCTAAGGAGGTAGATGAACAGTTGATGATCAGCCTGGATGCGTGAGCCTGTCGTGGACTTCGTGATCTCTTCAGCTTGATGATTTTTCCAAGAGGCTCTCGGTCCTTATTTATAGTCCCTGAGCCAGAACCCTAGTTTCCTAATATGGTAACTAGTTGTTATGATTCTAACCAAAAAATCCATAATCCCAACTCCTTTAGAGTGCGGCGGAACCGCGGCCGTTCGATGGGTTTGACCGCGGATACACGGTCTTATGGTGGGATCGTGGCCTTAAATTTCTGGGGCTTCATCTATGTAGCTCTTGGTGATCTTTTGAATATCTAGACTTTGAAATCTTCACTTTGTTTCTGCCATAATTGGTTTCCTCGATTTACTTGAATATTTTCGGCAGATTTGTTCTAACAACTTTGATTTCCTTGATTTCAGCCCTGAAAATTCTGTACAACAACTCAACAAATAATATTAGTAGAGTTTGTTTTATTGAGATATTAACTTAACCATTAAGAATTGGTCAAAGGTATTTAATAAGGTAAGCATATTTAAATGGGCCAAATGTTACATGGATATTATATGCCTACTTTTTCCTACCAGATGTTAATTATAATATATAAACACATGAAAATAGTATCTTTACAGATAAACCCTCATATGTATCATATATTATAATAAACACCTTTTATTATATAGAAATAGTAGGAAAAATGTCATATTAAATGTGCAGTTTTATCAACTGAACAGATGCTATGTTATTATGTTTTATCGGGTTTTATTAAAATACAAAGGAGGTGATGTTAAGTTTTCAAAACGTCATAAATATTTTTCAACATACTTAGTTAAATCTAGATGATATTTTAAATGTATTTTATTGGATGATTATTTAAACCTCACCTCAATTTTTTTCAAAAAGGGTTTAGATTCCGGGTTTCGGCTTACTTAGATTGCGTCGATGTCTTTTGATGTCACGTGTTTTAAGTGCTGGTCACGTGCCATAATTAGGTCGTGAAAAAGTTGGCATCAGAGCGTTTAGTTTAACCTTTGTTCGAGTTTAGGTTGACTATATGGAGTCTAGGAGTACATTTTGTTGCCAGTACTTATCCTTATAGGATGTAGACTTGACTTTGGGGGTCTTATACTCGAACTTTCGTTATATAGGATGACCTTTGTTGATGGAGTAGGTACTAAGTAGAGTGACGTACCATACATATGTTCCGCGGCATATTTACGATATGATACTCCGCCTAAGATACCTTAGGATTTATATCTTGAGATCTTCCTTCTATTCCTTCCGTTGATCTATCTTTGTCAGTGCATGATTGATTGTTCGATCACCATGTTAGGAGGTCCGTGAAGGCTGCAATTAGAGATAGGTCAGAGCAGACTTGTCTGGGACAAGGACTGACTGGGGTGACTTTTCGATGATATAGAGACACGTCGTTTATTCATATATGATCGAGTTCAAATAGTGGAGCAAGTTTCTTCGGGATCCGCACCAGATGGTAGAGTCAGTGTTAGAGATCAGACAGACTTGAGACGTGATGTTTTTCTCCTCTCTGAAAATTATGGTGTCGCGTACTGTTTAGACAGCGGTAACAATCATTGCTGAGGTTATCGAGATGTTGCTTCCCGAGTTCATGAAGTTAAATGGTTGACGACGTTACCAGTATAGATGGATCAGCAGGATTCATAGCCATTCAGATGTGAGATGGTTAGGATTTTTAATCCGTTGTGGCGCTTCGATACGAGAATGGTGAAATTGATGTCCTTCTTTCGATGGAGTTTGTTCAGACCAGGTGCAAGTAGTTCAAGAAGGAGATAGTGTAGTAAGCTTTCCTCCGACAAATTGGGACGAGTCTTCGAAGGTGAGATTAGCCAGATTTCTCTACGGGGTATCAGAAGTAACGGATTTGCTAAATTCTCTAAGTGTTCTTTCTGGCTGGATAGTGTAGATTTATCGGGTCACGTAGTTTCAAGAGATGGGATACGTGTGGTCCCAAAGAAGATATAAGCGGTACAATACTGGCCCAGACTTGTGTCAGTTTCAGATGTTCGAAGTTTCTTGGGTATGGCCGGTTATTGCAGACGTTTTGTGCAGGATTTTCTTGGATCACTGCACCGTTGACCGGATTGACTAGGAAGGAAGTTCCATTTCTTTGGACAGATGCATGTGAGCAGAGTTTCCAGCAGTTGAAGAATCACTTGATGACTGCACCTGTCTTATCGTTACCTTCCGGGTTAGGTGGTTTCGTGGTATATTGTGATGCCTCTCGAGTGTTTTAAGCTGCGTATGGATGAAGCACGGCAGGGTTGTAGCTTATACTTCTCGGCAGTTGAAGAGGCACTAGCAGAACTACCCCACTCATGATTTGGAGATAGCTGCAGTAGTTTTGGCACTGAAGATTTGGAGGCATTACTTGTATGGTGAGTCGTGCCAAATCTTCATAGATCGTAAGAGCTTAAAGTATATTTTTCAGCAGAGGGATCTGAATCTAAGGCAGCGTAGATGGATGGAACTCGTGAAGGATTATGATTGTGAGATCTTGTATCATCCAGGCAAAGCAAATGTTGTAGCAGATGCTTCGAGTCGGAGACCTGGAGGTAGCTTATCTCATTTGCGCACCTTGCAGAGACAGTCTTTTACAGACTAGCAGATTTTATGTGATAGTCGTATACAGTTTGAGTTCACCCCGACAGGAGGACAGTTAGCATATGTTCGCACCCGACCTCAGTTATTGGATCGTATCCAAAAGACTCAACACGCAGATGCTCGTATATCGGAGATTATTGATCAGGTTAGGCAGGGCAGAGAGTCGGAGTTCGTGATAGTTGACCGTGGAGTGTTACATTTTAGGACTCGTCTTTGTATGCCAGATTCGGATGGACTGAGACGTGAGATCTTAGAGGAGGCCCATAAATCAGCATATAGTATTCATCCTGGTTCCAACAAGATTTACCATGACTTTAGGGGTGTTTATTGGTGGGAAGGAATGAAGAGGGACGTTGCGGAGTTTGTTTCGAAATGCTTGACTTGTCAGAAAGTCAAGGCCAAGCACCAGAGGCCGGCAGGAGAGTTGCTGCCCTTTCCCATTCCGGAGTGGAAATGGGAACATATTTCCATGGATTTCGTTGTGGGTCTACCGAGGACTAGCATAGGGTATGATTCCATTTGGGTGATTGTAGATAGATTGACAAAGGCAGCTCATTTTCTTCCGGTGAAGACGACGTATGGGTTTGCTCAGTATGCTCAGACTTATATCGATGAGATTGTATGATTACATTGTAGGGTTCCTAGGCACTCATACAAGGGTTAATAAGGCATCAACCATGCCCGAATAAAAATTAAGACGTGTCGAACAACCCAAAGCCGGGATCTTTGCTAGAATATTAGGGTTTAACATGCAAGTAAACATCTTTACAACTAAGTGTGAGAGATTACAACCTTTGTAGTCTGCTCCTTCGCTTCATAAGCTCCGAGTAGAAGTCCCTTCGCCGCGATCCACGATCTCCCGGACTCAAGAGAGACTCCACAACTCGAACGATCCATTCAAGCTTATAGTCTTCCTTTTCTCCGATGATCTACCTCGAAATTTCTATAACTCAAGCTATCTCTCTCTAATGAGATGAACACCCTAATCTAATTGGCTAGATTAGATGAGGATGATGGAATAGTATTTGTGATCTCTTTTCTTATCAAATTCTCACTCTTAATCATCACAAAATGAAAACCTAGAAAACTTTCTCAAAGCTCAAGGTTGAAGAAGAAGAAGAAATAATGGATAAATCCTTTTGTGATGAATAATGAAATGATATATGATTAATAATGTGTAACGTTTTGAAAATCGTTTCGGTGAAATTTCGAAAAAAACGGTAAAATAAGGGGGTTTTCAGTAAAAAGTCAAAATGCAAATATCTTTATTATAAAATTAAATATACATATTCTAGCTATGTAATTACTAGTATTTGGTGTTTATTGAGCCACTGGTGAAATTTTAAATTTTCTGAAAAAAATATTATTTTTATATTATTTTAAGCCGGTAAGAAAATACATTAAATTAGCGATAAATACAAATCTAAATGGGCTAATTTTAATCTTTAAAATCATGTTAATTAAAATCTAGTTGTAATATAAATTTTTAGTATTTTATTTCAAGTTTTAATTGATTTATTTTATGGAAAACAAAAATATAGTTATTTTGAACTAAAACTTGCAAATATGGTATTGTGGGGGGTCTTTTTTCATAGAATTTTTTTGTAAAGTCTCTTACACTCACCCTCACTCCCCTTGGCCGGCCCCACACTATTGTATCAGCACAAGAATTTTATTTCTCTCTTTTTGACTTTAAATCATGTGAGAAATGGGTTAAAATAAGGTTTTTATATAGTAAAGTAGGTGGGGGTATTATGGTAATTTGGGAGGGGCTTTGACTTGGATTCTTTTCCACAAATCCCCCACACCTCTACCCACTCCCTCCTCAGCCGAAAATCTGCACCACAACAGCCCCCATTTCTTCTCCTCTTTTCTCTTCAAAACTCCATCCAAAATGCTTCAAAAAAGTCCCACAAAATCAAATTCTAATCCCTACCCATTTCTTCTTGACCCATTCTAGTGTGGATCATGGATCAAGAGAGCAAATTGGAGGCCAAGATTTTGGTGCTAGGTCTCTAATTTTGTGAGGTATAATCTTAGCATTTTGCATAAGTTATTGTTTGATTACTTCAATCTAGCTATTATGTGTTTAATTAGGAGTTAATTGTGGTTTTGATATTAAATATTTAACTTTCAAGAAAGGGTTTTGAATGCAACTTAGGGTTTTATGATGTGAGATTATGGTTGTGTGATATTTTTGACATGTTAATGTTATGCTAAAGCAAATCTAGTTGTTAGTTGCATTTTTGTTAAATTAAATTGTGTTAATTACGCTAATTTGTAACTAGGTTTTTAAAATTTATTGCAAATGTTAGACTAAAAATCTAATTAGGTTTTTCATGACTTCATTAACATTATTAAGTATAGTTTAACACTTTAGTTCATGGAAATCCAACCTAAATTGTGGTTTGTGCATTTTGCTATAAAATTGTTAAAATTTAGGTATTTTGTAAACTAGAATTTTAGGGTTTTTGGAATTTAATGAGATTAAATTATAAGAATTGTTTTTATGACTTATTTAAGTTATTTAATAAGTATTATGGCCGCTAGAATTGTTTAAACATCATGTTTTGTACAAAAATGGCGAATTGTGCTTGCTAGATTTTCGGAAAAATGACTTTTTAAGTGAAATTGGGGTTTTTGTGAATTTTAACATATTTTATATTAAAATTAGTGTTCGTGAATGTGCAAATGAGTGTTTTTGGGTTTTTCTCGATGGTTTGGCGTTTGTACGCCGACGTCGAGGGTTTTTGGGTTGATTTGTGAAAGCAACCATAGGCTTTGACCTATGAGGGATTCGTGCGTCGTTTTGGTCATGAGTCGGATTTTAATACGATACGGTGCGTTAAGATATGTAGGTACCCCATGTGGACTTCGAGATGACAAGCAAGCGCATGGCGACATCGGCACCGGCGAACGAGGACCAGGTGAGTAGATTTATATCTACGGGGAGAAGTCGGGTGGATGGCGTATAGCACCCCCGCAGTCCGTGGTGGTGTATACGGATGCGTATACACACCAACAATTATTATATGTTACTTAGGATTAATAACGATGTTTAGGATGGATATTGGTGTGTTGGATTATTTTAGTGTTGCGAACCCTAGGGTAGTGTTGCACTACACATACACACATACATACTTGCATACATTCCTATTTATATGTGCTCATGGGATTCTCTATAGTTTATGTGTTCACATAGGTATGGGACTATGTGTTCATATACTGGATTTGAGAATAGTATTTGGAATTTGAGATGAGTCGATGAGATTGGGCTTGAGGCCAGGAGATCGGTGATGTGATTTGGTTTGTATTGATATACGACATGATGTTTTAGCGGGTCTTTTGCTGTAGTGATTCTTACACCTGCATGCATACTTAGGCGGTATCAGTATTGTACTAGACATAGATCAGTACCTAGATCATGATATTTGATAAAGAGGATACCAGATGAATAGTACGATGAATGTGATTTTGACCCGTACCCAGATTTGGGATGCCGTACGACGGATTTACGTACGAGCTATTTATTGATGATTGATCCGCACTCTTGACTTGGAATGTCTAATTATAGATATGGTATCGGATATGATATTATTGAGGCGGGATCACCGACTAATATATATACAGGTATGTATATATATCGACTCAGATGTTTGGCGGTTTCCTTACCTGTAGTCCAGCTGGTTAGCTTAGCCCTTTAGTTTAGTTTAGTTGTGAGATTAAATTCGATTCTTACCTATTTCAAAAACTAACGAATCGTGGGTATTTTAAAAGACAGCCCAAGGGATCCTACGGATATTTCAAAAGACGTATCTTTTCATAAAAACACCGTAGCCCCTATTTTCAAAACCCCATGATTCGTGTTATTTCAAAAGGCACCATTTGTAGAACTTTTATTAGATTAATGCAGATTAGTTATAGTTGCGTCTAGTTTTCAGCTACCATTTATTATTGTGGTTCGCTTCGCATCGCATACTTATGTTATAATTTCTTATTGAAATGTTGATATCATGCTGTTAGGACACCAGCACCATTACCGATGATGCGTATGTACCACATACACTTACTTGCCGGCTCACACACATCTTCATCGGTAATTGCCATGTCACGTACACCTTAGAAATATTATTGCTTAACTTAGCTTGATAACTCATAGTTTGACATAATATTAGTGTACTTACCTTATATGCCAGCTTAGATATTGTAGTTATTACTTGTCACTTCATGCATACTGTTATTCATTGTTATGCCGTATTCATGGATTCTCATATTTATATTCATGGTTTTACATGCTATTGATGATTCGGATTCCCATGATATTTTCTGGATTTGGAGGAAAACCGCAAAAACATATATAAACTGCTTTCCCACTTTTTAAATAAAAAAATGCGGTTTTCCTATGATGTTTGAGTCGTCCACCATGAGTTTGCTGATGGATTTCGAGACCCGATTCGAGGAGTTGGATGAACCGTTTCGGGTATATGGTGGGCCCGGTGCGGTACCCCGGGGCAAGATGAATGTGGTGATGACGTTGAGCCTGGCAGGGGAGCACTACCGACCGGTGATTTTACCTGACGCGTCCGATATCCGGAGGATACCGTCGTGGTCTTGAGATAGATGGTAGGGGCCGGTCTGGACTGACGGCGCCCTAGATATTGTGATTGAGACATTGAGATTTTTGAGATTTTGAGGTACAGAGATTACGACACAGAGATATCGAGATATTTGGATACTTGTTTTGTGTCGATGCTGGGCACTGTTTTATGCTGATTTCATTTATGATACCTCCTATTTAAAAATAAGGAAATCTCACTAAACTATGAAAACAGTTCTTCATTTACATGTATTCAATTTTCATGCATTCATACCTCATTCATATGATATATTGCTACCTGAGGCACTGACACGGGTACATGAGATTACACTCGGGTTAGATATTTACCCTAGCCTTGTTATAGGCTGCATGTTATATATAATGGAAGATATATTATGATCATTGACCTAGGATTGCGTTATTTATGCGATTTCTGTGCGTAGATGTTTTTCTATTCACGAGTTGGCAACTCACCCCCGTTGTGCCCCAGTTTCTTGCAGATTTGCCGTACAGGTTTCATTACGGCTTGCGGGCATAGTTTCCTTCGGGTGATTTGCTAGTAGGTGGGTTTACTTGTATCGTACCCCCCATTATATAACTTGTATATTATTATTCAGTTGTATCTAGAAGTTCCATCAACCAAACTTGTATTTATCTCAGATAGAGACCAGTGATGTTTATTCTTTTGACCTTAGAGTCGCGCGTTGTATTTCTGTGGTTTTCTTATGGTTTTGAGTTTCCTTTTGAATTTTGAACCTCGCCGTTGGCGTTGTATATTATATTTCTTGTGTGGTTGTGACCGTCGATTGACGAAGAGCTAGCTCCCGCTTGGGGATGCATTTTTATTGATTTCGTATACTATTCATGTTGTATCCCGTTTGGGGGCCAGTATTTACAAAGGAGACTCTGCCGAAATTTTCAGAAAATACTTGATGTTTTAAAAACGCATAATTCGGCTTATGCTATTAAAACTACTTGTTTTAAATTGGTTTTCCTTCACTCTACTACTTTTCTTGGTTTGGATTTCTGGGTTTTCCGCTTACTTAGATTACGTACGCCTCGAGACGTTTCGTAGTTTAAGTGCCGGTCATGTTCCGTTTTTTTCGGGTCGTGACAAAGTTGGTATCAAAGCGTTAGGTTTTACCTTCGGAGCGTAGGATGACCCTTGGTTGATGGAATAGGTGACTAAAGTAGAGTGACGTACCGTTGGTATGTTCCGCGGCATATTTACGACATGCCACTCCACTTAAGAAGCCTTAGGATGTACATTTCCTTGTTCAATATTATATTCCTTCCTGATCTAGCCTCATCGGTACCAGTTTGGTTTTGCTGCCACGATTACAGGCAGGGAGAGCTACGGCTAGAGTTGCGGTCAGCACGAGCTCGTCATGAACGAGGACTGACCAGGGCATGATTCCGGCGAAACCCGATTGTAGAGAGGTGTCTTTTGATTGTGTTTTACGCCACGAGCGTTGGATGGATCGCCGTATAAGATTGCTCGGACGTGCAGATTAGCACTAGAGGATTGAGCCAATGATAGAGGCCAGCCAGATTTTGATGACCGCTGGTGTGTTGCTTATTCATGATGGTCGAGGCACTGTTCAGCATGCAGATGAGCGAACCAGTTTTTGCTGCGAACGATGAGATATTGCCCCAGATGCTGGAATTAGTGCAGAACGAGTTGTACTAAGAGATGATAGAAGGTCGCTAGTCATCGAGGATGAATGACTAGGACATGTGGATCGTTCGCCTACCCTGATGCGAGGTCATCAGATAGAATGATTCCAGCTAGAGACGACTTCACGCGGAGACGTTGGGAGTCGACAGAGACGATCGAATGTCAGAAACCTATTATTCCAAGTTTAAAGTAGTCGGAAAGACATGCAGGCAATTCTATGGTCCCTCTAGAAGAATGAAACCCTAACTCGACTTAATGACCGTATGAAAGCCTTTGAACCTTCGGGTTTGCGGCAGTTCTACGGCGCCATTAGTGAGGCATGGGTTTGCCCTTCTACGGCTGGACCACCGATGCTGTGGTATGTACTCGATACTATTATACTGTAACCAAGATGTTGAGCTCTTGGGGGATTATGAGGTTTTGACGACTCGATTGGATGGCTCGACTTAATTCGGATGCTAGGTGGTGAGATGCATTTCTTGGGAGACTCCCGATATGAGGATAGCCGTTGGAGCTCAGTCCATGTAGCCACGATGAGACGAGTCCGAAGCAGTCGACATTAGAGAAAGTGGAGTAAAGAGGTCCGTACAAAATCTGGATAAGACGACGTTCCACTCCGCCGACATCAGAGATGCGATACGCATGACGAGGCAGAGTACTGGATATACCTTCCAGAAGGAGTCGCGATGGGTATGCAGCCGTTCCGGAACAAGATGCAGATATAGGAAAGGACGATGACTTCCGGACAGTTGGCAGAGACGAGACATGGAAGAGACCATGAGCAGGATTCCTTCCAGGACACTGTTGCAATGATACTTGCACCCAGGATCAGATGTGTCACGTACATTCAGAGAGGCAGAGGCCGACGCCAGTGATATGCTGTCTTACGAGTAGTCGCGATGATTGACCGAGAGATGACCAGAGAAGTGCCAGAATGGGATCATCCCCGTTAGCACACCTGACAGGGCCGATGAGCCGATGGACCGAGAGATTGGTAATTCACAGTGAAGACCTTGACCCAGTAGTGGTCATTGTTACGCACACCAGCAGGCCAGAGTTCATGATCATCGACGAGACGTCTCACTAGTGACCGCGACAGTTGGCCCGAGATTCTTTGAGGATGCACTTGAGCGGTACTATTCCGCCATTATTGATTTCGATGTTTTGGGTGATTTATTCGCATGATTTGATTTTGATGATTGAGGATTTACGATCCTTGCACAGTGTTGCACTTGATATCGTTTTCGTGCTTGGGTTTCACATGTTTGTGATTTTACGGTTTTAGACATTTGAGTTGATTTTGTACGTATGCACGCACACGATTGGTTCATGTACTCTGTATAGTTTATATATGCTTGCAGCGCAGTGATACGCCTTTTGTGCACTTAGATGCATTGGACTTTGATTTCGATGGTGATGTGCGATATTTGTTTTGTGCACCTTGTGCACCTGATTTGATTTTGCGCATGTTCGACACTTGATATTGGATTTCATGATTTCGTGCACGATGGATGCACCTGATTTGGATTTTCGCGTATGTTGGGCGCATGTTTTGAAGTGTGATTTTGGTGCATACCAGATGCACTAAATCGATATTTTTCGTGCATGTCAGATGCACCTGATTTTGCTGCCAGGCACACATGTTGCCTACGACAGATGTTTCGTGCACACCCGATGCACTTAGATGTTGTTTCTGTGCGCAGGTATGACACATATATGGATTTTGATTTCTGTGCGCACAAGACGTGCGTAGTATTCATACGCGTATTTTGGGGATTGATTTTTCTTATAGAGAAGTACGTTTTTATGATATTGCTATATGTTTTCGTACTGAGTAGGACTAGTCTGAGGACAGTACCTGAATATATTTTACATGTATAGTTTCGAGTTATATCATATTGGTTTTGCTTGGGATTTGGTATTGATGTCTTTCCCATGACTCTGATGATTGCGGGATGCTTGACGGAGTTCTGATTTGAGTTATATGCTCATTTTTCATGCGCATGCGTTGCGCTACGATTTATTTTATGTATTTATGATTTCGGAGCCCCGGCGATTTGATGGTTTTGGCTGAAATATTTTAGTATTTGGGGGAAGTTTTAATTTAAATTCGGGGACCGAATTTCTTTAAGGGGGGAAGATTGTAACGTTTTGAAAATCGTTTCGATGAAATTTCGAAAAAAACGGTAAAATAAGGGGGTTTTCTGTAAAAAGTCAAAATGCAAATATCTTTATTATAAAATTAAATATACATATTCTAGCTATGTAATTACTAGTATTTGGTGTTTATTGAGCCACTGGTGAAATTTTAAATTTTCTGAAAAAAATATTATTTTTATATTATTTTAAGCCCGTAAGAAAATACATTAAATTAGCGATAAATACAAATCTAAATGGGCTAATTTTAATCTCTAAAATCATGTTAATTAAAATCTAGTTGTAATATAAATTTTTAGTATTTTATTTCAAGTTTTAATTGATTTATTTTATGGAAAACAAAAATATAGTTATTTTGAACTAAAACTTGCAAATATGGTATTGTGGGGGGTCTTTTTGCATAGAATTTTTTTGTAAAGTCTCTTACACTCACCCTCACTCCCCTTGGCCGGCCCCACACTATTGTATCAGCCCAAGAATTTTATTTCTCTCTTTTTGACCTTAAATCATGTGAGAAATGGGTTAAAATAAGGTTTTTATATAGTAAAGTAGGTGGGGGTATTATGGTAATTTGGGAGGGGCTTTGACTTGGATTCTTTTCCACAAATCCCCCACACCTCTACCCACTCCCTCCTCAGCCGAAAATCTGCACCACAACAGCCCCCATTTCTTCTCCTCTTTTCTCTTCAAAACTCCATCCAAAATGCTTCAAAAAAATCCCACAAAATCAAATTCTAATCCCTACCCATTTCTTCTTGACCCATTTTAGTGTGGATCATGGATCAAGAGAGCAAATTGGAGGCCAAGATTTTGGTGCTAGGTCTCTAATTTTGTGAGGTATAATCTTAGCATTTTGCATAAGTTATTGTTTGATTACTTCAATCTAGCTATTATGTGTTTAATTAGGAGTTAATTGTGGTTTTGATATTAAATATTTAACTTTCAAGAAAGGGTTTTGAATGCAACTTAGGGTTTTATGATGTGAGATTATGGTTGTGTGATATTTTTGACATGTTAATGTTATGCTAAAGCAAATCTAGTTGTTAGTTGCATTTTTGTTAAATTAAATTGTGTTAATTACGCTAATTTGTAAACTAGGTTTTTAAAATTTATTGCAAATGTTAGACTAAAAATCTAATTAGGTTTTTCATGACTTCATTAACATTATTAAGTGTAGTTTAACACTTTAGTTCATGGAAATCCAACTTAAATTGTGGTTTGTGCATTTTGCTATAAAATTGTTAAAATTTAGGTATTTTGTAAACTAGAATTTTAGGGTTTTTGGAATTTAATGAGATTAAATTATGAGAATTGTTTTTATGACTTATTTAAGTTATTTAATAAGTATTATGGCCGCTAGAATTGTTTAAACATCATGTTTTGTACAAAAATGGCGAATTGTGCTTTCTAGATTTTCGGAAAAATGACTTTTTAAGTGAAATTGGGGTTTTTGTGAATTTTAACCTATTTTATATTAAAATTAGTGTTCGTGAATGTGCAAATGAGTGTATTTGGGTTTTTCTCGATGGTTTGGCGTTTGTACGCCGACGTCGAGGGTTTTTGAGTTGATTTGTGAAAGCAACCATAGGCTTTGACCTATGAGGGATTCGTGCGTCGTTTTGGTCATGAGTCGGATTTTAATACGATACGGTGCGTTATGATATGTAGGTACCCCATGTGGACTTCGAGACGACAAGCAAGCGCATGGAGACATCGGCACCGGCGAACGAGGACCAGGTGAGTAGATTTATATCTACGGGGAGAAGTCGGGTGGATGGCGTATAGCACCCCCACAGTCCGTGGTGGTGTATACGGATGCGTATACACACCAACAATTATTATATGTTACTTAGAATTAATAACGGTGTTTGGGATGGATATTGGTGTGTTGGATTATTTTAGTGTTGCGAACCCTAGGGTAGTGTTGCACTACACATACACACATACATACTTGCATACATTCCTATTTATATGTGCTCATGGGATTCTCTATAGTTTATGTGTTCACATAGGTATGGGACTATGTGTTCATATACTGGATTTGAGAATAGTATTTGGAATTTGAGATGAGTCGATGAGATTGGGCTTGAGGCCAGGAGATCGGTGATGTGATTTAGTTTGTATTGATATACGACATGATGTTTTAGCGGGTCTTTTGCCGTAGTGATTCTTACACCTGCATGCATACTTAGGCGGTATCAGTATTGTACTAGACATAGATCAGTACCCCGATCATGATATTTGATAAAGAGGATACAAGATGAATAGTACGATGAATGTGATTTTGACCCGTACCCAGATTTGGGATGCCGTACGACGGATTTACGTACGAGCTATTTATTAATAATTGATCCGCACTCTTGACTTGGAATGTCTAATTATAGATATGGTATCGGATATGATATTATTGAGGCGGGATCACCGACTAATATATATACAGGTATGTATATATATCGACTCAGATGTTTGGCGGTTTCCTTACCTGTAGTCCAGCTGGTTAGCTTAGCCCTTTAGTTTAGTTTAGTTGTGAGATTAGATTCGATTCTTACCTATTTCAAAAACTAACGAATCGTGGGTATTTTAAAAGACAGCCCAAGGGATCCTACGGATATTTCAAAAGACGTATCTTTTCATAAAAACACCGTAGCCCCTATTTTCAAAACCCCATGATTCGTGTTATTTCAAAAGGCACCATTTGTAGAACTTTTATTAGATTAATGCAGATTAGTTATAGTTGCGTCTAGTTTTCAGCTACCATTTATTATTGTGGTTCGCTTCGCATCGCATACTTATGTTATAATTTCTTATTGAAATGTTGATATCATGCTGTTAGGACACCAGCACCATTACCGATGATGCGTATGTACCACATACACTTACTTGCCGGCTCACACACATCTTCATCGGTAATTGCCATGTCACGTACACCTTAGAAATATTATTGCTTAACTTAGCTTGATAACTCATAGTTTGACATAATATTAGTGTACTTACCTTATATGCCAGCTTAGATATTGTAGTTATTACTTGTCACTTCATGCATACTGTTATTCATTGTTATGCCGTATTCATGGATTCTCATATTTATATTCATGGTTTTACATGCTATTGATGATTCGGATTCCCATGATATTTTCTGGATTTGGAGGAAAACCGCAAAAACATATATAAACTGCTTTCCCTCTTTTTAAATAAAAAAATGCGGTTTTCCTATGATGTATGAGTCGTCCACCATGAGTTTGCTGATGGATTTCGAGACCCGATTCGAGGAGTTGGATGAACCGTTTCGGGTACATGGTGGGCCCGGTGCGGTACCCCGGGGCAAGATGAATGTGGTGATGACGTTGAGCCTGGCAGGGGAGCACTACCGACCGGTGATTTTACCTGACGCGTCGGATATCCGGAGGATACCGTCGTGGTCTTGAGATAGATGGTAGGGGCCGGTCTGGACTGACGGCGCCCTAGATATTGTGATTGGGACATTGAGATTTTTGAGATTTTGAGGTACAGAGATTACGACACAGAGATATCGAGATATTTGGATACTTGTTTTGTGTCGATGCTGGGCACTGTTTTATGCTGATTTCATTTATGATACCTCCTATTTAAAAATATGGAAATCTCACTAAACTATGAAAACAGTTCTTCATTTACATGTATTCTATTTTCATGCATTCATACCTCATTCATATGATATATTGCTACCTGAGGCACTGACACGGGTACATGAGATTACACTCGGGTTAGATATTTACCCTAGCCTTGTTATAGGCTGCATGTTATATATAATGGAGGATATATTATGATCATTGACCTAGGATTGCGTTATTTATGCAATTTCTGTGCGTAGATGTTTTTCTATTCACGAGTTGGCAACTCACCCCCGTTGTGCCCCAGTTTCTTGCAGGTTTGCCGTACAGGTTTCATTACGGCTTGCGGGCATAGTTTCCTTCGGGTGATTTGCTAGTAGGTGGGTTTACTTGTATCGTACCCCCCATTATATAACTTGTATATTATTATTCAGTTGTATCTAGAAGTTCCATCAACCAAACTTGTATTTATCTCAGATAGAGACCGGTGATGTTTATTCTTTCGACCTTAGAGTCGCGAGTTGTATTTCTGTGGTTTTCTTATGGTTTTGAGTTTCCTTTTGAATTTTGAACCTCGCCGTTGGCGTTGTATATTATATTTCTTGTGTGGTTGTGAACGTCGATTGATGAAGAGCTAGCTCCCGCTTGAGGATGCATTTTTATTGATTTCGTATACTATTCATGTTGTATCCCGTTTGGGGGCCAGTATTTACAAAGGAGACTTTGCCGAAATTTTCAGAAAATACTTGATGTTTTAAAAACGCATAATTCGGCTTATGCTATTAAAACTACTTGTTTTAAATTGGTTTTCCTTCACTCTACTACTTTTCTTGGTTTGGATTTCTGGGTTTTCGGCTTACTTAGATTCCGTACGCCTCGAGACGTTTCGTAGTTTAAGTGCCGGTCATGTTCCGTTTTTTTCGGGTCGTGACATAATGTAACCATGGTCAACCATGAAAAGGCTAACTCATGTAGAGAATTAACTAGGGCTAGGGTTTGGGTTGGGTTAAAGAATGCGTCACTAGAAAATATCAACCATAATATCTTAACTCATGACAAAAGAAATCCTTCTAGAAGCATCAAGAAAGAACTAAACCCAATCAAACCCTAACCTTGTTTAATCTCCACTAAACATGTTGCATTAGTAATCATATCATGTTACGATATTATAAATCACATATATAATATATATTTGTAACAAAAGAAAATAATACAATTAACATATATCGCATATATATCAATGTATCACCCGGTGAGAAAATGAATCAATAAAGCGAGCTTATATTATTCAACGTAATGTAATATATCACATATATAATTATACATAAAATTATCGAATCAACACTTGATCCGACAATCCGGCTATATTGCATATAACCGACTAATATAATATGTACCAATTCATCGAATCAACACATGATCCGATGACCCGGCTATATCACATATACCCGGCCGATATCTCATATCGCGAGAATAGAATACGGTATCTCATATCGTATTATTTTCGGTCCCGCACATATCACATATGTGCTCCTACTCCGTTTTTCCTGAGTCAAGAAACCTCTGTGTAGGACTCTAAAGAATCGTCAATACGCCGGTAGCAGGTGATGATCTTATCAAACACCCACAAGCTGCAAGCGGTCAGCTAAACGTAACAACCACCCAAGTATTGAGCGATCAGAAGATCAACAAATAAGCCTGTACATTCTCCTGTGAATCCAATCAGTAACACTCCCGTACAGTCCGGTCTCTTCGTCTGGTATGTTGCATATCTAGTCTAGGGGTGGTATACGTCAGACCCCAGTAACCGATAAGTCATGTCGATATGAGGCTCATAACGGGTTGAGAAACTACTGATAACACTTACCAGTAAATCTCTATATCAGCCCTGGCCAGGGACTTCCAGTTATAGCCAATCGAACACAGCACAACATCAACTCCCTATACCGGGAGAGACGAATCCCCTCCTATCGCTCATTGCCTCCATGTGATTTGGGACTGTACCCAAAAGACACCGTTTTGCACGCCCTCTTGGACGTGGTAAGGTGGAAATCAAAGCACAGTGGGAATCACACAAGACTCTATGACGATCTCGTGTCTACAGATTAACCTGTACCAGTGTCACCGGAGAACTGCTATCTGACTGTTGGATATATGTATGCCCTAGAGGCCATTATGTGATAGTGGATGTATCTATAGATGTATATATATATTCAGTATGCATTCTTGCTCGACATGATAGTATGCTATCTGGTTCTTCTTTATCTGACATGTTGTTTTGATCATGCTTTTATTCATTCATACATGCTGATAAAGCCCTGAGGATATCGGCTTGACTACAATGATTATGATAGAGATCATACTAGTGGGACATCTGTAGTTTATAAGCATATCCTGAAATGTCCCTAGTCGGAGGTGTATCGAGACGGGGCATCTATATACCAGAGTAGACTAGCGTATATGATACTAGACCCATGTGATGGGCGATGGATGTTCCCACATTCATCGATGTTTGACATCAAGATCATATACGGGTGCTCAGTGCTGACTGGGTACACTGGACGGACTCACCGAGAACTCCTATATGGAATTATATCTATCGTCGGATAGCAGTTCTCAGGTGACACTAGTACAGGTTAGTCTGTAGACCCGAGATCGTCATGGAGTCTTGTGTGTTCTCCCACTGTACTTTGATTGCCACCCTACCACGGCTCTACTGAGTCGTGCAAACAGGTGACCGTTGGGTACAGTCTCGAGGCACACGAAGGCAATGAACGATAGGAGGGGTTTCGTCTCTCCCGGTATTGGGAGTTGATGCTGTACTGTGCCCGACTGGTTATATCAGTAAGTCCCTGGCCAGGGCTGCTGAGAATTGCTGATAAGTGTTATCAGTAGTTTCTCGATCTATTATAGACCATTCACCGGCACGACTTATTGAGTTATTGGGGTCGACGTGACCATCCCTAGGCTCGATATGCAGCATATCTGACGAAGAGACCGGACTGTACGGTAGTGTTGCCGGTTGGCTCGACGGGAGTTGTAGCAGGTTCGCTTATTTTTTTCTGATCGCTCAATACCCGGGTGGCCGTTACGTTTAGCTGACCGCTTCCGGTTTGGGGGTACTTGATATGATCATTACCCTCTGCCGGCGTATTGACGAGTCTTAGAGTTCCACACAAGAGTTACCTAGTCCAGGCGAAACGTTGTGGTGCGCGTATGCGATATGCGCATGGACCCGATTAAATTGCGCGTATAGGATACCGAACATTGATCGGGCGGCTTGCTTTTGGTGGGGTCATATGTGATATGGCCGGATTGATAAATCAAGTGTTGATTTATCATTTAACCATTAGTTTTCTCACTTAAACCCTTTCTTGTTTTTGATGGATGTATGCATGCATGCATGTGTTTCTTTCTTTCATTCTAGTTTCATGCACATGATAATGTGCATACATGCATACATACAGACACCCATCTATCATGGTTGTTAGCACATGGAAATGGTGGCAATATAAGACTCACACCATAGGTTAAATGAAGGTTTTTTATTTGTATTTGTATTTAAAACAAAATGGACAAGAGAAGGATAATCTTTACTAGCTTCTACATTCTTCTTCTAACCTAACCAAGCTCACCTACCACTAACCTTGGGTTATCCTTCTCTTTATCATTTAAAACTCAAGTTAAATAAACTCTCCATCACTTAACCATGGTTGGTTGTAAGAAGGAATAAAATATAAAAGGTTATATTTCATTTCTTTTTCAATGGTCATCTTTTATCTTTTATACTTGCTAAAAAGAAAAGCCACCATCTTCATCCTCCTTCACCATTTCCTCTCTAGGTTTTTCTAGTGAGTTAAACACACTTAAAGAAAGGTTTTTGAAGTGAGATCCTTAGCCACAACATCATTCTACTCAAGTTTAGCCAACTTGATTTGAGTGTTCTCTTTGTTTTTCCAAAGTTGCAAGCTTGGACGGGAAACTCCGGGTGGATCGTCGTGGACGTGAGAGGACTACAAGTGGACTTTCTTCCAACACCCAAGAGACTAAGGAGTCAAGCAAGAGGGGAGCTACAAAGGTTGTAGTCTCGAAACCCTAATTTTTATTAGCTTAAAGTTTAGTAACCCTAATTTTCTAGGATCGATTCCTTTGCGTGTTTATTTAGCACCATAAAAATACATACTTTGAGACATATGATGCTTCAAAACTCTTCATAGGGTGCTAGGCAAACTTTACATTGGTATCAGAGCTACTTGGCATTGGATGTCGACCTATGGGGGGTTCTCACTGTGTGACAGTGTGGCGAAGCATAGGCTCTTACCCCCAGGGTGTCCCGAGACCGGAAGGTGTTCCGGCGGGTTGTAGTCCTCGCGAGGGGGCATGCGTAAAAAGTAGCTGCTGAGGGACCGGTTGGTGCCACGGTGACCCCATTGGATGGGGTGGCTGCCTGACTTACATTGGTATCAGAGCCGACCTAGAACATTAGGCGACGCTTTTACGAAGTAAAAATCCCGATCGAACAAAAATACGATCTTTTTGGACCCTCTCTGGACAAATTTTAAAATCTGACCTTTTTCAGAATTAAAAATACTTAAAAAATAAAGCAGGGAAATCTAAGAATTGTGGTGAAATACGATACAGTGAATAGTCCATATGGCCGCGGAACCGCGGCAATTCCTTGCTTAGGCCGCGGCTCCGCGGCCGTACAGTGGCATCATGCTATGAAAATTGCACCATAATTCCTAGGTCTGCTAGTATACTGTTTAGGTATGTTTAATCTTAATATAGTACTGTTTTTTCTGGAGATGGTTTTGGACGCGTAGATTCGATCGATATTTTCATTTCGTTGCTTTTCCGGGTAAATTAGAAAGTATTGAAGTGTTTGAACGAGTGTCATTTGCTCACTATTCACGGGGTTTAAATACTTTGGAGATACGTGCAAGTCTTTTTGTGGTGGTCCCTCTAGAAGACAACAAACCTTAACTCGATTATGTGACCGTCTTGAACTGCCCTTTGAACCTTAGGGTTTGGGGCAGCACGGCGTGCCACATGTGAGGCGTTTGCTTGACCCTTCTACGGCTGGACCGCTACTACTGTGTCACACTCCGGATTTTTTGAACCCTGCTCAAGTGTTGAGCTTTAGTGAATCTTGGGTACTTGATCGTTCGTTCGAAAACTTTAATATTGTCTGTTTATCTGGAATTTGATACAATATGTGGAATTCATATAGTTTAGGCATGAAATACGAAATATGTGATATTTCGCATTTATGATGTGGATTCCAAATATTGTAGTTTTACACTTTCTTTTCTGTGACCGTAAGTGTAGTATGTTCGATATCGCCGGTTTCGTTGCTATACGTCAACGACAATTGGGGTACGCATGCTTACTTACATTGATGATATATGATATTATGTGTTGCTGAGATATGATGTGCAGGATTGTCGCGATCGAATAGCCGGGGGGTTTTATGTGAGATGAGAGTTTTATATTTTCATTCATGTAAATTCAAATGTAATGTGATATTCTTTTATTTGGGGCACTTCCGGGTTGAGGTTGTGTCACCAGTGTTGTATATTATTTACTTTTCCGCATTAGGATAGACCCAAGGTGGGGAGCACAAGTGACCGGGTTCTGGGGTTCAGTGGGAGGCCATCTCGAGGAGTCGAGACCGGGTCTCCTAAACTCCAGGATTGGTAGGGTGGCTTGCCGCTCTCGTAGGGGTCTAGGGGTGTGGGCTTGGCTATTCATCGCGACTGTAGAATCCGTATTTTCTATTATTGGCTAAAATACTAAATACGGACGTCCTAGTATATCCCACATTATATATATGTTTCTGCTGCCTGTGTTCTGTGATATCTGAGACGAATGACATATTATATATATGATATATAGTAGACGTTGCTTATGTTTTACACCCGCGCTAGTCCCGTCCCGGTATGCCGTTAGTTAAGTAACCTAACGGTGCATAACGGAACATTGCGGCGAATGCGGATGGCATAAGCGTACGTGTTATTTTCGTTTCTTTTCTGTGATTGGCTTAAGGACTTAAATGATGGGATTACATTAATATGATTAATGTAAAGAAAATAAACCTAAAAAGATGTTGTAGAATCGGATTTGAAAACCACTCGGCTATTTGTGAAAATGCTATATTTCAAAACTGCGGAGCTTAAGCCACTCCTTTTGAAAACCGTTTGATTCTACAACGATATCAAGTTCAAAGCGTTAAAGATTTTCTTAAAAATCATTCGCAACCCTCCGTCATTTTAGAAAGTAGAGTACTTAGTATTCGTGCTACGTTTGTTGACTTTAGTTAAGGCGTAGTGTACGGTAGCTAAGTGATCTCTTCCTACACTGCATATGATGCAGATTAATTAGGACATTCATGCGACTTTGTTGACCATAGTTAAGGGTCATATGGGTGGGTCTAATTGATCAAGAAATGACGGATAGAACTTGACTGGTACTTATGATTTGTTGACCATAGTTAAGGTAATAAGTACTGGGGGTAAAAATTACATCGGGAATTTCAAGTGTTGAAATTTGCAATGAGATTGCATACCTTCCATGTGATGGTTGGATCCCGATCCCACTGTGGGCAATAGTTTCTCCTAGGAGAGTTTTGCAGTTTACAATTAGCTAACTCATTAGGTGTCTAGAAAGGTGTTAACGGGGCTCCGCCTCTGGAAAAACGAGGTTTACTTTAATTAGGTCCGTGCGAAAGCACGGGGAACCTCCCTCAAGTACCGACACTGGCCTGGCTGAACGGTTAGCGAAGTTGTAGACTGTAATTAATCCTGGCTAGTTTTCTTTTTAAGGTTTGAAAGAAAACTTGATTAAAGCAGTGGGAAACATCGATTAGACAAGATAATAACCAATCTGATCTATGCAAGAGCTTTCGCTGAGTGTATTCTTTTCTCTATCTTATTGGCAGATACCTATGACTAGACTCAAGCTTCTACTAGATAAAAACAAACTGAATGGGACCAACTATAAAGACTGGCTGAGGAATCTGAAAATCTCCTTGACTTATGATAAAGTATCATATGTCCTCACGGCTTCAGCCCCGCCCGTCCCAGGTCCAAAATCCTCAGTTGCGGACGTTGAAGTCCGCAAGACATGGGACGCTGACTGTGCCACGGCCAAATGCCTCGCGCTTGCATCGATAGACAATACACATCAAAAGCAGCACGAGAATATGGACATTCAAACCATATTTTTCCATACAAAGGAGTTGTATGGAGAGCAATCCCGCGTATTACGGTACGAAGCATCAAAGAAACTGTTTCAGATGCGAATGGCCCCTGGCACACCATTAGGAGACCATGTTTTGAAGATGATAGCTCTTATAGAAGAGCTTGAGGACCTTGGATGGACTATGGACAATGAACAATATATAGATATTATTCTGCAGTCCCTCCCCTCCACCTTTGCTCAGTTCATAATGAACTCCAAAATGCACGGCATGGAGAAGGAACTCCCTGAACTCCTTAATATGTTAAGGAGTGCAGAGAGCACTATGAAGTCAGCAAAAACTCCCGTTATGACTGTTGGACAGTCTTCCTCTTCTCACCAGAAGGCTAAGGCCGAGGGAAAGAAAAAGAAGAAACCCACCAATCCTAAGGGTGGAGTTAAAAAGGTGAAGGGAAAGGGAAAGTCCAAAGCTGGAGACCTGGGGAAGGGCGAATGTTTTCATTGCCACAAGACAGGACATTGGAAGCGCAACTGCACGGAGTACTTAAGTCTCAAGAAGAAGCATGGTGATGCTTCTTCTTCAGGTGTGTTTGTGACAGAAAACTGTTTTTCAATAAACTCTGCTTCCTGGGTATTGGATACCGGTTCAGGTTCTCACATTTGCAATTCTATGCAGGGGCTGAGAAATAGCAAGGTTTTGAAGACAGGTGACCATACTCTCCGCGTTGGAAATGGTTCCAATGTACATACAGTCGCAGTGGGAGAGTATCACTTGGGGTTGCCATCTGGATGTATTTTGATTTTGAATCCATGTTATTTTGTACCAAGTATGCTATGTAATATAATATCCGTTTCTTTGTTGGACAATGAAGGATATAATTTTGTATTGCAGAACAATGTTATGAACATTCACCTAAATCAAATGTTGGTTGGGTATGGTACGCTTAATAACGGAATATATGTCCTAAATCAACACACAGTTTTCAGTATACAACACACTAATAAAAGAAAACTTTCAGAATTAAATGAAGCTTTTCTTTGGCATTGTAGACTTGGTCATATTAATGAAACAAGACTAAACAAGTTACACAAAGATGGATATTTAAACTCTTTTGAATATAAATCTTATGCGACTTGCCAGTCTTGTATCAAGGGTAAAATGACCAAAACTCCGTTTACCAGACACGGAGAAAGAGCTACTCAGCTCCTTGGCCTCATACATAGTGATGTATGTGGGCCAATGTCTACACAGGCTAGAGGCGGTTTTTCATACTTCATTACATTCACCGATGATTTCTCAAGATTCGGTCATGTATTTTTATTAAAGCACAAGTCCGAAGCTTTCGAGAAATTCATTGAATATAAACAAGAAGTAGAAAAACAAACCGGCTTGAGTATTAAGATGCTTCGATCAGATCGAGGTGGTGAGTATCTCAGTACAGAATTTGCAAACTTCCTAAAAGAGAATGGGATTCTCTCTCAGCTCACTCCTCCTTACACACCACAGCACAACGGTGTGTCAAAACGACGGAATAGGACCCTATTAGATATGGTCCGGTCCATGATGAGTGACGCTGAGTTACCAGTCTCGTTTTGGGGGCATGCATTGGAGACTGCAGCGTTTCTGCTAAACAGGGTTCCAACCAAAGCCGTGTCTACCACACCATATGAGATATGGAATGGGAAGAGACCATCTCTTAAGAGAATTAAGATTTGGGGTTGCCCGGCCTATGTTAAAAAGCAGAATCCGGACAAACTCGAGACACGGTCAGTCATGTGTAACTTTGTGGGATATCCAAAGAATTCTTATGGATATCTGTTCTACCACAAAGAGGAACAAAAGGTGTTTGTTTCTCAGTATGCCATATTCTTGGAAAAAGATTTTTTCACAGATAAAAATGATGGCAAGGCAGTGGATCTAGAAGAGGTTCTGGAGACACAAACTACAAATGACGATTTGGTTGAACCGACTGTTGCAACAGAAACTGAAGAACCTCGGTCACTCCGTAGGTCTGGTAGAACTTCTCGCCCACCGGAGAGATACTACGGTTTCCTCATTGATGGTGACAGAGAAGACTGTATCATGGATGATGATGATCCTACCAGTTTTCAGCAAGCTATCACGAGTGGTGACTCTATGAAGTGGCTGGATGCCATGAGATCCGAAATGGAGTCTATGTACACCAACAAAGTATGGACTTTGGACGTTGTACCCCCTGGGGTAAAACCTGTAGGGTGCAAATGGATCTTTAAAAGAAAGATTGGTGTAGATGGGCAGGTAGAGACCTATAAGGCTAGACTTGTGGCGAAAGGTTTTCGTCAAAGACCAGGTTTGGACTATGACGAAACTTTTTCGCCCGTAGCCATGCTTAAATCCATTCGGATCCTACTTGCTATTGCTGCTCACTACGACTATGAAATCTGGCAGATGGACGTTAAAATAGCATTTCTAAATGGAGATTTAGAGGAATGCGTTTATATGGATCAGCCGGAGGGCTTCATTGACAGTGGGAGCAGCGAGAAAGCATGTAGACTGCTTAAATCCATATATGGGTTAAAGCAGGCATCTCGGAGTTGGAACATCTGTTTCGATGATGTTATCAAAGAGTTTGATTTCATCAAAAATCCAGATGAACCTTGTGTTTATAAGAAAGCTGTAGGAAGAGCTGTCACATTCCTCGTATTGTACGTGGATGACATTCTTCTGATAGGAAATGATATTCCTATGCTACAGTCGGTCAAATCATTCTTATCACTAAGGTTCTTCATGAAGGACCTGGGTGATGCCATATACATCCTGGGCATAAGGATCTATAGGGATAGATCCAAAAAGTTATTGGGATTGTCCCAAAGCAGGTACATCAACACCATCCTAAAAAGATTTAGTATGGAAGACTCCAAGCGGGGTGCCTTACCCGCTTGCCATGGAGTCACTCTCTCCAAGGATTCTTGTCCAAAGACCGATGAAGAGAGAGCTGGCATGAGCATTATACCTTATGCTTCGGAAGTAGGATCTATAATGTATGCGATGTTATGTACACGCCCAGATGTAGCTTATGCACTTAGTGTTGTAAGCAGGTATCAATCCAACCCAGGGGAGAAACACTGGACAGCTGTGAAGAACATTCTTAAGTACTTACGAAGGACTAAAGAATTGTTCTTGGTGTATGGTAATACAGATCTCCAAATGGAGGCCTTTACCGATTCGAGCTTCCAGAGCGATAAGGATGACAGCAAATCTATCTCAGGGTTTGTATTTACCCTCAATGGAGGGGCGGTATGTTGGAAGAGTTCCAAACAGGATACCGTTGCAGACTCTACGATGGAGGCTGAGTACATTGCTGCAAATGATGCCGCCAAGGAAGCCGTCTGGATGAAGAAGTTCGTCTTGGAGCTAGGAGTAGTTCCAACCATTATTGATCCAATACCCTTGTATTGTGATAATAATGGGGCTATGGCATTAGCCAAGGATCCCAGGTCCCATCAGCGGTCTAGACACATCCTGAGGCGCTTTCATTTGATCCGGGAGATTGTAGATCGCCGCGAGATCGAGATTAAGAGAGTAGACACAAAGAATAACGCCGCGGATCCACTCACCAAGGCCCTCCCTCAGCCACAGCATGAGCGACTTTTTGAGATGTTGGGTATGAGATACGCCAATAACTGGCCTTAGTGCAAGTGGGAGATTGTTGGATATATGTATGCCCTAGAGGCCATTATGTGATAGTGGATGTATCTATACATGTATATATATATATTCAGTATGCATTCTTGCTCGACATGATAGTATGCTATCTGGTTCTTCTTTATCTGACATGTTGTTTTAATCATGCTTTTATTCATTCATACATGCTGATAAAGCCCTGAGGATATCGGCTTGACTACAATGATTATGATAGAGATCATACTAGTGGGACATCTGTAGTTTATAAGCATATCCTGAAATGTCCCTAGTCGGAGGTGTATCGAGACGGGGCATCGATATACCAGAGTAGACTAGCGTATATGATTCTAGACCCAAGTGATGGGCGATGGATGTTCCCACATTCATCGATGTTTGACATCAAGATCATATACGGGTGCTCAGTGCTGACTGGGTACACTGGACGGACTCACCGAGAACTCCTATATGGAATTATATCTATCGTCGGATAGTAGTTCTCAGGTGACACTGGTACAGGTTAGTCTGTAGACCCGAGATCGTCATGGAGTCTTGTGTGTTCTCCCACTGTATTTTGATTTCCACCCTACCACGGCTCTACTGAGTCGTGCAAACAGGTGACCGTTGGGTACAGTCTCGAGGCACACGAAGGCAATGAAAGATAGGAGGGGTTTCGTCTCTCCCGGTATTGGGAGTTGATGCTGTACTGTGCCCGACTGGTTATATCAGTAAGTTCCTGGCCAGGGCTGCTGAGAATTGCTGATAAGTGTTATCAGTAGTTTCTCGATCTGTTATAGACCTTTCACCGGCACGACTTATTGAGTTATTGGGGTCGACGTGACCATCCCTAGGCTCGATATGCAGCATATCTGACGAAGAGACCGGACTGTACGGTAGTGTTGCCGGTTGGCTCGACGGGAGTTGTAGCAGGTTCGCTTATTTTCTTCTGATCGCTCAATACCCGGGTGGCCGTTACGTTTAGCTGACCGCTTGCGGTTTGGGGGTACTTGATATGATCATTACCCTCTGCCGGCGTATTGACGAGTCTTAGAGTCCCACACAGGAGTTACCTAGTCCAGGCGAAACGTTGTGGTGCGCGTATGTGATATGCGTATGGACCCGATTAAATTGCGCGTATAGAATACCGAACATTGATCGGGCGGCTTGCTTTTGGTGGGGTCATATATGATATAGCCGGATTGATAAATCAAGTTTTGATTTATCATTTAACCATTATTTTTCTCACTTAAACCCTTTCTTGTTTTTGATGGACGTATGCATGCATGCATGTGTTTCTTTCTTTCATTCTAGTTTCATGCACATGTGGATGTGCATACATGCATACATACATACACCCATCTATCATGGTTGTTAGCACATGGAAATGGTGGCAATATAAGACTCACACCATAGGTTAAATGATGGTTTTTTTTATTTTTTTTTGTATTTAAAACAAAATGGAAAAGAGAAGGATAATCTTTACTAGCTTCTACATTCTTCTTCTAACCTAACCAAGCTCACCTACCACTAACCTTGGGTTATCCTTCTCTTTATCATTTAAAACTCAAGTTAAATAAACTCTCCATCACTTAACCATGGTTGGTTGTAAGAAGGAATAAAATATAAAAGGTTATATTTCATTTCTTTTTCAATGGTCATCTTTTATCTTTTATACTTGCTAAAAAGATAAGCCACCATCTTCATCCTCCTTCACCATTTCCTCTCTAGATTTTTCTAGTGAGTTAAACACACTTAAAGAAAGGTTTTTGAAGTGAGATCCTTAGCCACAACATCATTCTACTCAAGTTTAGCCAACTTGATTAGAGTGTTCTCTTTGTTTTTCCAAAGTTGTAAGCTTGGACGGGAAACTCCGGGTGGATCGTCGTGGATGTGAGAGGACTACAAGTGGACTTTCTTCCAACACCCAAGAGACTAAGGAGTCAAGCAAGAGGGGAGCTACAAAGGTTGTAGTCTCGAAACCCTAATTTTTATTAGCTTAAAGTTTAGTAACCCTAATTTTCTAGGATCGATTCCTTTGCGTGTTTGTTTAGCACCATAAAAATACATACTTTGAGACATGTGATGCTTCAAAACTCTTCATAGGGTGCTAGGCAAACCTTACAATGACGATAGGTATAATACCATCTAGGAGTTCTCGGCGAGTCCGTTCAGTGTACCCAGTCTCCACTGAGCACCCGTACACCATCTTTGATGTCAAACACCGATGGATATGGGATCATCCATCGCCCATCATTTGGGTCAAGATGCTTATACTTGTATCGATGCCCTGTCTCGACACACCCTCGACTAAGAACAGTTATAGGATGTACTCATCGACTACCGTGGCCCCACTAGTATGATCTCATCATAGTCCTAGTAGTCGAGTACAAATCCTAAGGGCTTTATCAACATGTGAGAGTAAGACAATAAACTAATATAAGTCAACATGTTAAGATAAAGTGAAACCAAATAGCATACTATCATGACGAGCAAGAAAGTCCTCTCTATATATATCCAAGCATCCATTATAATATACATCCCATGTACAACAATGTCCTCTAGGGTATATACATAACTAATAATCTCCCACTTGCACTAAAGCCGGCTGTTGTAGTATCTCATACCTAGCATCCCGAATAATCTCTCAAACTGTATCTGGGGAATGGCCTTCGTGAGTGGATCCGCTGTGTTTTCCTTCGTATCTACTCTCCTGACCTCGATCTTCCGGCGATCAACTATCTCCCTGATCAGGTGATACCGCCTCAGAATATGTCTGGACTTTTGATGGGACCTGGGTTCCTTGGCCAAAGCCACAGCTCTATTGTTATCACTATATAGAGGTATTGGATGCTCAATGGATGGAACCACACCAAGTTCACTAATGAACTTCTTTATCCAGACAGGCTCTTTGGCAGCATCGTTGGCAGCGATGTATTCAGCCTCCATCGTCGAGTCTGTAACGGTATCCTGTTTGGAACTCTTCCAACATACCACCCCTCCATTGAGGGTAAAGACAAATCCCGAGTGCGACTTAGAGTCATCCTCATCACTTTGGAAGCTTGAATCGGTAAAGGAATCCACCCGGAGTTCTCCGTTACCATACACCAAGAACATCTCTTTAGTCCTTCGCAAGTACTTGAGAATGTTCTTCACAGCTGTCTAATGACTCTCTCCAGGATCTGCTTGATACCGACTCACTACACTTAGTGAGTATGCAACATCGGGTCTCGTACATAGCATCGCATACATGATAGAGCCTACTGCCGAAGCATAGGGTATCCTTGCATGCGAGCTCTCTCCAAATCAGTCTTGGGAGACATCTCTCTGGAGAGAGTGAGTCCAGAGATCGTGGGTTAGTTCCCACGCTTGGATTCTTCCATACTAAACCTCTTTAGTATGGTGTCATTGTACCTGGATTGGGACAATCCCAGTATCCGTTTAGATCTATCACTATAGATCATGATTCCCAATATGCAGGAGGCATCACCTAGATCATTCATTGAGAATCTTTATGATAAGAAGAGCTTGACTGACTGTAGCATAGGAACATCATTTCCTATCAAAAGTATGTCATCGACGTACAATACGAGGAAGACAACCTTACTCTCTGCAACCTTTTTATATATACAAGGTTCATCTACGTTTTTGATGAAGTCAAACTCTTTGACTACAACATCAAAGCAGATGTTCCAACTCCGCGATGCTTGCTTTAACCCATAGATGGATTTAAGCAGTTTGCACACCTTTCCGCTGCTCCCATTATCTACGAAGCCCTCCGACTGAGTCATATACACGCATTCTTCTAAATCACCGTTTAGAAAGGCGGTCTTAACATCCATTTGCCAGATTTCGTAGTCATGGTATGCAGCAATGGCAAGTAAGATCCGTATAGACTTAAGCATAGCCACTGGAGAAAAGGTTTCGTCATAATCCACACCTGGTCGTTGACGAAAACCTTTTGCAACAAGTCTAGCTTTGAAAGTCTCAACTTTTCCATCTACACCAATTTTATTTTTAAAGATCCATTTGCTCCCAATGGGTTTTACCCCTTCAGGAGCATTTTCCAAAGTCCATACTTTGTTCGTGTACATGGATTCCATCTCAGATCGCATTGCATCCACCCATTTCACAGAGTCACCACTCGTGATGGCCTGCTAGAAACTAGTCGGGTCATCATCTTCCATGATGCAATCCTTGCTCCCACCATCAATGAGAAAACCGTAGTATCTCTCAGGTGGATGAGAAACCCTACTAGATCGGCGGAGAGGCTGGGGTTCGTCGGGAACTACCGAATCCTCTGGTTCCATCAAATCATCTGTCGTAGTTTGTGTTGCTGGAATTTCTTCCAGTTCTTCCTCCTTGCCACAAATTTCTTTTGCAAGAAATTCCTTTTCTATAAAGGTGGCATGTCGAGAAACAAACACCTTTTGTTCCTCAGTGTGGTAGAAAATATACCCTTGTGAGTTCTTGGGATATCCTACAAACTTCCATAGGACAGACCCTGCCTCGAGTTTGTCCGGATTTAGACTTTTGACATAGGCCGGACAACCCCATATCTTAACATACTTAAGAGATGGTCTCTTCCCTTTCCATATCTCATATAGAGTGGTAGGCACTGATTTGGTAGGAACCATATTCAATAGGTGTATGGCTGTCTCAAGCGCATACCCCTAGAAGGAAATAGGCAACTCAGCTTCGCTCATCATAGAGCGCAGCATATCTAATAGGGTGCGATTCCTCCGCTCCGATACACCGTTTTGCTATGGTGTATAAGGAGGAGTAAGCTGAGAAAGAATCCCATTCTCTTTTAGATAACCTAGGAACTCATTGCTCAAGTATTCTCCTTCTCGATCAGATCGAAGGATCTTAATACTTTTGCCCGTTTGGTTCTCTACTTCATGCTTATATTTTCTGAATTTCTCAAAAGCTTCAGACTTGTGTTTCATCAGGAACACATGTCCGTATCTAGAGAGATCGTCAGTGAATGTAATGAAGTAGGAAGAACCGTTTCTGGCGTGTGTAGACATGGGACCGCATACATCACTATGTACCAGTCCTAAGAGTTCCGTAACTCTTTCTCCGTGTCCACTAAACGGAGTTTTGGTCATTTTACCTTTGAGACATGAATGGCAAGTTTCATAAGATGATAATTCGAACGGATTTAAATATCCATCCTTATGTAACTTAGCTAGTCGTGTCGCATTGATATGACCAAGTCTACAATGCCACAAGAAGGATTCGTTCATTTCTGAACTTTTTTTCTTGTGTGTGTTTTGTATATTAAGGACTGTTTTTTGATTGAGAATAAATATGCCATTATGTAACGAGCCTGATCCAGTCAAATTTTGATATAGGAATATGTTCATAACATTATCCTGTACTACAAAATTATATCCTTCTTTACTTAATAAAGAAACTGATATAATGTTGCACATCATGTTCGGTATATAATAGCACTCATTCAGAATCAGTGTATTACTACTTGGTAATACAAGGTGATATTCACCAACTGCTTTGGCTGCAATACTTGCACCATTCCCTACTTGTACGAAATGATCACCCTTTTCCAGTTCTCTACCTTTACGTAGCCCATGTAACAATTTACATATGTGGGATCCCGATCCGGTATCTAATACCCAGGACGTAGGGTGAACTGAGAAACAGTTCTCAATAACTAACACACCCGAAGAAGATGCATCAGCATGCATGTTCTTTGTTTTGGCGGCGTGAGAATCCAGATATTCTCATATTCCCTGTTCAGTCTTATAACTCTTATAAGAAAGAACGGGAACAACGTTCCCCTGCTTAGTATAATAAGTGGGTTCAGTCAATACATCCATATTATTATCTTGATTATGGCCTGACATGGTCGCTACCTGGAGAGAGAGAGAAGAAAACACTTTAGCGTATGCTCTTGCAAGATTAGATTGGTTATTATCTTATCTAATCAGGATGTCTCCCACTATTTTTATCAAATCTTTCTTCAAACCCTAAAAGTTAAGATTAGCCGGGATTAATTACACCCTACAATTTCGTCAATCTTTCAGCCAGATCAGTGTCAGTACTTGAGGGAGGTTCCCCGTGCTTTCGCACGGACATAATTAAAATAAACCTCATTTTCCCAGAGGCATAACCCCGTTAACACCTTTCTAGACACCTACTCGATCGGCTAATTGTCCTATGTAAAATTCTCCCAGGAGTAACTATTACTCGCAGTGGGTATCGGGATCCAACTATCTCATAGGAGGTATGCAATCTCATTGCAAATTTCAACACTTGAAATTCCCGATAATATTTTGCCCCTAACGTGCTATGACCTTGACGAATGCCAACAAACCATAGTCCGCTAGTCAAGTTCAACCCGTACATTTCATGATTGAATTAAACCCAGCCGTATGTCCCTTGACGAAAGCCAACAAAGCCGTACGACTACCCTAACCCAATCTCATCATATGTTACAGATAAGCAATAATTAGCTACCGCACACTACGCCTTGACAAAAGCTAACAAACGCAGCACGAATACTAAGTATTACCTATCTGAAATGTCGGAGGGCTACGCAGGTTTTTCAGAAAACCATGAGCGTAATGAACTTGATATCGTTGTAGAAACAAGTGATTTTTGAAAAAGGGGTGTTTTTTAGGCTTTTCTAGTTTCGCTAAAGAGGTCACTCCCGGTGAAGGGATCTCGGCTCTTTCCCCATCGAATAAGGTGCAGGGTATATCATATATACCGCTGTGTAAAGCAAGAACTATATAAGCTGTCAAAAACTAAACCGCGAGTTTGTAGCATCTGCCAGTTTCGCTAAAGAGGTCACTCCCGGTGAAGGGATCTCGGCTCTTTCCTCATCGAATAAGGTGCATGATATATCATATATACCGCTATGCAAAGCAAGAACTGTAGCTACCTTTTTATAAAGTTTTGATTCTACAATATCTTTTAGGTTTCTTTTTTTCTTTTTATTAATCTCATTAATATATCCCATCAGCTTATGCTTCCTAAGCATCAAAGTAGAAACGAAAACATTAATATTTATATATCAACATATATATATATATATATATATATATAATATAAGCATTCGTCTCAGGCAGTAATATGATCTCATCACAGAACATTGCAGCAGAAGAACATATATGAAATATTGGATATACTAGGATGTCCGTGTTTTAATACGAGCCTGTATAAAACACGGATTCCACGGTCACGATGAATAGCTAAACCCACATCCCTAGACCCCTACGAGAGCGGCAAGCAACACTGCCAATTCTAGGGTTAGGAGACCCGGTCTCGACTCCTCGAGATGGCCTCCCACTGGACCCTAGAACCCGGTTACTTGTGCTCCCCTCCTTGGGTCTACCTAATGCGGAAAAGTAAATAATATACACTGGTGACATCAACCTCATCCCGGAAGTGCCCCAATAAAAGAATATTACATACAAATGAATTTTACATGAATGAAAATAAAAACCCTCATCTCACATAAAAACCCCGGCTATTCAGAACACGACAATCCAATATAACATATCACAGCAACACATAATATCTCATATCATCAACGTAAGCAAGTATGCGTATCCCGATTGTCATTGATGTATAGCAACGAAGCCGGCGATAGCCCACATACTACGCTTACGGTCACAGAAAAGAAAGTGTAAAACTACAATATTTGGAATCCACATTCTCTTTAGACATCGTAAATCCGAAATATCACATACTTCGCATTTCATGCCTAACTATATGCATTCCACATATTTTATCACATTCCAGATAAATAGACAGTATTAAACTTTCCGATCGAATAATCAAATACCCAAGATTTCCTAAATAACTCAACACTTGAGCGGAGTTCAAAAAGTCCCAGAATACGTCACAGTACCAATGGTCCAGCCGTAGAAGGGTGAATACAACGCCTCACATGTGGCAACGCCGTACTTCCCCAAACCTTAAGATTTAGAGGCGGTTCAGACGGTCACATAATCGAGTTAAGGTTTGTGTTCTTCTAGAGGGTCCACCGCGTTACTTGCATGTTTTTCCGAAAGATTTAAGCTCAAGAAAAATTCAACACTTGAAAGTTTTTCGTGCCGTGAAAAAGTGAGTTAATGATATCCGTTCAAACCTTTTAACAGTTTCTAAAATATCCGGAAAACAAAATGAAATGAAATTTTCCGATTGAATCAACGAATTCAAAATAAACCCCAGAACACTCAACACATGAGTCGGATTAAAAATACCCTGAAATATGCAGGAACAGCTACGGATTTTACTGTACCAACACGTGTCCCCAAGTCACTCTTTTGGCTGCGGAACTGCCGTGGCAAGCATGTCTTGCCGCGGTTCAGCGGCTCTTTGAGAGTCTTGGGGGTTCATGTTTTTGGGTTATCCTTAGAATTCCCTGCTGATTTTTTTAAGTATTTTTAATGAAGAAAAAATCACAATTTTACAAAATTTCCAGAGAGGGGGTCATTTTCAATGTTTCGGGGTTCGATCGGAGTTTTAACTTCGTATACACGTCGCCTAATGCTCTAGCCTGGCTCTGATACCACTGTAGGGTTCCTAGGCACTCATACAAGGGTTAATAAGGCATTAACCATGCCCGAATAAAAATTTAGACGTGCCGAACAACCCAAAGCCGGGATCTTTGCTAGAATATTAGGGTTTAACAAGCAAGTAAACATCTTTACAACTAAGTGTGAGGGATTACAACCTTTGTAGTCTGCTCCTTCGCTTCATAAGCTCCGAGTAGAAGTCCCTTCACCACGATCCACGATCTCCCAGACTCAAGAGAGGCTCCACAACTCGAACGATCCATGCTAGCTTGTAGTCTTCCTTTTCTCCGATGATCTACCACGAAATTTCTATAACTCAAGCTAACTCTCTCTAATGAGGTGAACACCCTAATCTAATTGGCTAGATTAGATGAGGATGATGGAGTAGTATTTGTGCTCTCTTTTCTTATCAAATTCTCACTCTTAATCATCACAAAATGAAAACCTAGAAATCTTTCTCAAAGCTCAAGGTTAAAGAAGAAGAAGAAATAATGGATAAATCCTTTTGTGATGAATAATGAAATGATATATGATTAATAATGTAACCATGGTCAACCATGATAAGGCTAACTCATGTAGAGAATTAACTAGGGCTAGGGTTTGGGTTGGGTTAAAGAATGAGTCACTAGAAAATATCAACCATAATATCATAACTCATGACAAAAGAAATCCTTCTAGAAGCATCAAGAAAGAACTAACCCAAATCAAACCCTAACCTTATTTAATCTCCACTAAACATGTTGTATTAGTAATAATATCATGTTACTATATTATATATCACATATATAATATATATTTGTAACAAAAGAAAATAATGCAATTAACATATATCGCATATATATCAATGTATTACACGGTGAGAAAATGAATCAATAAAGCGAGCTTATATTAGTCAATGTAATGTAATATATCACATATATAATTATACATAAAATTATAGAATCAACACTTGATCCGACAATCCGGCTATATTACATATAACCGACTAATATAACATGTACCAATTCATCGAATCAACACTTGATCCGATGACCCGGCTATATCACATATACCCGGCCGATATCTCATATCGCGAGAATAGAATACGTTATCTCATATCATATTATTCTCGGTCCCGCACATATCACATATGTGCTTCTACTCCATTTTGCCTGAGTCAATAAACCTCTGTGTAGGACTCTAAAGAATCGTCAATACGCCGGTAGCAGGTGATGATCATATCAAACACCCACAAGCTGCAAGCGTTCAGCTAAACGGAACAGCCACCCAGGTATTGAGCGATCAGAAGATCAAGAAGCAAACCTGTACATTCTCTTATGAATCCAATCAGTAACACTCCCGTACAGTCCGGTCTCTTTGTCTGATATGTTGCATATCTAGTCTAGGGGTGGTATACGTCAGACCCCAGTAACCGATAAGTCATGTCGATATGAGGCTCATAACGGGTCGAGAAACAATTGATAACACATACCAGTAAATCTCTATATCATCCCTGGCCAGGGGACATCCAGTTATAGCCAATCAAACACAGCACAACATCAACTCCCTATACCGGGATAGACGAATCCCCTCCTATCGCTCGATTCCTCCATGTGATTCGGGACTGTACCCAAAAGCCACCGTTTTGCACGCCCTCTTGGACGGGGTAAGGTGGAAATCAAAGTACAGTAGGAATCACACAAGACTCTATGACGATCTCGGGTCTACAGACTAACCTGTACCAGTGTCACCGGAGAACTGCTATCTGACGATAGGTATAATACCATCTAGGAGTTCTCGGCGAGTCCGTTCAGTGTACCCAGTCTCCACTGAGCACCCGTACACCATCTTTGATGTCAAACACCGATGGATATGGGATCATCCATCGCCCATCATATGGGTCAAGATGCGTATACGCTAGTCTACTCTGGTGTATCGATGCCCTGTCTCGACACACCCTCGACTAAGAACAGTTATAGGATGTACTCATCGACTACCATGGCCCCACTAGTATGATCTCATCATAGTCCCAGTAGTCGAGTACAGATCCTAAGGGCTTTATCAACATGTGAGAGTAAGACAATAAACTAATATAAGTCAACATGTTAAGATAAAGTGAAACCAAATAGCATACTATCATGACGAGCAAGAAATTCCTCTCTATATATATCCAAGCATCCATTATAATATACATCTTATGTACAACAATGGCCTCTAGGGTATATACATAACTAACATACATGGAGTTCCGACATGCATAGTTTCAGATAGGGGTACCCAGTTTACCAACAGGCTATGGCAGAGACTTCAAGAAGCTCTTGGTACCCGATTGAGTTTTAGCACGACTTTCCACCCACAGACAGATGGTCGATCAGAGAGGACCATTCAGACGCTAGAAGGTGTGCTTCAAGCTTGCAACCTTGATTTTGGTGGTAGTTGAGATCGTCACTTACCTTTGATAGAATTCTCGTACAACAACAGTATTCAGGAGGCGATCCAGATGGCACCCTTTGAAGCTTTGTATGGGAGGAAATGTCGATCACCCGTTTGCTGGACGGAACTGAGTGAGAGTAGAATTTTGGGACCGCAGATAGTACAAGAGACTACGAAAAAGATTCAGCTGATACGAGACAGAATGAGAGCGGCCAAGTGCAGACAGAAATCATATGCAGATTGACGACGTCGTAAACTCGAGTTTGATGTGGGAGATCATGTGTTCCTTCGTTTGTCTCCGATGAAAAGTGTGATGCGTTTCGGGAAAAAGGGGAAGCTTAGCCCTAGATATGTCGGAACTTACGAGATTCTGGAGAGAGTGGGTGATGTTGTTTATCATTTAGCACTTCCACCGAGTTTTCCCGATGTGCATCCGGTGTTTCAAGTATCGATGCTTCGCAGGTATCTTCACAATCCTTCTCACACGATCAAGCATTAGACTTTACATCTCGAACCGGATTTATCTTACACAGTGTAGCTTATAGCTATTCTAGACCGCCAGGCAAAGAAACAGAGATCAAGGGTGCTTCCAACTGTAAAGGTTCTTTGGCAAGGAAAGAATCGCGGGGAGATCACATGGGAGACCGAGGATGCGATGCGAAAGAAATTTCCCCAGCTTTTCGAAGGTATGTCCAGTTAAGTTTAAATTCGGGGACCGAAATTTCTTAAGGAGGAATATTGTAACATTCTGAAAATTTAGAAATAAATAAATTAAATTAATTAAATAATAAAATGTTAAATTAAAAAGTTATTAAAACCAAATAAGACCTTGTCATAAGTAGTATGTAAAACAAATTAAATTAAAATTTTAATATATAACATAAATAAATTATAATGGTTTTAATGAGAAATTTAGCTTCATTTTAATTAAAATGGTGTTATGCAAATAACATAAGTAGTGAGGGTGTTTATGAAAAGTTTAGAAAATTGTGCAAATTGGAATTTTTTAAGGGAGTAAGTAGAAAATAGGTTAAATGAGATTTTGTTCAGAAATTTTATCAAAAGATAAATCAATTTAGAATAGAAAAATTCATTGCCACATCCTTCTTGTATGCGCACACACACTACACCTCCTCCTTGCATGAAGTTGGCACCCTTTGGTCTTTGACACCTCCTTCTCCACCTCACTCTTCCCTTTATCACATATATATCTTGTGTTCAGATCTGCAGAAAATTTAAAATCTGAAAATTTACAAAGAAAAAGAAAACCAAAACAAAACAAAGAAGAACAAGAGAAAGGAGAAGAAAAGAGCGAAGTCTAGGATTTCCTCACCATCAAGCTAGGACTAGGAGGTTGTGCATCTTGGAGGAAGTTCTTCCAGTAACATCCTCAGTAGGTAAAATTCTTAATTCAGTAGATTTTGTTCTGAAAATTTTAAAATTTAGGAAGTCCTATATCCATAATATCGTATTTTAGGCAAAACGGAAAGCTGTTGTAATCTGCTATAGTTTAGATAAAAATCAACTTAACCAAACTGTACCAAAATGTTGTATGTTGAACTTAGAATAAAGCATAGGAGCACGAACCCAAGGGGCTCGGATTTGGCCGGCGACCAACAATAGAATTCCGGTGTCGCCGGATTTTTGAAGAGGTTTGGTGTTTTGGCTTTCTGGGTAGGTTTCTGTTTAGGTGTTTGGTTATTTTGGTATTGTTTAATCAAGTTAGTTTAACTGTATATAAAATCTGGGAACTAATATCGGAAAAGAGATCAAAATTCTAACATACGATACGAGAAAAACGTAACGCGTTCTGTTTTCAGTCGTGATGCAGCGTTGGGTTAAATTTCAGTGAGGTTAAGTGTTAGATCGGTTGCAATAATCGTAATTAATGTAATTAGCACGTACAACTTGTGTTTTCTTGATTGTTGCTGTATCGGAATGTAGCCATTTTCTTATACAAGTTATTTAAATGTTAGATTTGACTGCGGGAATTTCGGAGGCCGCAAGGAAAGGAAAAGGATTGGCGATTCCTGAGTAGTTACGACGTATTCCGGTGAGTAGATTTACATCTATGGGGGAAGTCGGGTGGATGGCGTATAGCACCCCCGCAACTTTATAACTATTATTATGAGATCTAGTTAAGTTTAGCTTTTCTTCAAAGTATTGCAATTTGTATGCCCTCCATTTGCATAAAGTTTCATATGTAGTTTTTAAATGAGATATACGTGATATTTGGTCCGTACGATATGGATATAGTTTGATGGATTTGTACGAGGGATCATGTCGTAATTGAGATGATATGGATATAGCTATATGATGAGATATAATACAAGGGTTGATACGTATTGGAAATGATGAATTTGTATGCTGAATGATGGCTAATTTATCCTTTGACTCGTAGAGTAGGTTATATTCTGTTTTAGGATGTAATGCTTGTGTGAGCTATATTCTTTTAAAAACTACGATTCGTTGCCTTTTTAAAAAATACTAGAATGCGGTGCCGATTTTCAAAACGAATATCTATTTTAAATCTAGGGCGGTTTCCTTATTTCAAACTTTACGTTTTGTTTCATTTCTAAAGATAATGATATAGCTCATAGCAAGTGATTACAATAATTGTGCTTAAATTAATTTATAGGTTTGCATTATATTATCAATATTATACGTTTCTGCGATATGCACACTCTGATAGAACACTACACAAATACCAATGATTTACATGCTGCACAAGCACGTAAATATATGTTACACTACACCTCATTGGTACTGCCATGTCACTGTAGAATCGTTCTGTTATATATGTGTTAATATATAGATTGTTACACCGTAGAACACTTGCACAAATAATAATGATTTCTATGTTGCACGAGTACAAACGCGTATGCTACAATACACATCATTAGTAATGCCATGACACATTAGAATTTAAATCATTATATTATGTGATATGATTACGTAGTCTTTTCCTATTCATGTTGTAGTATTAGAGATGTTGTATTTGATTTCTTGGGAATTCTGGGTATTTTACTCCTGATGATATATATCGGTGGTATGTGACACTGTTATATATATATATATATATATAGTATATCATCAATACAATCTATGCAATTATTCTTATTCCTTACTTGATATTTTGATACGATGAGTAAAACATCCACCATGAGTTTTGTGTTTTCTGGTTTTATTCCGGACCGAGTGGGGGAGATATACGGTCGCAGATTTTTACGTTATCCAGACTGAGTGGGGGAGATATACAGTTGGATACATGGTGGACCCGGTTCGGGGCCGAGAGGCAGGATAGCTGCAGTTTAGGCAGGGAGCCTAACGAGGATACCCGATACCGGAGATAGAATTGAGCATGCCAGATATCCAGGGGATACTGACCGGAGATAGAATTGAGCACGGCAGATATCCAGGGGACACTGACCAGAGATTGAGATGAGCACGGCAGCTATCCAGAGGATACTGACCGGGGTTCGATTGGGTACGGCAGATATTTAGGGGATACTGATCGTAACCAGGATATCGGGTGGCGATCATCTGTTGAGATGGTGTCGACGATATCTGCATTTACGTGTCGATGCTGGACACGAGAGATTTAGGATTTCGATGTCGATGCTGGACATCTATATGTATTGATACGATCGTTATCATGAGGTACACCGTTAGATATTATTTATTGGATTCCACCAGGACTGATCCGGGGGACAGTACCTGCATATATTTGTACAGACATTCATAGACAAAAAGGGAATTCCTATACGGATTATAGATTCATGATTTGGACTCATATGACATTGAGATATTATACTTGGGATTGCATGATAGTTAGTGTTGCACATATGCATATCATATAGTATATCGGTACAAATTATGATAAGATTATACTTATGAGCTAGGTATCGTCATGTATTTCGATTTCTACCTTTAAATGTACTTTTATTCACTGAGTTGGCAACTCATCCCCGTTGTGCCACAGTTTCTTGCAGGTTTCACCGCTTGGATTATCAGCGGCTTTGATACACATTCTTTTTCGTGGATTGATTGGTAAGTGGGTTATAATTGTGTTATACACACTCTTGATTATCCATATATACTTGTATCTAGTGGAAACTCCATCAACTTAGAAGTGGTATATTATAGACTTAGAAGCAAGACGTAAAGTTTATGCGTGGTGATGTTGCACTCTTTGGAGTCGACTTCTGATTTAGGTTAATTGGTTGCTCCATTGTTTGGACGTGGAGACTAGCTTCCGTTGGGATGCTATGTTATTATGTTGTATCGGGTTTTATTAAAATACAAAGGAGGTGATGTTAAGTTTTCAAAACGTCATAAATATTTTTCAACATACTTAGTTAAATCTAGATGTTATTTTAAATGGATTTTATCGGATGATTATTTAAACCTCACCTCAAATATTTTCAAAAAGGGTTTAGATTCCGGGTTTCGGCTTACTTAGATTGCGTCGATGTCTTTTGATGTCACTGTTTTAGGTGTAGGTCACGTGCCACATTGGGTCGTAACACAGGACACGAAGAAAATTGTGGTTTCGGCTTCAGGTGTGTTCGTGGTTGAAAACTGATTTTCTATTAACTCTACTTCTTGGGTATTAGATACCGGATCAGGATCTCACATCTATAATTCTTTGTAGGCGCTGAGAAGCCATATAGTTTTGAGGAAAGGTGATATGGCCCTCAGGATTGGCAACAGAACCTATGTGGATGTTGTTGCAGTAGGAGAATATCATCATGAATTGACGTGTAGACATATTTTGTTGTTACATAACTGCTTTTGTGTACCTGGTATGATGTGTAATATTATATATGTATCTTTGTTATCTAATGATGGATATAATTTTGCACTTGAAAGAAATGTCATAAATATTCACCTAAATCATAAAATGATTTGGTGGGGTATACTGTATAACGGAATATACGTTCTCAATCAACATTAAGTTTTAACATCCAAAACATGATAAAAAGAAAGACTCTAGAATCAAATCAAGATTTCTTATGGCATTGTAGACTTGGACATATCAATGAAACACGATTAACTAAGTTATATAAAGATGGATATTTAGATTCGTTTGAATATCAATCATATGCATGTGAAGCAACTAGGAATTCTAGGATGCTAGTCTAGAATGCCTAGGATGTAGTGAGTGAACTAAGTGTTTATTTATCTCATCTCACCTCCTCTAATGATTCTCAACACATGAGAGGGTTGAGAGGAGGTGGAAGATGAAGGTGGGGGAAACTCAAGAGAACCAAGAGGAGAGTGATGCTAATGGTGAGGAGATGAGAAAGCTCTCAAAATGAACCATCTCTTTTCTTTGATCAAAAATGAGCAAGTGTTTTCAACTGAGGAAAAATTTCACATGAAGAATGGTTTTGTAAAACAATTCTTTGCAATAAAATATCAAGCCCATACTTGAATATTATGTACAAATGAATTAATAATTCATTTGAGCACAGTATGCAAGCATGTTCCTCACCATACTCCCATCAAATCTTTGCCATCTCATTTATCCATTTAAAAAATAAATGGTCAATACAAAAAATTAGGTGTCCACCATCTAGAATGTCATATGAAAAAATACGGATTACATTCTACTGTATATACATACCTGTATTCGTACCGAAACACAAATACCCGAAGAGATATAATAACATAAAGAACATAATAATAGAATATACATATCGTAATACATATACGCAAATTATTAAATCAATACCTGATTTAATAATCTGGCTCAAAACAGAGCAGGCTGGTATCATCAACTGTCCGATCGAAAGTCCGAGTACATAATATAATCAATCGATCTGAACCCTGCACGTATCCAATATAGCTACTACATCATTTTGCTAAAACCAGGAAAACCCTCTGTGTGGGACTCTAAACACTCGTCAATACGCTGGCAGTGGGTTTAACCACAAGCACGTCAGCGACACTAGCTGTATATAACGGCTACCAGGTATTGAGCGAAAGGAAGGACGATGAGCGAACTCATCCGAACCCCTACTTAGCCTAACCGTGACAATCTCTATACAGTCCGGTCTGTTCGTCTTAGAGTATTGCATATCGAGTCTTGGGGGTGGATAAAGTAAGACCCCTAATAACGCAACATTTCGTTTCGATATGAAGCCCATCATCCACTAAGAAACTACTGATCCAAATCAGTAATTCTCGTCCTGTTGGATATAGTGCCCTCAAAGTCAATTATTGGATCGCAGGTACGTGATTGCGATGATTGAAGAGGACCTATACCGGTAGGGCAGTCTTACTCGAGATGATAGTATGCTATTTGGTTTATCTTTATCATCGTGTACATGCTTTAGGAGACATTACTGATCACTATTATACGTTGATAAAGCCCATAGGATTCTTGCTTGACTACCAGCAGTATGATGGCGATCATATACGTGAGACTTGGGTAGTCTATAAGTACAACCATAAATGTGTCCCTAGTCGTGGGAGTTTCGAGACAGGGCATCGATACTCTGGAGTAGACTAGTGTATACAGTCGAGACCCCGACGAGGGGTGGAGGCCGGTCTCACAAGCGATTGGTGTCAGTTGGTTCACCTAAGACGTATACAGGTGCTCATTGGGTTATGGGTACACCGGACAGGACTCGCCGGGAACCTGCTATTTGGTATTGTACCTAGCGTCAAATAGCAGTTCCCTGGTGACATGTGTACAGGTTAGTTCATCGACCTGAGATCGTCATTTGTCTCATGTGAGTTCCCACTGTGCTTTTATTACTACCCTACCACGGCTTAAAGGAGTCATGCAAATAGGTTTTTGTTGGGTACAGTCCCGAGCCACATGGAGGCAGTGAGCGGATAGGCAGGGGTTTCGTCTCTCCCGGTATTGGGGGTAAGATCACACTGTGTCTAGGAGAGCCATTATACGAAGTCCTTGGCCAAGGCAGGAGATTTGCTGGTAGGTATTCCAGTAGTATCTCAGGGTGTTCTGAGCTGCACTCCGACACGAGTTATACAGCTTTTGGGGGTCTGACGTTACCAAGCCCCCTAGGCCCGATATGCGATACTCATAGACGAACGGACCAGACTGTACGGATATTGTCACTGATAGGTGTAAGTCTACGCCAGCGCCCCGGCAGTCAACAGACGCCAAATGCGGAACAAAAACTTTTAACTTGGCGCTATCGTATACTTTAACCCGGATCTGCCATTATTGCTAAACTAACAAACTGTAAAGAGTGTAGAATGGTTATACCGAACGATCCGAGTCCTTCGTTCTTCAACCATCATCCCACGCTCCGTTGCGGCTGCTCCGATCTCGTCGATCGCCGATCTCCTCGTCGAGGTGGCACCACATGATCGGTTCTTTAAACGGGCTCCCGCCTCTGACTCGAGGCAACTCGATCGTCAAGTTTGCTAAAAGAGACGACCAAGATTGATGTAGAGAATGAGTAGATGACTTTGTCTCACTTCGTCCAAATCCGTGGACGATCGGTTAATGAAGTTGCCGTGGAAATCGGGTGATGGAATGAAATGAACTGTGAATTCCATACACCCCAAAACTATCATATCTTTTTTTCTCTTGAAATCAAGTGAAGTAAGTAGGAGAGAGAAGGCCGGCCTCTTTATATGATGGAGGGAGGTGACCGTAGGAGGAGGGAGGTGACCACAAGAAATGAAGCTTCTCACAAAATATCTTAAGCTTTAACAAAACTCATTAAAGCTAAAGCATGACTCACAAACCTAGTCATCATGCTTTAATTGCAACCAATGAAAATCCAACACCATTTAATCCTAGTCACCTCATCTAGAATCTTCTAGAACACTGACTCACCATCTCGGAAGAAAAGATAAATCCGTCTTTAACAGAATGTTAAAAGACGGCTGATAGAAAACTGGAAACTGGCAACTTCCAAAAGTGATCCTGAAACGACTTTCAGGATAACCCCGAAACTGTATAAATATACCCGCATTTGTATTACGACCGAATACAAATGCAACTGAGACAAAGATATTATACCTACTCAATATGATACTCGGATCCGGCTTAAACCAAAGCCGACCAGTATCATCTGTCCGAAAATCGACACGTGCGTAAACGCACGTGCATTTTCCGAACCCTGCCATAAAACCATACGGCCTCTACAACGTTTCGCCCGAACTTGGGAAACTGTCTGTGGGGGACTCTAATGACTCGTCAGTACCCTGGCAGTGGGTTTAACCACAAACCGTCAGCGGCACTAGCTATGCGTAACGGCTGCCCATGGACTGACCTCAAGGGTGGCCGAGGAGCGAACTCAAGGGAGACCGATGAGCGAACTCCTCCGAAAACCCTACTGAGCCTAACAGTGACAATGTATATACAGTCCGGTCCGTTCGTCAATGAGTATCGCATATCCGCCTAGAGGGCTAGTAACGTCAGACCCCCATTAGCAGTATAAGTCGTATCGGAGTGTAGCCCAGAACGCCCTGAGATACTACTGGAATACCTACCAGTAAATCTCCTGCCTCGGCCGAGGGCTTTGCGTAATGGCTCTCCTAGACACAGCACGATCTCGCCCCCAATACCGGGAGAGACGAATCCCCTGCCGATCCGCTCAGGTGCCTCCATATGGCTCGGGACTGTACCCAAAAGCTACCTGTTTGCACGACTCCTTTGAGCCGTGGTAGGGTAGAAATCAAAGCACAGTGGGAACTCACACGAGACAAATGACGACCTCAGGTCGATGAACTAACCTGTACACATGTCACCAGGGAACTGCTATCTGACGATAGATATAATACTAACTAGCAGATTCCCGGCGAGTCCTGTCCGGTGTACTCATAACCCAATGAGCACCTGTATACATCTTAGGTGATCCAACTGACACCAGTGGCTTGTGAGACCGGCCACCGCCCCTCGTCGGGGTCTCGACTGTACACACTAGTCTACTCCGGAGTATCGATGCCCTGTCTCGAAACTCCCACGACTAGGGACCACAATTAAGGATATGCATATAAACTACCCAACTCTCACGTATATGATCGCCATCATACTGTTGGTAGTAAAGCAAGATCCTAAGGGCTCTATCAAAGTGTAACATGCAATCAGTCACCTGAACATATACACAACTGATAAAGGCAAACCAGATAGCATACTATCATTTCGAGTAAGACTGTCCTACCGGGATAGGTCCTCCGCAATCATTGCAATCACGTACCTGCGATCCAATAATTGACTATGAGGGCACTATCTCCAACAATCTCCCACTTGCACTCAAGGCTAATATTGCGATGTCGACTACTCACAGCCCGTGTGAAACCGAACATCCAACTCCTCTACTAATCAGTTTCACAAAGCCCGTTTGTAAAACTATTGTGTTCGAGAAATAGCCTCAGTGAGTGGATCCGCCTAGAAGTTTCTTTCTGTATCTCTCTTAATCTCAAGTTCGCGGAGAAAGCCATCTCCCGAATTGAGTAGTACCTGTCTTAGAACATGTCTGGATATCTGATGGGACCTTAGTTCATAAATGAACTCCATATCCAGACTTCTTAGACTGAATCGATCACTGAACCTAATCAGTATCGGGCACCTTGCTTCCCACAGTATCCCATTGGACCACCTGTCCACAATACTGTCCCTCGTCAGAGGGAAAACTAAAACTCTGACAAACACTCTGTCATCCATGTCACCTTTGAAGCCTGGAATGATAACCGTCTCCCGAAAGAGGCTGCCGTTATCAAATCCGTAGAACATGTACCAATGTTCTAAAACTGCTTCCTTATGTTTCTCCAGGATTGGATTAATACAAACTTATTGCATCTTGTGCAAAACCAACATTTGGTGTGGTACTTGACATCTCATGATTGACTCAATTGCCTAAGCAAGTGATCTGCCAATCATGCACATCCCTCTCCCCTTTAGTCTATACGACACCTTTAGAGAGGGGTGACTCCATCACCTGCAGGTACACTACCATGCTAGGAGTCAGCTATTCCAAAAACCATTAGAATATCTGTCAAAGTACTCACATTGGGAAACTACCCAAATCCGGATCTAAAACCATAGATCCAGAAACCAGAATGTCAAATATTATATCCATGTCCTGTCTGGAGAAACAACTGTGTGACGACCACAGTACAACCGATCGTAGTATAGGAATTTTACATCCTATTCTGTGTATGTCATCCAGATACCATGACATCACACCCTACTACCTTCTTAACTGATCCATCCCCTATTCTGATTGAAGTCAAACCCATGACTGTCACATCAAAATTAGATGATCTATCTCCGCTATAACTGCTCAAGTCTATAAATAGATATAAGCTACTTGCCCACCACGCTTCCGCTGCTCCCACTGACTACGACAACCCTCCTACCGGGTCTCATAACCTGGAACAACAGTAGTGTCAAGTCTGGGTAGATAAGAACCTCCCTGTCACCGTCCTTGAGCCTACCGAAGTACCTCTCGGGTGTCTGAGGTTACCTACCATACCGGCGGAGTGGCTATTGGAATGTCAAATCTGATTTAATATATATGTCCTATTAAATTTTCCGTAATCGTTCGCGGTTCTGGAATCACTTCCAGTTCTACCATACTCCCACTACTGTTTTCTGAAAAAGATCCATTTTTACTAAAACTGTGGCGAGTCAAGAACAATATCACTATTGATCTTCCAAATGGTAGAATATCAACCCTCGTCATAGCCAGGGTCAACCCACAAACAGCCATTACAGAACCGTGCCCTGAGTTATCCAGTGTCTGGTTTTAAGCATAAGCTGGACAACTCCCCATACCTTAGTTTCTTTTAAGGTACGATCCATTCTATATCCAATACAGAAACTTTGGCACTTATTTAATTGGAACCATATTCGAATCCATGCAGCTGTCTCCAGTGCATATTAACTTAATGGAAAGAGGCTAATCAGCATTACTCAACTTAGGAATCCATCCAATTATGAGTAACCTGAAAGAGAAACACGTTTCTCAAAACCATCACTATCATCTGAATACCAATCACAAGAATCTACATCTTCGATCTCTTTGAAGAATCCCGATACTTGTGATACCTGGTTCTCTACTTTATTCTTATACCCATAACTTCTCAAAACTTAGACCTTGTATTTCTACGAAACACTTGTCTAAATACTAGAGAAGTTATAAGTAAACAGAACATAGTACGAGGACCTACCCCTCTGTCCTGATGGACACTTGGACAACATACAATACTCTGTATAAGTCCGCTGAGTTTAAACAACTCAAAACCTGTGCGTCGTAGGTAGAAAACTGTACCCTGGCGATTTCCTCAAATATCACCAATTACAACGAATTCCGATATAATGAGGATGATCACCTAATTCCCAATATCTTACTCCCACTCATCATCTGTAAAACCATACAGATATGAGAATGAAACCTGGTAAATACATACCCTTGGAGTAAGTGTCTAATCGGGAAAACAGTTTTTCTTTAACAATGCACTGAAACATGAAAATGTTTCGTAGGGGTATCCTGGTATTCATAGCAATGCCTCTTCCATAATCCTATTCATGACTTCAACCGTATATTTTATTGCCATCTCTCCAAATCCCTTTATTTGTCTTTAGTCGTTACCTTCTGTACACCATCGTTAGGCTAACTGGTTTTCTTCCTTCCCTACCGTTCGGCACCAGCCTATGGTTTGGAAGAAGACTATCCAGTAAGCATAATAGGTGTACCCTCCTAAACCAAGGAGTACTCGCATCTCGAGAGAAGGTGACGATAAAAGACAACTGAATAATACCTTATTCTTTTAAAGGTGAAATAGGAGCGGCGATGAAGTACGCGGTTTTGGTCGTGAATGATATCAGTCGCAATTTACTTTGCCCTCTTTCTAATCCCTTTATTTTGTCTTTACATATTACCTTCTGCACACCCTACTTAGGCTAATTGGTTTTCTTCATTCCCTACCTTTCGGCACCAGCCTATGGTTTGGAATAAGACTATCCAATAGGCGTAATAGGTGTACTCTCCTAAACCAAGGAGCTCTCGCAACCTGAGAGAAGGTGATAATAAAAGACAACTGAATAAACCAATTCTATTTCTCCTGAACCTTGATCCATCCTCGAAGAAGTCCCTTCGAGTTCGTATATAACCATACGATGGCTCTATCCAATGGAAGTGGATATCCGTAGTAATACGGGTGTTCTGAGAAATTCAAAGGGCAAAAGAAGGAGTGGCAATGACTTATGCAACTCAGACAATCCATAAGCCAGTATTTTAAGAAGGTTCGGTCAACTTGGTCACTGAGTCATAGTCTAGGGTCGGTCAAAGGTTGCTGCCAAAGAGAGAGAGAGAAAAGAAACACTCTGCGTGCACTCTATCCTAGATCAGAATGGTCATCATTTTATCTAATCCGGAAACCTCCCACTGTCCTGTCAAATTCTCCTCCAAACCTAAAGAAGAATCAATCGGGATCACCCGAAGAGTAAACCAACTCATCAGTGGGAATCAGGATCCAACTCTCATCGCATGATAACGTGATGGAATGCATCCACGTTACTCATACTCCAGAAGGTATGCGCATACTCGGCAAGTTTCAGTTTCTTTAGAAACTCCTGATATAGTTTTTGCCCCATGCTCTTATAACCTTGGCTTTGGTCAAAATGTCATAAGTCACATGCCAAGTTCTACCCATCACTATCTTGTCAATTTGAACCCACCCGCACATGCCCCTGACTTTGGCCAATCGGCAGAACGACTGTCCCAAACTAACTCATCTATCTATGCAACAATTGAATACCCAGCAGCTACCAAACACTATGCCTTAACTTTGGCTAAAATGCATAGCTTGAATACTACTGAATACCCAAAAGAAGTGACGGAGGGCTACGGCTGGTTTTTGGCGAAAAACCTTTAGCGTAGTGAACTTGATATCGCTGAAGGAACCTGATAGCTTTTTAAAATATAGTGGCGAAAACCTTTTGCTAAAGAGGTCACTCCCGGTAAAGGGATCTCGGCTCTTTCCTCGTGGAATGAGGTGCAGGATATTCCACTGAATACCGCTATGCAAAGCAACATGTAATCGACTATAGTAAAGTTATTACCCTGACGCAAACTTCTGTCCAAGGGGTCTTTCCCGGTGAAGGGATATTAGCCCTTGCCTCGTCGAATGAGGTGCTGGATATTCACACCGAATACCGCTATGCATAACAAAAGGAAACGTCTTTGTAACAACACCTTTTAAAATTGTTCCAACAACTGTATACAGGTTTGTTTTAACTTTGCATTGATCAGAATCAACGCAGTCCCATCAAATAATCACACCAGAAAAGAACGAAAATAAAATGTACGTATATGCCATCCGCATTCGTCACTGGGTCCCGTCATCACCCGTTAGGTTACTTAACTAACGACAGAGCGGGGACTGGACTAGCGCGGGTGAAAAACATATACAACATCTAATAGTATATAAACCAATATACAATAATCGCTCCAGGCGTGATAGTATGCAACATTACAGAAAAGTAATAAGCATCACAGAACAATACAGATAATCTGGGATCCCCGAGTTTCACAGAGCCGCTGCTGAAACTCGACGTTCCCCTGTCGTGTGGATAGCCTGTGCAATGAAAACTAGACCCCTACGGGTGCGGCAAGTTACCCGCCAAAACCTGAAGCGAGGTAGTCCCCACAGCATAGTGAATGGAACACCCGGCACTTCACGGAATCCGGTAAATTGAGCACCCCTCCTTGGGTCAACCTGTACCCCTTACGAGTGCGGCGAATAGTCTGCCAATTCTGAAGTGGGGCCCCTCTGCCTCTCAAAGCCATGAGATGCGGACCCGTTGCTTTCCCGAACCCGGCTATCCGTGCACTCCGTCGCGGGGTAAAACCTAGTACAGTAATGAAAAATAGTACAATAGGTACATCAACCGCAACCTGGTCGTGCCCCAAAAGAATATTATACAACAGGCAGTGACGGCAGTCCACAAGTTGGACGCTCGTCCCGCAATATCAAATGTACAAATAAACTCAAACTGTACTACCATTGCACACTGCTATCCACCACGACAAATCCGCAACATTACAGCACAAAACAGAACATCAACGCGAATGTCACGTTCGCAAACCCGTCTAAAAGAGCTATAGCAATCGGACACGGTTTACCGATCAAATGACATTCCCGGTCGGAGATATAATGTAAGCACTGTAAACTAACGTGTTTAAATTTCGATCGACCAAAGACCAAATATTAAAAAGTGGGCCCCACAGCTTACTGGTGAACAGTAACAAAATCTGGGCCAAAACTTTATATACCAAAAACCACAAAATCAAACCAGGAACACACTGTGAAAATTTGGGGCCACGAGCTCACTGTTCAGCCGCGGAAGCGCGGTCAAACCATAGGTTTGACCGCGTTTCCGCGGTGGTATCATCGAGTCACGTGCCCAAATTTCTTCGTCGTTCTTAGAATTCCCTGCACGGATTTTTAAGACATCCAGAAATTAATTTCGACACCGTTTAAAATCAACAGAAACTGTCGTGCAAGGATTTTGTCGTTTTTGATTTTCGGTCGGATCGATGTTTTGAACGCGTTAGCACAAGTTAGTATAGCAAAATGGTTAGGCTCTGATACCACTGTAAGTCTACGCCAGCGCCCCGGCAGTCAACAGACGCCAAATGCGGAACAAAAACTTTTAACTTGGCGCTATCGTATACTTTAACCCGGATCTGCCATTATTGCTAAACTAACAAACTGTAAAGAGTGTAGAATGGTTATACCGAACGATCCGAGTCCTTCGTTCTTCAACCATCATCCCACGCTCCGTTGCGGCTGCTCCGATCTCGTCGATCGCCGATCTCCTCGTCGAGGTGGCACCACATGATCGGTTCTTTAAACGGGCTCCCGCCTCTGACTCGAGGCAACTCGATCGTCAAGTTTGCTAAAAGAGACGACCAAGATTGATGTAGAGAATGAGTAGATGACTTTGTCTCACTTCGTCCAAATCCGTGGACGATCGGTTAATGAAGTTGCCGTGGAAATCGGGTGATGGAATGAAATGAACTGTGAATTCCATACACCCCAAAACTATCATATCTTTTTTTCTCTTGAAATCAAGTGAAGTAAGTAGGAGAGAGAAGGCCGGCCTCTTTATATGATGGAGGGAGGTGACCGTAGGAGGAGGGAGGTGACCACAAGAAATGAAGCTTCTCACAAAATATCTTAAGCTTTAACAAAACTCATTAAAGCTAAAGCATGACTCACAAACCTAGTCATCATGCTTTAATTGCAACCAATGAAAATCCAACACCATTTAATCCTAGTCACCTCATCTAGAATCTTCTAGAACACTGACTCACCATCTCGGAAGAAAAGATAAATCCGTCTTTAACAGAATGTTAAAAGACGGCTGATAGAAAACTGGAAACTGGCAACTTCCAAAAGTGATCCTGAAACGACTTTCAGGATAACCCCGAAACTGTATAAATATACCCGCATTTGTATTACGACCGAATACAAATGCAACTGAGACAAAGATATTATACCTACTCAATATGATACTCGGATCCGGCTTAAACCAAAGCCGACCAGTATCATCTGTCCGAAAATCGACACGTGCGTAAACGCACGTGCATTTTCCGAACCCTGCCATAAAACCATACGGCCTCTACAACGTTTCGCCCGAACTTGGGAAACTGTCTGTGGGGGACTCTAATGACTCGTCAATACCCTGGCAGTGGGTTTAACCACAAACCGTCAGCGGCACTAGCTATGCGTAACGGCTGCCCATAGACTGACCTCAAGGGTGGCCGAGGAGCGAACTCAAGGGAGACCGATGAGCGAACTCCTCCGAAAACCCTACTGAGCCTAACAGTGACAATGTATATACAGTCCGGTCCGTTCGTCAATGAGTATCGCATATCCGCCTAGAGGGCTAGTAACGTCAGACCCCCATTAGCAGTATAAGTCGTATCGGAGTGTAGCCCAGAACGCCCTGAGATACTACTGGAATACCTACCAGTAAATCTCCTGCCTCGGCCGAGGGCTTTGCGTAATGGCTCTCCTAGACACAGCACGATCTCGCCCCCAATACCGGGAGAGACGAATCCCCTGCCGATCCGCTCAGGTGCCTCCATATGGCTCGGGACTGTACCCAAAAGCTACCTGTTTGCACGACTCCTTTGAGCCGTGGTAGGGTAGAAATCAAAGCACAGTGGGAACTCACACGAGACAAATGACGACCTCAGGTCGATGAACTAACCTGTACACATGTCACCAGGGAACTGCTATCTGACGATAGATATAATACTAACTAGCAGATTCCCGGCGAGTCCTGTCCGGTGTACTCATAACCCAATGAGCACCTGTATACATCTTAGGTGATCCAACTGACACCAGTGGCTTGTGAGACCGGCCACCGCCCCTCGTCGGGGTCTCGACTGTACACACTAGTCTACTCCGGAGTATCGATGCCCTGTCTCGAAACTCCCACGACTAGGGACCACAATTAAGGATATGCATATAAACTACCCAACTCTCACGTATATGATCGCCATCATACTGTTGGTAGTAAAGCAAGATCCTAAGGGCTCTATCAAAGTGTAACATGCAATCAGTCACCTGAACATATACACAACTGATAAAGGCAAACCAGATAGCATACTATCATTTCGAGTAAGACTGTCCTACCGGGATAGGTCCTCCGCAATCATTGCAATCACGTACCTGCGATCCAATAATTGACTATGAGGGCACTATCTCCAACAATAGGCTCAGTAGAGTTTCTGGATGAGCTCGCTCATCAGCCTCTCTTTTGCTCAATACATGGGCAGCCGTTACGTACATCTAGTACCACTGACGTGCTTGTGGTTAAACCCACTTCCAGAGTATTGACGAATATTTAGAGTCCCCACAGAGTGTTTCCCAAGTTCGGGAGAAACGTTGTAGAGGACGTATGGTTTTATGGCAGGGTTCGAACATACACGTGCACTTGTGCACGTGTCATGGTTCGGACAGATAATACTAGTAGGCTTTGGTTTAAGTCGAATCCTAGTATTAAATTGTGTTGGAATATTTTCGTCTCATTGCATTCATATTCAGTCGGAATATGGATGCGGGTATGTATATACAGATGTGGGGTAATCCTGTAATTCGTTACGGGAATACTTTTGAAGTTGCCAAATTTCTTTTCTCGGATTAAACTTTTGGTTTAAAGTTTAATTAAGTTGAATGTATGTGTATTTCTTGTGGCCAAAATTCATTCATGATTCGTTCATATTTCGAAATTGGGGGGTGCTGCCAACTTCTTTTGGGGAATCATTGGTGAGGTGGCATGAGTGGATAAGGTTTTTCTTTTGCATTAAATTGTTTTTGTCCATGCTTAAGGTCTTTTGTGATATTTTGTTAAGGATATTTTTCCTTATTCTTACCACTTGTTTTTGCATATGGTCACCTCTCCAATCAATCCCCAAAAAACCCCTTTTTCTCCTCAATGGCCGAGCACATTGATGTGCAGATGGTGACCGAGCCCATTTTATGGGTGAGGAAATTTTTTCCTTTGCAAAAACCCTTTGCTCACTTCATCACATCTCATCGTGGCAACTTCATTTACCTTCATCCAATTCATTGGGTGTCTTGAGACAAAATATTCTACACTCTCTCTACTTCAATCTTGAACATGTCGGCTGACAAACTTCATGTCCGAGTTGCCTCGGTATAGAGGCGGGAGCCCGTATAAAGATTCGTTGTCGTGGTGCTACTTCGACGAGGAGATCGGAGATCGAACGAGATCGGAGATGCCGCGAGGAGCGTAGGATGATGGCTAAAGACCAAAGGACACGGATCGATCGGTATAGCCATTCTAACATCTTTGTAGTTTACTAGTTTTCTGTTAATGGCATGATCCGGGTGAAAGTCTATGTTAGCGCCAGTTCATAAAAGGTTTTTTTTTCCGCGTTTAGCCTCGGATTCACGGCCGTGGCGCTACCGAAAACTTACATGGTATCAGAGCCACGCCATTAACCTATACTAGCTTTTTCGAACATGTTTAAAATATCGATAAAACAAAATTTCCAAAATCGCATTTCCGTATTTCAAGTTTTTGCCGAATTTTAAAGTGGTCGAAAAATCATTTTCAGTATATCAGAAAATCGTTCAGGCTTTTTTAAGAACCTTCAAGAAATTTGAGAGCGAGTTCTCACCATCGGACCGTGGAACCGCGGCTAAACCAACATGTTTGCCACGGTTGCGCGGCGGTATGGTGGCAACAGTGCACCATATTTCTTCTGGGTGTCTTTCATATGGAATTGTGGTTTCTGGAATATTTTGTTTGGGCCCAGATTTGTTAGAGTACTGGATTTGTACTTGGGGCCCACTTCGGGAAATTTTGTCGATCGGGATTTTAAGTATGTTAGTTTACTGTGCATTATATTATTATATGCGATCGTGAATGTCATTCGAGCGGTAAATCTTGTCTAATTGCAATAGTCCTTTTAGACAGGTTTTGGGAACGTGACATTCACGTTGATGTTCTGTGTTGTGCTGTGATGTTGCGAATTGTCGTGGTGGATAGCTTGCGTGCAATGGTAGTGCAGTTTGGATATATTTGTACATTTGGTATCGTGGGGCGAGCGTCCGACTTGTGGACTGCCGTCACTGCCTGTTTGTATATTATTCTTTCGGGGCATGACCGGGTTGAGGTCGATGTACCCGTTGTACTTATTTTCTTTTCTGTACTAGTCTTACCCCGCGCTGGGGTGCACAGATAGCCAGGTTCTGGAGGGCAACGTGCCCGCATCTCATGGCTTTGAGATGGAGGGGGCCTCACCCTATAATTGGCGGGCTATTCGCCGCACTCGTAGGGGGTACACATTGACCCATGTTGGAGTGCCCAAGTTACCGGATTCCGTGAAATGCTGGGTGGTCCATTCACTTTGCTGAAGGGGGATGCCTCGCTTCTAGTTTTGGCGGGTAACTTGCCGCGCTCGTAGGGGTCTAGGTTTTCATTGCACAGGCTATCCATAAGACCAGGGGAACGTCGGGTTTCATTTGCGGCTCAAAGGAAACCCGAGGCTCCTAGATTATCTGTATTATTCTGTGATGCTTATTACTTTTCTGTGATGTTGCATTTATCACGCCTGGAGCGATTATTGTATATTGCTATATACATATACTAGTAGATGTTCTATATGTTTTACACCCGCGCTAGTCCAGTCCCCGCTCTGTCGTTAGTTAAGTAACCTAACGGGTGATGACGGGACTCAGTGGCGAATGCGGATGGCATATACGTACATTTTATTTTCGTTCTTTTCTGGTGCGATTAATTGATGGGACTGCATTGATTTTGATCAATGCAAGGAAAACAAACCTATTCTGATGTTGTTGGAACAATTTTCAAAAAGTTGTTATTACAAAGACGTTTTCTTTTGTTTTACATAGCGGTATTCGGTTATGAATATCCAGCACCTCATTCGACGAGGTAAGGGCCGAGATCCCTTCACCGGGAGTGACCCCTTGGGCAGAAGTTTGCGTCAGGGTAATAACTTCACTATAGTCGATTACTTTTTGCTTTGCATCGTGGTATTCAGTTTGGAATATCCTGCACTTCATTCTACGGGGAAAGAGCCGAGATCCCTTCACCGGGAGTGACCTCTTTAGCAAAGGTTTTCACCACTATATATTTATAAAAAGCTATCAGGTTCCTTCAACGATACCAAGTTCATTACGTTAAAGGTTTTTCGCCAAAAACCATTCGTAGCCCTCTGTCATTTTAGATGGGTAGAACTTAGTATTCATGCTATGTTTGTTGGCCTACGTCAAGGCATAGTGTATGATAGCTATTTGTTACTTTTCTATTGAATAGATAGATGTGTTGGTTTAGGACAGTCGTACTACTTTTTTGGCCTACGTCAAGGGTATGTACGGGTGGGTTCAAATTAAGCTGGACAATGACGGGTAGAACTTGACATATGACTTATGATTTGTTGGCCTACGTCAAGGCCATAAGAGCATGGGATAAAAACCACATCAGGAGTTTCAAACATACAGGAAACTTGACAGGCATGCGCATACCTTCTGGAGTGTGATAACGTGAGTGGATTCCATCACGTTATCATGCGATGAAAGTTCGATTCCGATTCCCACTGATGAGTTGGTTTACTCCTCGGGTGATCCCCACTAATTCTTCTTTCAGGTTTGGAGGAGAATTTGAGGAAACAATGGGAGGTTTCCTGATTAGATAAAGTGATAACCATTCTAATCTAGGTTAGAGTGCATGCAGAGTGTTTTTTTTCTCTCTCTCTATTTGGCGGCGACCATGGCCCGACCCTAGACTATGACTCAGTAACCAAGTTGACCGAACTTTCTTAAAAAACTGGCTTTTGGATTGTATGAGTTGCATACATCATTGCCACTCTTTATTTTACCCTTTGCATTTCTCCAGAACACCCCGTATTACTGTGAACATCCACTTCCATTGGATAAATCCATCGTATGGTTATATACGAACTCGAAGGAATTTGTTCCAGATTCAAGGATGGATTCTGGTTCTGGAGAGATTGAATAGGAATATTCAGTTGTCTTTTCCTTTTACCTTCTTTCAGGTTGTGAGGGCTCCTAGGATTAGGAGAGGGTACACCTATTACGCTTATTGGATAGCCTTCTTCCAAACCATAGGCAGGTGCCGAAAGGTAGGGAAATGAGAAAACCAATTAGCCTAAGTTGGGTGTACAGAAGGTAATAAGTAAAGACAAATAAAGGGATTAGAAAGAGGGCAAAGTAAATTGTGACTGCTATCATTCACGATTAAACCGTGTAGTTCATCGCCACTCCTACTTCACATTTCCATTTCTCCGGTTCAGGAGAAATAGAATAAGGTTTATTCAGTTGTCATTTATCATCACCTTCTCTTAGGTTGCGAGTACTCCTAGGATTAGGAGAGTACACCTATTACGCTTATTGGATAGTCTTCTTCCAAACCATAGGCTGGTGCCGAAAGGTAGAGAATGAAGAAAACCATTAAGCCTAACGATGGTGTACAGAAGGTAATGAGTAAAGACAAATAAAGGGATTTGGAGAGATGGCAAGGAAATAAATGGCTATAGTCATGAATCTGGATAATGGAAGAGGTATTACTAGGAATACCTGGACACCCCTTCGAAACATTTTCATGTTTCAGTTTCACTTTGCATTATTAATTGAAAACTGATTTCCCAATTAGACCCCTTGCTCCAGGGTATGTATTTATCAGGTACGATTCTCACATCTGTAAGGTTTTACAGATGATGAGTGGGAGTAAGTTATTGGGAATTAGGTGATCATCCTCATTATATCGGAATTCGTTGAAATTGGTGATATTTGAGGAAATCGCCTGGGTACAGTTTTCAACCTACGATGCACAGGGTTTGAGTTATTAAACTCATGGGACTTATACAAAGTATTGTATGTTGTCCAGTGTCCATTAGGACAAAGGGGATTGTTCTCGTACTGTATTCTGTTTACTTGTGACATCTCAAGTTTTAGACAAGCGTTTCGTAGAAATACAAGGTGTAAGTTTTGAGAAGTAATAGGTAAAAGAATAATGTAGAGAACCAGGTGTTGCAAGTATCGGGATTTTTCAAGGTGATCGAAGATGTAGATACTTGTGTATGGTATTCAGTTGATAGTAATGGTTATGATAAACTTATTTCTCTTTCAAGTTACTCATAATTGGATGCACTCCTAAGTTGAGTAATGCTGATCGGCCTCTGACATGCACTGGAGACAGCTGCATAATTTGAATCTGGTTCCAATTTAATCAATGCCTCAATTTCTATATTGTATATAGAAACGGTGTTAAGGTATGGGGAATTGTCCGGCTTATGCTTAAAACCAGACTCTGGATAACTCAAGGCAAGTTTCTGTAATGGCAGTTTGTGGGTTAATCGGGCTTTGAAGAGGAATGATTTTCTACCATCTGGAAGATCAATAGTGATATTGTTCTTGACTCGCCACATTTTTAGTAAAATGGTTTTTTTTCCAGAAAAAAGTAGTGGGAGTATGGTAGAACTGGAAGTGATTCCAGAATCACAAACGATTACTGAAAATTTAATAAGAATCTAAAGATTCAATCAGGTTTGACATTCCATTAGCCACTCCGCAGATATGGATGGTAACCTCAGGCACCCGAAAGGTACTCCGGTATCCTCAAGGACGGTGACAAGGAGGTTCTTGTTTACCCAGACTTGACACTACTGTTGTTCCAAGCTTTGAGACCCGGCAGGAGGATGAGTATAGCGTCGTTCTAAACTAGCTTTAGAAGTGCACGTGTATATGACTCTGCCAGAGGGTTGTCGTAAACAGTGGGAGCAGCGGAAGCATAGTGGGCAAGTAGCTTATGTCTATTTATAGACTAAAGCAGATATAGCGGAGATAGATCATCTATTTTTGATGTGACAGTCATGGGCTTTGACTTCATCAGAATTAGGGATGAATCTGTTAAGAAGTTAGTAGTGTAAGTGCACGGCGGCGCCCCGGCCGTCGATCCGACGCCGGAAATGCGGAAACGAAAAACTTTGCGAAACTTGCAAACCGGCACCACCGCGCACTTTTAACCCGGATCCGGCCATTAACCTAACTACTAGCAAACTAAAAGATGGGTAGAGAGATATACCAAGCGATCCGTGTCCTTCGGTCTTCGTCTCCACTCCGATCTCCTCGCGGAATCTCCGGTCGTCGCCTCCTCGTCAAAACGGGCACCACATCGCCGGGTTCTTTTACGGGCTCCCACCTCTGGACCGAGGCAACTCGGGCGCGAAGTTGGCTAGCCGACGCATCCAAGATTTTCTGTAGATGTAGTGTAGTAGGCTATGTCTCTTTGGGGTATATGAAGTTTCCTTTGAAGATGATGGAGGTGAATCAAGAACTTTGGAGAGAGGTGAGAAAAATATAGTAAGCCAAAAATGTGAGATCAATAACAATTTCCCACACACTAGGAAAATGAACACTCTCCCTCTCTCTCCCTTGAAGTGGCCGGCCCCTCATCTCAAAAATGGTGGGATCAAAAATGCAATAAAGCAAGAAGGAATATGTATGATAAAATGAGAAGGGAAAAGGTCACACCATTTTCCAATCAAAACCCCACTCAATCTCATCACATTAAATGCTAGCAAAGTGATGGAAGAAGAATATAATGATGATGGTCATATCATAATCCCTCAAATGCAAGACACCCCCTCCACAATAAGTTATTTGCAAACTTGCAAATAACCCTCTCCATCGGAAAGTCCGGCCGCGAAGGAACAAAAGAAAACTAGCCGGAACGGAATGTAAACTGGCAACTTCAGAAAACTTATCCCGTAATAAATTACAGGAAAACCCCGCGACTGCATATACATGCCCGCATTTGTATTCCCTCTGAATACAAATGCAAAGAGACAAAATCTACACTGTCTAATACTAGGATCCGGCTTAAACCAAAGCCCGCTAGTAAAATCCGTCCGATCACGATCCGTGCAATACCGCACGTATCTGATCGAACCCTGCCATATCTCCATACGGCCTCTACAACGTTTCGCCCGAAACTTGAGTAACTGTGTGTGGTGGACTCTAAAGACTCGTCAATACTATGGCTGTGGATTTAACCACTAGCACGTCAGAGGTATTAGCCATACGTGACGGGCTACCAGCAATTGACCAAAAGGGACATCGATGATCGAACTCATCCTGACACCCTATTGATCCTGTCAGTGAAAATATTCGTACAGTCCGGTCCGTTCGTCTATGAGCATCGCATGGCGGGCCTAGGGGGTTGGTAAGAGTCAGACCACCAAAAGCGGTACAAGTCGTGTCGGAGTGTAGCCCAGAACACCCTGAGATACTACTGGAAAACCTACCAGTAAATCTCCTGCCTTGGCCAAGGACTTTTCATGTACTGGCTCTCCTAGACACAACGCGACCTCACCCCCAATACCAGGAGAGACGAACACCTGCAGATCCGCTCACTGCCTCCATGTGGCTCGGGACTGTACCCAACTAAAACCTGTTTGCACGTCTCCTTTGAGCATGGTAGGGTAGTAATCAAAGCACAGTGGGAACTCACACGAGACAAATGACGATCTCAGGTCGATGAACTAACCTGTACACATGTCACCAGGGAACTGCTATCTGACGTCTGGTATAATCCCAACTAGCAGGTTCCCGGCGAGTCCTGTCCGGTGTACTCATGACCCAATGAGCACCTGTATACATCTTAGGTGAACCAACTGACACCAGTGGCTTGTGAGACCGGCCACCTCTCCTCGTCGGGGTCTCGACTGTATACACTAGTCTACTCTGGAGAATCGATGCCCTGTCTTGAAACTCCCACGACCAGGGGAACTTTTAAGGATGTGCTTATAGACCCCAGTTCCCACGTATATGATCGCCCTCATACTGCTGGTAGTCAAGCAAGAATCCTAGGGGCTCTATCAATGTGTAATAGCGACTCGTAAGGTCACCTAAAGCAGTACACGATGATAAAGATAAACCAGATAGCATACTATCATCTTGAGTAAGACTGTCCTACCGGGATAGGTCCTCCCTCAATCATTGCAATCACGTGCCTGTGATCCAATAATTGACTCTGAGGGCACTATCTCCAACAATCTCCCATTTTCACTCAAGGCTAATTATTGCAATGTCGCATACTCACAGCTCGTGTGATACCGAACACCCAACTCCTCTACTAGTCAGTCTCACAAAGCTCGTTTGCGAAACTATTGCGTTCGAGGAATAGCCTCAGTGAGTGGATCCGCTGTGATGTTTCTTTCTATGTCTCTCTTTATCTCATGTTCGCGGAGAAAGCCATCTCCCGAAATGAGCAATACCTGTCTTAGAATACGTCTGGATATCTGATGGGACCTAGCTCATAAATGAACTCCAAATCCAAACTTCTTAGACTATATCGTCAACTGAACTTAATCAGTATCCTGCGCCATGCCTTCCCTCAGTATCCACCTGGACCACCTGTCCAAAACACTGCCCCTCTTCAGAGGGAAAACTATAACTCTGACAGTCATTCTGTCATCCAGGTCACCTTGGAAGCCTGGAATGATAACCGTCTCCTAAAGGAGGCTGCCGTTATCATTTCCCTAGAACATCCACTTATGTTCTAAAACTGCTTCCGATTGTTTCTCCAGGATTGGATCAATATCAACTTATTACATCTACTGCAAAAACAACATCTGGTGTGGTACTTGACATCTCATGATTGACTCAATTGCCTAAGCAAGTGATCTGCCAATCATGCACATCTCTCTCCCCTTTAGTCTGTAAGACACCTTTAGAGAGGGTGACCCCATCACCAGCAGGTATACTACCGTGCCAGGAGTCGTCCATTCTAAATACTCATAGAATGTTGTCAAAGTACCCAGATTGGGAAACTACCCAAATCTAGATCTAAAACCATAGATCTAGTGACCAGAATGTCTGATATAAGATCCAATTCCTATGTGGAGAAACTACTGTGTGACAACCAAAGTATAACCGATCGTAGTATAGGAATATCTCTTCCTACTCTGTGTATGTCATCAAATACCAGGACATCACACCCTACTACCTTCTTAACAGATCCATCCCCTATCCTGATGAAGTAAAATCTATGACTGTCACATCAGAAATAGATGATCTATCTCCGCTATATCCGCTTTAGTCTATAAATAGACATAAGCCACTTGTCCACCATGCTTCCGCTGCTCCCGCTGCTCCCACTGACTACGACAACCCTCTGGCAGAGTCATATAGACATGCACTTCTAAAGCTAGTTTAGAACGACGCTATACTCATCCTCGTGCCGGGTCTCATAGTCTGGAACAATAGCAATGGCAAGTCTGGGTAAACAAGAACCTCCCTGCCACCGTCCTTGAGCATACCGAAGTACCTCTCGAGTGCCTGAAGTTACCCACCATATCTGCGGAGTTGCCAATGGAATGTCAAACCAGATTGAATCTTTAGGTTCTTATCAAATCTTCAGTAATCGTTTACGGTTCTGGAATCACTTCTAGTTCTACCATACTCCCACTACTGTTTTCTGAAAAAATCCATTTTTGTTAAAACTGTGGCGAGTCAAGAACAATATTGCTATTGATCTTCCAGATGGTAGAAAATCAACCCTAATCATAGCCCGGGTCAACCCACAAACAGCCATTACAGAAATGTGCCTTGAGTTATCCAGAGTCTGGTTTCAAGCATAAGCCGGACAACTCCCCGTACCTTAACAATGTCAAGATATGAACCGTTCTATATCCAATATAGAAACAGAGGCACTAATTTAATTGAACCAGATTCAAATCATGCAACTGTTACCAGTGCATGTTAACTAAATGGAAGGAGGCCGATCAGCGTAACTCAACTTAGGAATGCTTCCAATTATGAGTAACCTGAAAGAGAAGCAAGTTCTCTTAATCTTTACTATCAACTATATACCATTCACAAGTATCTACATCTTCGATCTTCTTGAAGAATCCTGATACTTGCAATACCTGGTTCTCTACTTTTACTCATATACCTATAACTTCTCAAAACTTGGACCCTGCGTTTCTACGAAACACCTGTCTAAGAACTAGAGAAGTCACAAGTAAACAGAATATAGTACGAGTACCTACCCCTCTGTCCTAATGGACACTGGACAACATACAATACTCTGTATAAGTCCCTTGAGTCAAATGACTCATTCACTGTGTGTCGTAGGTTGAAAACTGTACTTATGGTTAAGAAGAATTACACCGCTGTCTAATGCTCCTTACCTAACCATCCACTAATATAGGTAAATGTCATAGACATAATTTCAAAAAGGTATATCTCACTCTATAAAAATAGACGTACAGATATATCAATTTGAAATTGGTGCATAACAACGGATATTCAAAACCAAATATTTGCCGTCCGGCAAACAACCCAGGTGATTTCCTCAAATATCACCAATTACAACGAATTCCGATATAATGAGGATGATCACCCAATTCCTAATAACTTACTCCCACTCATCATCTGTAAAACCATACAGATGTGAGAATCAAACCTGGTAAATACATACCCTGGAGTAAGTGTCTAATTGGGAAATCAGTTTTCTTTTAACAGTACACAGTGAAACTGAAACATTGAAATGTTTCGACGGGGTATCTCGGTATTCCTAGTAATGCCTCTTCCATTATCCAGATTCACAACTGTAACCGTATATTTCTTTGCCATCTCTCCAAATCGCTTTATATGTCTTTAGTCATTACCTTCTGTACACCCCTTTAGGCCAAATGGTTTTCTTCCTTCCCTACCGTTCGGCACCAGCCTATGGTTTGGAAGAAGACTATCCAATAAGCATAATGGGTGTACTGTCCTAATCTTAGGAGCTCTCACAAAGCGAGAGAAGGTGAAGATAAAAGACAACCGAATAAACCTTATTCCTATTTCTCCTGAACCAGAATCCATCCGCGAACTGGAACAAGTTCCTTTCGAGATCGTATATAACCATACGATGGAGTATCCAAATAAACTGTGGATCTTCGTAGTGATACGGAGTGTCCTGGAGAAATACAAAGGTGATTTAGGATTGGTGAAGAAACACTTGGTTTGGTCGTGAATAGCAGTCGCAATTTACTTTGCCCTCTTACTGATCCCTTGATATGTCTTTACTTAATACCTTCTGTACACCATCGTTATGCTAATTGGTTTTCTTCATTCCCTACCATTCGGCACCTGCCTATGGTTTGGAAGAAGACTATCCAATTTGCGTAATAAATGTACTATCTCCTAAACCAAGGAGTACTCGCAACCTGAGAGAAGGTAAAAGGAAAAGACAACTGAATAGTCCTATTCGTTTTCTCCAGAACCGGAAACCATCCTCGAATAAATTCCTTCGAGTTCGTATATAACCATACGATGGTTTTGTCCAATGGAAGTGGACGTTCATAGTAATACGGGGTGTCCTGGAGAAAAGGGTAAAAGTAGGAGTGGCAATGAGGTTTGCAACTCTGACAATCCAAAAGCCAATGTTTAAGAAGGTTCGGTTAATTTTGGTCACTGAGTCATAGTCTAGGGTCGGGTCAATGGTCGCTTCCAAAGAGAGAGAGAAAAGAAACACTCAGCGTGCACTCTAATCTAGATCAGAATGGTTATCACTTTATCTAATCAGGAAACCTCCCACTGTAACCTCAAATTCTTCTCCAAACCCGAAAGAAGAATTAGTTGGGATCACCCGAGGAGTAAACCAACTCATCAGTGGGAATCGGGATCCAACTATCATCGCATGATAACGTGACGGAATCCGCTCACGTTATCACACTCCAGAAGGTATGCGCATATCTGGTAAGTTTCAGTTTCTTTAGAAACTCCCGATGTGGATTTTTGCCCCATGCTCTTATGACCTTGACGAAGGCCAACAAATCATAAGTCACATGTCATGTTCTACCCGTCATTGTCCAGGTTAATTTGAACCCACCCGTACAAGCCCTTGACGAAGGCCAACAAGGCTATACGACTGTCCCAAACCAACGCATCTATCTATGCAGCAGAAAGGTAACAAGCAGCTACCATACACTATGCCTTGACGAAGGCCAAAAAACATAGCATGAATACTACGTGCTACCCGTCTGAAATGACGGAGGGCTACGAATGGTTTCTGGCGAAAAACTTTAACGTAATGAACTTTATATCGTTGAAGGAACCGGATAGCTTTAAAAAAATAGTGGCGAAAACCTTTGCTAAAGAGGTCACTCCCGGTGAAGGGATCTCGGCTCTTTCCCCGTAGAATGAGGTGCAGGATATTCCAACTGAATACCACGATGCAAAGCAAAAGTAAACGACTATAGTGAGGTTATTTCCCTGACGCAAACATCTGTCCAAGGGGTCACTCCCGGTGAAGGGATCTCGGCCCTTGCCTCGTCGACTGAGGAGCAGGATATTCCAACTGAATACCACTGTGCAAAAAAAAAGTGAACGTCCTTGCAATAACAGCTTTTTGAAAAATATTCCAACAACATCAGAATAGGTTTGTTTAGCTTGCATTGATCCGAATCAACGCAGTCCCATCAATTGATCACACCAATAAAGAACGAAAATAATGATGTACGTATATGCCATCCGCATTCGCCACTGGGTCCCGTCATCACTCGTTATGTTTCTTAACTAACGACAGAGCGGGGACTGGACTAGCGCGGATGCAAAACATATACAACATCTACTAGTATATATATCAATATATAATATTTCGCTCAAGGCGTGATAAAATGCAACATCACAGAAATGTAATCAGCATCACAGAACAATACAGATATCTGGGATCCCCGGGTTTCATAGAGCCGCTACTAAAACAAGACGTTCCCCTGGTCGTGTGGATAGCCTATGCAATGAAATCCTAGACCCCTACGGGCGCGGCAAGCTACCCGCCAAAACCTGAAGCGAGGCAGCCCACTTCAGCAACGTGAATGGACTACCCAGCACTTCACGGAATCCGGCAACTTGGGCACCCCTCCTTGGGTCAACCTGTACCCCCTACGAGTGCGGCGAATAGCCCGCCAATTCTAGAGTGAATCCCCCTCCGTCTCAAAGCCATGAGATGCGGGCTCGTTGCCCTCTAGAACCCGGCTATCCGTGCACCCCACTGCGGGGTAATCCTAGTACAAAAAGTAAAATATACATACAACGGGTACATCGACCTCGACCCGGTCGTGCGCCAAAAGAATAATATACAAACAGGCAGTGACGGCAGTCCACATGTCGGACCCTCGCCCCGCAATATCAAATGTACATAATAAACCAAACTGTACTACCATTGCATCCAGGCTATCCCCCACGACCAATCCGCAACAACACAGCACAATCACATAACATCAATGTGAATGTCACGTTTGCAAATCCGTCTAAAAGGGCTATATCAGATAGACTGTATTTACCGATCGAGTGACATTCACGGTCGCAGATATAATGTAAATACTATGAACTAACATGTTTAAAATTTTGGATCGACTGAATTTTCCGAAGTGGGCCCCAAGCACAACTGCAGCACTCAAAAACTTCTGGGCCCAAAACGAATATACCAGAAACCCTATTTCCATGTCAGAAGCCTACTGTGAAAATTTGGTACGGTTTTTCCACAAAACGGCGGCGGTTCCACGGCCAAATCGTGGTTTTGGCCGCTAAACCGCCGCGCTACAATAACATCAGCGTACCAAAATTTCCCAGAATTCATAAAAAACCCTGCACGTAATTTTCCAATGTACCAAATAATTTTTAGAGTACAGAAAAATTCGACAGAAAGTACGACATGGAAATACGGTTTTTGAAAATCTGTTCGATCGAATTTGTAAACACGTTAGAGCAAGCTAGACTAGGTTAATGGCGTGGCTCTGATACCATTCTAAGTGCACGGCGGCGCCCCGGCCGTCGATCCGACGCCGAAAATGCGGAAACGAAAAACTTTGCGAAACTTGCAAACCGGCACCACCGCACACTTTTAACCCAGATCGGGCCATTAACCTAATTACTAGCAAACTAAAAGATGGGTAGAGAGATATACCAAGCGATCGATGTCCTTCGGTCTTCGTCTCCACTCCGATCTCCTAGCGGAATCTCCGATCGTCGCCTCCTCGTCAAAACGGGCACCACATCGCCGGGTTCTTTTACGGGCTCCCACATCTGGACCGAGGAAACTCGGGCGCGAAGTTGGCTAGCCGACGCATCCAAGATTTGCTGTAGATGTAGTATAGTATGCTATGTCTCTTTGGGGTATATGAAGTTGCCTTTAAGATGATGGAGGTGAATCAAGAACTTTGGAGAGAGGTGAGAAAAATGTAGGAAGCCAAAAATGTGAGATCAATAACAATTTCCCACACACTAGGAAAATGAACACTCTCCCTCTCTCTCCCTTGAAGTGGCCGGCCCCTCATCTCAAAAATGGTGGGATCAAAAATGCAATAAAGCAAAAAGGAATATGTATGATAAAATGAGAATGAAAAAGGTCACACCATTTTCCAATCAAAACCCCACTCAATTTCATCACATTAAATGCTAGCAAAGTGATGGAACAAGAATATAATGATGATGGTCATATCATAATCCCTCAAATGCAAGACACCCCCTCCACAATAAGTTATTTGCAAACTTGCAAATAACCCCCTCCATCGGAATGTCCGGCCGCGAAGGAACAAAAGAAAACTGGCCGGAACGGAATGCAAACTGGCAACTTCAGAAAACTGATCCCGTAATAAATTACAGGAAAACCCCGCGACTGCATATACATGCCCGCATTTGTATTCCCTCTGAATACAAATGCAAAGAGACAAAATCTACACTGTCTAATACTAGGATCCGGCTTAGACCAAAGCCCGCTAGTAAAATCCGTCCGATCACGATCCGTGCAATACCGTACGTATCTAATCGAACCCTGCCATATCTCCATACGGCCTCTACAGCGTTTCACCCGAAACTTAAGTAACTGTGTGTGGTGGAATCTAAAGACTCGTCAATACTATGGCTGTGGATATAACCACTAGCACGTCAGAGGTATTAGCCATACGTGACGGGCTACCAGCTATTGACCAAAAGGGACGTCGATGATCGAACTCATCCTGACACCCTACTGAGCCTGTCAGTGAAAATATTCGTACAGTCCGGTCCGTTCGTCTATGAGCATCGCATGGCGGGCCTAGGGGGTTGGTAAAAGTCAGACCCCCAAAAGCGGTACAAGTCGTGTCGGAGTGTAGCCCAGAACACCCTGAGATACTACTGGAATACCTACCAGTAAATCTCCTGCCTTGGCCAAGGACTTTTCATGTACTGGCTCTCCTAGACACAGCGCGACCTCACCCCCAATACCGGGAGAGACGAACCCCTGCAGATCCGCTCACTGTCTCCATATGGCTCGGGACTGTACCCAACTAAAACCTGTTTGCACGTCTCCTTTGAGCGTGGTAGGGTAGTAATCAAAGCACAGTGGGAACTCACACGAGACAAATGACGATCTCAGGTTGATGAACTAACCTGTACACATGTCACCAGGGAACTGCTATCTGACGTCTGGTATAATCCTAACTAGCAGGTTCCCGGCGAGTCCTGTCCGGTGTACTCATAACCCAATGAGCACCTGTATACATCTTAGGTGAACCAACTGACACGAGTGGCTTGTGAGACCGGCCACCGCCCCTCGTCGGGGTCTCGACTGTATACACTAGTCTACTCTGGAGAATCGATGACCTGTCTCGAAACTCCCACGACTAGGGACCTTTTAAGGATGTGCTTATAGACCCCAGCTCCCACGTATATGATTGCCCTCATACTGCTGGTAGTCAAGCAAGAATCCTAGGGGCTCTATCAACGTGTAATAGCGACTCGTAAGGTCACCTAAAGCAGTACACGATGATAAAGATAATCCAGATAGCATACTATCATCTTGAGTAAGACTGTCCTACCGGGATAGGTCCTCCCTCAATCATTGCAATCACGTGCCTGTGATCCAATAATTGACTCTGAGGGCACTATCTCCAACAAGTAGGGTGTGATGTCCTCGTTTTTGGATTACATGCACGATGTAGGAAGTAAAATTCCTATACTACGATTGGTTATACTGTGGTTGTCACACAGTGGTTTCTCCACATAGGATATGTATATTATATCAGACATTCTAGTTACTAGATATATGGTTTTAGATCTAGATTTGGGTATTTTCCTAATCTGGGTACTTAGGCAGTATTCTAAAGGTATTTTAGAATGGACGACTCCTAGCATGGTGGTGTACCTGTAGGTGATAGAGTCACCATCTCTAAAGGTGTCTTACAGACTAAAGGGGAGAGGGATATGCATGATTGACATATCACTTGCTTGGGCAATTGAGTCAATCATGAGATGTTAAGTACCACACCATATGTTGTTTTTGCACTAGATGCAATAAGTTGATATTAATCCAATCCTAGAGAAACGTTCGGAAGCAGTTTTATGAATATAAGTATATATGTTCTAGGGATTTGATAACAGCAGCCTCCTTCGGGAGACGGTTATCATTCCAGGCTTCTAAGGTGACCCGGATGACAGAGTGACTGTCAGAGTTATAGTTTTCCCTCTGACGAGGGGCAGTAGTTTGGACAGGTGGTCCAAGCGGATACTGAGGGAGGTGTGGCGCAGGATACTGATTAGGTTCAGTTGACGATACAGTGTAAGATGTTTGGATTTGGAGTTCATTTATGAACTAGGTCCCATCAGATATCCGAACATATTCTAAGATAGGTATTACTCAATTCGGGAGATGGCTTTCTCCGCAAACTTGAGATTAAGAGAGACATAGAAAGAAACATCAGGGCGGATCCACTCACTAAGGCTATTTCTCGAACACAATAGTTTTACAAACGAGCTTTGTGACACTGATTAGTAGAGGAGGTTGGTGTTCGGTATCACACGGGCTGTGAGTATGCGACATCGCAATAATTAGCCCTAAGTGCAAGTGGGAAATTGTTGGATATAGTGCCCTCAAAGTCAATTATTGGATCGCAGGCATGTGATTGCAATAATTGAGGAGGACCTATACCGGTAGGACAGTCTTACTCGAGATGATAGTATGCTATCTGGTTTATCTTTATCATCGTGTACATGCTTTAGGTGACATTACAGATCATTATTACACGTTGATAGAGCCCATAGGATTCTTGCTTGACTACCAGCAGTATGATGGCGATCATATACGTGAGAGTTGGGTAGTCTATAAGGACATCTTTAAATGTGTCCCTCATCGTAGGAGTTTCGAGACAAGGTATCGATACTCCGGAGTAGACTAGTGTATACAGTCGAGACCCCCACGAGGGGCGGCGGTCGGTCGAACAAACTATTGGTGTCAGTTGGTTCACCTGAGATGTATACAGGTGCTCATTGGGTTATGGGTACACCGGATAGGACTCGTCGGGAACCTGCTATTTCGTATTGTACCTAGCGTCAGATATCAGTTCCCTGGTGACATGTGTACAGGTTAGTTCATTGACCTGAGATCGTCATTTTTCTCGTGTGAGTTCCCACTGTGATTTGATTACCACCCTACCATGGCACAAAGGATTCATGCAAACAGGTTTTAGTTGGGTACAGTCCCGAGCCACATGGAGGCAGTGAGCGGATCGGCACGGGTTTCGTCTCTCCCAGTATTGAGGGTGAGATCGCACTGTGTCTAGGAGAGCCATTACACGAAGTCCTTGGCCAAGGCAGAAGATTTGCTGGTAGGTATTCCAGTAGTATCTCAGGGTGTTCTGGGCTGCACTCCGACATGACTTATACCGCTTTTAAGAGTCTGACGTTACCAAGCGCCTAGGCCCGATATGTGATACTCATAGACGAACGGACCAGACTGTACGGATATTGTCACTGATAGGCTCAGTAGGGTTTCTGGATGAGTTCGCTCATCAGCCTCCCTTTTGCTCAATACATGGGAAGCCGTTACGTACAGCTAGTACCACTGACATGCTTGTGGTTAAACCCACTGCCAGAGTATTGATGAGTCTTTAGAGTCCCCCAAATAGAGTTTCCCAAGTTCGGGTGAAACTTTGTAGAGGCCGTATGGTTTTATGGCAGGGTTCGAACATACACGTTCACTTGTGCACGTGTCATGGTTCGGACAGATTATACTAGTAGGCTTTGGTTTGAGCCGGATCCTAGTATTATATTATGTTGGAATATTTTCTTCTCATTCCATTCGTATTCAGTCGAAATATGGATGTAGGTATTGTAGGGTGTTTTTCGTCACCCCAGTGAGATGGGAATACGCGAGCACTTGTCAGGCGTACTACAGATTCCCCCTGCCTAGGGTAGGCCGGGGTTTAATGATTGTGGGGATCCGAATCTCCGGCAGCCGCGGACTAAGCTGCCGTTAATTACCCCTCGCCTTTGGGGCGAGGGAACCTCCGATTAACGGGTTAAATTGGTCATGCGAACTCAATGTGCAGTGTGCGTGTGTTTTGTTTTGAAAGGGGGTTTTGGATATATCGGGAGCCACGCAGAGTTTTTACGGGGGTCCCGCTACCCGGATAGCGGGCTGGGGGTCAAGGGGGCTAGCAGCCCCCTTGCGAGGTTCGGGGCAGCGCCCCTGCCCGAAAATTTTTTGGAGGGGGAGAATGTGGCGGAGTATGTATATGTGTGAATTTGTATACATATGTATATGTATATGTATGTACATAAAAAGAGGGGGAAAAGGCATCCAAGGGATGCGTGGGGGCCAGCGCCATGAGCGCTGTGCGCTTAGGTGCTGTGCGCTCAGGCGCAAGCGCGCCACGTGTCGGCACGTGGGCGCTTTGCGCAGGAGCGCTGAGCGCAGGTGCGCAAGCGCGCGCGCCACGTGTCGGCACGTGGGCGCTTGAATGGTGCTGGCGCTTCTTTCCTGGGTTTGCCCCGCTGCTTTCGTGCGGCACAGAGCGCCTGATAGACCCTTAAAGAGATAGTGTCATACTTTTTCTGTTGGGACCGGGACACGTCTCTTTGTGACACTGTTCGGACCACTGTCTTCTTGATTCTGGCGGTCATGGCATTTTTCTGAACCCACTTTAGAGGCTCGAAGGAATTGCTGATTCTTACGTCCGACTCAGCCGTCGTCGCAGGGCAACCCTGCACTTGGAACTTCACACGATTCCATTTGGCCGAAGCCTTGGCCCTTTTGTTGGCTCGATACCTGAGCCGCTTCTGCCTTAACTTTTCTGTTCTAAGCACCTGGCAGACCTCGGCTCTTTGGGAAGACGCCGCAGACCGTTCGATAGAGGGCCTTGGAGATACGCTCGATTGTGCATTTGTTGGAGTCATCTCCTGAGCTCGTCCGCAACATTTGATGTTGCCCTTCGCATCGGAAGTCTTTCCCCCAGCTAGAGCGCCAGGGAGTCGTTCAGACACCATCTTAAGTTTCGGTTGTGGTGCCTTAGCAATCACAACATTCGGCCTCTTGCCCCTTGGGACCGGCTTGATCACCTGTTTCGCCGGGATTTCCGCCAGATGAGCGCTTCCGGCAGGGTAGATGATGACGGAACCAAACTGGCGGGGTGGTTCCTCCCACTGTCGACTGAGGCTTGCGGGAAGAACCACACGAGCGTTGATCTTGACCACGTACGGAATCGGGGTCGCATTGGAAGTTGAATTCATTTGGGGAGACATTGTCGTCGAAGGTTGATTGCTTGAAAATCTGAAAGAAAAGCATTATTTTTGTATAAACACACACACACTGCACATTGAGTTCGCATGACCAATTTAACCCGTTAATCGGAGGTTCCCTCGCCCCAAAGGCGAGGGGTAATTAACGGCAGCTTAGTCCGCGGAGCGCAAAGCACCCACGTTCCGACACGTGGCGCGCGCGCTTGCGCACCTGCGCCCAGCGCTCATGCGCAAAGCGCCCACGTGCCGACACGTGGCGCGCTTGCGCCTGAGCGCACAGCACCTAAGCGCACAGCGCTCAAGGCGCTGGCCCCCACGCATCCCTTGGATGCATTTTCCCCCTCTTTTTATGTACATACATATACATATACATATGTATACAAATTCACACATATACATACTCCGCCACATTCTCCCCCTCCAAAAAATTTTCGGGCCGGGGCGCTGCCCCGAACCCCGCAAGGGGGCTGCTATCCCCCTTGACCCCCAGCCCGCTATCCGGGTAGCGGGACCCCCGTAAAAACTCTGCGTGGCTCCCGATATATCCAAAACACCCTTTCAAAACAAAACACATGCACACTGCACATTGAGTTCGCATGACCAATTTAACCCGTTAATCGGAGGTTCCCTCACCCCAAAAGCGAGGGGTAATTAACGGCAGCTTAGTCCGCGGCTGCCGGAGATTCGGATCCCCACAATTATTAAACCCCGGCCTACCCTAGGCAGGGGGAATCTGTAGTACGCCTGACAAGCGCTCGCGTATTCCCATCTCACTGGGGTGACGAAAAACACCCTACAGATTCTGGCACGCCCGGTGGGACAAGAGGCTTTTAGCCTGAAAAAAAGATTTCTCAAAAGAGAAATCAGAGAGGAGTCGGGCTCCTGAATGTGTTTTGGGTTTAATGGAAGTGGTTCTTCTTCTTCCTCCTGTTGCTTGCTGGATCTTGAAGATCAAGAGATGTGAAATTTCAAAATCTCTCCTTTTTAAGATCTGATGACAGATCCCAGTTCCCCTTTGTGGGTTTTGTGGTGAAAAACTAATTTGTTTTATAAAAAGAAGAGTAAAACTCTTGATTTGATTCAAGAGAAAGAAGAAGGTTTTGGAACCTTGAAGAAGAAGGAAAGATCTCAGATCTGGAAGACTTTTTTGAGAGAGCAAAAAAAGTTTTTGAGATATTTCATTATCTTTGCCTTTATAGGCTATACACTTTACACATAGCCCCTTGGGCTTCACAAAATGGCATTTTGCCTATCCCATGGCTCATGTGCCATTTCTTTTTGCACATAAGCCATGGGCTTTACAAAAATTTGGCTTTATGCCCATTTTCTTACATTTATCCATAAAATAAAATAAAAGAAAATGCAACAAAATTATTTATTACAAAATTTTTATCTTGGCATGGGGGGAGGCCGGCCGCTTCATGTTCGGGCTCGACCCGGGCATGGGCCCACTGGGTCTGGGCTTGGGCCCACTTGGCTTGGGGTTGACTTGGATTTTGACTTGGTCAACCGGGGTGTAAATTTTTACCCCAATAGGTATGTATATACAGTTGTGGGGTAATCCTGTAATTTGTTACGGGATTACTTTTGAAGTTGCCAAATTTCTTTTCTCGGATTAAACTTTTGGTTTAAAGTTTAATTAAGTTGAATGTATATGTATTTCTTGTGGCGAAAATTCATTCATGATTCTTTCATATTTCAAAATTGGGGGGCTGCCAACTTCTTTTGGGGAGTCATTGGTGAGGTGGTATGAATGCATAAGGTTTTGCTTTTGCATTAAATTGTTCTTTTCCATGGTTAAGATCTTTTGTGATATTTTGTTAAGGATATTTTTCCTTATTCTTACCACTTGTTTTTGCATATGGTTACCTCTCTAATCAATCCCCAGAAAACGCCTTTTTCTCCTTTGTGGCCGAGCACTTTGATGTGCAGATGGTGACCGAGCCCATTTTATGGGTGAGGAAATTTTTTCCTTTGCAAAAAACCTTTGCTCACTTCATCACATCTCATCGTGGAAACTTCATTTACCTTCACCCAATTCATTGGGTGTCTTGAGACAAAATATTCTACACTCTCTCTACTTCAATCTTGGACATGTCGGCTGGCAAACTTCATGTCCGAGTTGCCTCGGTATAGAGGCGGGAGCCCATATAACGATTCGTTGACGTGGTGCTACTTCGACGAGGAGACCGGTGATCGAGCGAGATCGGAGATGCCTCGAGGAGCGTGGATGATGGCTAAAGACCGAAGGACACGGATCGATCGGTATAGCCATTCTAACATCTTTGTAGTTTGCTAGTTTTGTGTTAATAGCATGATCCGGGTGAAAGTCTTTGTTAGCGCCAGTTCATATAAGTTTTTTGTTCCGCGTTTGGCCTCGGATTCACGGCCGTGGCGCTACCGTAGACTTACACGTCCACCTCGTTCGAGGATTCTGGTGATGGCCACCCGTGCACAACGCGACATCAACCCCAAATACTTGGAAAGACGAATCCCCGACGATCCGCTCACTGCCTCCATGTGGCACGGGACTGTACCCAACTAAAACCTGTTTGCACGACTCCTTTGAGCCGGGTAGGGTAGTAATCAAAGCACGGTGGGAACTCACATAAGAAAAATGACGATCTCATGTCAACAGTCTAACTTGTACTTATGTCACCTGGGAACTGCTATCTAACAATAGGTATGATACCAACTAGTATGTTCTCGGCGAGTCCGTCCAGTGTATTCATAACCCAATAAGCACCTGTATACTATCTTAGGTGACTAACTGACATCAATGGCTTGGGAGAACGGCCACTGCCCCTCGTCGGGGTCTCGATAAGTGTACATTAGTCTACTCCGGAGTATTGATGCCCAGTCTCGATACTCCCACGACTAGAGACATTTAAGGATGTGCTTATAGACCACCCAGCTCCTATTTATATGATCGCAATCATAATGTTGGTAGTCAAGAAAGAATCCTATGGGCTCTATAAATATGTAATAGTGATCTGTAATGCCACCTAATGCAAGCACATGATGATAAAGGCAAACCAGATAGCATAGTATCATCTCGAGTAAGACTGTTCTACCCGTATAGGTCCTCCCTCAATCATCACAATCGTGTGCCTGCGATTCAATAATTGACTTGAGGGCCCTATAGCCAACAATCTCCTACTTGCACTTAAGGCTAATTATTGCGGTTTTTCATACTCACAGCCCGTGTGATACCGAACACCCAACTTCTCTACTAATCAGTCTCGCAAAGCCCGTTTGCGAAACTATTGCGTTTGAGAAATAGCCTCAGTGAGTGGATCCGCTCCAATTTTTCTTTCTTTATCTCTCTATATCTCAACTTCGCGGAGAAAAACTATCTCCTGAAATGAGCGATACTTGTCTTAGAATTTGTCTGGATATCTGATGGGACCCAGTTCACAAATGAACTCCAAATCCAACAAACTTCTTAGACTGTATCTTCCATTGAATTTAATCAGTAACCTGCACGATGTCCTCTTCAGTATCTTCTTGGACGACCTATCCAACATACTGTCCCACAAAAGAGGGTAAACTATAACTCTGACAGCCACTCTGTCATCCAGGTCACCTTGGAAGCCTCAAATGATAACTGCTTCTTGGAAGAGGCTGCCGTTACCATATACCAAGAACATCCACTTATGTTCATAACTGCTTCCCAACGTTTCTCCAGGATTGGATTAATATATACTTATTGCAGCTAGTGCAAAAGCAATATCTGGTGTTCTACTTGACATCTCATGATTGACTCAATGCCTAAGCAAGTGATATGCCAATAATGCAAATCCCTCTCCTCATCAGTCTGAAAGACATCTCTTTAGAGAGGGTGACTCCAACACCTGCAGGTACACCACCACGTCATGAGTCTTCCATTCTAAACACTTTTAGAATAGTGTCAAGTACCTAAATTAGGACACTTCCCAAATCTAGATCTAAAACCATAGATCTAGTAACCAGAATCCCTGATATTTTATCCAGATCCTGTGTGGAGAAACACCTTATGACAATCACAGTATAACCGATCATAGTATTTGAATTTGTCACGACCCAAAATAGCAGCTCGTGACCAGCACTTAAATTACGCAACGTCTACAGGCGTAACGTAACCTAAGTAAGCCGAAACCTAGAAATCTAAACCTTACAACTGAAGTAAGTAAAGAAAACATTTACAACATTTAGAAACTTTAAGTAAAGATCCTTAAAACTTATTTTAACTCTTTTTCTTGATTTCATAAAATTTCGGCAGCACCTCCTTTGTAAAAACTAGCCCCGAAAACGAGTACAACAAGGAATATATAGAAAGCATCCCAAACGGGAGCAAAACACGCCCAACGGCGGAAACAACCACCACAAGTATAAATAACAATTATACAACGCCCAATGGCGAAGATCCACATAAGGAAAAGTAAAGTAAGACATCAACCCCAAAAGCGAACATAAAACCCATCGCTCAAGTCTCGCAACTATAAGTCCTCTAAGTCTACAACATATACAATTTGCTAGTTTCTGAATTGATGGAGTTTACTAGATACAATAGGAATAATAATACAAGAGTGGCATGATCCAACATGTACCACCTACCAAAAGCAAGACACCCGAAAACAGCTGTGTGCCAGCGATGTCGCAACTGATCCCTGCGGTCTACCTGCAAGAACTGTGGCACAACAGGGGTGAGTTGCCTACTCGTGAATAGAAAAACATCATCAGGTAGAAATCGAAATAAACAACGATTCCTACGTCAACTATATCATAAAGGTAATACTATGATATCTAGGGTGACTGTATCTGCATATGTGGCAACACATAAATAACTGCCTATCAGCAAGTGGATACCATCCAACAATATAATCAATGCATGTATGCGGTGGATCTCGTCCAATAATAAAATCAATGCATGTATGCAGTGGATCTCGTCCACGTGTCAACCACTGACACAACAACCCCTGCATGTAAACATCATAAAAGCATATGAAGGTAAATATGAGGATATCAAAGAATGTGTGTCCATCAATGCCACATCACAATCATGGAAACCTGGGTTTCTATCACCGACACCTGAAACATCATGAATACCCGTGTCTAGCATCGACACGTAAATCCTCACAACTCAGGCGCTGTCACCACGACTGGCCCTAACGTCATGTCCGTACATCACTCCGGTCGGTATCCCCATGATAACCGCCGAGTCCAAATACTATCACTGGTAGGTACTTGCCCACCTTCCAGGCTCATCGTCTGTACCACGAACATCTTGCCGAGGGGAATCGTACCGGGCTCCACCATATACCCGCACACGGCCCACGCACTCCTCGCATCGGGTATATATATCATAAATCTCTGAACCGAGAAATCTCATGGTGGACGCATCAAAATATCATATCAAGAGAAACCGGGTTTTCAAACAATACATAGTTTCTTGAAAGTACCCCCACGGTTCTCAAATCCATAAATCACATGAAATCCATATCTCAATGCGTAGAATCCATATAAAACTGATATATGCAACATAAAACATCAATATGAGCATATAAAGGGAAAACCGCTCTTTTTAATGAATCCAGCTTTAAAATATATCTTGCGGTTCCCAAATCCTCCGAAAACAAGTGCAGCATCATATAAAGTGTACATGTAACTGTGGCAAGGTATAAGTATCTACATGTAATCAAGTATGTATGATGCATTTCATAAGTGCAATGGCGCAATAGTCAACGTCTCAATATCACATGTCAATGCAATACCACATAGGGGCATATGTAACTGTAGCGAGATATGTGGGTGTACATGTCTGTATGTATGCATGAGGTATATGTAGCTGTAGCAAAGTATGTAGGTGTACATGTTAATATATCATGCAACCTAGCATAGTGATATGAACATGGCAGTATATCATAGCATGATATAGCAATTCTACTGTGTAAGTGACATAGCAATTATCGATGAAGAAGTGTGTGCGCCGGCAATCTGTGTCAGTGTAATATACGCATCATCGATAATGGTGTAGGTTTACTAACACAGGTATAAGAAATGCAATGAGAATAGCATGAATGCAGCACAATACATATAGTGAATCAAATGCTATAAGGTATGCATATCAACAAGACCGAGTCGGTGAGTCTATCAATTAGCATACAGCCTCACAACAACACGTACGGTACAATCCATCGTATGTCATCCTCTAATCAGGGGTATGGATAAATCAACAGGTAAAAGTCATCGTGTACGGTAATCTAACGTACAGCGACATTAATAAATAGGGATTCTATCAACCTATACAATATCGGGGTACGGATCAAAGTCTCGGACGGCATATCACTCATTATGCAATCATTATCCATATAAATATATATACCTATCTCTCAGGTCACATCCATGTTAAACTCGTATCAGGGGACCTACAAGGTATTAACAATCTCATATCGACTCGAATCCATAAAATGACATATCACACTAAGTCATAATATCACATCGTATACTCGTTCATCACATTAATATCTTGCATCAAATTAATAAACGTTACACTAGTTCTCTTTTAAATAGTACTTATCATGATTTACTTATCATATCATTTTCTCCTAAGTCAATTGTTTATTATCATCAACTTCAATCATATTATCGTTTGTAAATCCTACAATCATGTCCGTAGCATATCATTTATCAGGATAACAGAAACAAACGATATTCCATATCAATGGTTGCGCGGGTGCTATACGCCATCCACCCGACTTCCCCCGTAGATATAAATCTACTCACCTGCTAAACTCATCGCTTAGTCGTAGTCGATGTGCTTCGTTGTCTCGGAATCCACGCGAAGGTACCTACAATATCAACACGTATCGCAATACCATTAATAACGAGTTTCGAAATCCAAAACGGCATGTTGTGCGCTCGTAGGTTAGAACATATAGCCTACGCATGCAAAAACAACCAAACAACCCCTTTTGTTGACGTACAAACGCGCAACAACCAAATACAATACCAATTAAAAAAACCAAGAATTCTAAAATACGAAAAACCTTAACCAAAACCACTCACAATAGCTCCCAGATTTTGGTTCAGGTAAACTGGAACTACACAAAGAAGTATAGGGTGTTGTATATGAAGAATATGAGCTACTGGACCAAATCAAGAACCTACCAACACCAAGTGGCCGGCCACCTACCCCAAATTTCCGGCGAGCTCGGCCCCCTCTGCTCCAATGTGGTTCGTCTGGTCATGGTGGGCTCCTAGTTTCCTAATTTGGTCCCTTGTATTGTTTGCTTATCTCATAAATATTCCAGGTCATCCCAGATTCCCCGTAGGCCTTAAGGTTTCGTAAAACCAATACGGAACAAATTCTAACTTCACGTATCGAGTTCTAAACTCACTTCCAGGCCCCTAAATCACTCTATAAGGCCTTGTAAACACTTCCTACACCTCAATTGGCCATTTGACAGCAACATAGAATTTCTAAGATCACAACCCTAACTAAATCAATATCTAAACACTAATAGGGTATATTAACGTCAATACTTTAACTAAGAGTGTATGGATACCTTATTTTCCACCATAGAACTTTCTTGAGTTGCCCAAGTCTTCAAAATCCAAACTTGGAAGGTTCAATGTGTTGAGAATGAGGTTGTGCATGTTTTTAATGAAGGAGGCATAAGGTTTTGGTGAAGGGTTTGAGATGAAGCATGGGGGTAGTGAGGGTTGAATGAGATGGAGAAATTTATGAAGAAATGATGGGGGAGATAAAAGAATGGTAGCCCACCTCTCTCTCCTACACTCACTCTCTCTTATCCTCACCTTCCTCACAAATATCTAATTTGTTTCTTGCATAAATATCCAAAAGGTATCAATTCATATTGCTTTCACGCTAAAATCATTCCCTTTTCTTTTCTTTTTCTTTGTTCCCCTTTTCCATTCTCATATACCAAAAAACTCAAAAATCAACATGCACATGACACGGTGCACAAGTCACGAAAAAATGTAATAACACGGATTTTACCAAAAATCCGTTAAATATCATTAAAATAAATACATCACTTTATTTTTCGATAAATTACCAAATATTGGTATACACTTATACCATTTTACGAAAATCCCAATTTTGCAAATCAGGTAATTTTCGTGAAATATATTATTTTAATATTAAATTCCAAAAATAATATTTTATTAGGGAAAAATCCTATTTTAACTAAAACATCCCATATACCCCCAAAGCTCACGAACTAGCTTTATTTTAGCTAAACTAGGTGCCGGCAATTTTATACGGACGTTTGATCACAATCGGGTTAAAACATAAAATTTCGTATAACGATTTCAGAAACGTTACAGAATATTACTTCCTAACAAGAGCATGTCATCCAAATACCAGGACATCACTCCCTTTTGCCTTCTTACCAGGTCCATCTGTTATTCTGATGAAGTCAAACTCTATGACCGTCACATCAAAACTAGATGATCTATTTCCGCTATACCTGCTTTAGTCTATAAATAGATATAAGCTACTTGCCCACTATGCTTCCGCTGCTCCCACTGAATACAACAACCTTCTGGCAGAGTCAAATACACGTGCACTTCTAAAGATAATTTAGAACGACGTTATACTCATCCTCCTGCCAGATCTCATAGTCTAGAACAGCAGCAGTTACAAGTTTGGGTAATCAAAAACCTCCTTGTCACCGTCTTTGAGGATACTGAAGTACCTCTCGGGTGCTTGAGGTTACCCACTGAATCTGCGGAGTGGCTAATGGATCGTCAAAACCAATTGAATCTTTAAGTTCTAATAATTTTTCAGTAATCGTTTGTGGTTCTGGAATCATTTCCAGTTCTACAATATTCCCATTTTACTAAAACCGTGGTGAGTCAAGAACTATATAACTATTGATCTTCCAGATGGTAGAATGTTAACCCACATCAAAGCCCAGGATAACCCACAAACTGCCATTACTGAAACGTGCCTTGAATTTATCCAGATTCTGGTTTTAACCATAAGCTGGAGAACTCCATATACCTTAACATCGTTAAGATATGAAACCATTTTATATACCATATAGAAAAAATGCACTAATTTAATTGGAACCAGATTCAAAATACCTGCAGCCGTTTCCAGTACATATCAAGAAAATGGAAGGAGACCAAGCAGCATTACAAGGAATGCACCCACGTATGAGTAACCTGAAAGAGAAGCAAGTTCTCAAAACTATTACTTATATTGGAATACCCAGAACAAGTATCTAAATCATCGATCACCTTGAAGAATCTTGATACTTGCAACATATGGTTCTCTACTTTATTCGTATACCTATAACTTCTCAAAATTTGGACCTTGTATTTCAACGAAATACGTGTCTAAAACTAGAGAAATCATAAATAAACAGAATATAGTATGAGTACCAACCCCTTTGTCCTAATGGACATCGGACAACATACAATATTTTGTATAAGTCTTCTGAGTTTAATAACTCAAACCCTGTGCGTCGTAGGTTGAAAACTGTAATATGGTTAAGAAGAATTACATCGTTATTGAAGGCACCTTACCTAACTATCAACTGATATAGGTAAATATCATAGACATAATTTCAAAAAGTCATATCTTACTTTATAAACTAAACGTACAGATATATCAGTTTAAATTTGGTGCATAACAACGGATATTCAAAACCAAATATTTGCCGTCAGGCAAAACCCATGTGATTTCCTCAAATATCACCAATTACAATTCCGATATGTTGATGATACAATCACCCAATTCCCAATGTTGTACTCCCACTCAGCATCTGTAACGCCATGCAGATGTGAGAATCAAGTCTGGTAAATACATACCCTGAAGTCAGAATCTAATTGGGAAAAGAGTTTTCAATTAACACTGCACAGTGAAACTGAAACATGAAGATGTTTCGAAGGGGTATCCGGTTATTCCTAATAATGCCTCTTCCACTATCTAGATTCATGACAGTAACCGTATACTACCTTGCCTTCACTCCAATCCTATTATATGTCTTTACTTATTACCTTTTGTACACCTCACTTAGGTTAATTGGTTTTCTTCCTTCCCTATCATTCAGCACGAACCTAATATTTGGAAGAAGATTATCCAATAAGCGTAATAGGTGTACAATCCTAATACCAGGAGCCCTCACAACCTGAGAGAAGGTAAAGAGAAAAAACAACTGAATAATCCTTATTCTATTTCTCCAGAACCAAAATCCATCATCGATTAGAAACAAGTTTCTTCGAGTTCGTATATAACTATACGATGGCATATCCAATAAATATGGATCTTCGTTGTGATACGGGGAATTCAGAAGAAACGCAAAGGGGAAGTAGGAGTGGCAGGGGTATACGCGGTTTCGTCGTGAATGATAGTAGTCGCAATTTCCTTTGCCCTCACTCCAATCCCTTTATATGTCTTTACTTATTACCTTCTGTACACCACACTTAGGCTAATCGGTTTTCTTCCTTCCCTACCCTTCGGTACCAGCCTATGGTTTGGAAGAAGACTATCCAATAAGCGGAATAGGTGTACTCTCCTAATACCAGGAGCTCTCGCAACCTGAGAGAAGGTAAAGAGAAAATACAACTGAATAATCTTGTTCAATTTCTACAGAATCAGAATCCATCCTCGAACTGGAACAAATTCCTTCGAGTTCGTATGTAGCTATACGATGGATTATCCAAGAAATATGGATCTTCGTAGTGATACGGAATGTTCTGGAGAAATGCAAAGGGAATATAGTAGTGGCAATGATATATGCGACTAAATGACAATCCAAAAGCCAAAATGTTTAAAGAAGGTTCGGTTAACTTGGTTCATGAGTTTTAATTTAGGGTCGGGTTATGGTCGCTGCAAAAGAGAGAGAGAAAAGAAACACTCAGCGTGCACTCTTACCTAGATTAGATTGGTTAATCATTTTATCTAATCAGGATGACTCCCACTGTTTTCTCGAATTCTCCCTCAAACCCTAAAAGGAGAATTAATCGTGATCTTCTAAAATCACCCGAGGAGTAACACCTACTCATCAGTGGGAATCGGGATCCAACTATCATCGCATGATAACTTGATGGAAGCCACTCAAGTCACCACACTGCAAAAGGTATGCGCATTCCTGGGAAGTTTCCTGTATGTTTGAAACTCCCGATGTGGTTTTTACCCTAGGCGGATTATGACCATGATCGAGGTCAACATTTCATAAGTCGCAAGTCAAGTTCAACCCGTCATTGTCCTGGATTAACTTAGACCCACCTACACGAGCCCTTTATAGAGGTCAACATGACCGTGCGACTGTCCTAAATAATCATATATCTATGCAACAAACAAGCATTACCCAGCTACCATTCACTGTGCCTTGATAGAGGTCAACATATACAGCTTGAATACTAAGTAATACCGGTAAGAAATGACGGAGGGCTATGAATGGTTTTTGGAGAAAAACCTTTAACGTAATGAACTTGTTATCGTTGATGGAACCGAGTGGTTTTACAAATATATAGTGGCGCAAACTTTTGCTAAAGAGGTCACTCCCTGTGAAGGGATCTCAGCTCTTTCCTCATCGAATGTGGTGCAGGATATTCCTAACTGAATACCATGATGCAAAGCAAAAGAATCGACTATAGTGAAGTTATTATACTGACGCAAACTCTCGCTCAAGAGGTCACTCCCTGTGAAGGGATCTTGGCTCTTGCCTCGTCGAATGAGGTGCGGGATATTCATAACCGAATACCACTGTGAAAAGCAAAAGGAAAATGTCTGTAATGTCTGTTTTTAAAAAACTTGGTTCCAACAACATCATATAGCTTTGTTTTCCTTGCATTAATTTGAATTAATGCAGTCCCATCAATTAAAACATATCACACCACAGAAAAGGAACGAAAATAAAATGTACGTATATGCCATCCGTATTCGCCACTGGGCCCCGTCATTCACCGTTAGGTTACTTAACTAACGGCAGAGCGGGGGCTGGATCAGTGCGGATGCAAAATATATACAACATCTACTAGTATATATAAATATATATAACATTCGTCCCAGGCATTATATAAGAAATATCACAGAATCTCAGCAAGCAACAAAGAATGGTGGAAAATCTTAGAGCCTCGGGTTTCATTTGAGCCGCAAATGAGACCCGACGTTCCCGGTCGTGAGGATAGCCCGTGCAATGAAAACCTGGACACCTACGAGCACGGCAAGTTACCCGCCAATCCCAAAAGTGAAGCAACACCAATCAACAAAGTGAATGGGCCACCCAGCACTTCACAGAATCCGGTAACTTTATCGCCCCTCCGTAGGTCACCTATACCTCCTACGAGTGCAGCGAATAGCCCGCCAATTCTAGAGTGAAGCCCCCTCCGTCTCAATGCCATGAGATGCGTGCTTGTTTCCTTCTAGAACCCGGCTATTCATGCACTCCACCGTGGGGTAATCCTACTACAGAAAATAAAAGTATATACAACGGTGTCATCGACCTCAACCCGGTCGTGCCCCAATAAAAGAATATACAATCTGGCAGAGATGGCAGTCCACATGTCGAACGCTCGCCTCGCAATACTGAATATACAAATGAATCTGAACTAAATTATTACCATTGCACTACAGGCTACACACAACGACAATCCAACCACAATATCAGTACAACACAGAACATCAACGTGAATATTATGTTCGCAAACCCGTCTAGTTGAACCTATAATAACTACTCGGGTTGTACCGCTCAATAATATTCACGGTCGCAGATATCATCATATGCACTGATAAACACACATTTAAAATTTCGATCGACTAAACATTTAAACATTGGCCCCAAATGCAGACCAGCACTCAAACAAATCTGGGCCAAAAAACAAAAAATCCCAAAAATCATATTTCCATGAAATAGAGCCCCAGAAAAAAATTGGGGGCACTGTAGCAAAAAAAGCGCCGCGGTTCCTCGGCAAAACATGCCATTTGTCTTGGGTTCCGCTACGGAATTTTGGAGTTACGTACCTAAATTTTTTTCTTAGCTCATGTTTTGCTTGCACATATTCTTAAGATACCAAAATAAAAAATTTGAACAACTTTGAAATTCTACAGCAAGCATGCTAATATGGAAATACGATTCGGAAAAATTTGTCGATTTAGTTTTAACTTTGTACAAACTAGCTAGTATTGGTTTATGGGTGGCTTTGATACCATGATGGGTTTCGCCGGCGCTCTGGCCATCTACCGTGGCCGATGCGGAACAAAAACCGGTGTTTAAAAAATTTGGCGCAAACAAAACCCACCCTAAAATCGAAACCATAAACCTATACTAGAAACTAATAGAGTAAAACTAAAGGGTAGAGTGATTATACCAAAAGAACCAAGTCCTTCGGTCTTCCATCACCCTCCTAAGCTCCTTGAGGCATGCTCGAATAAACTTGGCCGCCGGTCTTCCTCCGTCAAAGAGGATCCACCCGAGGGATGTGTTAGTTATATATATGCCCTAGAGGCCATTGTTGTACATAAGATGTATATTATAATGGATGCTTGGATATATATACAGAGAACTTTCTTGCTCGACATGATAGTATGCTATTTGGTTTCACTTTATTTTAACATGTTAACTTGTATTAGTTTACTGTCTTGCTCTCACATGTTGATAAAGCCCTTAGGATAAGTACTCGACTACTGGGACTATGATGAGATCATACTAGTGGGGCCAGGGTAGTGAACAAGTACATCCTATAATTGTTCCTAGTCGAGGATGTATCGAGACAGGGCATCGATACACCAAAGTAGACTAGCGTATACGCATCTTGACCCATATGATGGGCGATGGATGATCCCATATCCATTGGTGTTTGACATCAGAGATGGTGTACGGGTGCTCAGTGGGGACTGGGTACACTAAACGGACTCGTCGAGAACTCCTAGATGGATATATACATATCGTCAGATAGCAGTTCTTCGGTGACACTGGTACAGGTTAGTCTGTAGACCCGAGATCGTCATAAAGTCTTGTGTGATTCCCACTGTGCTTTGATTTCCACCTTACCACGTCAAAGAGGGCGTGCAAAATGGTGGCTTTTGGGTACAGTCCCGAATCACATGGAGGCAATGAGCGATAGGAGGGGATTCGTCTCTCTCGGTATAGGGAGTTGATGTTGTGCTGTGTTCGATTGGCTATAACTGGAAGTCCTTGGCCAGGGCTGATATAGAGTGCTACTGGTAAGTGTTATCAGTAGTTTCTCGACCCGTTATGAGCCTCGCATCGACACGACTTATCGGTTACTGGGGTCTGACGTTTTACCACCCCTAGACTAGATATGCAACATATCAGACGAAGAGACTGGACTCTACGAGAGTGTTACTAATTGGATTCACAGGAGAATGTACAGGCTTGCTTGTTGATCTTCTGATCGCTCAATGCCTGGGTGGCTGTTACGTTTAGCTGACCGCTTGCAACTTGTGGGTGTTTGATATCATCATCACCTACTGTCGGCGTATTGACGATTCTTTAGAGTCCTACACAGAGGTTTCTTGGCTCAGGCAAAACGGAGTAGGAGCACATATGTGATATGTGCGGGACCGAGAATAACACGATATGAGATACCGTATTCTATTCTCGCGATATGTGATATCGGCCGGGTATATGTGATATAGCCGGGTCATCGGATCAAGTGTTGATTCGATGAATCGGTACATGTTATATTAGTCGGTTATATGCGATATAGCCGGATTGTCGGATCAAGTGTTGATTCGATAATTTAATGTATAATTATATATATGATATATTGCATTAAATTAACTAACATAAGCTCGCTTTATTGATTCATTTTCTTACCGGATAATTCATTGATATATATGCGATATATGTTAATTGTATTATTTTCTTTTATTACAAAAATATATTATATATGTGATATATAATATTGTAACAAGTTATGATTACAAATACAACATGATTTGTGGAGATTAAACATAGTTAGGGTTTGATTGGGTTAGCTTTTTCATGAAACTTCTAGAAGCTTTATTTTGTTTTAAGCATAGATATTTTGGATTGATATTTTGTGTAGATATTTCTTAACCCAACCCAAACCCTTTACCCTAGTTGATTCTCTACATGAGTTAAGTCACTCATTCTAAACTCAAGGGTTGATCTGTAACCATAGCAATAATTCATTATTCATCACAAAAGGATTATCATCTTCTTCTTCTTCATTCTCTTGAAAGAAAAAGCTTTCTAGTTTTTTGTAAAGTGATGAATTAAAGTGAGAAAATGAAAACAAAAGAGAGCTAAATTCCTACTTCATCATCCTCATCTATTATAGCCACTTAGATTAGGGTGTTCACTTCATTAATACTTGATTAGAGAAGTGAGAGCTTGAGTTAAAGATTCTTCAAGGCAGATCATCTTCGAAAAGGAAGACTTTAAGCAAGTATGGATCATTCGGCTTGTGGAGCCTCTCTAGAGTCCGGAAGTTCATGGATCGCGGAGAAGGGGCTACTACTCGGAGGTTATGAAGAGAAGGAGCGGACTACAAAGGTTGTAATCCCTCTCACTTAGATGTAAAGTTGTTTACATGCTATGTTAACCCTAAAACTCTAGCAAAGATCCTCAGTTTAGGTTGTTCGGCACTTGAAAAAATTTAGATTTGGCATGGTTGATGCCTAATGAGCCTTGTGATAGTGCCTAGTAACCCGACAGTCGTATCAGAGCCTAGCTAGAGCATTAGGCGACGTGTAGACGAAGTTAAAATCTGATCGAACCCCGAAACATCGTAAATGACCCCCTCTCTGGAAATTTTTAAAAAAGATGGTTTTTTCCGTATTAAAAATACTCAAAAAATAAGAAGGTGATTCTATAGATAACTGTGAAATACGAACCGCTAATTCCTTCAAGTCACCGCGGAACCGCGGCATTACCAGGCTTTCCGCGCCGGTTCCGCGGCCGTACTTGGGTAACAGGGATAGATATTTCTAGGTAACATCCGTAGGTATTACTACATGCTTCTGGGAATTTTTAATATTAATCAAGTGTTGAGTTTTCTGGAGATCTTAAGAATTTGTTGATTCGATTGGAAAGTTGAACATTGTTTAGTTTTTCGGGTAATTTAGAACGTGTTAAAAGGTTCGAACGGATATCAATAACTCATTTTTCCCATAACGGAAAACATTCAAGTGTTGGATTTTTCCCGAGTTTAAAACTTTCAGAAAATCATGCAAGCATATCTGTGGACCCTCTAGAAGAACGTAACCTTAACTCGATTATGTGACCGTCAAAACTGCCACTGAACTTTAGGGTTTGTGGTAGTTTAGCATTGCCACATGTGAGGCGTTGGTTTGACCCCTCTACGGCTGGTTCATTGGGGCTGTGACATGTTCTGGGATTTTTGAACTCCGCTCAAGTGTTGAGCTATTTAGGAAATCTTGGGTGTTTGATTATTCGATCGAAAAGTTTAACATTGTCTATTTATCTGGAATGTGATACAATATATGGAATTCATATATTTAGGTATGAAATGCGAAGTATGTGATATTTCGGATTTAAGATGTCTAAAGTAATTGTGGATTCCAAATGTTGTAGTTTTACACTTTCTTTTCTGTGACCGTAAGCGTAGTATGTGGTGTATCGCCGGCTTCATTGCTATACATCAACGACAATCGGGATACGCATACTTGCTTACGTTGATGATATGAGATATTATGTGTTGCTGTGATATGTTATATTGGATCATCGTGTTCTGAATAGCCAGGGGTTTTATGTGAGATGAGAGTTTTTCATTTTCATTCATGTAAAATTCATTGTATGTAATATTCTTTTATTGGGGTACTTCCGGGTTGAGGATGATGTCACCATTTTATATTATTTACTTTTTCGCATTAGGTAGACCCAAGGAGGGGAGCACAAGTAACCGGATTCTAGGGTCCAGTGGGAGGCCATCTCGAGGAGTCGAGACCGGGTCTCCTAACCCTAGAATTGGCAGCTTTGCTTGCCGCTCTCATAGGGGTCTAGGGATGTGGGTTTGGCTATTCATCGTGACCGTGGAATCCGTGATTCATTAAGGCTCTATATAAAACACGGAAGTCCTAGTATATCCAATATTTCATATGTTATCTTCTGCTGCAATGTTCTGTGATGAGATCATATTACTGCCTGAGACGAATGCTTATACTATATATATGATGATATATAAATATTACTGCTTTCGTTTCTTCTGTGATGCTTAGGAAGCATAACTGATGGGATTTATTAATGAGATTAGTAAAAGAAAAGAAACCTAAAAGATATTGTAGAATCAAAACTTTATAAAAATGGTAGCTACAGTTTTGCTTTGCATAGCGGTATATATGATATACCGTGCACCTTATTCGATGAGGAAAGAGCCGAGATCCCTTCACCGGGAGTGACCACTTTAGCAAAACTGGCAGATGCTAAAAACTCGCGGTTTAGTTTTTGATTGCTTCTATAGTTCTTGCTTTGCACCGCGGTATATATGATATACCCTACACCTTATTCGATGAGGAAAGAGCCGAGATCCCTTCACCGGGAGTGACCTCTTTAGCGAAACTAGAAAAGCCTAAAAAACACTCCTTTTCAAAATCACTTGTTTCTACAACGATATCATGTTCATTACGCTCACGGTTTTCTGTAAAACCTGCGTAGCCCTCCGTCATTTCAGATAAAGACTATTTAGTATTCGTGCTGCGTTTTTTTGGCCTTTGTCAAGGCGTAATGTGCGGTAGCTGACTAGTACTTATCTTCTTAAGCATGTGATGCGATTGGATTAGGGTAGTCGTAGACCTTGTTGGCCTTTGTCAAGGGTCGTGCGGGTGGGTTTATTTCAATCAAGAAATGACGGGTTGAACTTGACTAGCTTCCTATGGTTTGTTGGCCTTTGTCAGGGTCATAGGGGGTTAGGGGTAAAAGTATTATCGGGAATTTCAAGTGTTGAAATTTGCAATGAGATTGCATACCTACTATGAGATAGTTGGATCCCGATACCCATTGTGAGTAAGAGTTACTCCTGGGAGAATTTTACACAGGACAATTTGCCGATCAAGTAGGTGACTAGAAAGGTGTTAACGGGGTTATGCCTCTGGGAAAACGAGGTTTACTTTAATTAGGTCCGTGCGAAAGCACGGGGAACCTCCCTCAAAGTACCAACACTGGCCTGGCTGAAAGATTGGCGAACTTGTAAGGTGTAATTAATCCCGGCTAGTCTTTCCTTTTAGGGTTTGAAGGAAGATTTGATGAAAACAGTGGGAGCCATCCTGATTAGATAAGATAATAACCAATCTAATCTTGCAAGAGCATATGCTAAAGTGTTTTCTTCTCTCTCTCTCCAGGTAGCGACCATGTCAGGCCTTAATCAAGATAATAATATGGATGTATTGACTGAACCCGCTTATTATACTGAGCAGGGGAACGTTGGTCACGTTCTTTCTTATAGGTGTTATAAGACTGAGCAAGGAATAGGAGAATATCTGGATTCTCACGCCGCCCAAACGAAGAACAAGCATGTTGATGCATCTTCTTCGGGTGTGTTAGTTATCGAGAACTGTTTCTCAGTTCACTCTATGTCCTGGGTATTAGATACCGGATCGGGATCTCATATATGTAATATGTTACGTGGGCTACGTAAATGTAAATAACTGGGAATGGGTGATCATTCCGTAAGAGTAGGGAATGGTGCAGATGTTGAAGCCAAGGCTGTTGGCGAATATCACCTTGTGTTACCAAAAGGCAACACATTGGTTCTGAACGAATGCTATTACATTCCGACCCTGATATGCAATATTATATCAGTTTCTTTATTGAATAAAGAAGGATATAATTTTGTAGTACAGGATAATGTTATGAACATATTCCTGAATCAAAAGTTGATAGGATCCGGATCGTTAAATAATGGCATGTACGTTCTCAACCAAACTACAGTTCTTAATATACAGAACACACACAAGAGGAAGAGTTCAGAAATGAGTGAATCTTACTTATGGCATTATAGACTTGGTCATATTAATGCGACACGGATAGCTAAATTACATAAGGATGGATATTTGAATCAGTTCGAATTAACATCTTATGAAACTTGCCATTCATGTCTCAAAGGTAAAATGACCTAAACTCCGTTTAGTGGACACGGAGAAAGAGTTGAGGAACTCTTAGGACTGGTACATAGTGATGTATGCGGTCCCATGTCTACACATTCCAGGAACGGTTCTTCCTACTTCATTACATTCACTGACGATCTCTTAAGATACGGACATGTGTTCCTGATGAAACACAAGTCTGAAGCTATTGAGAAATTCAGGGAATATAAGCACGAAGTAGAGAACCAAACGGGAAAAAGTATTAAGATCCTTCGATCTGATCGAGGAGGAGAATACTTAAGCAATGAGTTCCTGGACTATCTAAAAGAGAATGGGATTCTCTCTCAGCTTACTCCTCCTTATACACCACAGTACAACGGTGTATCGGAGCGGAGGAATCGCACCCTATTTGATATGGTGTGCTCTATGATGAGCACTGCTGAGTTACCTATTACCTTCTGGGGACATGCACTGGAGATAGCTGCATACCTATTGAATCAAGTTATATCTAAATCTATACCTACCACACCATATGAGATATGGAGTGGGAAGAGACCATGTCTTAAACGAGTTAAGATATGGGGTTGTCCGGCCTATGTCAAAAAGCAAAATCCGGACAAACTCGAGGCACGGTCAGTTAAGTTTGTAGGATATCCTAAAAATTCACATGGATATCTTTTCTACCACGGCGAGGAACAAAAGGTGTTTGTTTCTCGACAAGCCACCTTTTAAGAAATGGAATTTCTTGCAAAAGAAATTAGTGGCGAAGCGGTAAAGATGGAAGAAGTTTCTACCACGGGAGATTGTTAGTTATATATATGCCCTAGAGGCCATTGTTGTACATATGATGTATATTATAGTCGATGCTTGGATATATATAGAGAGAGAACTTTCTTGCTCGACATGATAGTATGCTATTTGGTTTCACTTTATCTTAACATGTTGACTTGTATTAGTTTACTGTCTTGCTCTCACATGTTGATAAAGCCCTTAGGATATGTACTCGACTACCGGGACTATGATGAGATCATACTAGTGGGGCCAGGGTAGTCAACGAGTACATCCTATAATTGTTCCTAGTCGAGGGTGTATCGAGACAGGGCATCGATACACCAGAATAGACTAGCGTATACGCATCCTGACCCATCTGATGGGCGATGGATGATGGGCGATGGATGATCCCATATCCATTGGTGTTTAACATCAGAGATGGTGTATGGGTGCTCAGTGGAGACTGGGTATACTGAAAGGACTCGCCGAGAACTCCTAGATGGATATATACCTATCGTCAGATAGCAGTTCTTCGGTGACACTGGTACAGGTTAGTCTGTAGACCCGAGATCGTCATAGAGTCTTGAGTGATTCCCACCGTGCTTTTATTTCCACCTTACCACATCCAAGAGGGCATGCAAAACGGTGGCTTTTGGGTACAGTCCCGAATTACATGGATGCAATGAGCGATAGGAGGGGATTCGTCTCTCCCGGTATAGGGAGTTGATGTTGTGCTGTGTTCGATTGGCTATAACTGGAAGTCCCTGCCCAGGGCTGATATAGAGTGCTACTGGTAAGTGTTATCAGTAGTTTCTTGACCCGTTATGAGCCTCGCATCGACACGAATTATCGTTTACTGGGGTCTGACGTTTTACCACCCCTAGACTAGATATGCAACATATCATACGAAGAGACCGGACTGTACGGGAGTGTTACTGATTGGATTCACATGAGAATGTACAGACTTGCTTGTTGATCTTCTGATCGCTCAATACCTGGGTGGCTGTTACGTTTAGCTGACCGCTTGCAGCTTGTGGGTGTTTGATATGATCATCACCTACTGCCGGCGTATTGACGATTCTTTAGAGTCCTACACAGAGGTTTCCTGGCTCAGGCAAAACGGAGTAGGAGCACATATGTGATATGTGTGGGACCGAGAATAATACGATATGAGATACCGTATTCTATTCTTGCGATATGTGATATCGGACGGGTATATGTGATATAGCCGGATCATCGGATCAAGTGTTGATTCGATGAATCGGTACATGTTATATTAGTCGGTTATATGAAATATAGCTGGATTGTCGGATCAAGTGTTGATTCGATGATTTAATGTATAATTATATATGTGATATATTTCATTACATTAACTAATATAAGCTCTCTTTATTGATTCATTTTCTCACCGGATAATACATTGATATATATGCGATATATGTTAATTGTATTATTTTCTTTTGTTACAAAAATATATTATATATGTGATATAAAATATTGTAACAAGTTATGATTACAAATGCAACATGATTTGTGGAGATTAAATATAGTTAGGGTTTGATTTGGGTTAGCTTTTTCATGAAGCTTCTAGAACCTTTATTTTGTTTTAAGCTTAGATATTTTGGATTGATATTTTGTGTAGATATTTCTTAACCCAACCCAAACCCTTTACCCTAGTTGATTCTCTATATGAGTTAAGTCACTCATTCTTAACTCAAGGGTTGATTTGTAACCATATCAATAATTCATTATTCATCACAAAAGGATTATCATCTTCTTCTTCTTCATTCTCTTGATAGAAAAAGCTTTCTAGCTTTTTGTAAAGTGATGAATTAATGTGAGAAAATGAAAACAAAAGAGAGCTAAATTCCTACTTCATCATCCTCATCTATTCTAACCACTTAGATTAGGGTGTTCACTTCATTAATACTTGATTAGAGAAGTGAGGCTTGAGTTAAAGATTCTTCAAGGTAGATCATCTTCGAAAGGGAAGACTTCAAGCAAGCATGGATCATTCGGCTTGTGGAGCCTCTCTAGAGTCCGAAAGTTCATGGATCGCGGCGAAGGGACTACTACTCGGAGCTTATGAAGCGAAGGAGCGGACTACAAAGGTTGTAATCCCTCTCTCTTAGATGTAAAGTTGTTTACATGCTATGTTAACCCTAAAACTCTAGCAAAAATCCTCGCTTTAGGTTGTTCGGCACTTGAAAAAATTTAGATTTGGCATGGTTGATGCCTTATGAGCCTTGTGATAGTGCCTAGTAACCCGACAGGATGTAGTCATGGCTCTATCTCCACATAATGAATGCAAGTGAAGCAACTAGGAATTCTAGGATGCTAGTCTAGAATGCCTACGATGTAGTGAGTGAACTAAGTGTTTATTTATCTCATCTCACCTCTTCTAATGATTCTCAATACATGAGAGGGTTGAGAGGAGGTAGAAGATGAAGGTGGAGGAAACTCAAGGGAACCAAGAGGAGAGTGATGCTAATGGTGAGGAAATGAGAAAGCTCTCAAAATGAACCATCTCTTTTCTTTCATAAAAAATGAGCAAGTGTTTTCAAGTGAGGAAAAATCTCACTTGAAGAATGGTTTTGAAAAATAATTCTTTTCAAAAAAATATCAATCCCATACTTGAATATTATGCAAAAATGAATTAATAATTCATTTAAGCACACTATGCAAGTATGGTCCTCACCATACTCCCATCAAATCTTTGCCACCTCATTTATCCATTTAAAAAATAAATTGTCAAACCCAAAAATGTGGTGTCTGTAGGGTTGCTATGCACGCGCACAAGGGTCTACGAGGCATCAACCATGCCCGATTAAAAATTTAGCCGTGCCGAACAACCCGAATACGGAACTTTAAACTAGAGATTAGGCGAAAACAAGCATGCTAAACACTTTAACACTAAGTGAGAGGGATTACAACCTTTGTAGATCCGGTCCTTCACTTCATATGCCCCGTGTTGTGGTCCCTTCGCTGCGATCATCGAGATCCGGACTCTCGAGAGGTTCCACGAAGAGAAAGACGCAACCTTTGCTTCCGATCTTCGATACTAAGATGATCCACCTTGAAGTTTCTTTAACACAAGCTAACACTCATGAAATGATGTGAACACCCTCATCTAAATGGCAAGGGAAGATGAGGATGATGAAGTAGGATTTTTGCTCTATTTATTTATCTTTTTCTCACTATTATTCATCACCTTTGAAAAATCAAGCAAGCTTTTTCCATGAAAGAAAAATGAAGAAGAAGATGAACAATAATGTTGAATCCTTTTTGTGATGAATAGGAAATCAAATCATATGATAGATAATGCAATCATGGTCAAGCTAACTCTTGTAGAGAATTAACTAGGATTAGGGTTTGGGTTTGGTTAAAGCATGAGTCATTTGAAAATATCTTTCACAAAACAAAATGAAAAGCTTCTAGAAACATCTAGAAAGCTTAACCCTAATCCAAACCCTAATCATGTTTAAACTCCACTAAACAAGTTGCATTAGTTATCATATCATGTTACAATATTATATATCACATATATAATATTTATCGTAACAAAATAAAATAATACATTTAACATATATCGCATATATATCAATGTATTACCCGAGTGAGAAAAAGAATCTTTTAGTGAGCAAATATTAGTTAATGTAATTTAATATATCAAATATATTATTATACATTAAATTATCGAATCAACACTTGATCCGACAATCCGGCTATATCGCATATAACCGGCTAATATTTATCCGTACCGATTCACCGAATCAACACTTGATCCGATGACCCGGCTGATATCAAATATCGCGAGAATAGAATACGGTATCACATATCGCATTATCCTCGGTCCCGCACATATCACATATGTGCCCCTACTCCGTTTTGCATGAGTCAAGAAACCTCCGTGTAGGACTCTAAAGAATCGTCAATACGCCGGGAGTAGGTGATGATCATATCAAACACCCACAAGCAGCAAGCGGTCAGCTAAACGTAACAGCTACCCAGGTATTGAGCGCTCAGAAGATCAACAAGCAAGCCTGTAACTTCTCCTGTGAATCCAAATAGTAACACTCCCGTACAGTCCGGTCTCGTCGTCTGATATGTCGCATATCTCGCCTAGGGTGGTAAACGTCAGACCCCAGTAGCTCGATAAGTCGGGTCGATATGAGGTCTATAACAGTTCGAGAACTACTGATAACACTTACCAGTAAATCTCAGCAACCCTGGCCAGGGATTTCCGGTTATAGCCAATCGAACACAGCACAACATCAACTCCCTATACCGGGAGAGACGAATCCCCTCCTATCGCTCATTGCCTCCATGCGATTCGGGACTGTACCCAAAAGCCACCTTTTTGCACGCCCTCTTGGACGTGGTATGATGGAAATCAAAGCACAGTGGGAACCATACAAGACTCTATGACGATCTCAGGTCAACAGACTACTCTGTACCAGTGTCACCGGAGAACTGCCATCTGACTTATGGTATAATACCATCTGGGAGATCTCGGCGAGTCCGTCCAGTGTACCCAGTCTCTACTGAGCACCCGTATACCATCCTTGATGTCAAACACCGATGGATATGGGATCATCCATCGCCCATCATATGGGTCAAGATGCGTATACGCTAGTCTACTCTGGTGCATCGATGCCCTGTCTCGATACACCCTCGACTAGGAACAGTTATAGGATGTACTCGTCGACTACCGTGGCCCCACTAGTATGATCTCATCATAGTCCCAGTAGTCGAGTACATATCCTAAGGGCTTTATCAATATGTAATATAGAGACAATCAAAGTACATGTTAAGATAAAGTACAACCAGATAGCATACTATCATGTCGAGCAAGAAAGTCTTCCCTATATATGTCCTAGCATCCACTACAATATACATCGTATGTACAGTAATGGCCTCTAGGGCATACATATAACTAACAATCTCCCACTTGCACTAGGGCCATCTATTATGGTATCGCATACCCAACAATTAGCTGCGGTTGAAGTATCTCATACTCAACTATCCCATAAAAGTCTCTACTAGGAAAAAGGCCTTTGTGAGTGGATCCGCGCTATCGTCCTCTGTGTCTACTCTCCTAACCTTGATCTCCCTGGAGATCAACCATCTCCATGATCAGGTGATACTGCCTAAGAATTATATCTGGATTTCTGATGGGACGGAAGTTCCTTGGCTAAAGCCACAACCCCATTGACACACAATGGTAGGAACGAAGTTCATCTTATGAACTTATATATATCCAGACTGCCTCTTTGGTAGCATCCTTGGTAACGATGTATCTTGCCTTTAATCGTCTAGTATGTCACGGTATCTAGCTTGGAACTCTTCCAACTTACCGTCCCTTCACTGAGGGTATAGACAAGCCTGCGACTGACATTCAGTCGTCCTTATCACCCTGGAACCTTTCCAGTGATTCTCCCCAGGATCGATTGATACCATCTCACTACAACTAGTGAGTATCCTAACATCCAATTAGATCTATCTCATAGATCCAAAACCCAGGATTTAGGAGGTATCACTTTGATCCTATATGGAGAATCCTTGTGATAAGCGGAGATTGACCGATCGTAGCATAGGAAACTCCTTCCCTATCAAGAGTATGTCATCCACGTACTCTACGAGGATCACCACCATACTCTCTACTACCTTTTCGTATATACAAGGTTCATCTACCATTTTGATGAAGTCAAACTCTTTGACTACCACATCAAAACAGATGTTCCAACTCCGCGATGCCTGCTTTATCACATAAAACAACTTGCACACGTTTCCGCTGCTCCCACTGTCTACGAAGCCCTCTGGCTGTGTACTTATAGACGCTCTTTTCTAAAACATCATTTAGAAAAGCAGTCATGACACCCAACCACCAGATATCGTAGTCATGGTATGTAGCCGTGGCAAGTAGGATCTGGATGGACTTAAGCATAGATCCTTAGAAAAGGTTTCAACATAATCCATACCTGGTCTATGATGCAAACCTTTAACAAGTCTAGCTTTGAAAGTCTCAACTTTTCCATGTACACCAAGTAATCTTCTCAAGATATACTTGCTCCTGATGGGGATTTAACCCTTCAGATAAAGCAACCAAAGTCCATACTTTGTTGGTGTATAAGGATTCTATCTCAGATTGATAAGCACCCAGCCATTCTTACAGAGTCCCACTCCTGATGGCCAGCTCGAAACTAGTTGGGTTATCATCTCATGATGCAATCCTCGCTCCCACTGTCATAGAGAAACCGAAGTATCTCTCAGGTGGGTGAGAAACCGTACTAGATCGGCGGAGAGGCTGAGGTTCGTTGGAAACTATTGAAACCTTTGGTTCTACCAAATCATCAGCTGCAGTTTGTATAGCTGGAACCTTTCCAGTTCTACATAACAGACCTTGCCTCGAGCTTGTCCGAATTTTGCTTTTAGACATAGGCCGGACAACCCCAAATCTTAACAAACTTAAGATATGGGCTCTTCCCTTTCCATATCATATATGAAGTGGTAGGCAACTGATTTGATTTGAACCCTATTCAATAGGTATGCAACTTCACAAGTGCATAACTCCCTAAAGGAAATAGGAAACTCAGTAGTACTCATCATAGAGCACACCATATCACATAGGGTGTGATTGCTCCGCCCCGATACACCGACGTGCTGTGGTGTATATGGAGGAGTAATGCCGAGAGAGAATCTCATTCTCCTTTAGAATAGTCCAGTAATTCCGTGCTCAAGTATTCTCCTCCTTGATCTCATCAAAGGACATAATACTTATACCCGTATTTTGGTTCTCTACTTCTAACTTATATTCTGTGAATATCTCAAAAGCTTCGGACTTGTGTTTCAACTGGAACACATGTCTGAATCTTGAGAGATTATTCGAGAACGTAATGAAGTAGAAAGAACCGATCTTGGCATGTGTAGACAGGGGATTTTCATACATCAGCATGTGTCAATCCCAAAAGTTCACTAACTCTTTCTCTGTTTCTAATAAACAGAGCTATGGTCATCTTATCTTTGTGACATGACCGGCAAGTTTCACAAGATGTAAATTCAAACTACTTTAAATATGCATCTATATGTAACTTCAGCCAGTCGGGTCGCATTGATATGACCTAGTCTACAATACCTCAAGAAGGATCCGTTCATTTCTGAACTCTTCCTCTTGTGTGTGTTCCGTATACTAAGAACTGTAATTTGATTTAGAACGTCAATGCTTTTAGATAACGTGCCTGAACCGATCAACTCTTGATATAGGAAATGTTCAAAACATTATCCAACAATACAAAATTATATCCTTTCTTTACTAATAAAGAGACTGATATGATTTTGTATATCAGGTTCGGTATCTAATAACATTTGTTCAGAATCAATGTATTCAGGTAATACAGGATGATAGTGAACAACAGACTTGGCTGCAACACTTGCACCGTTTTCTGTCTCTTGAAACTTATCACCCGTTCTCAGTTCTTTACCTATCTGTAGCCCATGTAACAGATTATATATACGGGATCCTGATCCGGTATCACATACCCAGGACGTAAAGGATACTGAGAAACAGTTCTGTGTAATGAACACACCCGAAGATGATGCATCAACATGCACTTTCTTCGTTTGGGCGGCACGGGAAATCTGGTATTCCCCAATTTCCTGCTCTGTTTTATAACAATTATAAGTTGGAGCGGGACCAACGTTCCCCAGCTCAGTATAACAAGCGGGTTTGGTCAATATATCCGTTTTATTATCTTGATTAAGGCGTAATATGGTCGCTATCTGGAGAGAGAGAGAAGAAAACACTCGACGTATGCTCTTGCAAGATTAGATTGGTTATCTAATATATCTAATCAGGATGTCTCCCACTGTTTTAGTCAAATCATCCTTCAAACCCTAAAAGGAAAGACTAGCTGGGATTAATTATACGCTACAAGTTCGCCAATCTTTCAACCAGGCCAGTGTCGGTACTTTGAGGGAGGTCCCCCGTGCTTTCGCACGAACCTAATTACAGTAAACCTCGTTTTCCCACAGGCGTAACCCCGTTAACACCTTTCTAGACACCTACTTGATCGACTAATTGTAATGTATAAAACTCTCCCAGGAGTAACTCTTACTCGCAGCGGGTATCGGGATCCAACTATCTCATAGAAGGTATGCAATCTCATTGCAAATTCCAACACTTTGAATTCCAGATAATATTTTGCCCCTAGCACCCTATGACCTTGACGGAGGCCAACAAACCATAGGCTACTAGTCAAGTTCAACCCGCCATTTCTTGATCGAATCAAACCCACCCGCACGACCCTTGACGGAGGCCAACAAGGTCGTACGACTACCCTAACTCAATCTGCATCATATGCATAAGCAGATAAATACTGGTTAGCTACCGCACACTGCGCCTTGATGGAGGCCAACAAACGCAGCACGAATACTAAACAGCACTTATCTGAAATGACGGAGGGCTACGACGGGTTTTTCAGAAAACCCTTTGCGTAATGAACTTGATATCGTTGTAGAATCGAGTGATTTTAAATGGAATGCTTTTGAGGCTTTTCTAGTTTTGCTAAAGGGGTCACTCCCGGTGAAGGGATCGTCGGCCCTTTCCTCATCGAATAAGGTGCAGGATATATCATATATACCGTTGTGCAAAGCAGAAACTATAGAAGCAATCAAAAGACAAACCGAATTTGTAGCATCTGCCAGTTATTGCTAAAGGAGTCACTCCCGGTGAAGGGATCTCGGTCCTTTCCCTATCGAATAAGGTGCAGGATGTTCTACAAGAAACACCGCGATGCAAAGCAAGAACTGTAGCTACCAGTTTTTAAACAAGTTTCTACAACATCTTAGGTTTCTTTTATTTCATTAATCTCATTAATGAAGTCCCATTTTAATTATGCTTCGTAAGCATCTCTTTTGAAACGAAATCTGCAATATAACATATATCTCATATATATAATATAAAAACATTCGTCTCAGGCAGTAATATGATCTCATCACAGAACATTGCAGCAGAAGAACATATATGAAATATTGGATATACTAGGACGTCCGTGTTTTCAATACGAGCCTGTATAAAACACGGATTCCACGGTCGCGATGAATAGCCAAACCCACATCCCTAGACCCCTACGAGAGCGGAAAATAACACTGCCAATTCTAGGGTTAGGAGACCCGGTCTCGACTCCTCGAGATGGTCTCCCACTGGACCCTAGAACCCGGTTACTTGTGCTCCCCGCCTTGGGTCTACCTAATGCGGAAAAGTAAATAATATACAACGGTGACAGCTTCCGCTACCTGGAAGTGCCCCAATAAAAGAATATTACATACAAATGAATTTTACATGAATGAAAAAGAAAAACTCTCATCTCACATAAAACCCTCGGCTATTCAAAACGCGACGATCCAATATAACATATCACAGCAACACATAATATCTCATATCATCAACCTAAGCAAGTATGCGTATCCCGATTGTCGTTGATGTATAGCAACGAAGCCGGCAATACACCACATACTACGCTTACGGTCACAGAAAAGAAAGTGTAAAACTACAACAGTTGGAATCCGCAACCTCCTTAGACATCACATGCCTAACCAAATGAATTCCTTAGACATCGCATGCCTAACAATTATAAACCCCGCATTTTAGTCTCATTATCGAAAACTCTTTTCAATATCAAGTCGGGCAATTCAATAAGATTCCCGACGTCCTGATCGAATGCTCGTCGCAAACTTTAGTAGACGGCCGCACCCCCGATACCGTCGACGAAGTGAACCAAGGCGGAACACCGCTACCGGGAGCACCCGAACGGATGCTTTCGGCGACGGGGTTCTCCTACAGTCACTTGGTCGGGGCTATGGGGCGTAGCTGTCTATTAAGTTTACCCGGCGAGTATCCGCGTACACTACGTGATTGCGACGGACTTTTGATCACATCAAAATTCCGTGGCAACCGATCATCTGAGACTAAACTACTATGTTTATAATATTCAAATTAGTTATCTCATAACTACCTGTGGATTCCAATTATTGTATCACATTCCAGATAAATAGACAAAGTTAAACTTTCCGATCGAATCATCAAACACCCAAGATTTCCCCAATATATCTCAACACTTGAAATCAGTTTAAAAACATCCATCACATGCCACAGTACCAATGGTCCAGCCGTAGAAGGGTCAAGCCAACGCCTCACATGTGGCACGCCGTACTGCCCCAAACCCTAAGGTTCAAAAGGCAGTTCAAGACGGTCACATAATCGAGTTAAGGTTTGTTGTCTTCTAGAGGGTCCACCGCGTTACTTGCACGACTTAGAACGTTCTTAAACACGAGGAAAAATCCAACTTTTGAAAAAATTTCCGACAGGGGAAAAAGTGAGTTATTGATATCCGTTCGAACTTTTTAACAGTTTCTAAAATTATCCGGACAAACTAAACAAAGTTAAATTATCCGATCGAATCAACGATTCCCCAATACAACCCTTGAAAACTCAACACTTCAGTGAAATTAAAATATTCCCAGAAAAAATTAACAAGAAAGGGCCTAAAAATAATTACATGAAATTTCAGGAACTAAGTCCAAATTTTGGGCGCGGAAGCGCCGCAAAAAGCATGGTTTCGCGGCGGTTCCGCGGTCAAATTTTCGAGTTAGAGGTCCGTACTTCACAGTAATTCTTAGTTTTTCCTGCTTAATTTTCTGAGAATTTTTAATTCAGAAAAAACCACATTTTTGGAAAAAAGACAGAGAGGGTTCCGTGTCGGGGTTTCGGCGTTCGATCGGACTTTAAACTTCGTCTAGACTACGCGTAAAGCTCTAGCTTGGCTCTGATACCACTGTAGGGTTGCTATGCACGCGCACAAGGGTCTACGAGGCATCAACCATGCCCGATTAAAAATTTAGCCGTGCCGAACAACCCGAATACGGAACTTTAAACTAGTGATTAGGCGAAAACAAGCATGCTAAACACTTTAACACTAAGTGAGAGGGATTACAACCTTTGTAGATCCGGTCCTTCACTTCATATGCTCCGTGTTGTGGTCCCTTCGCTGCGATCATCGGGATCCGGACTCTCGAGAGGTTCCACGAAGAGAAAGACGCAACCTTTGCTTCCGATCTTCGATACTAAGATGATCTACCTTGAAGTTTCTTTAACACAAGCTAACACTCATGAAATGATGTGAACACCCTCATCTAAATGGCAAGGGAAGATGAGGATGATGAAGTAGGATTTTTGCTCTATTTATTTATCTTTTTCTCACTATTATTCATCACCTTTGAAAAATCAAGCAAGCTTTTTCCATGAAAGAAAAATGAAGAAGAAGATGAACAATAATGTTGAATCCTTTTTGTGATGAATAGGAAATCAAATCATATGATAGATAATGCAACCATGGTCAAGCTAACTCTTGTAGAGAATTAACTAGGGTTAGGGTTTGGGTTTGGTTAAAGCATGAGTCATTTGAAAATATCTTTCACAAAACAAAATGAAAAGCTTCTAGAAACATCTAGAAAGCTTAACCCTAATCCAAACCCTAATCATGTTTAAACTCCACTAAACAAGTTGCATTAGTTATCATATCATGTTACAATATTATATATCACATATATAATATTTATCGTAACAAAATAAAATAATACATTTAACATATATCGCATATATATCAATGTATTACCCGAGTGAGAAAAAGAATCTTTTAGTGAGCAAATATTAGTTAATGTAATTTAATATATCAAATATATTATTATACTTTAAATTATCGAATCAACACTTGATCCGACAATCCGTCTACATCGCATATAACCGGCTAATATTTATCCGTACCGATTCACAGAATCAACACTTGATCCGATGACCCGGCTGATATCAAATATCGCGAGAATAGAATACGGTATCACATATCGCATTATCCTCGGTCCCGCACATATCACATATGTGCCCCTACTCCGTTTTGCCTGAGTCAAGAAACCTCTGTGTAGGACTCTAAAGAATCGTCAATACGCCGGCAGTAGGTGATGATCATATCAAACACCCACAAGCTGCAAGCGGTCAGCTAAACGTAACAGCTACCCAGGTATTGAGCGCTCAGAAGATCAACAAGAAAGCCTGTAACTTCTCCTGTGAATCCAAATAGTAACACTCCCGTACAGTCCGGTCTCGTCGTCTGATATGTCGCATATCTCGCCTAGGGGTGGTAAACGTCAGACCCCAGTAGTTCGATAAGTCGGGTCGATATGAGGTCTATAACAGTTCGAGAAACTACTGATAACACTTACCAGTAAATCTCAGCAACCCTGGCCAGGGATTTCCGGTTATAGCCAATCGAACACAGCACAACATCAATTCCCTATACCAGGAGAGACGAATCCCCTCCTATCGCTCATTGCCTCCATATGATTCGGGACTGTACCCAAAAGCCACATTTTTGCACGCCCTCTTGGACGTGGTATGATGGAAATCAAAGCACAGTGGGAACCATACAAGACTCTATGACGATCTCGGGTCAACAGACTACTCTGTACCAGTGTCACCGGAGAACTGCCATCTGACGTATAGTATAATACCATCTGGGAGTTCTCGGCGAGTCCGTCCAGTGTACCCAGTCTCTACTGAGCACCCGTACACCATCTTTGATGTCAAACACCGATGGATATGGGATCATCCATCGCCCATCATATGGGTCAAGATGCGTATACGCTAGTCTACTCTGGTGCATCGATGCCCTGTCTCGATACACCCTCGACTAGGAACAGTTATAGGATGTACTCGTCGACTACCGTGGCCCCACTAGTATGATCTCATCATAGTCCCAGTAGTCGAGTACATATCCTAAGGGCTTTATCAATATGTAATATACAGACAATCAAAGTACATGTTAAGATAAAGTACAACCAGATAGCATACTATCATGTCGAGCAAGAAAGTCTTCCCTATATATGTCCTAGCATCCACTACAATATACATCGTATGTACAGTAATGGCCTCTAGGGCATACATATAACTAACAGTGTCCACCTTCTAGAATGTCATCTGTAAAAATACGGATTACATTCTATTATATATACATATATGTATTCGTACCGAAACACGAATACCCGAAGAGATATAATAACACGAAGATCATAATACTAGAATATACATATCGAAATACATATACGCAAATTATTAAATCAATACCTGATTTAATAATCCGGCTCAAACCCGAGCCGGCTAGTATCATCAACTGTCCGATCGAAAGTCCGGGTACATAGTATAATCAATCGATCGAAACCCTGCACGTATCCAATACGGTTACTATATCATTTTTCCAGAACCAGGGAAACTCTCTGTGTGGGACTCTAAATACTCGTCAATGCGCTGGCAGTGGATTTAACCTCAAGCACGTCAGCCGCACTTGCTATACGTAACTGCTACCCAGGTTTTGAGCGAATGGAAGGCCGACGAGAAAACTCATCCAAACCTCTTCTGAGCCTATCTGTGACAATCTCCATACAGTCCGGTCTGTTCGTCTAAGAGTACTGCATATCGAATCTAGAGGATGGATAAAGTCAGACCCCTAAAAACACGACATTTCATGTCGGTATGAAGCCCATCACCACTGAGAAACTACTGATCCAAATCAGTAATTCTTGTCCACCTTGGCCGAGGATTTCTGGTGATGGCCACCCGTGCACAACGCGGCATTAACCCCCAACACCGGGAGAGACGAATCCCTAACGATCCTCTCACTGCCTCCATGTGGCTCAGGACTGTACCCAACTAAAACCTTTTTGCACGACTCCTTTGAGCCGTGGTAGGGGAGTGATCAAAGCACAGTCGGAACTAACACGAGAAAAAGGACGATCTCAGGTCAACGGAATAAGCTGTACTCAAGTCACCTGGGAACTGCTATCTGACAATAGCTATAATACCAACTAGCATGTTCCCGGCGAGTCCGTCCAGTGTACTCATGTAACGTTCTGAAAATTTGATTAGGTTAATTGTGTATTAATTATTGATAATACGTGTTTTCCGTAAAAAATCCAAGATATAATTATTTTTCCACCTAGACTTAAATATACCTATTTTAGCTATGTAATTGCTAGTATTGGTATTTAATTAGTCACTTATAAATTGTTAGTTTACTTAAATATTTTCCTTAATTAATTATTTTAAATATTATTATAAGCTTTCACATATACATTTAATTAGTGTTAATTACAAATGAGAATGGATTAATTACACAAATGTGAACCATGACAACTTAATAACAAGTTTATAACATGTTCTCTTTTCTACACCTGTCTTCAAGGTTCTAGTTGTTTCTGGGATAAAATAGGTGAGAAAATTAAAAGAAATAATAAACAAAGAAGGCATGGGGTGTTATAATTGAGGTATGGGTTTCTTGACTTGGCTTCCACTCTCACTCTCACACCCACACACAAACTCATTTCCTCACCTCCTTGGCCGAGCCTCCTGCTGCAGCCCCCCAATTCCCTATCTCATTTCCACATCAAAATTCTTCAAATTTCCTTCAAAAATCCACACAAAAACCTCACTAATTCTTCATTTAACCTTTACCCATTATTCGTTTTTCAAATCTAGCATGGATCTTAGAACAAGAGAACCATTTTGGGAGGTCAAGTTGCAAGTTTGATCTCAAATTTTAGAGGTTTAAATCATAACCCTATGGTTTAATTGTTGGTTAATTACTTTGATCTAATTTAATTAGGTATTAATATGGTTCAAATTGCAAGTTTGAAATTTCAAGAGAATGATTTGAGTTAAAGTTGGGGTTTTATCAATAAATCAAGTTAGTTAAGTGTAGATTAATATCTAAAGATATGGAAAATCTAAACTAGATGTTAATTTGCTAATTGTTACTTTTAAATTGTCTTAATTAAATAATCTAGTAAACTGATTTCATGTTTAATCTAAGTGGGTGAGATTAAAATCTAGTAAATAATTGTGAAGCCTAATTAAGATATTAAACGAATATTGTGGCCACTAGTTTTGTTAAAATGTCTAGATTTGCACTAAAATGGTTTGGTGATGCTTATTAGGTTTTTGGAATAAATCGATTTTAATTAAGTTTGAGGTTTTGATGATATACAACCTATTTCGTAATGTATTTAGTGTGTTGTGAATGCGCGATTGGTGCGATCGGGTTCTAGGCTTGATAGTTGCCACGTATAGCGACCCTAGTTGTGGTTTGTGGCGTTGTCGTGAGCGCGTTTTGTGCACCAAGTGTGTGCGCGTCCTGTTAGTGCGCGTTGGTTGTCTTGCATCGTTTGTGTCCGCGACTTTATATCTATCCTCTTATTTTCTTGTGTGCGATTTCACGATCGGGTGCAGAGGCGTCGGATGTAGCGCGGAAAGGCAAGGCTGAGATCGGATCAGATTAGCCGAGGCGTCCCGGTGAGTAGATGTACACATCTATAGGGGTATCGTCCGAATGGCGCGAGGCGCCCGATAGTTAGGATTACTAATAGTGCTTGTATTTATATGCGTAGTCTCCCAGTCAATTATCTCATTGCATTTCATCATCTTATGTACATATGATATTATCTCATATGACACTTGCACCATTATCATTGGTCCATGCTGCATGTGCACTATTCATGTGAACACACACGCCATTGGTAATTGCTATATCACGGACACTATATAACTTACTTAAATCGGTATCTGTACATTTGCATCATGCATTATATGTAGATTTTTGTCGTATACTCATGGCGTTAGAATTGATATGTAGGTTGTTAGTTATATACATCATCGCACCATCATTCATACATAGCTTTACTCGTACATCACATGGTATATTATCGATATCATAGACATCCATTATTTCTGACATGTTTATATATTGTGATTTTTCTTGGAGATTTCAGTGTTTATGAGATTAATAGGTTTTGGGGAAAATTGCAAGAATGTAATAAATCTATTATCATTTTAAAAGTGTAAGTTGTGGTTTTCTCGTGTTATGATGTGTAGCGTCCACCATGAGTTTTCTCGGTTCTTGAGCTGTATCATAAACCCGATTTGAGGAGTAGGATGAACCGTCTCAGGTACACGGTAGACCCGGTAAGGTACCCCGGGGCGAGAGATTCGTGTGGATGAGGATGAGCCCGGCATGGGAGCACTACTTACCGGTTATGTTTGACGCGGTGGATATCCGAAGAATTCCAACGTAGTCACGAGATTTGATGATATGGGTCGATCCGGTCTGACGGAGCCCGAGATATTAAGATATTGGTATATTGAGACATTGAGATATTGAGATATTGAGACATTGAGATATTGGGATATATATATATATATATATATTGCGTCGATGCTTGACATGGATTTTCTGTTGATTTCATTGATGATACTTCAGTTTATTGAACAGAGCTTTTTCTAAGGTAAGAACAAAGATTTTCTCATACCAGACTTGTTCAGGTTTCGTGTTGGATTATGCATTCATATTGCATTCATGTTAGTACATTGTATCATATCGATATGCGTAGGTTGAGATGCATTTGCGTGCATGCTTACGATAGCCTTATTAGATGTTACTTACTACTCACGAGTTGGCAACTCACCCCCATTGTGCTACAGTATCTTGCAGGTTCGACCCGTCGGCACAGTAGCGGCGGGCGTACTTCCTCTTTTTGCTCCATTGCATCGATTTGCAGCTTTGCTCATAGGTGGGTTGTGAGGATACTTTTGTTCCAACTTGTATTATTAATTGTATCTAGTATACTCCATCTACCCTTGTATATTGGACTAGACGGTGAGGCTCATGAGACTTGTATTTGTGGTATTTTGGTGTCGATGCTCACTTGAGCCGACATGTTGTTTCCTATTTCTTGCTTTCAGATGCTTATTTCGCACTTTTGATATACATATTTATGTGGTTGTGATTCCGCCATTGGCGAAGAGCTTGCTCCCGCTTAGGGATGCCTTTATTCATTATTTATATGTATTTTGATGTGTTGTACCCATTTGGGGGCCAGAATTTACAAAGGAGACTCTGCCGAAATTTTCGAGAAAATTGATGTTTTTAAATGCTTAAATGTGACTTTAAATTACTACACATCCTTTTTAAGTTAAGTTTTCCTTCACTCTATTTCTTTAGACGGTTTAGATTTCTGGGCTTGGCTTACTTAGATTGTGTTACGCCTTTAAACGTTGCGTAATTTAAGTGCCAGTCATGTTCTGTACTTTCGGTTCGTAACAAAGTTGGTATCAGAGCGATAAGTTTTACCTTTCTGAGTGTAGAATGACCCTTGGTAGATGGAGTAGGTGACATAAGAAGAGTGACGTAGCGTGTGTATGTTCCGAGGCATACTTATGCTACGGTACTCCGCCTAAGTGACCTTGGCATATATATTTGCTTGTATGTCCTTCCTTGATTCCGGAAATCCATTGATTTGATTGCAACGTTCCTATCAATCATGTTTCTTGTTCCAGCCACTATGCCGCCGGAGACTACGAGGGCCAGAGGGATGCCGCCAGGGATGAGATTAGAGCAGTCTCATTTGAGACGAGGACTGATCAGGGCGGTACGCCTACCTCTCACGGACAGAGTGATCCGCCTTTTCCAGGCCGGATAGCTATGCCGGAGTCGAGTATTCAGGACTTGCGACAGATGGTTGGATTGTTAGTTGAGGTTAGCCGAGCTCCGAGAGCCGATGATGTCCCTCCTACTGCGGGGACTGTGATTGTACCTTCTACTCAGGCAGCTGTTTCTGTTGTTACCGAGATTATTTCTGTATCCTTACAGGAGTTTTTATGGCTGAAGCCTCCATTTTTTACCGGCACAGATGCAGCGGAGGATCCGTAGACAATTCTCGATAGGATGGCTAGGACTTGTCGTTCATAGAGATATTCTGATGAGATATGGTTTGAGCTTGTGTGTTTTCGTCTAGAGAGGTCTTTCTCAGACGTGGTGCGAGTCAGTGGAGAGAGGCTGAGCTGCAGACCTACTTCCTATGATATGGGAGGAATTCACAGCTTTACTTCTTGCTCGTTTCCTTCCGGAGAGAGTTCGAGATGTCCGAGCTCATAGTTTTGAGTCTTTATGCAAGACTCCAGGGATGACAGTGTCCGAGTATGACATTCAGTTTACTCAGCGGTCCGATATTCTCCTTACCTAGTAGACACTTAAGAGAAATGGATAAAGAGGTTCGTGTGGAGATTGAACATGCAGTTATTTCTTGCTGTTTGTGCCCAGCATTTTCACAATTACGCCGCTCCTATGAACGCAACCTTACTGCTAGAGGAGCGCATTTCTGAGGTTTCGGTCGTTTTTGGATCGAAGCGGATTTGTACCGGTATGCCAGCTCAAGGGCGGTTAGATAGACGCCGTTGTGACTGGCTAATCTTTTGTCGCTCGATATGATTTCTCGCTCGTGTTTTCTTTGTTCGTATCGGAGATATGGATTCTTCTGTCAATTTGATTTTTCATGATATGTTAGACCATGACGTTCTTCTAAGCATGGATTGGTTACCCACTTGTTATGTGTTCGTGGATTGCCGTGAGAAGGCATTCGGATTTAGTTTTCCGGGTGAGCCAGTTCTTGTTTTCGAGGAGACCGTAGCGTCGCCTTTCCCAGTTTGATTTCTTCTCTTCGCGCCAGTCAGGTTTTGAGAGAAGGATGTCAGGAATTCTTGGCATATGTTTGTGATGTTAGAGCCGCAGAGGTCCCGTTGGACCAGGTCCCGATTGTGATGGAATTTCAAGATGTTTTCCTGACAAGTTGCTTGGTTTGTCGCCAGAGCGCAATATTGAGTTCTGCTTTGACTTGATTTCCGGCACGGAGCCTTTTTCTATACCGCCATATCGGATGGACCCGGCGGAGCATAAAGAACTGAAGGATCAGTTGCAAGATTTGTTGGATAAAGGGCTTGTTCGTCCGAGTGCGTCACTTAGGGAGCTCCTGTCCTGTTCGTCAAGAAGAAAGACGGCAGTTTGTGTTGGTGCATTGATTATTGTCAGTTGAATCGAGCGACTGTGCAGAACAGATATCCCTTACCTCGTATTGAAGATTTGTACGATTATCTCCAGGGTGCGGGACATTTCTCGAAGTTTGACTTGTGATTAGGTTATCACCAGTTGCGGGTTCGGAAGGATGATATTCCAAAGACTGCTTTTCGCATGCGTTACGGGCAATATGAGTTCTTGGTGATGTCGTTCAGGCTCACCAATGCCCCGGCAGCATTCATGGATTGCATGAACCACATATTCAGGCCGTTTCTTGATCAGTTATGATCATGTTCGTTGAGGACATCCTAGTATACTTTTGAAACCGAGAAGAGCCTAGGTAGTACTTGAGGATTTCGTTGTAAAATTTGAGGGAGCACTAGCTATTCGGTAAATTATTCATGTGTGTTTTCTGGTTGGATAGTGTGTACTTCTTGGGACACGTAGTTACGAGAGATGCTAAGTATAGAACCGAAGAAGATCGAGGTTGTTCAGCACTGGCCCAGACCTGTATTAGTGACGGAGGTTCGCATCATTTTGGGTTTGGACGGATACTTTCGACGTTTCGTACGGGATTTTTCCTATATAGCTTCAACGTTGATCGGGTTGACCTGGAAGGGAGTTTCTTTTCGTTGGACTGAGGTATGCGAGCAGAGCTTTCAGCAGTTGAAGACTCGTTTGATTATGGCGCCGGTATTATCCTGGCCTTTAGGATCAGGCGGTTTTGTTGTTTATTGCGATGCTTCTCGGCAGTTGATGAAGCACGAGCAGAATTATCCCACTCATGAGTTAGAGATGGTTGCGGTGATTTTTACACTTAAGATTTAGAGACACTACTAATACGACGAGTCATGCTAGATATTTACGGACCACAAGAAGCTTAAAGTATATCTTTCAGCAGTGAGATCTAAATTTAAGACAGCGCCGATGGATGGAGCTAGTGAAAGACTATGACCGCGAGATTCTTTATCATCCGGGCAAGGCGAATGTTGTGGCGGATGCTTTGAGTCGGAAGCCCAGAGATAGCTTTTCTTGTTTGAGCACAGTTCAGATACTGTCGATAGCAGATTAGCAGATTCCTTTTGACAGCCGAGTACAGTTCGAGTTTACGTCGACCGGAGGACAACTTGTCCCTGTCTGTGCACATCTACAGTTAATTGATCATATCCATGAAGCATAGTCCGATGACGTTCGTTTGTCAGAGATCTTGGAGCAGGTTGGACAGGGCAGAGATTCAAAGTTCGTGATTGATGATCAGAGAGTACTACGATTTGGGACTCGACTGTGTGCGCCAGATTCCGAGGGACTGAGACGCGAAATCTTAGAGGAGGCGCATCAGTCAGCATATAGTGTTCATCTGGGTTCCACCAAGATGTATTGTGATTTGAGAGAAGTCTAATAGTGTGAATGGATGAAGAGAGATGTCACAGACTTTTTTTCAAGATGCCTGACTTGTCAGCAAGTCAAGGACGAGCACCAGAGACCGGCTGGAGAGTTCCAGCCTTTGCCATTCCGGAGTGGAAGTGGGAACAGATTTCTATGGATTTTATTGTGGGTCTACATAGGACCAATTGAGAGTATGACTCTATTTGAGTGGTCGTAGACCGATTGACGAAAGCAGCTCACTTTCTGCTAGTAAGACCAGTTTCGAATTCGTTCAGTATGCTCAGATATATGTTGATGAGATTGTGCGACTACATGGAGTTCCGACTTATATTGTGTCCGACAGAGGCACCCAGTTCACCAGCCGACTATTGTAGAAACATTAAGAGACTTTGGACACCAGATTGAGTTTTAGTGCAATTTTCTATCTGCAGACCGACGGCCAATCAGAGCGGACCATTCAGATTCTTGAGGATATGCTCCGAGCTTGCATTCTAGATTTCGTGGTAGTTGGGATCGCCACTTGCCTTCGATAGAGTTTTCCTATAATAACATCTTCCAGGAGAAGATTCAGATGGCACCCTTCGAGGCATTATATTGGAGGAGATGTCGATCGCCCGTTTATTGGACAGAGCTCAGTGAGAGCAGTATTTGGGGACCACAGATTGTGCAGGAGACGACCGAAAAGATCCAGTTAATTCGGAATAGGATGAGAGCGGCCCAGAGCAGGCAGAAATCTTATGCAGACTGACGTTAGAGCAGACTTGGGTTTATAGTAGGCGATCATATTTTCTTAAGGGTTTCTCCGATGAACGGCGTGTTAAGATTCGGAAAGAAATGGAAGCTTAGTCCTAGATATGTGGGTCCCTTTGAGATTCTCGAGCGAGTCGGCGCAGTTGCTTATCGTTTGGCTCTTCAACCCTGCTTTCCAGATATTCACCCCGCGTTTCATCTATCGATGCTCTGCAAGTACCTTTATGACCCCTCTCAGGTGATTCGGTACCAGACAATTCGGCTAGAGTGCGATTTTTCTTTCACAGAGCAGCCGATAGTCATTCTAGATCGGCAGGTGAAGAAACCGAGATCCGAGGGCATACCATCCGTAAAAGGGTTGTTTGGCGTGGCCCGAACAGTGAAGAGGTTACGTAGGAAGCCGAGGACGTGATGAGGTAGAGATATTTCCATCTCTTCGAGGGTACGCGTAGATAGATTTTAAATTCGGGGACCGAATTTCTTTAAGGGGGAAGATTGTAACGTTCTGAAAATTCGATTAGGTTAATTCTGTATTAATTATTGATAATACGTGTTTTCCGTAAAAAAAACCAAGATATAATTATTTTTCCACCTAGACTTAAATATACCTATTTTAGCTATGTAATTGCTAATATTGGTATTTAATTAGTCACTTATAAATTGTTAGTTTACTTAAATATTTTCCTTAATTAATTATTTTAAATATTATTATAAGCTTTCACATATACATTTAATTAGTGTTAATTACAAATAAAAATGGGTTAATTACACAAATGTGAACCATGACAACTTAATAACAAGTTTATAACATGTTCTCTTTTCTACACTTGTCTTCATGGTTCTAATTGTATTTAGGATAAAATAGGTGAGAAAATTAAAAGAAAATAATAAATAAAGAAGGAATGGAGTGTAATAATTGAGGTATGGGTTTCTTGACTTGGCTTCCACTCTCACTCCCACACCCACCCACACTCATTTCCTCACCTCCTTGGCCGAGCCTCCTGTTGTAGCCCCCCAATTCCCCATCTCATTTCCACATCAAAATTCTTAAAATTTCCTTCAAAAATCTACACAAAAACCTCACTAATTCTTCATTTAACCTTTACCCATTATTCTTTTTTCGAATCTAGCATGGATCCTGGAGCTGTAGGGTTGCCTAGCAAGACGGCAAGGTTTCGAGAGGTATCGTCCATGCCAATTTTTAAAAAAAAATTGTCGTTCTAGCTAACCCTAACCCTAGAATCGATACTAAAAAATCCGACGATACAAAATGTAAACACTTTACGTCTAAGTGAATGAGGGAATACAAGCTTTGTAGACAGGTCCTTCAATTCTAAAGCTCCATGTTGTTGTCCCTTCACTGCGAATGGTGAACTCCCGGACTCTTGAGATGGTTCACTTGAAGAAACGAATAAGCTTGCTCAATGTCTTCGCGGCCGAAGGTGATCTACGTCGAGGAGACTCGAGCACATGCTACCTCTTCACTAATGGTGAGATTAGTGAAGTAAACACCCTAAACTAAATGGCTAATAGTAGAGGATGATGAAGTAAGAAGTGAGCTCACTTTATTTTTATTTTTCAAAACCCTAGAAAGCTTTTTGAGCTCATGAAGAAGATGAAGAATGAAAATAACAAGAGAATAGAATGAGGTTAGAATTGCAACCATGGGTTAGTTAATGTCATACATTAACCATTGTAGAGACTTAACCATGGCATAGGATAAAGATTGGGTTAACAAAATATCTTAAAGTAAAACAAATTTGGTGGACTTAGTCAATGGTTAACAAGCTTGTCCAAGCTTCTAGCCATGACAATTTCCAACCAATTTTGTTAATTACTAAGATAAATAAAACTATAATTTTATCATGGTTATGGTGTAAGTCTCACACACCCAAATTACAAATATAACCTAGCATGATACTTAATATATATCACATATATATAGTGTATGCAAAGTGAGAAAAAGAAATGGTCAAGTGAGTAATATTAGTTAATGTAAATTCATATATCAAATATAAAATTATACATTAAATCATTAAATCAACACTTGACTTAATGATCCAGATATATCACATAAAACCGACTAATATCAATAATATCAGCTTACCGAATCAACACTTGATTTGATAACCCAGCTATATCACATATACCCGTCCGATATCACATAACACGAGAATACAATACGGTATCACATACTTATCAATCTCGGTCCCGCACATATCACATATGTGCTCCTACTCCATTTCGCATGAACTAGGAAACCTCTGTGTAGGACTCTAAAGACTCGTCAATACGCCGACAGTAGGTGATGATCATATCAAACACCCACAAGCCGCAAGCGGTCTGCTAAACGTAACGGCCACCCGGGTATTGAGCGATCAGAAGATCAACAAGCAAGCCTGCTCGTACTCCTGCGAATCCAATCAGTAACACTACCGTATAGTCTAGTCTCTTCGTCTGATATGTCGCATATCACAGCCTGGGGGTGGTATAACGTCAGACCCTAATAGCCTGATAAGTCATGCCGATGCAAAGTCCATAACGGTTCGAGAAACTACTGATAACACTTACCAGTGGATATCAGCAACCCTGGCCAGGGATTTTCTGTTATGGCCAATCAAGTATAGCGCAATATCAACTCCCAATACCAGGAGAGACGAAACCCCTCCTATCGCTCATTGCCTCCATGTGACTCGGGACTATACCCAAAAACCACCTTTTTGCACGATCTCTTGACCGTGGTATGGTGGAAATCAAAGCACAGTAGGAATCACACAAAACTCTATGACGATCTCGGGTCTACAGACTAACCTGTATCAGTATCACCAGAGAACTGCTATCCGACGATAGGTATAATACTATCTAGGAGTTCTCGGCGAGTCCGTTCATTGTACCCAGTCTCCACTGAGCACCCGTATACCTTCTCTGATGTCAAACACGAATAGATGTGGGATCATCCATCGCCCATCATATGGGTCGAGAAGCGTATACTCTAGTCTACTCTGGAGTATCGATGCCTTGTCTCGATACTCCCACGACTAGGAACATTTGAAGGATGTACTTAGAGACTACCCTGTCCCCACTAGTATGATCTGCATCATAATCCTGGTAGTCAAGTACTCATCCTAAGGGCTTTATCAACATGTAATAGAGAGACAATAAGTGTACATGTTAAGATAAAGAGCAACCAGATAGCATACTATCATGTCGAGCAAGAAAGTCCTCCCTATATATGTCCAAGCATCCACTACAATATACATCACATGTACAGTAATGGCCTCTAGGGCATACATATAACTAACAATCTCCCACTTGCACTAAGGCCATCTGTTGTAGTATCCTATACCCAACAATGTAGCAGTGGTTGTAGTATCCCATACTCAACCATCCCATAGAAGTCTCTCTAGGGGTAAGGCCTTTGTGAGTGGATTCGCTGTGTTATCCTTCGTGCCTACTCTCCTGACCTCGATCCGTTGGAGATCAACCATCTCTCTGATCAGGTGATGTTGTCCTCAAAATATGTCTGGAACACTGTGGGACATGCGTTCCTAGGCCAAAGCCTCCACTCCATTGTTGTCTCAATAACACTTATTGGACGCTCAATGATAGGAACCTTGTTCATCTCATGAACAAGAAATACCCAGACAACCACTTTGGCAGTATCGTTGGTAGCAATGTATTCAGCCTTTATCGTCTAGTATGTCTCGGTATCTAGCTTGGAACTCTTCCAACATACCGTCCCTTCTCTGAGGGTAAAGACAATGCATGTGACTGACTTTCAGTCAAACTTATCACTCTGGAAGCTGGAACCAAGAACTTTCTTGTAATGCTTCTCAAGTACTTAAGAATGTCCTCCACAGCTGTCCAGTGATTCTCCCAAGATCTGATTGATTCCTAATCACTACACCTAGTGAGTCATCTACATCTGGTCTGGTACATAACATCGCATACTCTGATAGAGCCTACTGCTGAAGCATAGGATATCCCTTGCACGCGAGCTCTCTTCAAATCAGTCTCAGGAGATATTTTTTTGGAGAGAGTGGTCCATGAGTAAGTGGGCGAACCACCACGCTTAGAATCTTCCATAATAAACCCCTTTAGTTTGGTGTTAATGTACCTGGATTTGGGAAACTCCCAATATCGACATAGATCTATCAACATAGATAATAATCCACAAGATGTATTAGGTATCATCCAGATCTTCCATGGAGAATCCTCGTGATAAGAGGAGCTTGACCGAGTGTAGCATAGGAAACCATTTCCGATCAAGGGTATGTAATCTACGCACAATACGTGGAAGACAACCTTACTCTCTACTTCCTTCTTGTATATACAAGGTTCATCTACCTTTTTGATGAAGTCAAACTCTTTGACTGCCACATCAAAACAGATGTTCTAACTCCGTGATGCTTGCATTGATCCTGATGGACTTAAGCATAGCTTTGAAAGTCTCAACTTTTCCATTTACATCAAGAATATTCTAAAGATCCATTTTCTCCCAATGGGTTTTACCCCTTCAGGTGCAACATTCAAAGTCATACTTTGTTGGTGTACGTGGATTCCATCTTTGATCGCATAGCATCCAGCCATTTCACTGAGTCCCCACTCGTGATGGCCTTCCTGAACCTAGTTGGGCCATCATTAACCATGATGCAATCCTTGCTCCCACTGTCACCGAGAAGACCGTAGTATCTTTCAAGTGGATGAGGAACCTTACCAGATTCGCGGAGAGCCTGAGGTTCGTTGGAGACTATTGAATCATTTGGTTTCACCAAATCATCAGCTGTTAGTTTGTCTAGCCGGAACAATTTCCAGTTCTAACTCATGACCACTAATTTCTTCACAAGAAATTCCTTTTCTAAAAGATGGCATGCTGAGAAACAAAACACCTTTTGCTTCTCAGATTGGTAGAAGATATTCTCTCGCAAATGTTTGGGATATCCTAACAAACTTACAGGACTGACCTTGCCTCGAGCTTGTCCGGATTTTTCTTTTCAGCATAGGTGTAACATTTCATAAAAATAAAAAAATATTTTTAGGAATTTATATAATTAAATAATAGATATTAGGAATATTTTAATGGTGCGGTATAATTAAATACCGGTAAATTGGGAATTGTTGGAAAATTAATTTGAATGGTGATTTTTGGAAGAATTTATGTCATTTAAGAAAATTATAAATTCGTTACGATTAATTATATTCCATTTTTATGCTAATCGCGATTAAATATCACTAATCGTACATTAAGCTTGATTTGTGCATATGACATGCATCATGTTATATTACACTTTTTACATTTTTCTACCATGGCTTTCTTTTTCTTTTGCTTGGATTTGTTTTAAAATGAAATGAGAAGAAAAGAAACGAAAAGAAAAAATGTTAAAGAATGGAGGTATGGGCAAGAGAGAGAAGAGAGGGTGAGGGGTCTTGTGTTGACCATGGCCATTTGTTCCCTCTTCATTATCTTCATCTTCTTCTTTCTTCTTCTTCATGGAAGCCCACTCCCTCCACCTCCTCTACCTCCTCACCACAACCTCTACCCCACCTCAAAACAACATCTCCCTTTCACAAAAAAAATACATAAGCCCACTACAAGCATTTTGGATCAAGAAAAATTAGATTTTGAAGACTTGGGGCAACTCAAGAAAATTCTTGAGTTGCCAAACGAGGTACTTTCTTCACCATTAGTATAGTATTTCATTTAATTTAGTATCCATGCATATTTAGAAATGTTTTAGTTTGGTTTAGTAAACTTTGAAAATTCCTAGAAGAGGGTTGAGGGATTCTTGATTTGTGATAGTGCTAATGAGCTTTAGTGGTGACCTTAAACCCCCCTAATGTCTAAAACCCAGACCAAACATGAACTAACACCTGAAACCCAAAATCTAAAACTTTCTGTATCGGTTTTGTTAACTTTTATGCCTACAGGGAATCTGCAGTGACCCGGAAAGTTTATGAGAAAAACAAACAATACCATTGACCTATATTGGACACTAGGAGGCCACCCCACCAATACGAACCCATTCTATGCACTTCCAACCGATCTGGCCAGATTTCAGGGGCTTGTGGACGGCCACATTGATGAATTTGGTGCCCAGGTTTCTTCTGTAGATCATATGCCCCCTATACAACACCCTAGTACTGTTTGTTTAACCTAATTTTACCCGAACTAAAATCTGGAGCAAGTTTCATGAGTTGCTGCTTTGTATTCCTTGATGTTTATGAATTTAAGTTTTGATATTTGCGTTTTGTATCGGTCACTTGACGTTTGTACGTCGATATCGGGTGTTGTTTGGTTGATTTTCATGAGTAGACCATAGGTTTTTACCTATGTGAGATACGTGTGCCGTTTTAGTTTTCGTGCGCGATTTCGGTTTACGATACTTTGTGTGTGTATGTAGGTACCCTCAAGTGGACTTGAACAACAAGGATGAGCATGGCGTCATCGATTTCGGCAAGCGATGATCAAAGTCAGTAGATATATATCTACGGGGGAAGTCGGGAGGATGGCGTATAGCACCCCCGCAGTTTTGTAGTGCAGTATACAAACATGTTATATCTATATACTTATGTGTTATTATAAGACGTGTATACTTAGCTAGAAATTCTTTAGGTGACTTTGGGTTAGTGTTACCGTATTTGGAAGTTAATGCTATAGTTTAGTGTTAGTAGCGAAACCCTAGAGTAATGATTTTCACACACGCGCACATACACGCATACATTCGATGTTTTTGTGCGTATATGAGGATATGTATATATATATATATACGTATACATGGATGATGAGGATAGTATATGATACTTGGAGATGAGTCGATGTGATTGGGCAGGATGCCATGAGATCGGTGATGTGATTTGGGTCGTGTTATGAGATACGACATATTATATTAGCGGATAGATGGGCGATGTATTTTCATACACACGCTGATATATGTTGATGGTATCGGTATGTACTAGACTTAGATCAGTACCCTGTTCATGATATAGTGATAATGATACCATACGGATATTGATGTATATGTGATAGGCCACCCGTACCCCGATTTTGGGATTCCGTACGATGGATTTACCGTACGAGATATAAATATGATGATAGATCCGCACTCATGATTAGAGGATGTTGTATTATATGATTATCGTATGTGACGCTATTGAGGCGGGATCACCAACTACTATATATATATATATATATATATATATATATATATATATATATATATCGACTCAGACTTAGGTGGTTTTCCTAACCCTTTTATTAGTCTCTTAGCTCTGTGCTGTTGTTACTCAGTAGATATTAGACTGACATCGAGTCTTACGTATTTCCAAAACCAATGAATCATGAGTACTTTAAAGATAGGCCGAGGGATACTACGGATATTTCAAAGGATGTACTTTTTTTAAAAGCACCGTAGCCCCTATTTTCAAAAAAACTACGATTCGTGTGATTTCAGACACCAAAAACTGTATGACATATATATAGGAACGTATATTTCCTTATAGTTGCATTTACTGCTCATTTTCCATATATTCATGTTATTATTATCGCATTGCATGCTTATACTTGTGATTCTTGTTTAATATTAACCCATGCTGTCAGGACACTAGCACCATTACCGATGATGCGTATGTTCACAATCACTTGCTTGCCGGCTCACACACATCATCATCGGTAATTTCCATGTCACGTACACATTAGAGAATACTATTTCATTGTTATCGCTTGCTAGCTGCTAGTTCTGATATATCATTACTGTGCTAGTTTAGATATTGCATTTATTATGGTGACATTTCATGCATATTTATATATTCATTTGCCATGCGATATTATGGGTCAGTCCGGATTGCCGGAGCCCAGTATTCACTGCTATTAACCCTTCATTTTTGGGATTTCGGATTTTCCATGGGATTTCCAGATTTGGAGAAACCGCAAGATTTTATAAACTCATTTTCTTTTCAAAAGATAAAAAGTGCGGTTTTCTCGTGATATGATATGATATACGTCCACCATGAGTTTTCTCGGCTCTTGAGCGATATCATACACCTGATTCGAGGAGGAGGAGGAACCGTCTGTGGATGCATGGTGGACCCGGTGCGGTACCCCGGGACAAGATGGTCGCAGATGATGGCGTTGAGCCTGGCAGGGGAGCACTACCGACCGGTTATTTGTGACACGCCGGATATCCGGAGGATATCGACGTAGTCATGAGATTTCATTATTTTGGGCCAGTCCGGATAGCCGAAGCCCGAGATATTGAGACTTTGAAGTATTGAGATTTTATGATATGGGCCAGTCCGGATAGCCAGAGACCGAGATATTGGATATTTGGATGTATGTTTTGTGTCGATGCTTGACACAGATTTTATGTTGATTTCATTGATGATACATCGATTTATATATATACAGAAATCTCACTAAATTACGAAAAGAGTTTTCTCATTTAGATGTACTCTGTTTTCATTCATTCATACATCATGTATATGATATGTTGCTACCTGAGGCACTGACACGAACACTTGATATTACACTTATGTGTAGATGGTTCAGGTTTATATATTGAGGATATTATTATCGTATGACCTAGGATTGAGTCATACATGCGATTTCTGAACGGTGATGTTTTCTACTCACGAGTTGGCAACTCACCTCCGTTGTGCCACAGTTCTTGCAAGTTTTGCCGTACAGGTTTCCTTGGCGACTTTGCTGGCACACTGCTTCTTTCCGGATGATTGCCTTGGTAGGTGGGTTCACTTGCATCGTGGCCACCATTGTACTTTTATTTATATTCAGTTGTATATAGTAAACTCCATCAAACAGACTTATATATTATTTCAGACTTAGAAAACCGGTTGTTATTCTTTCGACCTTAGTGTCGTGCTTGTATTATTATGGTTTTCTTGATAATTTTGGGTTTCCTTTTAAATTTTGATCCTCGCCCTTCGGTGTTGTATATTATATTGATTGCGCGGTTGTGACCGCCAATTGGCGAAGAGCTAGCTCCCGCTTGGGGATGCATTTACTCATTATGCATGTTTGTACCCGTTTGGGGCCAGTATTTACAAAGGAGACTCCGCCGAATTTTTCAGAAAAGGATTTGATGTTTTTAATGATGCATACTACGGCTTATGGTTTTAAAACCACTCGATTTAAAACAAGTTTTCCTTCACCTCTTCTTTAAAATGGTTTAGATTTCTGGGCTTTTGGCTTACTTGAATTAGATGGGGTCTTATAGACTTCATAAGATTCAAGTGCCAGTCACATGCTATTTCGGGTCGTGACAAAGTTGGTATTAGAGCGCTAGGTTAACCTTGGTTAGAGTCTATGTTTGACTATGCGGAATCTAGGGCGTATATTTATTCGGAACCTAGGCTTGACCTTACGGAACTTAGACTTGGTCGAGGGGATATTAGACCCAAACTTTCGTCGCGTTGGTTGACCTTGGTTGATGGAGTATGTGACTTAAGTAGAGTGACATACCGTGTGTATGTTCCGCGGCATACTTACGATACGCTACTTCGCTTAAGAAGCCTTAGGATGTACATTTCCTTGCGCGATACTATATTCATTCATATGATCTATCCTCATCGATATCAGTTTGTGGTTTTTGTTACCACGATTGCATAGGAAGAGAGAGCTACGGGTAGAGTTGTGGTCAGCACGAGCTCATCTTGGACGAGGACTGACCAGGATGTATTCCAGTGACACACGATTGTATAGATGTGTCGTTTTATTATGTTTTCATGCCATGAGTGTTTGATGGATTGATTTTACAATTTCTCGAACGTGCATATCAGCACCAGAGGATTGGGAGGATTGGGCCACTGATAGAGGCCAGCTAGAATGTGATGACCGTCAATGCACCATTATTTTGATGATTGAGGTACTGTTTAGCGTGCAGACGAATGAACCAGTTGTTGCTGCGAATGACGAGATATCGCCTCAGATGTTTGAAGCTAATGCAGCACAAGTTTTACATAGAGATATGATAGAAGATCGCTAGTCACCCTTAGATGAATGACTAGGACATGTGGTTCGTTCGCTTACCCCGATGTGAGGTTATCAGATTGATTGATTCCAGCTTGAGAAGACTTCACGTAGGTACGTTGAGAGTTGATAGAGACGATCGAATGTCAGAAGCCCATTTTTCCAAGTTTAAGTTATTCCGAAAAACATGCAAGTAATTCCGTGGACCCTCTAGAAGAATGAAACCCTAACTCGATATAATGACCATGGGAACACATTTGAACCTTAGGATTTGCAGCAGTTCCGCGGTACCTTTATTGAGGCTTGGGTTTGCCCTTCTACGGCTGGTCCATAGGTACTGTGGCATGTACTGGATATTATTAAACTGTACTCAAGAGTTGAGCTCTCGGGGAATTATGGGACCTTGATGAATCGATCAAAAGGTTCAACGTCGTTCGGATATCATGTGATGGGATACATTGCTTGGGAGACTCCAGATACGAGTATAGCCGTTGGAGCGCAGTCTATGCAACCATGAAGAGACGAGTCCGAATCAGTCGACATTAGAGAAAAGTGGAGTAAGAGGTTCGTACGAGATCTTGATGAGATGACGTTCCACTCCGCTGACATCAGAGATGTGTTACGCATGCAGAGGCGTTGTATATGGGTATGTCTTCCAAAAGGAGCCGTGACGTGTATTTAGCCATTTCGGAACAAGAAATAGATTTAATAAAGGATGATGACTTCCGGGAAATTCAGCAGAACCGAGATTTGGGAGAGACCTCAACAGAATCTTTTTGGAATAATACACGGGAAGACTTGGAACCAGGATCGGTCATATTACGCACACCCAGTAGGAGAGAGATCGGTAGCATCGACGAGACATGTTGTGAGTGATAATGATAGTTGGCCAGAGATCTTTAAAGGATGTGTCGGAGCGGAACTGTTTTCGTCATCGTTCCATGTTGGGCCATTGAGCCGAGGAGTTTTGTTACTGGCAATTCGCAGTGAGAGACGAGAGCCTAAGGGTACCAGGCACAAGACCGTGAACACGAGGCAAGAAGATATCTTGCTCTGCTAGATTTGGATGCACCGACACCTTCTCGACTTTGAAGGAGGGACATATCGACGACAGAGTTTACGATTTGGGATTTGGTGATTCGAATATCACATATCCGTCATTTTGGATTTCGGTATTCTGGGCGATTTATTTGCATGATTGTGTTTTTGTGCACCACAGTTGCACACGGTTTCGATTTGATATCATTCGAGATGGTTAATTTTGATTTCATACCCACGGTATGCATGTGATTTGACTTGTGCCTGCGGTGTAGTTTTCATGCACTTCGGTATATTTATTCAATTTTTGTGCACGCTGATGCACGTGATTTTGAGATTATATACCACGGTATATCTTATTTGGATTGAGATGTGTTGTATACCGTCGATTTAGATTATGATATTCGATATTTGTTTCGGGCACTTGTGCACTTGAGTTGGATTCTTGCACATACGAGACGCGCTTGATGCGATTTTGGTGCACACCAGATGCACCAAATTAGAATTCTTCGTTCATATTAGATGCACCTGATATTGCTGTCAGGCACACCCGTTGCCTTTGACAGGTGTTTTTATGCACACCCATTGCACTTAGATTTTGTTTCTGTGTGCATGTATGACACATTCATGGATTTAGATTTTCATGCGCACCAGACGCACGTGGCATTCTTTTACTCATTTGAGATTGGGTTCTTTGAGCAGTATGTTTTATGATATTTACTATTTGGTATAGTGACTGAGCAGGACTAGTCAGAGGACAATACCTGAATATGATTTTGCATGCATTAATAGTTATCGAAGGGGTTTCCAAAAACGAGCTATAGTCTCGGTATTTACCTACGTGTCCGAGATGACACGAAACATTAACTAAGGAAACCCTTCTAAATTATTTTCAAACGGCGGGACGCGTATGTTAAACAAAGGATATATACGTATATAGTTATTTTCTTACGATAAACGTCCGCCACGGTGCCGTGATATGCGCATCGCACAATTATTTGGAAAAGGTTTGGCATGCATTCCTTTCAGATGTTTTGACAAGTTTACAACGATGCGTACTATATACATATTTTAGTCTTGAGTATATCATGTTGGTTTTCGTATTGGACTTTGACATTGATGTCTTCCCCATGACTCCGATGATTGCGGGATGCTTGATGGAGTTTTGATTTGGTTTATATACTCGTTTTCATACGCATACATTGCGCTGCGATGTGTTTTATGTATTTATGATTTCGGAGCCCCGACGACTTAATCATTTTACTGAAATGTTTTAGAATTTGAGGGGTTTAAATTTAAATTCGGAGACCGAATTTATTTAAGGGGGCAAGATAGTAACATATAAGAAAAATAAAATATTATTTTTGGGAATTTATATAATTAAATAATAAATATTAGGAATATTTTAATGGTGCGGTATAATTAAATACCGATAAATTGGGAATTATTGGAAAATTAATTTGAATGGTGATTTTTGGAAGAATTTATGTCATTTAAGAAAATTATAAATTCGTTATGATTAATTATATTCCATTTTTATGCTAGTCGCGATTAAATATCACTAATCGTGCATTAAACTTGATTTGTGCACATGACATGCACCATGTCATACTACACTTTTTACATTTTTCTACCATGGCTTTCTTTTTCTTTTGCTTGGATTTGTTTTAAAATGAAATGAGAAGAAAATAAAAGAAAAGGAAAAAATGTTAAAGAATGGAGGTATGGACAAGAGAGAGAAGAGAGGGTGAAGGGTCTTGTGTTGACCTTGGCCAGTTGTTCCCTCTTCATTATCTTCACCTTCTTCTTTCTTCCTCTTCATGGCAGCCCACTCCCTCCATCTCCTCTACCTCCTCACCACAATCTCAACCCCCACCTCAAAACATCATCTCCCTTTCGCAAAAAACATGCACAAGCTCACTACAAGCATTTTGGATCAAGAAAAATTGGATTTTGAAGACTTGGGGCAACTCAAGAAAATTCTTGAGTTGCCAAATGAGGTACTTACTTCACCATTAGTATAGTATTTCATTTACTTTAGTATCCATGCATGTTTAGAAGTGTTTTAGTTTGGTTTAGTGAACTTTGAAAATTCCTAGAAGAGGGTTGAGGGATTCTTGAGTTGTGATAGTGCTAATGAGCTTTAGTGTTGATCTTAAACCACCCTAATGTCTAAAACCCAGACCAAACAGGAACTGAAACCTGAAACCCAAAATCTGAAACTTTCCGTATCGGTTTTGTGAACTTCTATGCCTACAGGGAATCTGGAGTGACCCGGGAAGTTTATGAGAAAAACAAACAATACCATTGACCTATATTGGACACTAGGAGGCCACCCTACCAATACGAACCCATTACATGCACTTCCAACAGATCTGGCCAGATTTCAGGGGCTTGTGGCCAACCACATTAATGAATTTGTTGCCCAGGTTTTTTCTGTAGATTATATGCCCCCTATACAACACCTATCACTGTTTGTTTAACCTAATTTTACCTGAACTAAAATCTGGAGCAAGTTTCATGAGTTGCTGCTTTGCGTTCCTTGATGTTTATGAATTTAAGTTTTGATATTTGCATTTTGTATCGGTCACTTGACGTTTGTACGTCGATATCAGGTGTTGTTTAGTTGATTTGCATGAGTAGACCATAGGTTTTTACCTATGTGAGATACGTGTGCCATTTTAGTTTTCGTGCGCGATTTCGGTTAACGATACTTTGTGTGTGTATATGTAGATACCCTCAAGTGGACTTAAACAACAAGGATGAGCATGGCGTCATCGATTTCGGCAAGCGAGGATCAAAGTGAGTAGATATATATCTACGGGGGAAGTCGAGTGGATGGCGTATAGCACCCCCGCAGTTTCGTAGTGCAGTATACAAACATGTTATATCTATATACTTATGTGTTATTATAAGATGTGTATACTTAGCTAGAAATGCTTTAGGTGACTTTGGGTTAGTGTTAGCGTATTTGGAAGTTAATACTATAGTTTAGTGTTAGTCACGAAACCCTAGAGTAATGATTTGCACACACGCATACATTCGATGTTTTTGTACGTATATGGGGATATGTGTATATATATATATATATATATATACATATATGTATGTGAACATGTATATATATTGTCACGACCCAAAAGTTAGGCCCGTAACCGGCACATAAACTATATAACGTCAACAGGCGTACGTAACTTAGGTAAACCGAAACCCAGAAATCTAAACCACCCAAAACTGGATAAGCGGAGAAAAACATAGTTTAAAACATTCGGAAAATCTCAAGTAAAATCTTTAACTTTAGTTTTCTTTCTTGAAAAATTTCGGTAGCACCTCTTTTGTAAAAGCTAGCCCCGAAAATGGGTACAACATAAAATATAAATAAAGCATCCCAAACGGGAGCAACTAACGCCCAACGGCGGAGACAATCACCACAAGCATATATACGACGCCGTATCGAAGAAATATAAATGAAAACATCATAAGGAGGTAAAAACTTTACAACGAGACCGACTCCCACGAGCATGGCACCCCAAAGTCACCAAAATAAATATACAACACCGAATCCTTACAACTCGTCCCTAAGTCAAATACATGAAGTGGTAGATGGAGAATACTAGATCCAACAAAAAGATATCCAATGTACATAAACGGATAACCGCGAACCCACCTAAAAGCAAAGGCCTTTCAGCCAACCGTAGCGGTATCCGCAAAAGTAGAGATGATACGACGCCCTGCCGCGACTACTCTGAGGGTAAATCCTGCAAAACACTATGGCACAACGGGGGGTGTTGCCAACTCGTAAATAGTAAATAACATCATACTGTAATCGCAAGTATGCACGAACAGCGATAAAATCTGTCATAAGAAATCTGACAGCATAAGTATGGCAATATGAATATGCAACAGTCATGTAAAGGTAGATCATCAGGGTACTACAACTACATGAAGCAATGCATATCAAAATAATCTTGAGTGTGGGATGATATAGTAAATAATCTCATGCACAAATCATAAGCATGGAAAAACCCGGAGTAAATCAACAACACCCCAACTCCTAAAATCTTCAGATCGGCCCCGTAAATCTCATGTAACGTGAGTGTCAAACATCGACACCCGAAATATCATGAAAACCGGTGCCTAGCATCGACACATAAATACTCGTATCCATACGTTCCTCGAAACCCAAGTGTCCAACCACTACACTTGTGTTCCACGTATCGGTTTCCTGATATCCATACATTCCTCGAAACCCAAGTGTCCAACCTCTACACTTGTGTTCTACGTATCGGTTGCTTTGATATACATACATTCCTAGAAACCCAAGTGTCCAACCTCGACACTCAGATTCCACGTATCGGTTTCCAATAACCATAAATCTCTTGGAATATAAGTGCTTAACATCGACACTAGAAATCCCCAAATCGCATGAAAACATATCTCAAATGCATAAATCCATGTAATATAACATATGCAACATAGAACAACAATATGAGCATATCACGGAAAAAGTCCGCTATTTAAATGCATCAAGTCATTAAATATTTCTCGCGGTTCCCAAGTATACGAATCCAATATACATATATAACAACGTCCCATTCCACCGATATATATGTCATAAAAACTGACCATATAACTATAGCAAGGTATATGTGTGAGCATGTAGGTATAGCATGGCATATGTGTAAGCATGTAAGTGTACAGGTATGCTATATGTCATGTGCGCCATCGCACAAGAATAAATGCCTCTATGTCGCCAACCGATAGCAAGGTATATCATATGAATATCTTTGTTGTGCGTATCATGGCAATTACCGACAGTGTGTGTGTAGCATACAATAGGTGCTCGTGTAACATGGACTGTCAATAATAGTGCAGTGTACAATAGGTACAGGTTCAAGCATAACAAGTAACTTTATGCCATGAAGTTCATATGCAATTAACTCATATGCGAATAACATGCAGCTATCATATCATATCCAGCCTTTACGCATAACGCCATACGGGCGATTTCCCATAGATATTAAATCTAATCACCGATGATCTCCAGCTACGAAAAGCTGACCACCTGCTTCCCTTTATTCGCAGCGTCCGAAGTCCCCGCCTGCGACCCTAAAATTTCACAAACACATCATATAAGCTAATTATCCTACGCCGATACAAAGATAACGAAACGCAAGGATAACGCCCAGAAAATTACACTGCACACTTAGCGCACAAAACGCGCACGACATCGGCAAAAACCTTAGCTATAGTCGCTAAACTATGCAACCACCAAGTATAGACTCCAATCGTACCGATCGCGCAAACACAACACAATAAAATGTGAGGAAGAATATATATATAACCTCGCAACGACCATTCGAACACTTGTCCAAAATTCACCGAAAACTAGTAAGCAACTTATCGCATAGTTTTGCGCAAGTCAAAAGCTAACACAATTCTAGCGATTCCCAACATCGCAAAGTATCCTAACTAAGTTATCCAAACCATAACCACAATTTTAATCTCACTCAATTATGTTTTATTAAAACCCAGTTTGCTAAAAATCTTAATTAGACAATTTAGGAATTAACAACAACTTTCATCCACAAGATTAAGTTTTCAAGGTCTTCACTTTAACCATTATCCAACACAAACCCTAACTTGATTTTGACACAATCATCATGAATGAATTAAACAGGAATTTAAAGCTATATTTAAACAATTAAATAGCTAGCCTAATGATTAAACATAACAATTAAGGATTAGGGTTTGAAATTATATCTCTTCAAGAACACAAAAATCAACTAGATCCATCACTTTAGCCTCCAAAAAACATGTTTTTCTTGAAGATCCATGCTAGTTTAGTGAAGAAGAATGATGGGTTAAGTTTTGTTTATGAGTTTGTGGATTTATTTAGGGATTTTTGGAGAATTATTGAGCTTGGAGATGAAGGAATTGAGCTTGGGAAAAATGAGGACAGAACATGGGAAAGGCTCGGCCTTGAGGAGAAAATGAGGGGCGTTTTGTGTAAAAGAATGGAAAAATCTAGCTAAAATGCAATAAATGCTCATTAAAGTCTTATACCACCTTTTCTTTTCTTTTCTTTCCTTTTAAAAAAAATAATTTCCTTTAACATAAAATATCTAGATATATCAATGGATGGATTAACAAAAAATCTAGTGATTAGATTAGCCTAGATTCACATTAGAATTAATTAGCCTAAACCAAAAATGTAATTACCACTAATTAAGTGCATAATTAACAACTTAAAACAATATTAATTTAGGGAAAAATTCTATGTGAACCAAAACTTCCAATTGACCTCCAAAGCCCGCAAACTAGCTTCATTCTAGCTAAATTAGGTACCGATAAGTCTATACAGAAGTTTGATCATAATCGAGTTAAAATAGAAAATACCGACTATTTTACCCTAAAACTGAAAAATTCACATAACAATTTCTAAAACGTTACAATCTCCCCCCTAAAGAAATTCGGTCCCCAAATTAAAAATTTAACTACGTGTACCTTCAAAGATATGAGGGAATTTCTTCCGCATCTCGCTCTCGGCCTCCCAAGTGATCTCCTCACTAGTAGGGCTGCGCCAAAAAACCTTCACAGATGAAAAGACCTTTGACCGAAGTTTCTTCATCTGCCGATTTAATATAACTACCGGCTGCTCGGTGAACGAAAGATCGCGCTCAAGCTGAACGGTCTGGTGCTGAATCATGTGAGAAGGATCATGAAGGTATCTACGAAGTATCGACACATGGAAAACGGGGTGAACATCCGGAAAAATAGGCGGGAGCACCAAACGATAAGCAACAGAACCCACTCACTCAAGGATCTCGAAAGAACCTACAAATCTGGGACTGAGCTTTCCTCTCCTCCCAAATCTCATAACGTCCTTCATCGGAGAAATCCTCAGGAATACATGATCCCCCACTACGAACTCAAGTCTGCGACGACGACGGTCGGCATAAGACTTCTGCCTGCACTGGGCTGCTCTCATCCTGTCCTAAATCAGCTGGATCTTCTCCGTAGTCTTATGAACTAGCTGGGGTCCCAAAACTCTACTCTCACTGAGTTCGGTCCAACAGAATGGCGATCGACACCTCCTACCATACAAAGCCTCAAAAGGCGCCATCTGAATCGTCTCCTGATAACTGTTATTGTAGGAGAATTCAATCAACGGCAAGTGACGATCCCAACTGCCACCAAAATCAAGCACACACGCACGAAGCATATCCTCCAATGTCTGTATAGTCCGCTCCGATTGACCGTCGGTCTATGGATGAAAAGCGGTGCTAAAACTCAACCTGGTACCCAAAGCTTCCTGAAACTTCTGCCAATGACGGCTAGTAAACAGGGTGCCTCTGTCGGATACGATGCATGTGGGAACGCCGTGCAAACGCACAATCTCATCTATGTACAACTGAGCATACTGAGCATAACCGAAAGTGGTCTTCACTGGAAGGAAGTGACCCGCTTTCGTCAACCGGTCAACAATTACCCAAATAGATTCATACCCTCGACTGGTCCTGGGTAGACCCACAACGAAATCTATGGAAATCTGCTCCCATTTCCACTCCGGAACGGGTAAAGGCTGTAACTCTCCTACCGGCCTCTGATGTTCAGGCTTGACTTGCTGACAAGTCAGGCACCTCGAAACGAAGTCCGAAATATCGCGCTACATCCCTTCCCACCAGTAAAAGTCTCACAAGTCACGGTACATCTTGGTGGAACCTGGATGAATGCTAAAGACTGACTGATGTGCCTGCTCTAGGATCTCGCGTCTCAAACCATCAGCATCTGGTACACAAAAGCGAGTCCCGCATCGTAGAACACCTCGGCTATCAATCATAAACTTCGAAACTCTACCCTGCCGAACAAGTTCAAGAATCTCAGAAAAACGGGCATCACTGGGCTGCGCCTCACAGATACGATCGAAAAGTAGTGGACGGGCGCGGACATGAGCAAGCTGTCCCCAATGGAAGTGAACTCAAACTGCACTCTACCATCGCACAAGATCTGCCAATCTGAAGAAGACCGTCGCTGAACTGCGCTCAACTGGGACAAACTACCCCCGGGCCTATGACTCAAAGCATCAGCTACCACATTTGCCTTGCCCGGGTGATAAAGGATCTCACAATCATAATCCTTCACTATCTCCATCCAACGGCGATGTCTCAGATTCAGATCCCGCTGCCGGAAGATGTACTTCAAGCTCTTGTGATCCGTGAAGATCAGTCATGACTCCCCGTACAAGTAGTGTAACATTTCAAAAAAATAAAATATTATTTTTGGGAATTTTTATAATTTAATAATAAAATATTGAATATTTTAATAAGGCGGTATAATTAAATACCGATAAATTGGGAAAAAATTTGAAAAATTATAGAAATACTACAAGAGGGTGTTTTATGTGAATTATGCAAATTTTAAGTTTTTATGATTAATTATACACTAATTTAGTGCTAATCGCGATTACATATCGCTAATCGCGCTTTAAGCGTATTTTGTGCAAAACATGCACCATATCATTTTACACTTGTTACATTTATTTTCATGGCTTTCCTTCATATTTTATAGCATGGTTGTTCATATACTGGAAAAAGGAAAAGAAAAGAAAAGAAAAGGATATGATTAGAATATAGAAGTATGGGCAAGAGAGAGAAAGAGTGGGTGAGGGGTCAACCCATGTCTTGAGCCATTCCCTCTTCATTTTTTTCACTCATTTCCTCTCCCCTCAACTCCCTTGCTGCTGCTGCCGCTGCCGCCCTACTCCCTCTTCCATCTTCAAACCTCTCAAACTCCATGAAAAACACATCAAAACTCAAACCCCATTTCACAAAAAGTGTGCACAAGCTCATGGAAAACACTTTGGACCAAGAAAGGAAAGGTTTTGGAGACTTGGGGCAACTCATGAAAGTTTTTGAGTTGCCAAATGAGGTAATTTCTGCACTCCTGGTATCGTATTTAGATTTCCTTAGCACCCATATAAATTTAGAGGTGTTTTATATCGGTTTAATGAACCTTGAAGTTTTATTGAGAGGGTTTGGGTTAATTTGAGTTGTGTTAGTGTAATTAAGCCTCAGTGGTGTCCCTTAAACCCCCCTAGGTGCTAAGAACCCAGACCAAACTCCATACAAAAACCTGGAACTGAAAACAGAACTTTGCAATGTCGGTTTGTGAACTTTGAGTGTGCAGGAAAATCTGGAATGAACTGGGATTTTTATTGGAAAAATAAACAACTTCAGGAGCTTAGAATTGACCCTAGGAAGACACCCTGAGAGTACGAACCCCAGAGGAGTCCTCAGGGCCTGCGAGGCCGGTTTGGCATAAGGGTGGGCTCGGCCACTAGGGTGTGGGTCAAGGTTTCTTCTGTAGGTCACATGTATCCTATATATCAGCCTAGTGTTGTTTGCTCGCATGGTTTTCACCATCATCCAAATCTGGGACCAATTTTCTACAGTGCAGTATCATGACGTTTCCACGACTTAAACTTTAGATACCAAATCTTCGTTTTTGTGCTAGATTGGTAGCCTACAGGTAATCTGGAGTGACCCTAGACACTTACTGGAAAAACTAGCAACACCATTACCCTATATTGACTACCAGGAGACTACCCTACAAACATGACTCCCCAACTCCCTACCAGGGCCGGCGTTGCCGGAATTTTAGGGTAAGGGGCCGGCCACCTTGTGGATTCAGGAGTCATGGTTTCTTTCATAGCTCATTTACACTTGGTACATCACTCCAGTATTGTTTTGGAACTTTGGTTGCACCTTAATCAAAATCTAGGACTGAATACATGTGTTGCTATTTTGATTCGAGTTATGGTTCTGCGTATTTCGAATTCCGGATTTGCGTATTTGTGTTTTACCTCAATCACGTGACGTTTGTACGAGGATATCGAGGGTTGTTCGATGGTTTTGAAAGCGTAGTCTATAGGTTCTAACCTATAGGCTTTTAAGCGTGTCATTTTGGTTTCGATTTGGTTTTAATGCGATGTGATACGTGTGGCATGTAGGTACCCCCACGATGATTCGAGACGATGAAGAAGATGGTGGCGACATCGACATCGGCAAGCAAGATCAAGTGAGTAGATTATATCTACGGGGGAAGTCGGGTGGATGGCGTATAGCACCCCCGCAGTTCGATGTATAGGATACTATATATACTATATACTATATGATATCTTTTATGTGTGACATGGATTTTCAGGTTGTGACTAGGTGTAAAATGGTTAGATTAGGGTTTAGAAATAAACTAGTATAGTTTCCTAGTTGCGAACCCTAGAATAGGTTTACACCCACACGCACACACATGCTTACTTGCTATACTTATACCTGGATGATGAGGATAGTGGATGGTATTTGGAGATGAGTCGATGAGATTGGGCATAGTGCCATGAGATCGGTGATATGATGTGGTTCGTATTTGGGATACGACATGAGATTTTAGCGGGCCTTTGTACGTGTGTTTTACACACGCATTTATATAGATGGTATCAGTTGTACTAGACTTAGATCAGTACCCTATTTCATGAGATACGATGATAAGGATACCAGATAATTGATGAAATGAATGTTATATTGACCCGTGCCCAAATTTGGGATGTCGTATGATGGATTTACCGTACGAGCTTTATATTGATGATAGATCCGCACTCTTGACTCGAGGATGTCATATTGAATATTGTATCGTATGTGATGCTATTCAGGCGGGATCACCGACTATTATATATATATATATATATATATATATATATCGACTCAGATTTAGGTGGTTTCCATAACCCTCCCGATTAGCTTGTTAGTTAGATCTGTAGTTTGCTTAGTAGAGGTTAGGTTAGACCGAGTCATACCTTTTTCAAAACTAACAAATCGGGAGTGTTTTAAAGATAGGCAAAAGGATTCTATGGATATTTTCAAAAGACGCATCTTTTCTTAAAAACACCGTAGCCCTTATTTTAATAAAAACCTCGATTCGTCTTATTTCAAATGGCAAAACTGTATGACATTTTTATATTGATGTAGATTCTTCACTGTTGTGTTTATTAATCGATTTCTGCATATTCTTGCTATTCGCATCGCATTGCATGTGCAAATGTATTTATTGTTATATAAAAACCATGTTGTTAGGACACCGGCACCATTATCGATGATGCATATGTTCCACGTACACCTGCTTGCCGGCTCACACACTTCATCCTCGATAATTGCCATGTCACTACACTGTAGAACTGTTACATTCAGGATATGACCCCTTGCATGGCATACTTGTGTACATACATATTGTACACTCATACTTGTACACATACCTATTGTACACTCATACTTGTGCACATACCTATTGTACACTCATACTATTGTACATACATATTGTACACTCATACTTGTGCACCTACCTATTGTACATCCATTCTTACATACATAAGTATTTGCACCTACATAGATGATTCTGGCTTGATTAGAGATTTGGGAACCGCAAGATACTTTTTAAAACTGATTCATTTTAAAAGAGTGGTTTCCCTCAATATATTCATATTACTATTCCATGTTGCATGATATACTGATATGCTTACATTTCTTTTATATGTCGCATACATCATGCTTTATGATTATACGCATCGACATATGTTGTTTCCATGATATTTCTGGATTTGGGAACCGTGGTTATTTCAAAATAAAATATGTATTGTTTTAAAAACCCGGTTACCCTTGATATGATATTTCAGTGCTTCCACCATGTGTTTTCTCGGTTCTGAGAGTGGCACGTGAAACCCGATTCGAGGAGCGGTAGGCACCGTCTGCGGGTACATAGTGGACCCAGTGAGGTACCCCGGGGCAAGAAGACTCGTATATGTTGGACGGTGAGCCTGGCAGGGGAGTACTACCTACCGGTGATTGTATTTGAGCTCGGCGGATATCCGGAGGATACCGACCGAAGTTGAGAATGATACGGGCCGATCCGGACTGACGGGGCCCGTGGGCCGATCCGGACTAACGGGACCCGTGGGCCAATCCGAACTGACGGAGCCCTATATATATATATATATGAGGAGTTACGTGCCGATGCTTGGCACAGCTTTCATGATGTTTTCGAGTGTCGATGCTAGACACTCAGGTTCCATGATTTTCATATGTCGCGAGGGACAGATGTTGATTTACATCCTCATACTTCTATGCATATGCTTTATGATATTTACATGCGTGATGCTTATTGTCATTGGGTGACACGTGGACGAGATCCACATACATACAGACATTGATTACATAGTTGGATGATATCCACATACTTATAGACTTCATGTAATAGTTGACATTGAATCATGTTGATTACATTGATCATACCTTATATTTATGATATGTTGTTACCTGAGGCACTGACATGAGCACATGGGATTACACTTATGTATAGATGTTTACCCTGGCCACCTTTTCATGCTTCAGACTTATACATAATAAGGATATTATTAATACTGATCGTATTAACCTAGGTTTGTGTCATACTGTAAATCTCCGTTTCCATCAATGAAAGTTTTTCTATATTTCCCAAGTCCCCCAAATGTTTTCTCTCTCCTCGTAATTTTGCGTAAAATTGGTTGCTTAAGTTTTTAGTATTTTAATTTTCCTAAACAATAAATTAAAATCAAGCCCAAAGGAAAAACAAACAAAAAAAACTAAATATATATATACTCCCTACCGGCCCACTTACATATTAATTAAATTTTTAAACACTCACCGGCCCAACCCTTACCGCACTCCAAACCCGACCCGACCCGCCTCAAACCCTACTTCCCCGCTTCTCTCTCGTTTCTCGCTCGTTTTCCCCTACTTTCCCACGTCGTCGCCAACGCTCCGCATCGTCGCCCCACGTTCCCGCTCCTCAAGACCACGAACGCGCGCGCGCTCACGAGTCCCTCAAGCCCCACCTCGTCTTTAACTCTCTTTTCCTCACTCTCATTCTCCCTTTCTTCTCTCCTCACTCCTTCGTTCACCAAACCCCCCCTGCTTCATCCCTACACCCCGGGCAACTCCGACGACGAACCCAAACTCGAGACGAGGCCGTGAACCCAAACCGTGCTGTTCATTGCGCGTTCGTGCCGTTGCCGCTGCCGTGCGTCGTCAACGTGTCTCCAGGAAAGTACACTACTTTCTACATGCTAGATTATTCTATTACAAATCAAAATCGTATTAATTCCGTGTTTACAATTCGTGAGAATTCATATGACAGAAGTGTTTGATGCAAAACCCGAACGAAAACCTTCCATTAAACTGACGAAAATTAATTATATAGCTGGCCCATGTGGTGATGAACATTGTATTGAAATTTGACTGAAAAATATAACCGTTACTGACTTGAACGATCATCCCCAATTACACCCGTTAAAACTGATAATTTCCCGCGTCTGAAACTTGTAAAAATCATAATTAATTATGTACAAATTGAAATGATGAGTTCAAGTGCTCAAATCGAAGCCGACTCGACGAACTGGAACCCCATAAAAGTTTTAAATTGTTTCTATACTGAAAATATGACAGAAACTGGTTTGGAGAGTGTCTCTGGACTGCAGTCAAGAGCAGCTCTGGCTGTTGATTTCTAACTCGTAATGCTTACCCCTTTGCTGCCTGAACTTGTACATTGCGGAACCCTATGCTTTAGTGAAGATGAAACAGTTAGATAAATAATGAAAGTGGTTTCAACCCTTTTTAACCATCGTTTACTATTTAAACTGTAATTTAAACGAACAGGACGTATAGCAGTCCCAAACAGGAACAAAACTGACACCCTATGATTGTACAGTACATAACTTCTGATGTAGAGGCGCGATTGAGAATCTGTCCAGTGTGTTGGAAACCTTATTGATAAACCAAAATTTCATTCAACTTTAGCATCGCTAAATTCTGTTCCCAAAAGGGTGACAATTGTGTCGCGAAACGGACGTTCAGTTCAGAAACTGAATTTCCTGCAGCGAGCACTTAAAATGAAACGGATGTAACTTGCAAACCCGAAATCCGATTGCACTGAAACAAATTTTTCTGAACTTCTGACTGAGTTTACTTGTTATCGTCTTTGTTTCGTTTCATTTAATTTTGAACGTATGATTTCATACAATTTTTACAAGCTCATAAGGTGCATAATAGTTCATAGTACACATGACTTGTTAACTGTATAAATGCACATATCTTACCCGATTGCCATACATATAGTGATAGTGCGCATTATTATTCAGTGTACAATGCATTATCATGCGTGAATAGTATTGGTTTAGGAGTGTCAAGTACGCCAATGGAAAAGTGAATGATTCGTGACAGTGAATAATATAGTGAACAGTGACAAAACCGTGTTATTGGTGTATACTTGTACACGACTAGACCATACTCGTCAATAGTGTAAACCTGGGGAAAAAAGGGAAATTGAAGTGGAAAGAGTATCATATTTAGCGAGGACAGTGATTTAGAGGATGATCATTCGAACAACGACTCTTATATATATTAGGTTGGGCCTAGCGGTCCGGCTGATAGGGTTATATCCCGGGCGATAGCGGGCCGTAGTCTCGGGTATGTATGAGACCCTCGTTAAACATGATCCTCCTTTCCACAATTCGATTTCAAACTTGACTTAGAGACTGATAGGGACACTGTTCATACTTTGCATCAGTCAGTGACATAGTGATTACCTGCATTTTACTTCCACTGTTATTACCTTAATTGTATATTTAATGTCACTATTATAATACTGCTATTACGTCGCTCTAACGACATGAGTATTCATGCTCAGACCTCGAGGAAGAAGCAGCGTAGGAGTCGTACTTGCCCTTCGAGCTTGCGGAGATTTAGTCGGGAGGACCTCCTTCACTTTTACTTCTTTTCCTAAAAGAGACCTTATATTCGAACTTGGTTAGTAGTTCTTTTCTTGTTTTATTGTTTGTGAACAATGAAAGTTGATGTAATAATTTAGTGATGTATTTTCTTTACTTCTGTGCTTTGTTTACTGATTACCATGTAATGCTAGAAGCCAAAGTGTGACTACGGCGGGATTATTCCTTAACTGTAGGAGCATGGCTGTCCTAGTCATCCCTCGTTTTCCGTATTTTGGGAAGCGGGGCGTGACATGGTTTTGTTGGTATCAGATCCAGGTTTAGTAGTAAGGGATAACATTAACTACACTGTATTACATTATTTTCGCTTCACTATTCCTGAGTTTCATCCTTGTATCTAATCATATCCTTTAATATCTTCCAGCGATATGACGTCCTCGAACGACCACTCCTCGGACTCAAGTTCTCAGGATCACACGGAGAGGATACTTAGTGCATTGACGTCTGTCGCAGAAGCTCAGGAGAGAAAGACGGACCTACTCACCGAGGGACTCAGGGTTATTACCGCTGTAGGGGGACCCTCCGCCCTCATTACCGCCCCCGAGGGCACTGCTCCACCAGCTTTTTCTGCCAGGGCTGGCATCGTATCAGATTTCTGGAGGTTACATCCAACTGCATTTACAGGCCTTGCCGAACCACTCGAGGCCGAGCAATGGCTGGTTAATATGGAGAACTTACTGACGGCTGCCAGGGTACCAGAGGAAGATAAAGTGAATGTGATAAAGATCCAGTTGGAAGATGAAGCCCGTACATGGTGGTCGGTGGAAGAAAGCAGACTAGAAAGGCCAATCGAATGGAGCAAATTCAAGGAGTGCTTCTTGGACCACTATTTCCATTCCACCGCCAAGGCCGAGATGGAAGAAAGATCCATCTTACTGGAGCAGAATGGTCGTCCAGTGGACGTATATGCGGCAGAGTTCAACCGTCTGAGCCGATTTGCTCCGTACATGGTCTCTTCAGAGGCCACCCAGGCCAGGCGCTTCTTACAGGGACTCGATTTCGAGCTACAGCAGTTGATCGCGTCACTCGAGTTGCAGACTTTTGCACAGGTACTCAATGCGGCGCGAGTTAAGGAGAAACTGATCAACAAATTCAGGAAGCCTCCAGTTGTTCCAGCATGCACCCATGCACCTTCTCGAGGAGTCATACTAGTTCACAGGCCTGAAACGACACAGATGAAGCGTCCATTCATTCCCCAGCATCGCCCCCAGAGTAATAACGTAGTTTGCGGCTACTGCAACAGAGATGGGCACACCCAGAAGGACTGTCGCCGCAATAAGGGATAGTGTTTGATTTGCAGATCCAGCCAGCACAGAGTTAGCGGCTGCCCCGAGCGAGTAGAGATACGGGGAGGGTCTGGACCGCAGCAGCAGAGATCACTGGAGCAGAGGCAACCCTACACAGGCCGCGGTCAGGGATGGGTTTTCACCTTGACCGCCGAGCAGGCAGAGGCTTCTGGCAAAGTTGTCACATGTATTCTACTCGTACATTCTATGCCAGCTAGTGTACTATTTGATTCTGGAGCATTGCACTGTTTCATATCTGTGCATTTCGTTGATACACACTCCATACCACATGAATCATTAACCAAGGGTTGGGAAATACATATGGGTAATGGTGTTATAGTATCTAGTTGAGAATGTAGATCATGTCTGGTTGTAGTGTGTGGCAGGGAATTCTATGCGAATTTCCTTTTGATCGGAACAGGCAGCTATGACGCAATTCTCGGGATGGATTGGATGAGTACCTTCCATGCAGTTATCGATTGCCGAGCAAGGAATGTGATCTTCCGCATTCCCAATCACCCAGAGTTTATTTTTGAAGGCGGGGGCGAATCTTTGGAGCCAGCCAAGCCAAAGGAGCTGACAACTATGGAGATTGATGAGAGCCCAGCCCCAGAGATTGTTCGGGACTTTCTGGACGCGTCCCCTGAAGATTTACCAGGTCTACCATCTCCACGCGTCTTGGAATTCTCGATCGATTTGACTCCAGGTACAGTACCAGTTTCCAAGGCCCCGTACAGAATGGCACCATTCGAGTTGGCAGAATTGAAGAAGCAAATTGAAGAACTCCTGGAGAAGGGATTTATCCGGCCAAGCGTTTCACCGTGGGGTGCACTAGTTCTATTAGTGAAGAAGAAGGATGGATCGCTACGGATGTGTATAGACTATCGAGAGCTGAACAAAGTCACAATAAAGAACAAGTATCCAATTCCGCACATCGACGACTTATTCGATCAGTTAAGTGGGGCCAAAGTATTTTCGAAGTTGGATCTCCATTCTGGCTATCATCAGATCAGAGTAGCAGCCGAGGATATATGCAAGACGGCTTTCAGGACCCGATACGGACACTATGAGTTCCTCGTGATGTCGTTCGGTGTTACCAATGCTCCAGCGATATTCATGGATTTGATGAACATGGTGTTTGCAAAGTATTTGGACACATTTGTCGTTGTATTTATCGACGATATACTAGTCTACTCGAAGACCCGGGAGGAACACGTCGAGTATTTGCGCACGGTTCTACAAATTCTTCGGGAAGAGAAGCTATACGCGAAATTGAGCAAGTGTGAATTCTGGCTCGACAAGGTTCAGTTCTTGGGACACATTGTTTCGGGAGAAGGCATCTCAGTGGACCCGACAAAGATAAAATCTGTCCGAGATTGGCCAACACCGAAGTCAGTGGCCGAGATCAGAAGCTTTCTGGGACTGGCAGGATATTATCGGCGGTTCATCCAAGACTTTTCAAGAATCGCTGAACCGTTGACGAGGCTGACACGTAAGGAGGCACCGTTTGTGTGGACCGAGGAGTGTACCCGAGCATTTAAGATACTGAAGCAGAAGTTAACCACGGCGTCCATTCTTACAGTACCAGATGATTCCGGTGGTTTGGTGATACATAGTGATGCCTCAGGGAAGGGCTTAGGCTGTGTTCTAATGCAGCATGGTCGGATGGTTGCATACGCCTCTCGACAGCTGAGAAATCACGAAAGCAACTATCCTATGCATGACTTGGAGTTAGCTGCAGTGGTTTTTGCGTTGAAGATTTAGAGGCATTACCTGTTGGGCGAGAAGATAGAAGTGTACACAGATCACAAAAGTCTGAAGTACGTCTTCACTCAGAAAGAACTAAACATGAGACAACGTCGATGGCTAGAAATGATGGCGGATTATGACTTGGACCTTCAGTATCACCCGGGGAAAGTAAATGTTGTACCAGATGCTCTCAGTCGCAAGTCAGCGGTCATGATGTTGACCAGTCAGAGGAGCATCATTGAGGATTTTCAGAGACTCTAGCTTGAAGTCGTTACATCGAGCACAATCAGGCAGTTTTGGCAACTACAGGTGCAGTCTTCCCTTGTGGATCGCATCAAGGCTGCACAAGCAGATGATCCTCGATTGAAAAAGTTCAGAGCGCAAGTAGAAGCTGGGCTAAGAACGGACTTACTCATACATGAAGACGGTTCTCTGAGATTCGGTAGCAGACTCTACGTACCCAAGGGGGATGTTCGAGAAAAGGTACTGGCTGAGGCTCATAGTTCATCTTATTCTGTGCATCCGGGAGGTACGAAGATGCATCGAGATCTAAAGCAGCATTTTTGGTGGAACGGGATGAAGCGAGAAATTGCGCGGTTCATATCCAGGTGCTTGGTATGCCAACAGGTGAAGACGGAACATCAGAGGATAGCAGGATTGTTACAACCTCTTCCGATACCAAAATAGAAGTGGGAGCACATTACTATGGATTTCGTGGCGGCCTTACCACGGAGCCCTAGGGGCAACAACGCCATTTAAGTTATCGTCGACCGCCTTACGAAAGCTGCACACTTCTTACCATTCTGAGTGGAACAGTCAACAGAGTCACTGGCAGAGAGATACATGCAGGAGATAGTGCGACTTCACGGATTTCCGGTCATCATTGTGTCAGATCGAGACACCAGATTTGTTTCGCACTTTTGGAGGAGCTTACAGGAGAGTTTTGGTACCCGCCTCAAGTTCAGTACAGCTTATCACCCGCAGACGGACGGACAATCCGAGCGTACGATTTAGACACTCGAGGATATGCTGAGAGCCTGCATGTTGGACTTCCAGGGTTCCTGGGAAGATCATCTGCATCTAGTCGAGTTTTCTTATAACAACAGTTATCAGGCTAGCATCCATATGGCTCCTTTCGAAGCACTTTACGGGCATAAGTGTCGATCCCCAGTTTGTTGGGATGATGTGGGAGAGCGAAGATTACTGGGTCCAGAGCTCATTGTTCAGACAGTCGACAAGGTCCAAATGATCAGGTAGCGCATTAAGACGGCTCAGGATCGGCAGAAGAGTTGGGCGAATACCAGCAGGAGAGCGCTATAATTTGAAGTCGGAGATCACGTTTTCCTGAAGATTTTCCATACCCGTGGAGTTATCAGGTTTGGAGGTTGCGGGAAACTCAGTCCCCGTTTCATCGTACCTTTCGAGGTGCTAGAGCGAGTAGGAGAGGTGGCCTATCGACATGCCTTGCCTCCATCGCTAGCTGGTGTGCACAATACCTTCCACGTGTCTCAGTTGCGGCGTTATGTTCGGGATGAGAGCCATGTTCTGGACTATTCGGAGTTAGCTTTGGGTACTGATCTATCTTACGAGGAGCAGCCCACCACCATCCTCGACCGCAGGGAGAAAGTGCTGAAGAATAAGGTCATTCTGTTAGTCTGAGTGTCTTGGGACGGTCGTTCCCCAGGAGAATCCACCTGGGAGCGTGAGGAAGATATCCGTGCATGTTTTCCACATCTCTTTGTTTAGTACTGTTGTTTCGTTGTCTCTTTTAAATTTCGAGAACGAAATTTTTGTAAGGGGGGTATGATGTAAATTCCCGTTTCCATCAATGAAATTTTTTCTATATTTCCCAAGTCCCCCAAATACTTTCTCTTTCCTCGTGATTTTGCGTAAAATTGGTTGCTTAAGTTTTTAGTATTTAATTTTCCAAAACAATAAATTAAAATCAAGCCAAAAGGAAAAACAAAGAAAAAAAACACTAAATATATATATACTCCCTACCGGCCCACTTACATATTAATTAAATTCTTAAACACTCACCGGCCTAACCCTAACCGCACTCCAAACCCAACCCGACCCGCCTCAAACCCTTCTTCCCAACTTCTCTCTCGTTTCCCGCTCGTTTTCCACTACTTTCCCACGTCGTCGCCAACGCCCCGCATCGTCGCCCCACGTTCCCACTCCTCAAGACCACGACCGCGCACGCACTCATGAGTCCCTCAAGCCCCACCTCGTCTCTAACTCTCTTCTCCTCACTCTCGTTCTCCCTTTCTTCTCTCCTCACTCCATCGTTCACCAAACCCCCCTACTTCATCCCTACACCCCGGGCAACTCCGACAACGAACCCAAATTCGAGCCGAGGCCGTGAACCCAAACCATACCGTTCGTTGCGCGTTCGTGCTGTTGCCGCTTCCGTGCATCGTCAACGCGTCTCCAGGCAAGTACCCTACTTGCTACATGCTAGATTATTCTGTTACAAATCAAAATCGTGTTAATTCTGTGTTTACAATTCGTGAGAATTCATAGGACACAAGTGTTTGATGCAAAACCTGAACGAAAACAATCCATTAAACTGACGGAAATTAATCATATAAGCTGGCTCATGTGGTGATGAACATTGTATTGAAATTTGACTGAAAAATATAACCGTTACTGACTTGAACAATCATCCCCAATTACACCCGTTAAAACTGAAAATTTCCTGTGTCTGAAACTTGTAAAAATCATAATTAATTTTGTACAAATTGAAATGATGTGTTCGAGGGCTCAAATCGAAGCTGACTCGACGAACTGGAACCCCATAAAAGTTTTAAATTGTTTCTATACTGAAAATATGACGGAAACTGGTTCGGAGAGCGGCTCTGGACTGCAGTCCAGAGCGGCTATGGCTGTTGATTTCTATCTCTTAATTCTTACCCCTTTGCTGCCTGAACTTGTACATTATGGAACCCTATGCTTTAGTGAATATGAAACAGTTAGCTAAATAATGAAAGTGGTTTCACCACTTTTTACCGTCGTTTACTATTTAAACTGTAATTTAAACTAACGGGACGTATAGCAGTCTCAAACAGGAACAGAACTGACACCCTATGATTGTACAGTACATAACTTCTGACGTAGAGGCGCGATTGAGAATCCACCTAGTGCGTTGGAAACCCTATTGAAAAACCTAAATTTCATTCAATTGTAGCATAGCTAAATTCTGATCCAAACAGGGTGAAAATTGTGACGCGAAACGGACGTTCAGTTCAGAAACTGAATTTCCTGCAGCGAGCACTTAAAATGAAACGGCTGTAACTTGCAAACCCGAAATCCGATTGCACTGAAACAAATTTTTCTGAACTTCCGAATGAGTTTACTTGTTACCGTCTTTGTATCGTTTCATTGAATTTTGAACGTATGATTTACTGCAATTTTTACAAGCTCATAAGGTGCATAATAGTTCATAGTACACATGACTTGTTAACTGTATAAATGCACATATCTTACCCGATCGCCATACACATAGTGATAGTGCGCGTTATTATTTAGTGTACAATACATTATCGTGCGTGAATGGTATTGGTTTAGGAGTGTCAAGTACGCCAATGGAAAAGTGAATGATTCGTGACAATGAATAATACAGTGAACAGTAACAAAATCGTGTTATTGGTGCATACTTGTACACGACTAGACCATATTCATCAATAGTGTAAACCTGGGGGAAAAAGGGAAATCGAAGTGCAAAGAGCATCATATTTAGCGAGGACAGTGATTTAGAGAATGATCATTCGAACAACGGCTCTTATATATATTAGGTTGGGCCTAGCGGTCCGGCTGATAGGGTTATATCCCGGGCGATAGCGGGCCGTAGTCTCCGGTATGTACAAGACCCTCGTTAAACATGATCCTCCTTTGTACAATTCGATTTCAAACATGACTTAGAGACTGATAGGGACACATATCATACTTTGCATCAGTCAGTGACATAGTGATTACCTGCATTTTACTTCCACTGTTATTACCTTAATTATCTGTTTAATGTCACTATTATAATACTGCTATTACGTCGCTCTGACGACCTGAGTATGCATGCTCAGATCTCGAGGAAGAAGCAGCGCAGGAGTCGGACTTGCCCTTCGAGCTTGCGGAGATTTAGTCGGGAGGACCTCCTTCACTTTTTCTGCTTTTCCTAAAAGAGACCTTGTATTCGAACTAGGTTAGTAGTTCTTTTCTTGTTTTATTGTAAATTGTGAACAATGAAAGTTTATGTAATAATTTAGTGATGTATTTCCTTTACTTCTGTGCTTTGTTTACTGATTACCATGTAATACTAGAAGCCGAAGTGTGACTACGGCGGGATTATTCCTTGACCGTAGGAGCATGGCTGGCCTAGTCATCCCTCGTTTTCCGTCTTTTGGGAAGCGGGGCGTAACACATACATACGATTTCTGCTCTGTGATGTTTTCTATTCACGAGTTGGCAACTCACCCCCGTTGTGCCACAGTTCTTGCAGGTTTTGCCATACAGGTTCCATTGCGGCTTTTCTGGCACACTGCTTCCCTTGCGGGTGATTTGCTTTAGTAGGTGGGTTCTTTTGCATCAGAACCACCATTGTATATGTATTATTCAGTTGTATCTAGTAATTTCATCAACCAAACTTGTATATTGTTTCAGACTTAGAAAACCAGTTATGTACTATTTCGACCTTAGAGTCGCGCGTTGTAGTATTATGGTTTTCATGCTGATTTTGCGTTTCCTTTTTGAGTTTTGATCCTCGCCCTTCGGCGTTGTATATTATACTGCTTTCCTGGTTGTGACCGTCGATTGAAGAAGAGCTAGCTCCCGCTTGGGGATGCCTTTTATCATTGTGCATATATTATTCTTGTTGTACCCCGTTTGGGGCCAGTATTTACAAAGGAAACTCTGCCGAAATTTTCAGAAAAGACTATAGATTTTAAAAATGCATATTCGGCTTATTTAAAAACCTTGTTTTTAAAACATGTTTTCTTCACTTCTTAAAACTATTTTTCCTTCATTTATTATTCAAAATGGTTTTAGATTTCTGGGCTTTTGGCTTACTTGAATTAGATGTGGTCCTATAGACTTCATATGATTCAAGGGCCAGTCACGTGCTATTTCGGGTCGTGACAAAGTTGGTATCAGAGCGCTAGGTTAACCTTGGTTCGAGTCTAAGTTTGACTATGCGGAGCCTAGAGCGTTTATATATATACGGAACTTAGGCTTGACCTTACGGAACATAGACTTAGTCGAGGGGGTATTATACCCGAACTTTCGTCGCGTAGGATGACCCTTGGTTGATGGAGTAGCTAGCTTGAGTAGAGTGACGTACCGTACGTATGTTCCACGGTATACTTACGATACGCTACTCCGCTTAAGAAACCTTAGGATGTACATTTCCTTGCACAGTATTATATTCATTCCTATGATCTATCCTCATCGATATTGGTTATGATTTTGCTGCCAAGATTGCACGGGCAGAGAGAGCTACGGCTAGAGTTGCGTCAGCTTGAGCTCGTTATGGACGAGGACTGACCAGGGCGTGATTCCAGGGACGTACGATTGCATAGAGAGGCGTCGTTTTAGTGTGTTTTCGCACCATGAGCGTTTGACAGATCACTTTTACGAGATTTATCGGACGTGCAAATCAGCACCAGAGGATCAGGCTACTGCTAGAAGCCAGCCAGAATGTGATGACCATTGATATATCGCTTATTCAGGATAATTGAGGCGTTGTTCAGCGTACAGACGAATGAGCCAGTTGTTTCTGCAAATGACGAGATATTGCCCAGATGTTGGAGCTACTGCAGCATGAGTATATACTTAGAGATATGATGGAAGGTCGCTAGTCACCCGAGGATGAATGACTAGGACATGTGGTTCGTTCGCTTACCCCGATGCGAGGTCATTAGATAGATTGATTCCAGCTAGAGACGACTTCACGCAAGTTTGTTGGTAGTCGATAGAGACGATCGAATGTCAGGAGCCCATTTTCCAAGTTTAAAGTATTCGGAAAAGCATGCAAGCGATTCTATGGACCCTCTAGAAGAATGAAACCCTAACTCGACGTAATGACCATGGAACGCCTTCGAACCTTAGGGTTTGCGGCAGTTTAGCGGTGCCATTTGTGAGGCTTGGGTTTGCCCTTCTAAGGTTGGTCCACAGGTGTTGTGGCATGTACTGGAATACTATTAAACTGTACTTAAGCTGTTGATCTCTTGGGGGATTATGAGGTTTTGACAAATCGATCGAATGGTTTGACATCATTCAGATATCATGTGATGGGATACATTGCTTGGGAGACTCCAGATACGAGTATAGCCGTTGGAGCGCAGTCCATGCAGCCACGAGAAGACTAGTCCGAATCAGTCGACATTGGAACAGAGTGGAGTAAAGAGCTCGCACGAGAATTCGACGAGATGACGTTCCACTCCGCTGACATCAGAGATGCGATACGCATGCAGAGGCGTTGATTATTGATATATCTTCCAGAAGGAGTCACGATAAGTACGCAGCCATTCCGGAACAAGAAACAGATATAGTAAGGATGGTAACTTCCGGACAATTCGGCAGAAACGAGATTAGAGAGACCTCGACATGACTTTTCTGGAATACTATACGAGAAGACTTGGACCCCGGAGTGGTCATATTGCGCACACCCAGCAGGCCAGAGTTCGGAATCGTCGACGAGATAGTTGACCAGGTTCGGATCGAGGACCTCACTCAGATGCGTTGTGAATTGATCAAGAACGGACGGGTGTGGAGTATATCTCTGCAGGTTGGGACGAGTTTCTGAGGACGTGTTCGGATGGATATCTTCCACAGAGGGAGGAAGATACCGAGTTCGTGATTTCGAGTCCGTGTGAGAGACTTCGGATTGACCATAGCCGAGAACATTTGCAGTGCGCAGATAGAGACATGACGTCGAAGTGGACGATGATACAGACAAGTGGGAAAAGAGGTTCGTGCGAGATGCTGATGAGCTGTTGTCACTCCCCGTTAAGATTAAAGGTTGGATATGTCTACAGAGGCGTTGGGATGCGACCAATTTTCGAGAAAATGCTGTGCTGAGGACGCAGATGTCCAGAGAGCGATAAAAGATTATTCAAGAGTACCAACCTCCGTACAGTTCGGCATAGGCGAGATCGGAAGAGACCTTGAGCAGGATTCCTTCCAGGACACTGCTGCGATAAGATTTGCACCCAGGATCAGAGGTGTAATGTGTATTCAGAGAACCAGAGGTCGACGCCAGTGACGTGCTGCTTTACGAGTGGTCGTGAGGATTGACCGAGAGATGACCAGAGAAGTACCAGGACGGAATCGTCCCCGTTAGCACACCTGACAGGGCCGATGAGCCGATGGATTGCGAGATTGTTAATCCACAGAGAAGATAGGGACCCAGAGACAGAGGATGCCAGACCCTGAGCAGGAGGCATGTAGATATCTTGCGCTGCTAGCATTGTATGCACCGACACCTTCTTGACTTTGAAGGAGGATATATCGACGATGGTATTTATGATTTGTGATTTGGTGATTCGAATATCACGTATCCGTCACCTTAGATTTCGGTATTTTGGGCGATCTATTCGCATGATTTAGTCTTGATGGATGAGTTCCATGATATTTGTTTTCGTGCACCATGGTTGCACCTACTGGGTATTCATATTTGTGCACAGTTATTGCACCTGATATCGTTTTTGTGCCTTGGTTGCACATGCTTATGACATCGTGGATTTCATACCGTTGGGTTGATTTTGTGCATATGGTATGCACACGATTTGGTTTTTTGCACTCGGTATAGCTTATATGTGCTTGTAGTGCATTGATATGTGTTTTGTGCACGCAGTTGCACACGTTTATGATTTTTTCATCTTGGTACACTCGGTGTTGCTATTTACACATTTGAGTTATTGTTTGGGTTTTTGTGTACAGGATGCACTGTATTTGTATTTCTTGCACAGGATGCACCAGTTTTATGTTTCGTGCGTTTATCGCACCGGATTTATATTTCGTGCATTTGTTGCACCGAATTTATATTTCGTGCATTTGTCGCACCGGATTTATATTTCGTGCGTTTGTCGCACCGGATTTATGTTTCGTACGTTTATCGCACCAGATTTATATTTCGTGCCTTTGTTGCACCGGATTTATATTTCGTGTGTTTGTTGCACCTGACTTCAGTTCGATGTCATTCGATATGTTGATTTTGATTTCATGCCTATGTTTTGCATGTGATTTGACTTATGCTTTCGGCATAGTTTTCATGCACTTTTAGTGTTTTGATTTGATTTGTGCATGCTGGTGCACATGGTTGTGAGATTATATATTACGGTATACCTGATTTGGATTGAGCCGTATTGTATACCGTCGATTTTGATTCTGATATTGATGATTGGTTTCTTGCACTCCGTGCATTTGATTTGGACTTTGCGCATGTTCGACGTTTGATATTGGATTTTGTGATTTCGTGCATGTTGAATGCGCATGATTTAGATTTTATTCATGCATGATGGATGCACCTGATTTGGATTTTCGCACGTGTTGAGCGCATGTTTTGAGATACAATTTTGGTGCACACCGATGCACTAAATCGGGATTCTTCGTGCATGTCAGATGCACCTTATGTTGCTGTCAGGCACACCCGTTGCCCATGACAGATGTTTCGTACACACCTGTTGCACCTAGATGTTATTTCTGTGCACATGTGTGCCATATATGGATTTTAATTTCCATGTGGACCAGACGCACGTAGCATTCATAGGAACATTTTGGGATTGATTTCTTATGGAGCAGTACGTTTTTATGATATTTGCTATTTATTTTCGTACTGAGCAGGAATAGTCAGAGGACAGTATTTTGCATGCATTGATAGTTATCGTAGGGATTTCCAAAAAGGGAGCTATAGTCTCAGTATTTACCTACGTGTCTGATATGACACGAAATGTTTAAAAGCAAGGAAACCCTTCAAAATTGTTTTCAAACGGCGGAACGTACATATTAAACAAAGGATATATACATATATGGTTATTTTCTTACAATAGACGTCCGCCACTGTGCAGTGCTATACGCATCGCACAGCAACATGAAAGGTTTGGCATGCATTTCCTTCAGATAATTACATGTATAGATTTGATGTCTACATGTATGGTTTTGATATATATCATATTGGTTTTGTTTTGGATTTGACAGTTGTATCTTCACCATGACTCCGATGATTGCGGGATGCTTGACGGAGTATTGATTTTGAGTTATCTGCTCATTACTCATGCGCATGCATTGTGCTATGATGCGTTTTATGTATTGATGATTTCGGAGCCCCGACCACTTGGACTTTTACTGAATGTTTTAGTAATTGAGGGGTTTCAATTTAAATTCGGGGACCGAATTTCTTTAAGGGGGGAAGATTGTAACATTTCAAAAAAATAAAATAATATTTTTTGGAATTTTTATAATTTAATAATAAAATATTGAATATTTTAATAAGGCGGTATAATTAAATACCGATAAATTGGGAAAAAATTTGAAAAATTATAGAAATACTACAAGAGGGTGTTTTATGTGAATTATGCAAATTTTAAGTTTTTATGATTAATTATACACTAATTTAGTGCTAATCGCGATTACATATCGCTAATCGCGCTTTAAGCGTATTTTGTGCAAAACATGCACCATATCATTTTACACTTGTTACATTTATTTTCATGGCTTTCCTTCATATTTTATAGCATGGTTGTTCATATACTGGAAAAAGGAAAAGAAAAGAAAAGAAAAGGATATGATTAGAATATAGAAGTATGGGCAAGAGAGAGAAAGAGTGGGTGAGGGGTCAACCCATGTCTTGAGCCATTCCCTCTTCATTTTTTTCACTCATTTCCTCTCCCCTCAACTCCCTTGCTGCTGCTGCCGCTGCCGCCCTACTCCCTCTTCCATCTTCAAACCTCTCAAACTCCATGAAAAACACTTCAAAACCCAAACCTCATTTCACAAAAAGTGTGCACAAGCTCATGGAAACCACTTTGGACCAAGAAAGGAAAGGTTTTGGAGACTAGGGGCAACTCAAGAAAGTTCTTGAGTTGCCAAATGAGGTAATTTTTGCACTCTTGGTATCATATTTAGATTTCCTTAGCACCCATATAAGTTTAGAGGTGTTTTATATCGGTTTAGTGAACCTTGAAGTTTTCTTGAGAGGGTTTGGGTTAAATTGAGTTGTGTTAGTGTAATTAAGCTTTAGTGGTGACCCTTAAACCACCTAGGTGCTAAGAACCCAGACCAAACTCCATACAAAAACCTGGAACTGAAAACAGAACTTTGCAATGTCGGTTTGTGAACTTTGAGTATGCAGGCAAATCTGAAATGAACTGGGATTTTTACTGGAAAAATAAACAACTTTAGGAGCTTAGAATTGACCCTAGGAAGACACCCTGAGAGCACGAACCCCATAGGAGTCCTCAGGGCCGGCGAGGCTGGTTTGGCATGAGGGAGGGCTCGGCCACTTGGTGAGGGTGTGGGTCCAGATTTCTTCTGTAGGTCACATGTATCCTATATATCAGCCTAGTGTTGTTTGCTCGCATGGTTTTCACCATCATCCAAATATGGGACCAATTTTCTACAGTGTAGTATCATGACGTTGCCACGACTTAAACTTTAGATACCAAATCTTGGTTTTTGAGTTAGATTAGTAGCTTACAGGGAATCTGGAGTGACCCTAGACATTTACTGGAAAAACTAGCAAGACCATTACCCTATATTGACTACCAGGAGACTACCCTACAAACATAACTCCCCAACTCCCTACCAGGGCTGGCGTTGCCGGAATTTTAGGGTAAGGGGCCGACCACCTTGTCGATTCAGGAGTCCTGGTTGCTTTCATAGCTCATTTACACTTGGTACATCACTCCAGTATTGTTTTGGAACTTTGGTTGCACCTTAATCAAAATCTGGGATTGAATACATGTGTTGCTATTTTGATTCGAGTTATGGTTCTGCGTATTTCGAATTCCGGAATTGCGTATTTGTGTTTTACGTCGATCACTTGACGTTTGTACGATGATATCGAGGGTTGTTCGATGGTTTTGAAAGCATAGTCTATAGGTTCTAACCTATAGGCTTTTAAGCGTGTCGTTTTGGTTTCGATTTAGTTTTAATGCGATGCGATACGAGTGACATGTAGGTACCCCACGATGATTCGAGACGATGAAGAAGATGGTGGCGACATCGACATCGGCAAGCAAGATCAAGTGAGTAGATTATATCTACGGAGGAAGTCGGGTGGATGTCGTATAGCAACCCGCAGTTCAATGTATAGGATGCTATATATACTATATACTATATGATATCTTTTATGTGTGACATGGATTTTCAGGTTGTGACTAGGTGTAAAATGGTTAGATTAGGGTTTAGAAATAAACAAATATAGTTTCCTAGTTGCGAACCCTAGAATAGGTTTACACCCACACGCACACACATGCTTACTTGCTATACTTATACCTGGATGATGAGGATAGTGGATGGTATTTGGAGATGAGTCGATGAGATTGGGCATAGTGCCATGAGATCGGTGATATGATGTGGTTCGTATTTGTGATACGACATGAGATTTTAGAGGGCCTTTGGACGTTTGTTTTACACACGCATTTATATAGATGGTATCAGTTGTACTAGACTTAGATCAGTACCCCGTTTCATGAGATACGATGATAAGGATACCAGATAATTGATGAGATGAATGTGATATTGACCCGTAACCAAATTTGGGATGCCGTACAATGGATTTACCGTACGAGCTTTATACTGATGATAGATCCGCACTCTTCACTCGAGGATGTCATATTGTATATTGTATCGTATGTGATACTATTGAGGCGGGATCACCGACTATTATATATATATATATATATATATATATATATATATATATATATATATATATATCGACTCAGATTTAGGTGGTTTCCATAACCCTCCCGATTAGTTTGTTAGTTAGATATGTAGTTTGCTTAGTAGAGGTTAGGCTAGACCGAGTCATACCTTTTTCAAGACTAACGAATCAGGAGTGTTTTAAAGATAGGTAAATGGATTCTACAGATATTTTCAAAAGACGCATCTTTTCTTAAAAACACTGTAGCCCTTATTTTACTAAAAACCCCGATTCGTCTTATTTCAAATGGCAAAACTGTATGACATTTTTATATTGATGTAGATTCTTCACTGTTGTGTTTATTAGTCGATTTCTGCATATTCTTGCTATTCGCATCGCATTGCATATGCAAATATGTTTATTGTTATATCAAAACCTTTCACGACCCGAAATTGGTACGTGACGGCCCCAATACTATGCAACGTCTACAGGCGTAACGTAGTAAAAGAAAGACAAAACCCAGAAATCTATACCAAAAAAAGAAAAGAAAAGATAAGAAACATTTTTAAACGTCTTTGAAATCACAACACAAATTCTTTAAAAGTCTAACTTTCTTTCTTTAAAATTTTGGCAGCACCTCCTTTGTAAAAACTAGCCCCAAAAATCGGTACAACAAACATATAAATAAAGCATCCCTAAACGGGAGCAAATACAAGCCCAAAGACGAAAAACAACCACCACAACAAATATATGACGCCGTAGCGAAGAAATAAAAGACGATAGAAAGGAAACGGTATAAAAGACAACAAGTCACCAAAATATACAATATCGTCCTCACCAAATCTCTAAGTCAACAAAATAATAATAGATGGAGAGTACAAGGATACAATGAATATACAATACAATAATACGGATAACCACAAAACCCACCTAAGCAAAACTGCACACTATGAGCTGAAGCGGTATCCGTAGCAAAAGATGATCAGATAGATGAATAGCCTGTCTCGACTACTCTGGGGAACACCCTGCAAAACAACTGTGGCACAAGGGGGGTGAGTTGCGAATAGTAAATAACATATGCAGGTAATCGCAAGTATGCACGTACAACGTGAATCTAGCATATGCAATTGATAGCAATAAAAGGTCATATGAATGCAATAATCATGAAAGGTACACTAGCAGGTATAACTAATAAATGAAGCAATAATAATATGACAATCGGTATGCAATAATCAAGCACTAATGACATGAAAATGCATATATGCAACAATCATGAAAGGTACTCTAACAGGTACAACTACATATGAAGCAATGCAAAAACAATAAATATGGAGTATGAAATGAAATATGTCATTTCCACGGAATCCTGACATCGTGGTAGGATCACAATCCATCAAGGCAATCCAAATCCCAATTTTCTCAAATCAGCCCCCAAATTGGCTCTCATATCATATAAGTCTCACAAATCCTAAATGTACAATATCGAATAAATGTCATATGTCCTAAATCCAATATCAAGTGAATCTCTTATAACCTAGGTATATTTGCATGAATAAATATGATGAAGTATATGAATTGATATCGATACACATATATTAGCATCCCATTCCACTAATAATGGTGTAAAAAGAAATATCATGAAACCAATGTGTCAAGCATCGACACAGAAATGCTGATCTATCAGGTGTTGTCACCAAGACTAGCACCCTGATAGGTACATATCACACGCTATCCAAAAAGCACGAGTGCCTAGCTCTGACCCTCGTCTTTCCACGTATCCATACGTACATGACTCCCGTCGGTATCCCCATGATAACCGCCGAGTCATAGGTAATGTCACCGGATGGTATGGTTCCCCTGACAGGCTCAATCGGCAAGGTCCATCAATCGTCTTGCCCCGGGGTACCTCCGGGCCCACCATGTACCCTCATACGGCCTCAACGCCTCCTCGTAGGGGTATATATATATATAAGAACTGATAAATCTCATGGTGGATGCTGAAATATCATATCAAGGGAAACCGGGTTTTTCAAATAATGCATAATTACATGAACTCCCACGGTTCCCAAATCCAGAAAACATCATGAAAAATCCATATCTCAATGCGAAAATCCATAAATATAATATATGCAACATAAAACTGAAATGTAAGCATATAAAGGAAAAGCCGCTAATTAACTGCAATAAGTTAATATAAAATATCATGCGGGTCCTATTTTATCCAATTCTAAATAACATCAAGTAAAGGTAAATATGTAGCTATAACTGATATATGTGTAAACACAAAGGTATAGCAAGGTATATATATCTACCTATAAGTAATGATGTAGTATACCCCCTGGGTATAAGTGAAATATGTGTGCAAGGTATACCTGTAGCTATGTCATGAAGTGTGTATGTACCTATCGCTAATGGTACAATACTCTATAAGTATACAGGTATCTAGCATGTAAGTATGTGAAGGCATATGTGTAAGCATGTAGATATACAGGTATGCTATATGTCATATGCGATAAGAAATATGAATCAAAGTCCCAATGTCCCTAACCAAGCAATATCATATCTATAAGTGGGTTGTGCGTGATATGACAATTATTGACGGTGTGTGTAGCATACAATCAGTGCTCGTGCAACATGAGCCGTTAATAATATGTGCAGTGTCCTAAGGATACTAGTTCAAGCACAACAATAACTAAGCAGTAGGGTAAATGCGTAATTCTAAATATGACATAGAATATGCGACAAAAGTAACATCTCTAGCCCAAACGCATAACGCCATGCGGGCGATTCCCCTGTAGATGTTAAATCTACTCACCGACGCTCCAAGCTAGGTGAAGTCTACCACCTGTTTTCCCTTTGTAGCAGTGTCCGAAGTCCCCGCCTGGGAACCTGCAACATTAAAACAATTAAAAAAGTATATATTAATAATAGATCCCAAATACATACAATCTACATGGACCAACACGACACGCATACATACTCAAAAGGGTTCGTGTTGTAGCTAACGCGTAGAGCGACACGACGAAACCAACTCAGCGCAACAGCAACACGGAACATGCATCGTATCGGATAACGTATCCCACGAAACGAAACACTAGAAATATGCAAAGTGGTCACAAATTTCTCTGTGCTAACAATTTGTAAAAATTGCAAGTACCATGAGACTACAATTAACCCCAGAGACCCATACACCAAAAACCAACACCCAAGTCCCCAGTCTGGCCGCAAATTGCGGCCAGAACCATTAAATTTGCGGCCCAAACATGGTGGAATTGGCTCGTATTTTCAGGGTAGGTTCTAGGTCTCTATACTAGGTTACTGTCATACCAATTTTTGCAACAATTACCTGGTTTAACTGCAGATCATCCGAGACCCCAAATCGACACTAAAAATACGATATTTATCCGAAACGATACGATACGCGATAAAAACTGAAACCAACAAGCTAAGCTACAGAAAAATTAACTTAAAGAACAGAAAGGAAACATTACCTACACAAAAGAACTCAAAGATCCAAGCTTTGCATGATCCAAGGCATCCATGAGGCAAAATCCAAGAAAATGTGTGATTTTGATGAAGTTTTGTGAGTTTGAGATGGATTTTGTGTAGAAAATGGAGAGAGTATTCAGAATTAGTTGAGGGAGAATTAGAAAAAGAGATAGGAAAAGATAAAGAGAGAAGGTGTGAGGAAATGAGAGAGGGAGGTGAGTATAGGATGAGGTGAGAGGTGAGTGTATCATTGCAATTAATGCTAACCATGCCTCTCATTTAATGCACCGCACCTCACACAAAACAAAACCAAGCAAAAAAAATATCTCTCTTCTCACTCAACAAAAGATTAAGGGTTAATGAAAAAGGGTGGATTTAAAGCAAATGGTTTAGAATTAAGGTTAAGTGTTATGGTTGCTAAAACTAGATTAGCACAAACAAAACTCATATTTACGTGCACACGTGCGTGCATGCTTATAACAAATAATAATAAATTATTAATTAAATATTATAAAATGTGAGGAACCCGAATTGGTAAACTTTCTACAGTAAACCCGTATTAACGTCTAAACGAACACTAACTGAAATCTAAGGCGTTACAAAACCATGCTGTTAGGACACCAGCACCATTATCGATGATGCATATGTTTCAAGTACACCTGCTTGCCGGCTCACACACTTCATCATCGATAATCGCCATGTCACTACACTATAGAACTGTTACATTCAGGATATGACCCATTGCATGGCATACTTGTGTACATATATATTGTACACTCATACTTGTGCACATAGCTATTGTACACTGATACTTGTGCGCGTACTTATTGTACACTCATACTTGTGTACATACATATTGTACACTCATACCTGTGCACATACCTATTGTACACCCATACTTACATACATAAGTATTTGCACATACATAGATGATTCTGGCTTGATTAGAGATTTGTGAACCGCAAGATACTCTTTAAAACTGATTCATTTTAAAAGAGCAGTTTCCCTCAATATGTGCATATTACTATTCCATGTTGCATGATATACTGATATGCTTACATTTCTTTTATATGTCGCATACATCATGCTTTATGATTATACGCATCGACATATGTTGTTTCCATGACATATCTGGATTTGGGAACCGTGGTTATGTAGGGTTGATGGGCACGCGCACAAGGGTCTACGAGGCATCTACCATGCCCGATTAAAATTTTAGCCGTACCGAACAACCCGAAGCCGGATCTTTAAACTAGGGTTTAGGAGAAAACTAACATGTTAAACACTTTTACACTAAGTGAGAGGGATTACAACCTTTGTAGATCCGGTACTTCACTTCTTAAACTCCGTGTAGATGTCCCCTTCGCTGCGATCATGAACTCCGGACTCTAGATAAGCTCCGCAAAAAGAACGAACGTGCTTGCTACGTTGACTTCGAGGCCGAAGATGATCTACGTCGGGGAGACACTAACTCAAGCTATTCCTTCACTAGGTCATGAACTTTGTGAAGAGAACGCACTCTACTACATGGCAAGTGGTAGAGGATGAAGAAGTAGGAAGTGGGCTCACTTTAGAATTGATTTTCTCACACTTTTTCTCATGGCACCATTAGAGCTAGCAAGCTTTTCATGGAGCTTGATGAAGAAGAAGATGAAGTGAATAACTCATCCAAAATGAAAACTTATCCAATGAATTATTGCACCATGGTTAAGTTAAGACCTCATGCTTAACTCATGTAAAGAATTAACCAAAGTATGAGGTTAAGGGTTGGGTTAACTAATATCCTAAGGAATGACAAAAGAGTTGACTTTGTCAATGTTTATCAAGCTTCATGAAGCTTGATAACTTTGACCAAAGCCTCATCTCTTTTGTTATTTGTTAGGAAATTAGTAAACCCTAATTTAACCTTGACTTGGTTTAAGTCTCATACACCCAACTTGTATGTATCATCAAGCATGATACAAACATGTACACTTGCATATATCACATATAAACAATATGCACAATCTAGTGTGAAAATAAATCTGAAGTGAGCTAATACTGGTTAATGTAATGTAATATATCAAATATATAATTATACATTAAATTATTAAATCAACTCTTGATTTAATAATCCGGCAATAACCGACTAATATCATGTGTAACAACTTAACGAATCAACACTTGATCCGATAACCCGGCTATATCGCATACAACCGATCAATGTTACAAATCGCGAGAATAAAATACGGTATCTCATATCGTATTAATCTCGGTCCCGCACATATCACATATGTGCTCCTACTCCGTTTCGCTTGAGCCAGGAAACCCCTGTGTAGGACTCTAAAGACTCGTCAATACGCCGGTAGTAGGTGATGATCATATCAAACACCCACAAGCGGCAAGTGGTCTGCCAAACGTAACGGCCACCCGGGTATTGAGCGATCAGAAGATCAACAAGAAAGCCCGCTATTTCTCCTGCAAATCCAATCAGTAACACTCCCGTACAGTCCGGTCTCGTCGTCTGATATGTCTCATATCTCGCCTAAGGGTGGTAAACGTCAGACCCCAGTAGCTCGATAAGTCGTGTCGATATGAGGTCTATAACAGTTCGAGAAACTACTGATAACACTTACCAGTAAATCTCAGCAACCCTGGCCAGGTATTTCCGGTTATAGCCAATCGAACACAGCGCAACATCAACTCTCTATACCGGGAGAGACGAATCCCCTCCTATCGCTCATTGCCTCCATGTGATTCGTGACTGTACCCAAAAGCCACCTTTTTGCACGCCCTCTTGGACGTGGTATGATTTAAATCAAAGCACAGTAGGAATCACACAAGACTCTATGACGATCTCGGGTCAACAGACTACTCTGTACCAGTGTCACCGGAGAACTGCCATCTGACGTAAGGTATAATACCATCTGGGAGTTCTCGGCGAGTCCGTCCAGTGTACCCAGTCTCTACTGAGCACCCGTACACCATCCTTGATGTCAAACACCGATGGATATGGGATCATCCATCGCCCATCATATGGGTCAAGATGCATATACGCTAGTCTACTCTGGTGCATCGATGCCCTGTCTCGATACACCCTCGACTAGGAACAGTTATAGGATGTACTCGTCGACTACCGTGGCCCCACTAGTATGATCTCATCATAGTCCCAGTAGTCGAGTATATATCCTAAGGGCTTTATCAACATGTAACATATAGACAATCAGAGTACATGTTAAGATAAAGTGCAACCGGATAGCATATTATCAACAGATGTTGTGGTATCACATACCCATCTAATTGTTAGGAATGCTCAATTCTAAATATGATATAGAATATGCGACAGAAATAACATCTCTAGCCCAGACGCATAACGCCATGGCGGAGATTCCCCTGTAGATGTTAAATCTACTCACCAACGCCCCAAGCTAGGTGAAGTCTACCACTTGTTTCCCCTTTATAGCAGTGCCCGAAGTCCCCGCCTGCGAACCTGCAACATTAAAACAATAAAACAAGTATATATTAATAATAGACCCAAAACACGTACAAACTACATTTAACCGACGCAACAACACAAAACATACTCTCAAGTATTCGTATTGTGGCTAACGAGCGTAGCGACACGACGAAAACAACCTAAGTGCAAAATCACACAAAGTGCACGATCCGTGTCGTAGAACGTATCGCGCTTAAACGAAACACTACAACCTATCTAAGTGATCCCAGATTTCGTATACAGAGAAACTCAACAACCAAACAAGACCAAAAACACCCAAACCACAGTATAGACCTACCCTCAAAAACCCACACCCCAACTCTTTCCCCGAGCCGATGTCGCCGGAATCCCCTTCATATGTCGCAGGCCCTGGCCGGTGGGGTGGGTCTCGTGTCTTAGGTGGGGTCTTAGGTTCACTGGTAGAACACAACCACATTGTTTGGTTTTCTAGTAAACATTCCGGGTCACAGCAGATTACATATATCACAAATCGACACTAAAATACGATATTTCGCACAAAACTAAAATTTACACTATCTAAACTGAAATTAACTAGCTACATAACACAAAAACATCATAAACAATAGAAAGAGAACATTACCTACACAAAAGAACTCAAAGATCTTAGGTTTACATGGTCCTAGGCATCCAAGAGGCAAAAAGTGAAGAAAGATGTGATTTTTGATAAAAAGTTGTGAATGAATGAGATGAATTTGGTGAGGGAATGAGAGTGTTCAGTTTGAGGAATGAGGAGGTGAAGAAATAATGCTAAGAGAATAAGTGTCAGGGATAATGAGAGAAGAGAATAAAGAGAAAGAGAGAGGTGAGTGTAGGGTGAGGTGAAAGGTGAGTGTATCATGCATTAATTCTCACATTAATGCATTCACACACACATTGCCACCTCTTCTCATCCAAACAAATATCTCCTCTTTCTCACCCCAAAAGATCTAGAGAAAAGATTAAGGAATGGATTAAGAAGAAGGATAAGATAAAGGGTTAAGTGTCAAGGTTGCTAAAAACAAGATTAGCACAAACAAATCCTCACATTTACGTGCACACGTGCGTTCATGTCCATAACAAATAATAATAAATTATTAATTAAATGTTATAAAATGTGAGGAACCCGAATTGGTAAACTTTTTACAGTAAACCCGCATTAACGTCTAAACTAACACTAACCGAAATCTAAGGCGTTACAGTATTATTCAGTTGTATCTAGTAATTCCATCAACCAAACTTGTATATTGTTTCAGACTTAGAAAACCAGTTATGCATTATTTCGACCTTAGAGTCGCGCGTTGTAGTATTATGGTTTTCATGCTGATTTTGCGTTTCTTTGTGAGTTTTGATTCTCTCCCTTCGGCGTTGTATATTATACTGCTTGTGTGGTTGTGACTGTCGATTGACGAAGAGCTAGCTCCCGCTTGGGGATTCCTTTTATCATTGTGCATATATTATTCTTGTTGTACCCCGTTTGGGGCCAGTATTTACAAAGGAAACTCTGCCGAAATTTTCAGAAAAGACTATAGATTTTAAAAATGCATATTCGGCTTACTTATTTAAAAACCTTGTTTTTAAAAAATGTTTTCTTCACTTCTTAAAACTATTTTTCCTTCATTTATTATTCAAAATGGTTTTAGATTTCTGGGCTTTTGGCTTACTTGAATTAGATGAGGTCCTATAGACTTCATATGATTCAAGGGCCAGTCACGTGCTATTTCCGGTCATGACAAGTAGTTCCTCCGAATCATCAACGCAAAGACCACCACGGCCATCTCGAAACCGTCTGTGGGATAATTCTTCTCGTGCTTCTTCAGCTGTCTAGAAGCATAAGCAATCACTCTATCATGCTGTATTAAAAGAAAACCGAGCCCCACTCGAGAAGCATCACAGTAAACAACATAGCCGCCCGATCTAGAAGGCAAAGATAGAACTGGTGTCGTCGTCAACCAAGTCTTCAACTGCTGAAAACTCTGCTCGCACGCATCATTCCAAAGAAAAGGAACCCCCTTCCGGGTCAGTCCGGTCAGCGGTGCAGCGATACTCGAAAAATCCTGCACGTAACGGCGATAATAACCAGCTAAGCCCAAAAAACTGTGGACCTCGGTCACAGATACAGGTCTGGGCCAAAGCTGCACAGCCTCGATCTTCCTCGGGTCCACAAGAATACCATCTCCAGTCACCACATGACCCAGGAAATCCACTTGATCAAGCCAAAACGCGCACTTTGAGAATTTAGCCTATGGCTGGAGCTCTCTCAAAATCTGCAAAGCAATCCTCAAGTGCTGCTCAGCTCCTCACGACTCCTAGAGTAGACCAAAATGTCATCAATAAGTACAATAATGAACTGGTCGAGGAACGGCCTGAAAATCCGGTTTATCAGATCCATGAACGCTGCTGGCGCATTGGTGAGTCCAAACGACATCACCAAAAACTCATAATACCCATAGCGCGTACGAAAAGCGGTCTTCGGAATGTCATCATTCCGAACCCGCAACCGATGATAACCTGAAGGCAAATCAATCTTAGATAAATGTTTCACACCCTGGAGCTGATCAAATAAATCGTCAATGCGAGGTAAAGGATACCTATTCCGCACCGTAACTCGGTTCAATTGACGATAATCCATATACAACCTCAAACTGCTGTCCTTTTTCTTGACGAACAGAACAGGAGCTCCCCACGGCGAAACACTCGGACGCATAAGTCCCCTATCAATCAACTCTTGCAATTGATCTTTAAGCTCTTTAAGCTCCGCCGGAGCCATCCGATAAGGCGGTATAGAAATAGGCCCCGCACCGGGAATCAGATCAATGCAAAACTCAATATCGCGCTCTGGCGGTAACCCAGGTAACTCATCTGGAAAAATGTTGGGTAACTCTCGCACTGTAAGAACCCGGTCCAACGACTCCACTGTGGCTCCAGTAGCATGAATGAAAGCTAAGAATCCCTGACATCCTCTCATCAAAAGCCGACTAGCGCAAAGAACAGAAATCAAACTGTGAAGGGCGATACCACGGTCCCCCTGCACAACAAACACTGACTCACCTGGAAAACAAAATCAAACTGTCTTCTCTCGGCAGTCCATGGACGCATAGCAAGAAGCTAACTAGTCCATGCCCAGGAGAACGTCGAAGTCCAACATCTCAAGAAGGATCAAGTCGACGGACAAATCTCTATCTGCTATACGGACAGCACACGACCAGAACACGTGTCGCGCAACAAACGACTCTCCCACAGGAGTAGTCATGACAAGCGGCTGATCTAGCAAACACGACTCTCGGCCTAACCTCGGCACGAAGTGCGTAGAAACATATGAATGTGTAGATCCTGGATAAAAAAGAACATGTGCATCAAAAGAACATACAGAAAGGATACCTGAAACCACTGCATTGGACGCCCGCGCGTCCTGATGAGTCAAGGAAAACACCCGAGCCTGCCCTCTACCGGCTACTGGCTGACCTCTGCCTCTACCACCCCGCCCTCTCGGTACAAAACCACCACGATCCCGACCTCTCTGCAGAAGAGTCTGACGTGGAGCAACCACAGGCATAAGGGGCAATGCCCTCTGAGGTGGAGAAGGTGGTAAGGTAACCAGCGGTACAGCTGCCTCACTCACACGTGGCTCAGCACAATCTCGAGCCCGATGACCCCGACTCCCGCACCGGTAACATCCAGAAGCAAACTGCTGACTTTCCTGATGATAAGAGCTAAAAATCCGACCACGTCGCGAACCTCCACTACCCCCAGTATCTGAACGGGAACTGTCACGACGTCTAAATGCCCGCCTTCCCGCTGAATCACCAGTACGAACGCTCTTCAGTTCCGGAGCAACCGGCGACTCAGAAAGACGCTCCTCCACTAATTGGGCTGCGTCCACCGCTGCCGCATACGTGTCACAATGCTGAATGCTGATGGCTAGGAATAACTGGGTAAGCAGGGCTCGAACAAACCTCTTCACCCGCATCTCCATAGTAGCAACCAAATACGGAGCAGACACAGACATCTCGGTAAACAGTACATCATACTCATCCACCGTCATCCCCGGAGTCTGGCGTAACGACTCGAACCTGCGCGCTCGCGCATCCCTGATGCTCGGTGGAAGAAAACGAGCGAGAAACACCGTCACAAACTCAGCCTAAGTCATAGGAGCAAGACCTGCGGCTCTGCCCCTCTCCAAGGACTCACACCACTTCTGGGCCAGACCTTCCAGACGAAAGCTCGCAAACTCCACCCATCTCGCATCGGAGCGAACGACAAATCCTGGCCATCCGGTCGATAAACGACTGCGGATCCTCGGCTGTATCCGTGCCAGTGAAAACCGGAGGCCTCAGCCTCTTGAAATCTGACAGTGACACGGTGATAACCTCCGTAGCTGTAGCTGCGACTGCCGGAACAGTAGGTACCATCGCACCCCCCGCAACGGGTGGAACAAGTGCCTGCCCCTGCACTCGAATGGCCTCAACTAAAGACCCCATCATCTGGCGCAAGTCCTGCATACCAGCCCCAAGCATAGCAATCTGCTACGGTAAACCAGGCGTACCACCCTGGTCAGTCCTCGTCTCAGACGAGTCAACTCTGACCTCGGCCTTCGCGGCCGCTCTCTGTGCCCTCGTAGTCTTCGGCGGCATATAGGTTGGAAATTGAAACAAGATTCGATAAGGATAAAGAAATCGAATCACAATGATGTATATAATCACGGAAGAAATTTCAATCAATAAGTCCTAAGGTCACTTAGGCGGAGTAGCGTGTCGTAAGTATGCCGCGGAACATACACACGCTACGTTAATTTGCTTAAGCTACCTACTCCATCATACCAAGATCATCCTACACTCTGAAAGGTAAAAACCTAGCGCTTTGATACCAACTTTGTCACGGCCCAAAAGTTAGGCCCGTAACCGGCACTTAAACTACGTAACGTCAACAGGCGTACGCAACATAAGTAAACCGAAACCCAGAAATCTAAACCACCCAAAACTGGATAAGAAGAGAAAAACATAGTTTAAAACATTTGGAAAATCTCAAGTAAAATCTTTAACTTTAGTTTTCTTTCTTTAAAATTGCGGCAGCACCTCCTTTCTAAATGCTAGCCCCGATGACGGGTATAATATAGAATATAAATAAAGCATCCCAAACGGGAGAAACTCATGCCCAACGTCGGAGACGACCACCACAAGCATATATACGATGCCGTAGCGAAGAAATATAAATGAAAACAGCATAAGGAGGTAAAAACTTTACAACGAGACCGGCTCCCACGAGCACGGCACCCCAAAGTCACGAAAATAAATATACCACGCCGAATCCTCACAACTCGACTCTAAGTCAAATACATGAAGTGGTAGATGGAGAATACTAGATCCAACAAAAATATATCCAATGTACATAAATGGATAATCGCGAACCCATCTAAAAGCAAAGGCCTCTCAGCCAACCGTAACGGTATCCACAAAAGTAGATATGATACGATGCCCTGCCACGACTACTCTGAGGGTAAATCCTGCAAAACACTATGGCACAATGGGGGTAAGTTTCCAACTCGTGAATAGTAAATAACATCATACTGTAATCGCAAGTATGCACGAACAACGATAAATCTATCACATGAAATCTGATATCATAAGTATGGCAATATGAATACGCAACAGTCATGTAAAGGTACATCATCAGGGTACTACAACTACATGAAGCAATGCATATCAAAATAATCCTGAGTGTGGGATGATATAGTAAATAATCTCATGCACAAATCATAAGCATGGAAAAACCTGGTGTAAATCAACAACACCCCAAATCCCAAAATCCTCAGATCGTCCCTCAGATCGGCCCAGTAAATCTCATATAACCTGAGTGTCAAACATCGACACCCGAAATATCATGAAAACTGGTGCCCAGCATCGACATATAAATACTCGTATCCATACGTTCCTCGAAACCCAAGTGTCCAACCTCTACACTTGTGTTCCACGTATCGGTTTCCTGATATCCATACATTCCTCGAAACCCAAGTGTCTAACCTCTACACTTGTGTTCCACGTATGATTTCTTTGATATACATATGTTCCTCGAAACCCAAGTGTCCAACCTCGACACTCGTATTCCACGTATCGGTTTCCAATATCCATAAATCTCTCGAAATATAAGTGCCTAATATCGACACTAGAAATCCCCAAATCGCATGAAAACATATCTCAAATACGTAAATCCATGTAATATAACATATGCAACATAGAACAACAATATGAGAATATCACGGGAAAAGTCTGCTATTTAAATGCATCAAGTCATTAAATATTTCTCATGGTTCCCAAGTATCCGAATCCAATATACATATATAACAGCGTCCCATACCACCGATATATATGTCATAAAAAGCTGATCATATAACTATAACAAGGTATATGTGTGAGCATGTAGGTATATCATGGCATATGTGTAAGCATATATGTATAGCATGGCATATGTGTAAGCATGTAGGTGTACAGGTATACTATATGTCATGTACACCATCGCACAAGAATAAATGCATCTATGTCGGCAACCAGAAGCAAGGTATATCATATGAATATCTGTGTTGTGCGTATCATGGCAATTACCGACAGTGTGTGTAGCATACAATAGGTGCTCGTGCAACATAGACTGTCAATAATAGTGCAGTGTACAATTGGTACAGGTTCAGGCACAACAAGTAACTATATGCAATAAAGTTCATATGCAATCAACTCATATGCGAATAACATGCAGCTATCAAATCATATCCAGCCCTGTCGCATAACGCCATACGGGCGATTTCCCTGTAGATGTTAAATCTACTCACAGATGATCTCCAGCTACGAAAAGCCGATCACCTGCTTCCCTTTATTCGCAGCCTCCGAAGTCCCCGCCTGCGACCCTAAAATTTCACTAACACATCACATAAGCTAAATATCCTACGTCGACACAAAGATAACGAAACGCAAGGATAACGCCCAGAAAATTATACTGCGCACCTAGCGCACAAAACGCGCACGACATCGGCAAAAACCCTAGCTAGGGTCGCTAAACTACGCAACCACCAAGTCTAGACCCCGATCGTACCGATCGCGCGAACACAACCCAATAAAATGCGAGGAAGAATATATATATAACCTCGCAACGACCATTCGAACACATGTCCGAAATTCACCGAAAACTAGTAAGCAACTTATCACATAGTTTTGCGCAAGTCAAAAGCTAGCACAATTCTAGCGATTCCCAACATCGCAAAGTAGCCTAACTAAGTTATCCAAATCATAACCACAATTTTAATCTCACTCAATTATGTTTTATTAAAACCTAGTTTGCTAAAAATCTTAATTAGGCAATTTAGGAATTAACAACAACTTTCATCCACAAGATTAAGTTTTCAAAGTCTTCACTTTAACCATTATCCAACACAAACCCTAACTTGATTTTTACACAATTATCATGAATGAATTAAACATGAATTTAAAGCTACATTTAAACAATTAAATAGCTAGCTTAATGATTAAAGTTAACAATTAAGGATTAGGGTTTGAAATTATACCTCTTCAAGAACACAAAAGATCAACTAGATCCACCACTTTAGTCTCCAAAAAACATGTTTTTCTTAAAGATCCATGCTAGTTTAGTGAAGAAGAATGATGGATTAAGTTTTGTTTATGAGTTTGTGGATTTATTTAGGGATTTTTGGAGAATTATTGAGCTTGGAGATGAAGAAATTGAGCTTGGGAAAAATGAGGGCAGAACATGGGAAAGGCTCGGCCTTGAGGAGAAAATGGGGGGTGTTTTGTGTAAAAGAATGGAAAAATCTAGCTAAAATGAAATAAATGCTCATTAAAGTCTTATGCTACCTTTTCTTTTCTTTAAAAAAAAATTATTTCCTTTAACACAAAATATCTAGATATATCAATGGATGGATTAACAAAAAATCTAGCGATTAGATTAGCCTAGATTCACATTAGAAGAAATTAACCCAAACCAAAAATGTAATTACCACTAATTAAGTGCATAATTAACAACTTAAAATAATATTAATTTAAGGAAAAATTCTATGTGAACCAAAACTTCCGATTGACCCCAAAAGCCCGCAAACTAGCTTTATTCTAACTAAACTAGGTGCCGTCAAGTCTATACATAAGTTTGATCACAATCGGGTTAAAAACGGAAAATACCTACTATTTTACCCTAAAACTGAAAAATTCGCATAACGATTTCTAAAACGTTACATATATAAATATACGTATACATATACATGGATGATGAGGATAGTATATGATACTTGGAGATGAGTCGATGTGATTGGGCAGGATGCCTTGAGATCCGTGATGTGATTTGGGTTGTGTTATGAGATACGAAATATTATATTAGCGGATAAATGGGCGATGTGTTTTCATACACACGCAGATATATGTTGATGGTATCGGTATATACTAGACTTAGATCAGTACCCTGTTCATGATATAGTGATACTGATACCATACGGATATTGATGTATATATGATAGGCGACCCGTACCCCGATTTTGGGATGCCGTACGATGGATTTACCATACGAGATATAAATATGTTGATAGATCCGCACTCATGATTAGAGGATGTCGTATTATATGATTATCGTATGTGACGCTATTGAGGCGGAATCACCTACTATATATATATATATATATATATATATATATATATATATCGACTCAGACTTAGGTGGTTTTCCTAACCCTTTTATTAGTCTCTTAGCTTTGTCCTGTTGTTACTCAGTAGATATTAGACTGGGCTCGAGTCTTACGTATTTCCAAAACCAACGAATCGTGAGTATTATAAAGATAGGCCGAGAGATACTACGGATATTTCAAAGGATATACTTTTCTTAAAAGCACTATAGCCCCTATTTTCAAAAAAACCACGATTCGTGTGATTTCAGACACCAAAAACTGTATGACTTGTATATAGAAACGTATATTTCCTTATAGTTGCGTTTACTGCTCATTTTCCATATATTCATGTTATTATTATCACATTGCATGCTTATACTTGTGATTCTTGTTAATGTGAACCCAAACTGTCATGACACTAGCACCATTAACGATGATGCGTATGTTCACAATCACTTGCTTGCCGGCTCACACACACCATCATCAGTAATTGCATGTCACGTACACATTAGAGAATACTATTTCATTGTTATCGCTTGCTAGCTGCTAGTTCCGATATATCAATACTGTGCTAGTTTAGATATTGCATTTATTATGGTGACATTTCATGCATATTTATATATTCATTTGCCATGCGATATTATGGGTCAGTCCGGATTGCCGGAGCCCAGTATTCACTGTTATTAACCTTTCATTTTTGGGATTTCAGATTTTCCATGAGATTTCTGGATTTGGAGAAACCGCAAGATTTTATAAACTCATTTTCTTTTCAAAAGATAAAAAGTGTGGTTTTCTCGTGATATGATGTGATATACGTCCACCATGAGTTTTCTCAGCTCTTGAGCGATATCATACACCCGATTCGAGGAGGAGGAGGAACCGTCTGTGGGTGCATGGTGGACCCGGTGCTGTACCCCGGGGCAAGATGGTCGCAGATGATGGCGTTGAGCCTGGCAAGGGAGCACTACCGACCGGTTATTTATGGCGCACCGGATATCCGGAGGATACCGACGTAGTCGTGAGATTTGATTATTTTGGGCCAGTCCGGATAGATAGAGCCCAGGGGCCAGTCCGGATAGCTGGAGCCCAAGATATTGAGACTTTGAAGTATTAAGATTTTACGATATGGGCCAGTCCGGTTAGCCGGAGCCCGAGATATTGGATATTTGGATATATGTTTTGTGTCGATGCTTGACACGGATTTTATGTTGATTTCATTGATGATACCTCGATTTATATATATACAAAAATCACACTAAATTATGAAAACAGTTTTCTCATGTAGATGTACTCTGTTTTCATGCATTCATATGATATGTTGCTACCTGAGGCACTGACACGAGCACTTGATATTACACTTATGTGTAGATGGTTCAGGTTTATATATTGAGGATATTATTATCGTATGACTTAGGATTGAGTCATACATGCGATTTCTGCTCGGTGATGTTTTCTACTCACGAGTTGGCAACTCACCCCCGTTATGCCACAATTCTTGCAGGTTTTGCCGTACAGGTTTCCTTGGCGGCTTTGCTGGCACACTGCTTCTTTCCAGGTGATTGCCTTGGTAGGTGGGTTCACTTGCATCATGACCACCATTGTACTTTTATTTATATTCAGTTGTATCTAGTAAAATCCATCAACCAGACTTGTATATTATTTCAGACTTAGAAAACCAGTTGTTATTCTTTCGAACTTAGAGTCGTGCTTGTATTATTATGGTTTTCTTGATAATTTTGGGTTTCCTTTTCAGTTTTGATCCTCGCCCTTCGGCGTTGTATATTATATTGCTTGCATGGTTGTGACCGCCAATTAGCGAAGAGCTAGCTCCCGCTTGGGGATGCCTTTACTCATTATGCATGTTTGTACCCGTTTGGGGCCAGTATTTACAAAGGAAACTCTGCCGAATTTTTCAGAAAAGGATTTGATGTTTTTAAAGATGCATACTACGGCTTATTCTATTAAAACCACTCGCTTTAAAACAAGTTTTCCTTTACCTCTTCTTTAAAATGGTTTAGATTTCTGGGCTTTTGGCTTACTTGAATTAGATGGGGTCCTATAGACTTCATATGATTCAAGCGCCAGTCACGTGCTATTTCAGGTCATGACAATAGGCCGGACAACCCTATATCTTAACTTGTTTAAGACATGATCTCTTCCCATTCCATATCTTATATGGAGTGGTAGGCCCTGATTTGGATGGAACCCCATTCAATAGGTATGCAGCTTCTCAAGTACATAATCCCAAAAGGAATTAGGTAACTCAGCCATACTCAATAAAGAGTGCACCATATCTCATAGAGTGCGATACCTCCGCCCCGATTCACCGTTGTGTTGTGGTGTACTCGAAGGAGTAAGCTGAGAGAGAATCACATTCTCCTTTAAGAAAATCCAGGAACTCCATACGCAAGTATTCTCCTCCTCGATCACATCGAAAGACTTAATACATCTAACCGTCTGGTTATTTAACTTCAAGCTTATATTCCTTGAATTTCTCAAAAGTTTCAGATTCATGTTTTAACAGGAACACATGTCTGAATCTGGAGAGATGGTCGATGAATGTAATGAAGAACCAAGAACCAACCTTGGCATTTGTATACACAGGACCGTATACATCATCATGTATGCGTCCCAAGAGTTCACTAACTCTTTCTCTATTTCCAGTAAACGGAGTATTGGTCATTTTACCTTTGTGACTAGACTGACAAGTATCCTAAGATGAAAATTCGAACAGATTCTCATATTCATCCTTATGTAACTTAGCTGGTCATGTCACATAGATATGACCTAGTCTATAATGTCACAAGAAGGATTCGTTCATTTCTGAACTACTCCTCTTGTGTGTGTTCTATATACTTTGAAATGTGGTTTGATTTGGAACGTATATGCTATTATCTAACGTGCCTGATCGAATCAACTCTTGATTCAGGAAAATGTTCACAACATTATCCTCCAATACAAAATTATATCCTTCTTTAACTCAGTAAAGAACATGATGTAATGTTGTATATCTGGTTCGGTATGTAATAACATTTGTTCAGAATCAATGTATTAATACAAGGTGATATCTGCCAACAGACTTGGCTGCAACAATTGTACCATTCTCTAAAACTTAGAGACATAAAACCATTCTCAGGTCTCTACCTGTCTGTAGTCCATGTAACTCTTACTTATGTGGAATCCTGATCCGGTATCTCATACCTAGGACGTAGAGGATACTGAGAAACAGTTCTCGGTAACGAACACACCCGAAGAATATGCATCAACATGCTCATTCCTCGATTGGGTGGCATGGGAATCCGGATATTCCTCTATATCCTGCTCGTACTTATAAAAATTATAAGATATAGTGGAACCAACGTTCCCTAGCTCAGTATAATAAGCAGGTTCGGTCAATGCATCCATATTTTTATCTTGATTAAGACGTGACATGGTCGCTACCAGGAGAGAGAGAAAGAGAGAGAAGAAAACACTCTGCATGTGCTCTTGCAGGATTAGATAGGTTTTTAGTTTATCTAATCTGGATGGCTCCCACTGTTTTAGTCAAATCTACCTTCAAACCCTAAAAGGTAAGACTATCCGGGATTAAGTACACCCTACAAGTTCGCCTATCTTTTGACCAGGCCAGTGTCGATACTTTGAGGGAGGTTCCCCGTGCTTTCTCATAGACCGAATTAAAATAAACTTCGTTTTCCTAGGGGCGTAACTCCTTCAACACCTTTCTAGACACCTACTTGATCAGCTAATTGTAATGTGTAAAACTCTTACAGGAGTAACTTTTACTCGCAGTGGGTATCGGGATCCAACTATCTCATAGAAGGTATGCCATCTCATTGCAAATTTCAACACTTGAAATTCTCGATAATATTCTGCCCCTAGCGTCCTATGACCTTGACACAGGCCAAAAAACCATAGTCCGCTAGTCAAGTTATACCCGTACATTTCATGATTGAATTAAACCCACCCGCACGACCCTTGATGCAGGCCAATAAAGCCGCACGACTACCCTAATCCAATCGCATCGTATGCAGCAGATAAGCACTATTCAGCTACCGCACACTACGCCTTGACACAGGCCAAGAAACGTAGCACGAATACTAAGTAGTACTTATCTGAAATGATGGAAGGCTACGTTAGGTTTTTATGAAAACCTTTTACGTAATGAACTTGATCTCGTTGTAGAATCGAGTGATTTTGAAAATGAGTGTTTTTTAGGCCTTTACTAGTTTTGCTAAAGAGGTCACTCCCGGTGAAGGGATCTCGGCTCTTTCCTCATAGAATGGGGTGCATGATATTTCACAAATACAACTATACAAAGCAAAACTATAGAAGCAATCAAAAGACAAACCGAGTGGGTTATAGCATCTGCTAGTTTCACTAAAGTGGTCACTCCCAGTGAAGGGATCTCGACTCTTTCCTTATCAAATAAGGTGCTGGATATTCTACAAGGAATACCGCTATGCAAAGCAAGAACTAGAGCTACCAGTTTTTAAAATAAGTTTCTACAACATCTTTAGGTTTCTTTTATTTCATTAATCTCATTAATGAAGTCCCATCTGTTATGCTTCATAAGCATCACATAATAAACGAAAGAAGAAATATTTATTACATCTCATATATATAATATATGCATTCGTCTCAGAACATATCAAGTGATCACATCATAGAATATCAGCAGCAGAAGAATCAGATTTGAAATATTAGATATACTATGAATTCCGTGTTTTATTTATGCCAGTAAAAACGTGGATTCCACGGTCGTGATAAATAGCCAAACCCACATCTCTAGACCCCTACATGAGCGGCAAGCAACCCTACCAATTCTAGAGTTAGGAGACCCGGTCTCGACTCCTCGAGATGGTCTCCCATTGGACCCTAGAACCCGGTTACTTGTGCTCCCCGCCTTGGGTCTATCCTAATGCGAAAAAGTAAATAATATACAATGGTGACAACATCCTCAAATCGGAAGTGCCCCAAGAAAAGAATATTACATACAATGAATTTTACATGAATGAAAATGAAAAACACTCATCTCACATATTGCCCCCGGCTATTCAAAACACGACGATCCAATATAACATATCACAGCAACACATAACATCGCATGTCATCAACGTAAGTAAATATGTGTATCCCAATTGTCGTTGACGTATAGCAACGAAACCGGCGATATACCACATATTACACTTACGATCGCAGAAAAGAAAGTAAAAAACTACAATAGTTGGAATCCGCAACCACCTTAGACATCATAAACCCAATGTATCACATACTTTGGATTTCATGCCCAACCAAATGAATTCCTTAGACATCTCATGCTTAACAATTATAAACCCCACATTTTAGTCTCGATATTGAAAACACTTTCCAATAACATGTCGGGCAATTCAACAAGATTCTTGATAACCTGATCTAATGCTCGTCGGAAACTTTAGTAGACGGTCGCACCCCCCGATGCCGCGAGCACCCGAAAGGATGCTTTTGCCGACGGGGTTCTCCTACAGTCACTTGGTCGAGGCTATGGGGCATGGCTATCTAATAAGATTACCCGGCGAGTATCCGCGTACACTACGTAATTGCGACGGACTTTTGATCAACATCAAAATCCCTTAACAACCGATCAAATGAGACTAAGCTGCTAGATTTATAAAATTCAAACTAGTTATCTCATAACTTTTTATGGATTCCAAATATTGTATCACAATCACAGATAGCTAGACGAAGTTAAACTTTTTGATCGAATAAACAAACACCAAAAATTTCCCAACAAGCTCAGCACTTGAGCGGAGTTCAAAAAGTACCCAGAAATATGCCACAACACCTATGAACCAGCCGTAGAAAGGTCAAACAATGCCTCACCTGTGGCACCGCTGAACTACCACAAAACCTAGGGTTTGATGGCGGTTCTGACGGTCACAGAATCGAGTTAGGGTTTTGTTCTTCTAGAGGGTCCACGGAATCGCTTGTAAGATTTTCTGAAAATTTTAAACTGGAAAAATTCCAACTCTTGAAAATTTTCCAGCGGGGAAAAATTGGCTTATTGATATCCGTTCGAACTTTTTAACATCGTCTAAATAACCCGAATACATGTTAGAATTACGAATACGAAAAACTCCGAGTTGCCTTTGCAGAAAGTTAATATCACATGAAAATTTAGCAAAAACAAACAACACCTGAAACACCAAAACCGAGAGACTGGAACACACAAAAAATTTCAACCCAAAACTAGGTACCAAGGCCGGCCACCTCAGGAAAAATCCCAATGTGCTCGGCCAAATTCCGGATACAGGGGTTCAAATTTCTTGTGTTTTCATGTTGCATCTCATACAACATTCTGCAGTTGTTTAAAAATTTTTTTGAAGACCTTTTAAATTCGACAGAAACCAAGTTTTCGTATCGGGTGTTTCGGAGTAGTTTCGGTTTCGTAATCCTAGCAAACATTGTCTAATTTTCTAGCATGGCTCTGATACCACTGTAGGGTTGCCTAGCATGGCAGTAAGGTTTCAGGAGGCATCTTCCATGGCAATTTTTAATAAATTGCCGTTCTAGCTAATCCTAACCCTTGAATCGATACTAAAAAATCCGACGATACAAAATGTAAACACTTTACATCTAAGTGAATGAGGGAATACAACCTTTGTAGACCGGTCCTTCACTTCTAAAGCTCCATGTTGTAGTCCCTTCGCTGCGAATGGTGAACTCCCGGACTCTTGAGATGGTTCACTTGAAGAAACGAACAAACTTGCTCAATGTCTTCGAGGCTGAAGATGATTTACGTCGAGGAGACTCGAGATCATGCTATCTCTTCACTAATGGTGAGATTAATGAAGCAAACACCCTAAACTAAATGGCTAATAGTAGAGGATGATGAAGTAGGAAGTGGGCTCACTTTAGTTTTATTTTTTTCACAATATTTCATCACTTCATCAAAACCCTAGAAAGCTTTTTGAGCTCATGAAGAAGATGAAGAATGAAAATAACAAGAGAATAGAATGAGGTTAGAATTGCAACCTTGGGTTAGTTAATGTCATACACTAACCATTGTAGAGACTTAACCATGGCATAGGATAAAGGTTGGGTTAACAAAATATCTTAAAGTAAAATAAATTTGGTCGACTTAGTCAATGGTTAACAAGCTTCTCCAAGCTTCTAGCCATGACAATTTCCAACCAATTTTTTTAATTACTAAGATAAATAAAACCCTAATTTTATCATGGTTATGGTGTAAGTCTCGCACACCCAAATTGCAAATATAACCTAGCATGATACATAATATATATCACATATATATAATGTATGCAAAGTGAGAAAAAGAAATGGTCAAGTGAGAAATATTAGTTAATGTAAATTCATATATAAAACATATAATTATACATTAAATCATTAAATCAACACTTGACTTAATGATCCGGATATATCACATATAACCGACTAATATCAATAATATCAGCTTACGGAATCAACACTTGATTCGATAACCCGGTTATATCACATATACACGTCTGATATCACATATCGCGAGAATACAATACGGTATCACATACTCGTATCAATCTCGGTCCCGCACATATCAAATATGTGCTCCTACTCCATTTTGCATGAACCAGGAAACCTCTGTGTAGGACTCTAAAGACTCGTCAATACGCCGGCAGTAGGTGATAATCATATCAAACACCCACAAGCCGCAAGTAGTCTGCTAAACGTAATGGCCACCCGGGTATTGAGCGATCAGAAGATCAATAAGCAAGCCTGCTCGTACTCCTGCGAATCCAATCAGTAACACTACCGTACAGTCCGGTCTCTTCGTCTGATATGTCGCATATCACAGCCTGGGGTGGTATAACGTCAGACCCCAATAGCCTGATAAGTCATGCCGATGAAAGGTCCATAATGGTTCGAGAAACTACTGATAACACTTACCAGTAGATCTCAGCAACCCTAGCCAGGGATTTCCTGTTATGGCCAATCGAGCATAGCGCAACATCAACTCCCAATACAGGGAGAGACGAAACCCCTCTTATTGCTCATCGCCTTCATGTGACTCGAGACTGTACCCAAAAACCACCTTTTTGCACGATCTCTTGACCTTGGTATGGTGGAAATCAAAGCACAGTGGGAATCACAAAAGACTCTATGACGATCTCATGTCAACAGACTAACCTGTACCAGTGTCACCAGAGAACTGCTATCCGACGATAGGTATAATACCATCTAGGAGTTCTCAGCGAGGCCGTTCACTGTACCCAGTCTCCACTTAGCACTCGTATACCTTCTCTAATGTCAAACACCAATGGAAGTGGGATCATCCATCGCCCATCATATGGGTCGAGAAGCATATACGCTAGTCTACTCTGGAGTATCGATGCCCTGTCTCGATACTCCCACGACTAGGAACATTTGAAGGATGTACATAGCGACTATCCTGTCCCCACTAGTATGATCTGCATCATAATCCTGATAGTCAAGTACTCATCCTAAGGGCTTTATCAACATGTAATAGAGAGACAATAAGTGTACATGTTAAGATAAAGAGCAACCAGATAGCATACTATCATGTCGAGCAAGAAAGTCCTCCCTATATATGTCCAAGCATCCACTACAATATACATCATATGTACAGTAATGACCTCTAGGGCATACATATAACTAACAGGAGCAAGAGAACCAATTTGGGAGGTCAAGTTGCAAGTTTGATCTCAAATTTTAGAGGTATAAATCTTAACACTATGGTTTAATTGTTCGTTAATTACTTTGATCTAATTTAATTAGGTATTTATATGGTTCAAATTGCAAGTTTGAAATTTCAAGAGAAGGATTTGAGTTAAAGTTAGGGTTTTTATCAATAAATCAAGTTAGTTAAGTGTAGATTAATATCTAAAGACATGCAAAATCTAAACTAGATGTTAATTTGCTAATTGTTACTTTTAAATTGTCTTAATTAAATAATCTAGTAAACTAATTTCATGTTTAATCTAAGTGGGTGAGATTAAAATCTAGTAAATAATTGTGAAGCCTAATTAAGATATTAAATGAATATTGTGGCCACTAGTTTTGTTAAAACATCTAGATTTGCACTAAAATGGTTAGGTGATGCTTACTAGGTTTTTGGAATAAATAGATTTTAATTAAGATTGAGGTTTTGATGATATACAACTTATTTCCTAATGTATTTAGTGTGTTGTGAATGCACGATTGGTGCGATCAGGTTCTAGGCTTGGTAGTTGCCACGTATAGCGACTCTAATTGTGGTTTGTTGTCACGACCCAAAATTGGCCCGTGACGGCCCTAATACTACGCAACGCCCTAAGACGTAACGTAGCAAAAGAAAGCCAAAACCCAGAAGTCTAAACCATAAACATACGGAAAAGAAAATATAAGTTTTGAAACATTTGAAAAGCGCAACCCAAATTCTTTAAAAAGTCTTACTTTCCTTCTTTAAAATTTGGCAACACCCCTTTTTGTAAAAATTAGCCAAGAAGAATACAATACAAATATACGACGCCGTAGTGAAGAAATAAAGACAGTAGAGAGAAAGCTGTATATAAAAGACAACAAATCCACAATAATATACAAATACGTCCTCACCAAGTCTCTAAGTCCACAATACAATAGTAGATGGAGAGTACAAATACAACGAAGGTACAATAGGAAATACAGATAATCATCAAACCCACCTAAAGAAAACGGTAAACTGTGAGTTGATACGGTATCTGTGGCAAAAGATAAATAGCTGAATAGCGGAATAGCTGAATAGCCTGCCTCGACTACTCTGGGGAACAACCTGAAACACCTGTGGCACAACGGGGGTGAGTTGCCAACTCGTGAATAGTATAAAACATATGCAGGTAATCGCAGGAATGCACGTACAGCATGAATCTAAGATAAGCGATTACGGTAATAACATGTCATGCAAATGCTGAATAAAGGAGAGTACACTAGCAGGTACAATCAATATGTGATGCAATAGTAACATGACAATAATATGCAATAACCATGCAGTAGGGATATGAGAATGTAACTATGCAACTATCATAAGGGTACACTAACAGGTACTACCAATATATGAAACTGTGCATAAAATAGCTAAGGGTGAGGTATAGGGTGGAATATGTCATTTCCACGGAAATCTGACATCGTGGCAGGATCACAATCCATCAAGACACTCAAATCCTAAATCCTCAAATCAGCCCCCACATTGGGCTCTCACAATATATAAGTCTCACATCACCTCAATGTACAATATCGAATAGCTCTCCTATATCTCGAATGTACAAATCAACAATCTCATTCATATCCAATATCCAATGTCAATGAATCACCTATATCCCAAGTCGAATCTCAAGTAAGTGTCTAACATCCTAAAGGTAAATACACAGAAATAAGTATGATGGGGGCAATACACATATATTAGCGTCCCATTCCACTAATATTGGTGTAAGGGTATATATAACAACGGCTAAATCCCCTGTTATTGTTGGAGATAGTGCCCTCAGAGTCAATTATTGGATCACAGGCACGTGATTGCAATGATTGAGGGAGGACCTATCCCGGTAGGACAGTCTTACTCGAGATGATAGTATGCTATCTGGTTTACCTTTATCATCGTGTACTGTTTCAGGTGACCTTACAGGTCACTATTACACGCTGATAGAGCCCCTAGGATTCTTGCTTGACTACCGGCAGTATGATGGCGATCATATACGTGAGAGCTGGTGGTCTATAAGCACATCCTTAAATGGTCCCTAGTCGTAGGAGTTTCGAGACAGGGCATCGATTCTCCAGAGTAGACTAGTGTATACAGTCGAGACCCCGACGAGGGGCGGTGGCCGGTCTCACAAGCCACTGGTGTCAGTTGGTTCACCTAAGATGTATACAGGTGCTCATTGGGTTATGAGTACACCGGACAGGACTCGCCGGGAACATGCTAGTTGGTCTTATACCTGACGTCAGATAGCAGTTCCCTGGTGACATGTGTACAGGTTAGTTCATCGACCTGAGGATCGTCATTTGTCTCGTGTGAGTTCCCACTGTGCTTTGATTACTACCCTACCACGGCTCAAAGGAGTCGTGCAAACAGGTTTTAGTTGGGTACAGTCCCGAGCCACATGGAGGCAGTGAGCGGATCTTCAGGGGTTCGTCTCTCCCGGTATTGGGGGTGAGGTCGCGCTGTGTCTAGGAGAGCCATTACGCAAAGCCCTCGGCCGAGGCAGGAGATTTACTGGTAGGTATTCCAGTAGTATCTCAGGGCGTTCTGGGCTACACTCCGACACGACTTGTACCGCTTTTGGGGGTCTGACTTTTACCAACCCCCTAGGCCCGCCATGCGATACTCATAGACGAACGGACCGGACTGTACGGATATTGTCACTGACAGGCTCAGTTGGGTGTCGGGGTGAGCTTCCTCATCGACGTCCCTTTTGGTCAATAGCTGGTGGCCCGTCACGTATTGGCTTATACCTCTGACGTGCTAGTGGTTAAATCCACAGCCATAGTATTGACGAGTCTTTAGAGTCCACCACACTTTCAGTTACTCAGGCTTTCGGGCGAAACGCTGTAGAGGTCGTATGGAGATATGGCAGGGTCCGATCAGATACGTGCGGTATTGCACAGATCAGGATCGGACAGTATTGTACTAGTAGCCGTATAGTTATATGGCAGGGTTCGATCTGATACGTGCGGTATTGCACGGATCAGGATCGGACGGATAATACTAGCCGGCTTTGGCTTAAGCCGGTCCTAGTTTAGTACAGTGTAGATTTTGTCTCTTTTGCATTTGTATCCGGTCGGAATACAGATGCGGGTGTGTATGCACAGTATCGGGGTTTTCCTGTAATTTATTACGGGACCAGTTTTCTGGAGTTGCCAGTTTGCATTCCGTTCCGGCCGGTTTTCCTTTGTTCTTTCCCGGCCGGACTTTTATGATGGAGGGGGTTATTTGCAGTTTTGCAAATAACATTTTGTGGAGGGTTTATTTGTAAGATGATTTATTATGAAAGCATCTTTTGATACCTTTCTTATCCATCTTTATCATTTGCTTTTTGTTGATGAGATAGGATTAAGATTGATTTAGAGTTGATGTGAGTTTGTGATGATTATGTCTTGATATGGTCACCACTTCCTTTACCCTACACTCACCTCCCTTCTTATGGTTGCTATTCTCATTCCTCCACTATGATTCATTCTTCTCACTTGATGAAAAATGGTAGAAAGAAAGAAAGAAAGAAAAAGATGAGAGTTCTTCCTTCTTGAGAGTTTCATTCTTCTTGATCTCTTTTTCATGCTAGAAAATTGCAAGCACCATCTTTCTAGTCTTGATTCCTCCATCACCATGGCAACAAACCCCAAAGAGACATACCCTCTACACTACACATTCTACAGCACATCTTGAGCATGTCGAGTTGCCGGCTTCATGCGCGAGTTGCCTCGGTATTGAGGCGGGAGCCCGTAAAAGAAGAAGGCGATGTGGTTCCCTTTCCGGCGAGGAGGCGACGATGTGGAGGCAACACTTTCCGCGGGAGATCGGGACGATGACGAGAAGACCGGAGGACTCGGATCACTCGGTATACTTCTCACCCTATCTCTTGATTGCTAGTATAGGTTAATGGTAAACGATCCGGGTTTTCATTGTCCGCGGTAGCGCCGGTTTCCGAGTAAGGAAAATTTTTGATTCCGCATTTTGGCCTCGAGCACGAGGCCGGGGCGCTGCCGTGGCGCAACATGGTATCAGAGCCACGCCATTAACCTTACCTAGCTTGTTCTAATGTGTTTTACTTATCCGATCGACCGAAATTCCAAAAACCTCATTTTTGTTCACATCAGTTTCTGTTGAAAAATTTTGGTCTCAGAAAATTTTTCAGGTTGTAAAATATTGATGTGCACAAAATTCTAAGACATCTGGGAAAATTCGACAGTTTCAGTCAATAATCCAAGCGCGGAACCGCGGCCAAAACCCCCCTTGGGCCGCGGTTCCGCCGCACTTTGTAGTCTTCACACTGTACAATTTTTCCAGTGGTCTTGTGGGATTATTTTGGGGATTTTGGAATATTAAAAATGGGCCCAGGTTTTCTGTGAGTGCTACAGTTTTGATTGGGGGCCCACTTGTTAATTTTTGGTCAATCGGAAAATTTTAAACACATTTTTCACAGTATTTACATTATATCTGCGACCGTGAATGTCACTCGATCGGTAAATCCGGTCTAACTGCTATAGCCCGGTTAGACGGATTTGCGAACGTGACTTTCACGTTGATGTTCTATGTTTATGCTGTGATGTTGCGGATCGGTCGTGGGGATAGCCTGGATGCAATACTAGTACCGTGCTGTTGTATTATGTACATTTGATATTGCGGGGCGAGCGTCCGACATGTGGACTGCCGTCACTGCCTGTTTGTATTATTCTTTTGGGGCACGACCTGGTTGCGGTCGATGTACCCGGTGTATGTATATTTTACTTTCTGTACTAGGATTACCCCGCGGTGGAGTGCACGGATAGCCGGGTTCTAGGGGGCAACGGGCCCGCATCTCATGGCATTGAGACGGAGGGGGCTTCACTCTAGGATTGGCGGGCTATTCGCCGCACTCGTAGGGGGTACAGGTTGACCCAGGAGGGGTGCCCAAGTTACCGGATTCCGTGAAGTGCTGGGTGGTCCATTCACGGTACTGAAGGGGGCTGCCTCGCTTCAGGTTTTGGCGGGTGACTTGCCGCGCCCGTAGGGGTCTAGGATTTCATTGCACAGGCTATCCACACGACCAGGGGAACGTCGGGTTTCAGCAGCGGCTCTGTGAAACCCGGGGCTTCCAGATATCTGTATTGTTCTGTGATGCTGTATATTTCTGTGATGTTGCATTTTATCACGCCTTGAGCGAAAATAATATATTGGTACATATATTAGTAGATGTTGTATATGTTTTACATCCGCGCTAGTCCAGTCTCCGCTCTGTCGTTAGTTAGCTAACCTAACGGGTGATGACGGGACCCAGTGGCGAATGCGGATGGCATATACGTACATCAGTATATTTTCGTTCTTTATTGGTGTGATTTATTGATGGGACTGCGTTGAATCGGATCAATGCAAGATAAACAAACCTATTCTGATGTTGTTGGAACAATTTTTCAAAAAGCTGTTATTGCAAGGACGTTCACTTTTGTTTTGCATCGTGGTATTCATTTGGAATATCCTGCTCCTCAGTCGACGAGGCAAGGGCCGAGATCCCTTCACCGGGAGTGACCCCTTGGACAGAATTTTGCGTCAGGGCATTAACTTCACTATAGCCGATTACTTTTGCTTTGCATCGTGGTATTCAGTTGGAATATCCTGCACCTCATTCTACGGGGAAAGAGCCGAGATCCCTTCACCGGGAGTGACCTCTTTAGTAAAGGTTTTCGTCACTATATTTTTTATAAAAAGTTATCCAGTTCCTTCAACGATATCAAGTTCATTACGTTAAAGGTTTTTCGCCAAAAACCATTCGTAGCCCTCCGTCATTTCGGATTAGTATTGCATAGTATTCGCGCTACGTTTGTCGTTGCTATTCGCCGAGGCGTAGTGTGCGGTAGCATTGTTGTGCTATTCTGTCGCATGGATATGTGGATTGGTTAGGACAGTCGTACGACTTTGTTGATTATTCGTCAAGGGTCGTGCGGGTGGGTTTAACGCAATCAAGATAATGACGGGTTGAACTTGACTAGGACCTTTTGATTTGTTGATTATTCGTCAAGGTCACTTGGGTCCTAGGGGTAAAAATCACATCGGGAGTTTCAAAAGAACTGAAACTTGCCAGGCATGCGCATACCTTCTGGAGTGTGGTGACGTGAGTGGATTCCGTCACGTTATCATGCGATGATAGTTGGATCCCGATTCCCACTGATGAGTTGGTTTACTCCTCGGGTGATCCCGACTAATTCTTCTTTCAGGTTTGGAGGAGAATGTGAGGTACAGTGGGAGGTTTCTAGATTAGATAAAGTGATAACCATTCTGATCTAGGTTAGAGTGCACGCTGAGTGTTTCTTTTCTCTCTCTCTTTGGCAGCGACCATTGACCCGACCCTAAGACTATGACTCAGTGACCAAGTTGACCGAACCTTCTTAACACTGGCTTTTGGATTGTCTGAGTTGCAGACCTCATTGCCACTCCTACTTTTACCCTTTCTCCAGGACATCCCGTATTACTGCGAACGCCCACTTCCATTGGACAAAACCATCGTATGGTTAGATACGAACTCGAAGGACTTCGAGGATGGTTTCTGGTTCAGGAGAAAACGAATAGGATTATTCAGTTGTCTTTTCTTTTCACCTTCTCTCATTTCGGGTACTCCTTGGTTTAGGAGATAGTACACCTATTACGCAAATTGGATAGTCTTCTTCCAAACCTTAGGCTGGTGCCGACCGGTAGGGAATGAAGAAAACCAGTTAGCCTAAACGGTGTACAGAAGGTATTAAGTTAAGACAAAGCAAGGGATTAGTAGGAGGGCAAAGTAAATTGCGACTGCTATTCACGACCAAACCAATCCTAAATCACCTTTGTATTTCTCCAGGACACTCCGTTTCACTACGAAGATCCACAGTTTATTTGGATACTCCATCGTATGGTTATATACGAACTCGAAAGGAACTTGTTCCTGTTCGGGGATGGATTCTGGTTCAGGAGAAATAGGAATAAAGTACATTCAGGTGTCTTTTATCTTCACCTCCTCTCGCATTGCGAGTGTTCCTAGGATTGGGACAGTACACCCATTATGCTTATTGGATAGTCTTCTTCCAAACCATAGGCTGGTGCCGAACGGTAGGGAAGGAAGAAAACCATTTGGCCTAAAGGGGTGTGCAGACGGTAATGACTAAAGACATATAAAGGGATTTGGACAGATGGCAAAGAGACATACGGTTACAGTTGTGAATCTGGATGATGGAAGAGGCATTACTAGGAATACCAGGATACCCCAACGAAACATTTCAATGTTTCAGTTTCACTGTGTACTGTTAATGGAAAACTGATTTCCCGATTAGACACTTACTCCAGAGTATGTATTTACCAGGTATGATTCTCACATCTGTATGGTTTTACAGATGATGAGTGGGAGTAAGTTATTGGGAATTAGGTGATCATCCTCATTACTTGAGGAAGTCACCGGGGTTGTTTGCCGGACGGCAATTATTAGGTTTTGAATATCCGCTGTTGTGCACCAATTTCAAATTGATATATCTGTACGTCTATTTTCATAGAGTGAGATATACCTTTTGATATTATGTCGATGACATTTACCTATATCAGTGGATGGTTAGGTAAGGAGCATTAAACAGCGGTGTAATTCTTCTTAACCATAAGTACAGTTTTCAACCTACGACACACAGTGAAAGAGTTGTTAGACTCAGCGGACTTATACAGAGTATTGTATGTTGTCCAGTGTCCATTAGGACAGAGGGGTTGGTCCTCACACTATATTCTGTTTACTTTTAACTTCTCTAGTTCTTAGACATGTGTTTCGTAGGAACACAGGGTCTAAGTTTTGAGGAGTTATAGGTATTTGAATAGAGTAGAGAACCAGGTATAGCAAGTATCGGGATTCTTCAAAGTGATCGAAGATGTAGATACTTGTGTATGGTATTCAGTTGATAGTAATGATAAAGAGAAATTGCTTCTCTTTCAGGTTACTCATAATTGGAAGCATTCCTAAGTTGAGTAACGCTGATCGGCCTCCTTCCATTTAGTTGACATGCATTAGAGACAGCTGCATGATTTGAATCTGGTTCAATTAAATCAGTGCCTCTGGTTCTATATTGGATATAGAACAGTTCATAACTTAACTATGTTAAGGTACGGGGAGTTGTCCGGCTTATGCTTAAAACCAGACACTGGACAACTCAAGGCACGTTTCTGTAATGGCTGTTTGCGGGTTGACCCAGGCTATGACGAGGGTTGACTTTCTACCATCTGGAAGATCAATAGAGATATTGTTCTAGACTCGCCACAGTTTTATTAAAAATGGATTTTTCAAAAACAGTAGTGGGAGTATGGTAGAACTGGAAGTGATTCCAGAACCGCAAACGATTACTGAAGATTTGATAAGGAACCTAAAGATTCAATCTGTTTTGACATTCCATTGGCCACTCCGCAGATAAGGTGGGTAACTTCAGGCACCCGAGAGGTGCTCCGGTAGCCTCAAGGACGGTGACAGGGAAGTTCTTGTTTACCCACAATTACCATTGCTGTTGTTCCAGGCTGCGAGACCCGGTGGGAGGATGAGTATAGCGTCGTTCTAAACTAGTTTTAGAAGTGTACGTCTATATGACTCTGCCAGAGGGTTGTCGTAGTCAATGGGAGCAGCAGAAGCATTGGTGGACAGGTAGCTTATGTCTATTTATAGACTAAAGCAGATGTAGCGGAGATAGATCATCTATTTCTGATGTGACAGTCATAGGTTTGACGTCATCAGAATAAGGGGTGGATCTGTTGAGAAGGTAGTAGGAAGTGATATTCCTATACTACGATCGGTTATACTTTGGTCGTCACACAGTGTTTTCTCCGTATGGGATTTGGACATTATGTCAGACATACTGGTTACTAGATCTATGGTTTTAGATCTAGATTTGGGTGGTTTCCCAATCTGGGTACCTTGACAGCATTCTATGAGTATTTAGAGTGGATGACTCCTGACTCGGTAGTGTACCTGCAGTTGATGGAGTCACCCTCTCTGAAGGTGTCTTATAGACTAAAGGGGAGAGGGATACTCATGATTGGCAGATCACTTGCTTAGGCAATTGAGTCAATCATGAGATGTCAAGTACCACACCAGATGTTGTTCTTGCAGTAGATGCAATAAGTTGATATTGATCCAATCCTGGAGAAACAGTCGGAAGCAGTTTTAGAACATAAGTGGATGTTCTAGGGATATGATAACGACAGCCTCATTTAGGAGACAGTTATCATTCCAGGCTTCCAAGGTGACATGGACGACAAGGAGGTTGTCAGAGTTATAGTTTTTCCTTCTGACGAGGGGCAGTATTTTGGACAGGTGGTCCAAGGCAATACTGAGGGTGGCCTGGCGCAGGATACTGATTAAGTTCAGTTGACGATACAGTCTAAGAAGTTTGGATTTGGAGTTCATTTATGAGCTAGGTCCCATCAGACATCCAGACATTCTAAGACAGGTATTGCTCATTTCGGGAGATGGCTTTCTCCGCGAACTTGAGATACAGAGAGACATAGAAAGAAACTTCACAGTGGATCCACTCACTGAGGCTATTCCTCGAACGTAATAGTTTCGCAAACGAGCTTTGTGAGACTGACTAGTAGAGGAGTTGGGTGTTCGGTATCACACGGGCTGTGAGTATGCGGCATCGCAATAATTAGCCTTGAGTGCAAGTGGGAGATTGTTGGAGATAGTGCCCTCAGAGTCAATTATTGGATCACAGGCACGTGATTGCAATGATTGAGGGAGGACCTATCCCGGTAGGACAGTCTTACTCGAGATGATAGTATGCTATCTGGTTTACCTTTATCATCGTGTACTGTTTCAGGTGACCTTACAGGTCACTATTACACGCTGATAGAGCCCCTAGGATTCTTGCTTGACTACCGGCAGTATGATGGCGATCATATACGTGAGAGCTGGTGGTCTATAAGCACATCCTTAAATGGTCCCTAGTCGTAGGAGTTTCGAGACAGGGCATCGATTCTCCAGAGTAGACTAGTGTATACAGTCGAGACCCCGACGAGGGGCGGTGGCCGGTCTCACAAGCCACTGGTGTCAGTTGGTTCACCTAAGATGTATACAGGTGCTCATTGGGTTATGAGTACAACGGACAGGACTCGCCGGGAACATGCTAGTTGGTCTTATACCTGACGTCAGATAGCAGTTCCCTGGTGACATGTGTACAGGTTAGTTCATCGACCTGAGGATCGTCATTTGTCTCGTGTGAGTTCCCACTGTGCTTTGATTACTACCCTACCACGGCTCAAAGGAGTCGTGCAAACAGGTTTTAGTTGGGTACAGTCCCGAGCCACATGGAGGCAGTGAGCGGATCTTCAGGGGTTCGTCTCTCCCGGTATTGGGGGTGAGGTCGCGCTGTGTCTAGGAGAGCCATTACGCAAAGCCCTCGGCCGAGGCAGGAGATTTACTGGTAGGTATTCCAGTAGTATCTCAGGGCGTTCTGGGCTACACTCCGACACGACTTGTACCGCTTTTGGGGGTCTGACTTTTACCAACCCCCTAGGCCCGCCATGCGATACTCATAGACGAACGGACCGGACTGTACGGATATTGTCACTGACAGGCTCAGTTGGGTGTCGGGGTGAGCTTCCTCATCGACGTCCCTTTTGGTCAATAGCTGGTGGCCCGTCACGTATTGGCTTATACCTCTGACGTGCTAGTGGTTAAATCCACAGCCATAGTATTGACGAGTCTTTAGAGTCCACCACACTTTCAGTTACTCAGGCTTTCGGGCGAAACGCTGTAGAGGTCGTATGGAGATATGGCAGGGTCCGATCAGATACGTGCGGTATTGCACAGATCAGGATCGGACAATATTGTACTAGTAGCCGTATAGTTATATGGCAGGGTTCGATCTGATACGTGCGGTATTGCACGGATCAGGATCGGACGGATAATACTAGCCGGCTTTGGCTTAAGCCGGTCCTAGTTTAGTACAGTGTAGATTTTGTCTCTTTTGCATTTGTATCCGGTCGGAATACAGATGCGGGTGTGTATGCACAGTATCGGGGTTTTCCTGTAATTTATTACGGGACCAGTTTTCTGGAGTTGCCAGTTTGCATTCCGTTCCGGCCGGTTTTCCTTTGTTCTTTCCCGGCCGGACTTTTATGATGGAGGGGGTTATTTGCAGTTTTGCAAATAACATTTTGTGGAGGGTTTATTTGTAAGATGATTTATTATGAAAGCATCTTTTGATACCTTTCTTATCCATCTTTATCATTTGCTTTTTGTTGATGAGATAGGATTAAGATTGATTTAGAGTTGATGTGAGTTTGTGATGATTATGTCTTGATATGGTCACCACTTCCTTTACCCTACACTCACCTCCCTTCTTATGGTTGCTATTCTCATTCCTCCACTATGATTCATTCTTCTCACTTGATGAAAAATGGTAGAAAGAAAGAAACAAAGAAAAAGATGAGAGTTCTTCCTTCTTGAGAGTTTCATTCTTCTTGATCTCTTTTTCATGCTAGAAAATTGCAAGCACCATCTTTCTAGTCTTGATTCCTCCATGACCATGGCAACAAACCCCAAAGAGACATACCCTCTACACTACACATTCTACAGCACATCTTGAGCATGTCGAGTTGCCGGCTTCATGCGCGAGTTGCCTCGGTATTGAGGCGGGAGCCCGTAAAAGAAGAAGGCGATGTGGTGCCCTTTCCGGCGAGGAGGCGACGATGTGGAGGCAACACTTTCCGCGGGAGATCGGGACGATGACGAGAAGACCGGAGGACTCGGATCACTCGGTATACTTCTCACCCTATCTCTTGATTGCTAGTATAGGTTAATGGTAAACGATCCGGGTTTTCATTGTCCGCGGTAGCGCCGGTTTCCGAGTAAGGAAAATTTTTGATTCTGCATTTTGGCCTCGAGCACGAGGCCGGGGCGCTGCCGTGGCGCAACAGTTATATATACAAAGGTGTTAAAGAAATATCATGAAAACAGTGTGCCAAGCATCGACACATAAATCCTGACCACGTATCATACGCTATCCCGAAAGCACGAGTGCCTAGCTCTGACCCTCGCCTTTCGACGTATGCATACGTACATGACTCCAAGCGGTGTCTCCGTGATTCCCCGCCGAGTCATGGGTACTGTCACCGGTAGGTACTCGCCCGCCTCCAGGCTCAATCGGCAAAATCCATCGATCATCTTGCCGAGGGGAACCATACCGGGCCCCACCATGTACTCTCATACGGCAACCACACCTCGTTTGGAGTATATAATCAGCACCAATAAAACTCATGGTGGACGCGCAAATATCATCTCAAGGAAACCGGGTTCTTCGATGTATGCATAATTTCATGAACTCCCACGGTTCCCAAATCCAGAAATCATCATGTGAAATCAAGATAAGAATGCGCAAATCCAGGAATACATATATGCGATATATCAGAAATACGAGCATATAAATGAGAATATGTAGCTGAAACCAGATGTATGCGAAACCAATAAGGTACAGCTAAGTAACATCAGTAACTGTAAATATGAGACATCAACTGAATATGTGTATAACATACAGGTGTAGCAATTTATAGGTATCTACCTATAAGAACTGATGTCGTATACCCCCCTGGGTATAAGAAGAATATGAGTAAGATATCCCCCCGGTATAAGTAAAATATGTAGAAGGTATACCTGTAGCTGTATCGCAAGGTGTAAATATACCTATCACTAAAGGTATGATACACTATAGGTATACCGATAAGCTAGATGTCATGTGTGGCAAGCAATAGTAGCTATAAGGGGTAGTGTGTGACATGGCAATTATTGACGGTGTGTGTGTAGCATACAATCCGTGCTCGTGCAACATGAACCGTCAATAATATGTGCAGTGTCCTACGGCTGCTAGTCACAGTATAACTACGTCAAGGAAATAAAGTAAAGGCGCAATTCTACAATGACGTAGAATGTGCGACAGGTATTTGAATCCTAGCGCAGACGCATAACGCCATGCGGGCGATTCCCCTGTAGATGTTAAATCTACTCACCTACACTCCACGCTAGGTGAATCCTACCATCTGCTCCCCCCTGTAGCCGTGTCCGCAGTTCCTGCCTGCAAACCTGCAAATACGACATGAAAATCATATATAAGCCAAAATATCTCGCAAAACGCGATATCGAACCAAAACGAGAAACTCGCGTCGCGAACTAAACGCGCGTGTGCACGATACGCTGAATCGTGTGTATATGCGTCTAAAACCATCGCGACACGCTGCGATACGCTGGATCACAGAACCCTCTCACGTATCGCGCGTATCGCGCAAACACAACTAACACCAAAACGATATATAGTCCCAGATTTTCCTACAGGTCAAATCTTACAAAACTAGACATACCAAAACACTACAATACACTGCAGACAACCATTCCCAAAACCCCAGCACCCCACTCCCCTTCCTGGCCCCAATTTGCGGCCAGAATGACTTAATTGGCGGCCTGGGTAAGGAGAGGAGGTCTCGTGTTCATGTGGTGTGCTCTATACCTAGTGTACATGCTCCAGTCTTCTCAATTTTGACCTAAAGATCCCGGGTCAAAAGCAGATTCACAGATTGCCAATATATCGTATAAAAACGACAATTTGCACAAAACACAAACCCTATGGTATTTTAGTGTAATCCAGGGAATTTCTCAGTTAAAGTGACCCTAACAACACTTAAACAAGTAGGGTTTACCAACACAATCACCACATAATCAAAGTTCCACACAAATCACCCTAATTAGCACTAAACTAGTTAATTTACACTAACCGAAGCTAATCAAAGCACAACTCAAGCAAACTAGGAATTTGGGTTAAGAAATTATACCCTAATGGACCCTAGAGAGCGGGAGAGGAAGTGTATGGAGGAGGTGAGAGCTTGCTTCAACTGCTGAAGCTCCTGCTGCTGCTGCCCTTGCCTCTGCTGCTGCTTGCTGAAGATGATGATGGTGATGATGTTGCTGCTGTTGTTGCTGTTGTTGTTGTTTGTTGTTGTTGGTGTTCCTGCTGCTGCCTCTTTGGTGTGAGTGTGTGTGTGTGTGAAGTTGAGAGTGTGAGGGAAATGAGAGTGAGAGTGAGAAATGAGATAAACAAACAACCCCCCCTTCTCACTCTCTCTCGCTTCACCTAAGAGGCATGGCTCACCATGTAGCCCATGCTCCTTCTCTCTCTCAAAAGTCAACATTTAACCAAAATATTAAAACCTTTTTCCAAATTCATTTTTATTTTAAAACCATCATGAATAAATACAACCCTAACTCTTAAACTAACTTAAGACCAATGGTTAGTTAACCATGATTGCTAATCATGTTTAACCCAAAAAACAACCCTAGTTATCATGCACAAGTGTGTGTGTGCCTAACAAAATTCTAATAAAATACTCATTAAATAGGATAAAATATTTAAAACTTAGTTTGGTAAACTTTTTATTAAAAACCACACATTAAAATATAATTAGCTACAAAACACATTCTAAGGTGTTACATTTGTGGCATTGTCGCGAGCGCGTTTTGTGCACCAAGTGCGTGCGTGTCCTGTTAGTGCGCGTTGGTTGTCTTGCATCGTTTGTGTCCGTGACTATTTATATCTATCCTCTTATTTTCATGTGTGCGATTTTAGGATCGGGTGCAGAGGCATCGGATGTGGCGCGGAAAGGCAAGGCTGAGATCGGATCAGATTAGCCGAGGCGTCCCGGTGAGTAGATGTACACATCTATGGGGGGATCGTCCGGATGGCGCGGGGCGCCCGATAGTTAGGATTACTAATAGTGCTTGTATTTATATGCATAGTTTTCTAGTCATCCATCTCATTGAATTTCATCATCTTATATACATAGGATATTATCTCATAGGACACTTGCACCATTATCATTGGTTAATGCCGCACGTGCACTATTCATGTGAACACACACGCCATTGGTAATTGCTATGTCACGGATACTATAGAACTTGCTTAAATCAGTATCTGTGCATTTGCATCATGTATTATATGAAGATTTTTGCCGTATACTCATAGCGTCAGAATTGATATGTAGGTTGTTAGTTATATACCTCATCGCACCATCATTCATACATAGCTTTAGTCATACATCGCATGGTATATTATCGATATCATAGACATCCATTATTTCCGACATATTCATATATTTTGATTCTTCATGGAGATTTCAGTGTTTATGAGATTTATGGATTTTGGGGAAAACCGCAAGAATGTTATAAACCTATTATCATTTTAAAAATGTAAGTTGCGGTTTTCTCGTGTTATGATGTGTGGCGTCCACCATGAGTTTTCTCGGTTCTTGAGCTGTATCATAAACCCGATTCGAGGAGTAGGATGAACCGTCTCGGGTATATGGTGGAACCGGTAAGGTACCCCAGGACGAGCGCTACCGACCGGTTATGTTTGACGTGGCGGATATCCGGAGGATACCGACGTAGTCGTGAGATTTGATAATATGGGTCGATCCGGACTGACGGAGCCCGAGATATTGAGATATTGGAATATTGAGACATTGAGATATTGAGATATTGAGACATTGGGATATTGATATATTGGGATATTGAGACATTGAGATATTGAGATATATATATATATATATATATTGTATCGATGCTTGACACGGATTTTCTGTTGATTTCATTGATGATAGTTCAGTTTATTGCACAGAGGTTTTTCTAAGATAAGAACAAAGATTTTCTCATACCAGACTTGTTCAGGTTTCGTGTTGGATTATGCATTCATGTTATTACATCGTTTCATATCGATATGCATAGGTTGAGACGCATTTGCGTGCATGCTTACGATAGCCTTATTAGATATTACTTACTACTCATGTCACGACCCAAAGTTCGGCCCGTGACCGGCACTTAACCACGTGACGTCTACAGGCGTAACGTGACTAAGTAAGCCGAAACCCAGAAATCAAAACCATTAAAAGTATTGAGTGTTTAAAACATTTGTTAAAACATTTAGAAAACTTTAAGTTGTTTAGTAAAATTCTTTAAAGTTCAAGTTATTATCTTAAAAATTTTGGCAGCATTTCCTTTGTAAAAACTAGCCGTGAAATCGGGTACAAGACGATATATGAATAAAATGATATATAATGAGAATAAAGCATCCCAAACGGGAGCAATCACCACAACGATAATATACGACACCGTAGCGAAGAAATGAACAATACAAGTGAAAACAAATATCATAAAGCTGAAGCTGCATAAATAAAGTCGGCTCACAACGAGCTCGACACCAGAGTACAAAATAATATACATCGTCCTCACAACTGGTCTCTAAGTCAATACATGAAAAGTAGATGGAGAATACTAGATACAATGATGTATACAACTGGAAAATAAACAGATACCACACAAAAACCCACCTATCAGCAAAGGGCTCGCACGCCAACTGCAATGGTATCGGTATCAAAATATGCAAGGAAGCAGCCTGCCACGACTACTCCGATGGGCAACCTGCAAACACTGTGGCACAACGGGGGTGAGTTGCCAACTCGTGAATAGGAGATAACATATAAAGGTAATCACGAGTATGCACGTACTGCGCTACTCTAGCATATGCTAACAGATAATATCTATATGCGGTGAGCAGAATGTGAAATAATCATGCATAAGTACTCTATCAGGTAATATGACTACAGGATGAGATGCTAAAATAATGAATGCTGAGCATGGGATAAAATAACATCTACACAGAAAGTCAATGTGGAAAAATATAATCGGTGTCCATCAATGCACCCAAATCCCAATAAAACTCAGGCGCCGTCATCCTCATCGGCCCTCAAATCCTGTAAATCTCTAAGAATCGCGAATGCCCAACATCGGCACTCAAAATATCATGAAATAATCGTGTCCAGCATCGACACGCAAATCCTCATAATCGGGCTCCGTCTGCGGAATCGGCCCTCGGCCCCAGCAGTACGGGTCATCCCATATCCATCTATCGATTCTGGTCAGTATCCTCCGGATAACCGCCAGGTCCAACCAATCACCGGTAGGTAGTGGTCCCACTGCCAGGCTCATCGCATACTGCACGACAGATCCGTTCTCGCCCCGGGGTACCATACCGGGTCCACCATGTACCCGCAATCGACCTCATCCATCTCCTCGATTCGGGTTCACAAGTCACGCATCTCAGAATCGAGAAAACGCATGGTGGACGAACTAAAATATCATATCAAGAGGAACCGGGTTTTCAAAAACAATGCATCTTTTCTTAAATAACCTCACGGTCCTCAACTCCAGAAATCACATGAAATCCAAAGCCAATGCGTAAATCCATGCGATGTAATATATGCATCATAAGTCGTACTATGAGAAAAAAAGAGAAACCGCTCTTTAAGTAGATTCAGTTTTCAAAAGGTATCATGCGGTCCCCAGTTTTTACCAAAAATCAGCTTATCTAGGTGGTTACAGTTTGAATAGGCATAAGTATGGATATGCAAATGAGTATGTGCACAAGTAACATAATCATGTCAAATCATATAGGAGGTGAGCTGCAGTATATTGTTCATGGCAATTCTATAGTGTGAGTGTCATGGCAATTACTAACGGTGTGTGTGTAACATGCAGATTAGTGCTTGTGCAACATGAACCGTTAGTAACAGTGCGATGTGTTATTAATTCTAAGCTCATATAGATATAGAAGGGAATGCGGTATGCGACAAATAGTATCCATGAACAGTCACTGTATGTAAATGCAATATGCTGCTACAATGTCCTATCAGCCCTGACGCATAACGCCATACGGGCGATTTCCCCGTAGATGTTAAATTTACTCAACTGGTCGCGTGCTAAGTGTAGCCGACGACTTGTTTCCCTTTCTTCGCGGCGTCCGTCGTACTCGGATGCGAACCTAGAATTTCACAAAATAATACACATAAGCTAACATCTATAAAAACGCGACATTAAAGCCAAACGAGAAACCCACGTCGCGAACCAAACGCGTGTGTGTGTCCGATACGCTAGATTGTATGTATACGCGTCTAAAACTATCCCGACACGTCGCGATACGCTGGATCACAGAACCCACTCACGTATCGCGCATATCGCGCAAACAAAACATACTTGAAAAATGATATATTGTTCCAGATTCTACCCAGGTGAAAAACTTACAAAATTGCAAATGCCAAAACACTGGAATATGCAGCAGACTCCTATAACCAAAACCCTAACACCTAGCTCCCTCATCTGGCCGCAATTTGCGGCCAGAAAGAATAAATCGGAGTCCTGGGTGTGGGGTTAGGGGTTCGTGCTTGGTGTGTGTAGTCTAGACCTAGTATACATGCTCCAGTTTGCTCAGATTTTCTCTGAAGGAGCCGGGTCACAAGCAGATCACAGAGAGGCCAAGTTTCTTAAAAACGATATATTTTGCACAAAATGAAACCCTATGGTATTTTAGTGAAATCTGGGGTTTATCTAGGTTTAAGTGGCCCTAACAACGCTTAACTAAGCTAGGCTAACCAATAAAATCATCCCCTAACCAAAAGTCCACACTAATCACCAAATTAAGCACAAAACTCACTTTTTACACTAATCGAAGCTATTTCTACACAAATTAAGCAAACTAGGTAGCAGGTTTAAGAAATATACCCCACTCTCGACCCTATGAAATAGGAGGAAGGAGAAGAGGAAGAGAAGAGCTGCTGCAGTTGCTGGAGCTGCTGTTGGTGCTGCTGAAGCTGTTGCTGATGCTGCTGAAGCTGATGCTGTTGCTGTTGCTTCAGCTGCTGCTACTTGTTGTTGTTGTTGTTGTTTGTTGCTGTTGCTGGGGCTGTTGAATGAGTGTGTGTGTGTGTGTATGAGTGAGTGAGAGTGAGAGAGATGTGAGAAACAAATGAGAGGCAAGAAATGATAGCTCAAAATGTCAACCCCTCTCTCTCTCTTCATTAAATGTAGGCATGACAAGGCCATCATGCCATTTCTCTCTCTCCCTCTCCCTCCAAGTCAACTAAATTCAAATCATTTTCCTTAAAAAAACAACCATACTAAATTAAAACCCAAACCAAATAACTTAGTTAAAATGGGTTAACCCACCATGGTTGCTAATCATGGTTTAACCCTAATTAAGCCCTAGTTTACAAGCACATGTGTGTGCAAGCATAGGAAAATTCTAATAAAATATTCATTGAATTTGATAAAATATTTGAAAATCAATTTGGTAAACTTTTTATTAAAAACCATATATTAAAATATACTTAGCCATTAAACACATCCTAAGGTATTACAACTCACGAGTTGGCAACTCACCCCCGTTGTGCCTCAGTATCTTGCAGGTTCGACCCGTCGGCGCAGTAGCGCCGGGCGTACTTCCTCTTTTTGCTCCATTACATCGATTAGCAGCTTTGCTCATAGGTGGGTTGCGAGGATACTTTTGTTCCATCTTGTATTATTAAATGTATCTAGTATACTCCATCTACCCTTGTATATTGGACTAGACGGTGAGACTCGTGAGACTTGTATTTGTGGTATTTTGGTGTCGATGCTCACTTGAGACGACGTGGTGTTTCTCATTTATTGCTTTCAGATGTTTATTTTGCACTTTTGATATACATATTGCATGTGGTTGTGATTCCGCCATTGGCGAAGAGCTATCCCCCGCTTGGGGATGCCATTATTCATTATTTATATGTATTTTCATGTGTTGTACCCGTTTGGGGGACAGTATCTACAAAGGAGACTCTGCCGAAATTTTCGGGAAAATTTGATGTTTTTAAATTCTTAAATGTGACTTTAAAGTACTACACCTCCTTTTTAAGTTAAATTTTCCTTCACTCTATTTCTTTAAACGGTTTAGATTTCTGGGCTTGGCTTACTTAGATTGCGTTACGCCTTTAGACGTTGCGTAATTTAAGTGCCAGTCACGTTCCGTACCTTCAGGTCGTGACAACTCATAACCCAATGTCACGACCCGAAATATTAACTCGTGACCAGCACTTGAATCACGCAACGTCTAAAGGCGTAACAGAATTCAAGTAAGCTGAAACCCAGAAATCTAAACCATTTTGAAAAAATAAAGGAGGTGAGTTTTTGAAATAAAGGTATATGAAATCAAGTTTTCTTAATGCATAGAAAGGAACATGAATGATGCAAGTGAAATTTACTATTTTGAAAACATGTTTCGACTTTTAAAAAAAAATTGGCAGCACCTCCTTTGTATATTTTGATCCAAAACCACAAATACATAATAATGATAAAGGCATCCCCAAGCGGGAGCTAGCACTTCGCCAAACGGCGGATCACAACCATGCAATACAGTATATATAAGTATACGACGCCCAACGGCGAAGTTTACCACAAGAAAGATAAAGAAATAAGCAAGACATCACCCACAAGTAGCGAAAAACCCCACGCTCTAAGTCTCGCAACCACAATCTCACTAAGTCTCATTACTTATACAAATCACTAATTTTGATTGATGGAGTTAACTAGATACAATAATGAAATGTAGATACAAGAGTGTGAACGATACAAATGTCACACCTACCAATGCAAAACACCCAATGCAACTGTGTGCCAGCGTAGCCGCTACTGATCCAAGCGGTCAACCTGCAAGAACTGTTGCACAACGGGGGTGAGTTTCCAACTCGTGAGTAGAAAAATATCAACAGATAGAAATCGAATAAACAACGACCCCTAGGTCAACTATATCATAAAGGTAATACTATGATATCTAGGGTGACCAGGTATGTATATGTGCCGACAGGGTAATCAATACCTATGTGCATGTGGATAACATCCAACAATAATAATCAATGCATGTATATGGGTCTCGTCCGACCATAATCAAGGTATGTATGCATGTGGATCTCATCCACCCATATAATAAATGTCTGAATGCACGTAAATATCATAAGGAGTGTGCATGAAAGTATGAGGATATAAATCAATGGTGTCCCTCGCGATACATCAAAGTCCTGGAACCTGGGTGTCCAACATGGACACCCGAAAACATCATGAAACCCGTGTCCAGCATCGAAGCGTAAATCCTTATATCTCGGGCTTCGTCAGTCCGGATCGGCCCATATCATCTTTCGACTCCTGTCGGTATCCTCCGGATATCCGCTGAGCCCAAATACAATCACCGGTAGGTACTCAGCACCCTGCCAGACTCATCGTCTACTCCACGAAAAACATTTCTCGCCCCGGGGAACCATACCGGGTCCACCATGTACCCGCAAACGGAATCATCCACCTCCTCGAATCGGGTTTCACATATCACACGTCTCAGAACAGAGAAAACGCATGGTGGACGCACTGAAATTTCATATTAAGAGAAACCGGGTTTTTAAAACAATACATGCTTTCTTTGAAATAGCCACGATTCTCAAATCCATAAATCTCATGAAAACAACATATCTCAATGCGTAAAATCATAAAGCATGATGTATACGACATGTGATGGAAATGTAAACATATCAGTATATCATGCAACATGGAACAGTGATGTATCATATTAAAGGAAAACCGCTCCCCTAAATAATTCCAGTTTTGAAAATATGTTTTGCGGTTCCCAATATCTCCAAAGTCAAATGCAACATCGTATAAAAGTGCACGGATAACTATAGCAAATAGATTATGCAAAGAGTCATATCATGATTCAGCAATCCTACTGTGTAGTGACATGGCAATTATCGATGATGAAGTGTGTGAGCCGGAAAATCTGTGTGCGTGTAACATACGCATCATCGATAATGGTGCAAGTGTACTAGCACGGTATAAGCAATGCAATGGAAATAATATGAATGCAGCATAAGGGAAATCATATGCAAATGCTGACGGGTATACGTATCTAATATGACCGAGTATGGGAATCTATCAATCGACATCCAGCCTAAAAACATTGTGTACGGTATGATCCATCGTACGGCAACCTCTAGTCAAGGGTAAGGATCAATCATCAAATCAAACTCATCTCGCACGGAAAATCATCGTACGACGGCATTAAGCTAATAGGGATCTTATCATCCTATAAGACAAATGAGGGTACGGCCTAATATCCCATACGGCCCATCATCCATGATTCACAACATTCTATATAGGTATATCTATATACCTAAGTCCCAGGTCACATCCACAATAATCTCATGTCAGGGGACCGGCAGGGTATAAATCATCTCGATCGACTCGCATCCGTATACCATCATATCATCATATCATCATATCCGTCTTATAATCTTTTCATCGCATGTATAACTCATATCAAGCCGAGTTTACCTAAACATTCCATCTCTACTATAAGTGTAGGTATCTAATCTAACATACACACCCGAACCATACAATCAGATTTTTAAAGAAGCGAATCGTAGTTTTCAAAATAGGGGTTACGGTGTTTTCAAGAAAAAGATATCATTTGAAAATTCGTAACATCCCACAATGTATATGTTTAAAAGATACATATGACTCTTCGGTTTAGAAAAATGTATGGTTTCGATGACGCATCCACATCGACCATCTAGTCCTACGGTGCCCTAAACGGCAATATCGATCAACGTCGTCCTCGAATTTCGTCATCACATAATAGCCGTATTATATCATTTCTAACTATCCTTAGTTTCTAATATAGTATCACTAACTATCTTTTACTATAACCCTAGTTTCCTAACCATATTCTATAATCAGTTTTCCATCAATACTTTGCGGGGGTTCTATACGCCATTCACCCGACTTCTCCCGTGGATATAGATCCACTCACATGGTCTTCGCTTCCCAAAGTCGATGACGCCACGCTCCATCGCCTCAGAATCTACGCGAAGGAACCTACAATGATAAACAATCGTAATGCGTGTTAAAATCAGGGCGGAAAACCAAAACGGTACACGTTTCGCTCATAGGTCAAAACATATAGCTTTGCGTGCAAAACACAACAATTAACCCTGGTCGCTGACGTCCAAACGCCACACGACGGAAACACAATACCAAATACCAAAATCAAGTCAAAACGAAGTCATAAAACAATGCACCAACTCATGGAAATGGTCCCAGATTTCACCGTAGGTCAAATTGGTAAATTTTGCAAATACCAAGGGTCTAGATTACATATGTAGGAGCTAAAGAACAAAAACGAGCCACATCCTCACTGGTCTGGCCACAAATTGCGGCCAGAAAGAATATATTTGCGACCATGGTTGAGGGTTAGGGGCTTGGGTTTTGGTGGTAGCTTCCTAGGTGCCTGCATGTATCACTGTCCTTGCAAAATAATTTTCAGAGGCTCCGGGTGTTAGAAGATTTCAAATAACCCTCCCAGAATCAACAATTTTCCGATATCGGCTTTTCTAAATCCGTAATCCGGGGCTCTAGTCTCTGGTTTAGGTCTGAATTCTAGCACTAGGTGGTTTGTGTGGCCTCTACTGAGCTCAATTACCCATCACCACTCAAGAATTCTAAAACCCTTAACTAGAATTTTCCTACCCTCACTAAACCTCACAATATCGGTTTAAAGTTAAAATGGTTGTAAAAGCAATGTGAATACTAAGCTCATGGTTCAGAAAATACCTCATTTGGCAACTCAAGAATTTTCTTGAGTTGCCCTAAGTGTCCAAAATGGAAGCTTTCTTGGTCCAATGTGTTGCTAGTGAGCTTGTGCATCTTTTTTGTGAAATGGGGTTTGATTTTTGAGGTGTTTTTAATGGAGTTTTGGGGGTTTTGAAGATGGAGGAGGAGAGGGTGCTGCCTTAGGCTGAAGGAGGAAGGGAAAATGAAGGAGAATAAAGGAGGAGAGAATGGTTAAGTCAAATGTAACCCTCCCCTCTCTCTCTCTCTCTCACCCATACCTACTACTATATTCTATTCTTTATCCCATTTCTTTTTCTTTTCTTTTCTTCTCCCCTTAATAGTAAACCCAAAACAATAACCATACACCCAAAATCATGTAGGAAAATGTAATAAGTGTGGAAAAATGACATCTGCATAAATCACGATTAGTGCCCGATTAGCGATATCTAATCGCGATTAGCACAAAATTAGTGTCAAATAAATCATAAACTCTCACAATTTGCATGAATCACATAAAATACCCTCATTTTAGTAATTTCCATAATTTTCCATAATTTTCACAAATTTATCGGTATTTAATTATACCGCCTTATTAAAATATTTAATATTTTATTATTTAATTATAAAAATTCTCAAAAATAATATTTTATCTTTTTTGAAAAGTTACAATTCCCCCCTTAAATAAATTCGGTCCCGGAATTTAAATTTAAACCCCTAAAATCTAAAACATTTCAATAATCAGCTAAAATCAACGGGTCTCCGAAATCATGGAAAACGCGGAAATAACACAACGCGCCAAGTGCGCATGAAAAATGAGTACAAAACTCAAAATCAACTCCGTCAAGCGTCACACAAACCATCGGATTTGGACGCATATCCTCGGAGTTACAATAGAGATGCAGATCTCGAAATCCACTACAGAAATCCATTATACACTAGTCAAATACTATAATACGTGTATAGTACGCATATTTGAAAACTCCAAAATTTGAATAAAATACATGCGAAATCATTTCTAAATCGCCTCGGGAATGCGTAACTCACGGCATAACCGACGGACGCTCATTTTAAAATAATAATATGAGTCCATATATGTTTTCTTAAATACACGTTCCGTCGTTTTCAAAATATCCCAAAAGGTTTTCCTTTATAAATGTTCGTGTCGCTCACGGACACGTAGGAAGTAGCGAGACTATAGCTTCTTTTGAAAACCCTTTTGGTAATCTTTTAATGCATGCAAAGTACTCTGGTACTGTCCTCGGATCATTCTTGTTTCGCTACTACACAATACAGTGCCCAACATGAAACAAGTGCTCAAAAGCAAAATCAGCCTCAAAAGGCGTATCCAATAAACACATGCGTCTGGTGCGCATGGAATTCAAATCCAAATACAGGTGCCATAATATGCACCAAAGCCCAAAACTACGTGCAACGGGTGTGCACGAAAGCATCTGTCCACTGTAACGGTGTGCATGACAACAATATATGGTGCACCAAATGCATGAAATACAATCAATAACTCAAACGCATAAAAAGCAGCACCGAGTACACCAAGGTGTATAAATCAAAATCGTGTGCCACTGCGTGCACAAAATACATATCAATACACTGCAAGCACATATAAGCCATACCGAATGCAAAAATCACCTCATCTGCATGAAATCCATGAAACCATAAACATGTGCGGCTAAGGCATAAAACCGAATCTCATGTGTAATAGATATGCACAAATCGCAAATCAACACAACAGTGTATAAAATATATATAAGGTGCGATAACTATGCGCAAAAATGTAAATACTCAGTAGGTGCAGCCATGGTGCACGAAATCAATATCAGGAAACTCGTCATCAAAACTCAAATCCAAGCGATATAAGCATGATACTCAGATCACAAACGCAAATCGCAATAAATGACATCGAGGTACACTTCCTACAATGTCGAAAAAAGTCGGTGCGCCCAAAACTGGCAGGGCAAGAACATCCGCTCGGCTCCTGCTCACGGTCTTGCTCCCTCTGTCTCTGGGTAATCATCTTATCCTCGGATTACCAATCTCGCAATCCATCGGCTCATCGGACCTGTCAGGTGTGCTAACGGAAACGATTTCGCTCTAGCACTTCTCTGGTCATCTCCCGGTCATTTGTCACGACCACTCATAAAACAGCACGTTACTGGCGTCGGATTCTGGTCCTCTGAATACACGCGACACCTCTGATCCTGGGTGCAAATCTGTAACGCCTTGAAAAGTCGTTTTGGTGTTTTCCCGAAAATCGGTGAAAATTTGGTATTTTTCCGTAAATCGTCTTTTTGTTTATTTGCAGTTTGGGCCTATTTATACCTAATTTGGGTAGGTAATTGGTAGTTTTTAGCAGCTAATGAGTTACTTATAAATTTCTGGTCATTTAAATTTTTTCCCTAATTTTTCAATTTTTAATATTATTTTAAGCCGTTAAAAAAAATATATTAAATTAGCGATAAATACAAATTTAAATGGGTTAATTTTAATCTTTAAAATCATGTTAATTAAAATCTAGTTGTAATATAAATTTTTGTTATTTTATTCCAAGTTTTAATGGGTTTTTATCATGGAAAACGAAAATATATTTATTTTGAACTAAAACTTGCAAATATGAACTTGTGGGGGCCCTTTTTGCTTGGATTTTTTTAGCAACCTCTCACAATTTCCTCACCCTCACATGGGCCGAGCCCACTGCAGGATTTCCCCCCTCCTCATTAATTTTCATCAACTCATTTGTTAAGTGGGAATAGAATTCAAGTGTAGGATTAAAACATATTAATTTGAGGCGGTTTTTAGTGAGGTATGGGATGGCTTTGACTTGGGCATTTTCTCACAACAACCACACCATCCCTCACCTCTCCCTCTGGCCGAGAATTCTGCAGGAAATCCCCTCCATTTCCTCTTCTCATTATCTCTCAAATTTCTTCAAAAAATTGCTCCAAAATCAAAATTAAATCTAGCAATTTAATTCCCATTCTCCTTGGGTTTTATAACTTAGGTCATGGTGCTATGAAGCCATCATTGGAGGCAAATTGTTCTTGCTAGATCTCTAGTTTGAGGTATAAATTCTACCTAATTAAATTCTTTTGGTTAAGTTCCTTAAATTAAATTGTTTTAGTGTTAATTTAGTGTTAGTTCTAATCTAGTTTTTTTAGAGAGTAGTTTGTTTTAAACTAGGGTTTTTAGCACACCATTACTTGGTTAATTAAATCTATTTTTCTATCTAGTTGTTTGCTAACCTAAGTTAATGAGGTTACTTCATTTGTGTGAACTTCAAATTAGTGTTAATTTGGTGTTGTCATGTATAGTTTTGGATTGAAATTTCTAATTATGAAAATCAAGAAAAGGGTTGTGTTTGGAAAATGGGTTTTGAAGCATGGTAAATGAGTTGAAATTATGTGATTGTGTCTAACTAGTTGTGTGGTTGGATGTTTGTGCTGGATTGTGATAATTTTATCGTTAATTTTCGATGTTGCACCAAATTAGCAAGTTTTATGCTTACTAGTTTTTTTTATAAAATTATGTGATGAATTATTTGTGATAACTTGATTATATTTTTAGCATATCCTACAACATTTAGGATGTGTGAGTGCGGAATTTTGTGTGATCAGGTTTTAGTTTTGCCGGGCATCCCAAAACGACGATTCTAGTTAGTTTTGCGATTTTCGTGTGTGTTCCGCGAACCTTGTGCATGTTGTGCCTAACTTGTGAACGTGGATATTTTCGTTTGGGATTTGCGTCGTTTAATGATATGTAACCTTCTGTTTTGTGTTGATGCAAATTCCAGTTTCGATCGCGGAGACTTCGGACGCGGCACGGAAAAGGAAAGCGGTGATTGGACGTAGCTAGCTGGGGATTCCGGTGAGTAGATATAACATCTACGGGGGACTATCGTTTGGATGGCGCAAGTCGCCCGATAGTTTAAGTAGTTAAAGATTTCTAGTAATATTAGTAACTACATCCATGCTTTATTTGACATACATATACGAACCCATTCTATAGGACACCTGCACCATTGCCAGGGTTTTTATATGCAGCACGAGCACTATTCATGCGTACACACACGCCCTGGTAATTGCCATGCCACCACACTAGATAACCTATAATTTGAAACCTTTTACTATAATTGATGCTTAAACCTGTGCTATTGCCTTTAAATCCTTAAAATGAAATCGTAGGATTGCTATTCATGTGCATGTACCTCATCATATTATTTGTTCTTGCCTAGTCTATTAATCATACATCGCAACTTGATTATTGATACCATATGCACTTATGAGGATTTCTTGAGATTTTATGATATTTCTAGATTTCGGGGGAAAGCCGCAAAATTTCTAAAACTTATTACCTTTTTAAAATATGTAAATTGCGGTTTTCTAGTGATGTAAGTGTCATCCACCATGAGTTTGTTGTGGTTTTCGAGACCCGTTTCGAGGAGTTGGATGAACTGTCTCGGGTACATGGTGGCCCGGTAAGGTACCCCGGGGCAAGAAGGTCGTGTTGCTGACGTTGAGCCTGGCAGGGGATAGACTACCTACCGGTGACTTTTTGGCACGGCGAATATCCAGAGGATACCGACCGTGGCCGCGAGATGATAAGATATTGACATTTGAGATGGGTCAGCCGGACGGCTGAGGCCAGAGATACTATGATATGGATACATGATATTGAGACAGTTTTGAGGTGTCCATGCTGGACACGGATTCTTGTTGATTCTTTTGGTATTGTGCTGATATTTTAAAAGAAAAGAGATTCCTAAAAGAAAAAATATGACTTCTTGTACCTATATATTCAGATCACGAGTTGATTCATATTGCATTCATACCTGTTAGTACCTTCATATTGCATTCATACCTGCTAGTACCTTCATGTTGCATACATACCTGCTAGTATATCCTGCCATACCTGTATTATAGATGCTAGGATGCTTGTGTGCATGCTTGAGATAGCCTATATAGATGTTATTTATTACTCACGAGTTGGCAACTCACCCCCGTTGTGCCACAGTCTTTTGCAGGTCCGCTCCGTCAGTACAGTAGCGGCGGGCGCACTTGCTACTTTTTCCTCTTTTGCCTGGACTCGAGGCTTTTGCTCGTAGGTGGGTTGTATTATTATTTTGTACCATCTTGTATATTCTTTGTATTTAGAGTACTCCATCTACTGTATCTACCATTATTGTTGTATATTGATCTAGAGACGAGACTTTGAGATTTGTGGGCTTTTTATGCTGTATTTTGGGGTCGAGCTCACTTGAGTCGACATGCTATTTTACTTGTGCTTCTTATGTTTATTTATGCACATTGCTGATTTACATTGCGTGGGATTTGTGACCGCCTTGTGGCGAAGTGCTAGCTCCCGCTTGAGGATGCCTTATTTGTTGTATTCATATATATTCTTGTTGTACCCATTTTGGGTGCCAGTATTTACAAAGGAGACTCTGCCAAAATTTTCGGAAAAATTGATATTATTTTTAAAAAGGCTTGATATGACTTATTTGATAAACTCGCTTTCAATTGATAGGTTTTCCTTCACTCTTCTGCTTTTTGGTTTTGATTTCTGGGCTTTGGCTTACTTATTTTACGGACGTCTTGAGACGTTTCGTAACTTAAGTGCCAGTCACGTTCCGTACCCTACGGGTCGTGACAAAGTTGGTATCAGAGCGATAGGTTTTACCTTTCTGAGTGTAGGATGACCTTGGTAGATGGAGTAAGTGACTTAAGCTGGATAACGTAGCGTGCGTATGTCCGCGGCATACTTGCGATACGGAACTCCGCCTAAGTTACTTTAGGATATACTTGCTTGAAAATTCCTTCTTCAATTCCGTGTATCCTATGATTCTATTGCACTGTTCTTATTATCATGTTTCCTGTACCAGCCACTTTGCCGCCGAAGGCTACGAGAGCGCTGAGTGCTGCCGCCCGAGATGAGATCCGAGCAGGCTCGTCCGAGACGAGGACCGAGCAGGGTGGTATACCTACGCCTCAGTGACAGATCGATCCGCATTCCCCAGGCCGCATGGACAGGCTAGAGTCTGGTATGGAGGAGCTACGACAGATGATGGGAGGTATGCAGGAGTTACGACAGATGGTGGGATCCTGTAACATTTTCAAAAAGGTAAAATATTAATTTTGGGAATTTTTATAATTTAATATTATTTTATGGATTATTTTAATATTAAATTTATAATTAAATGCAAATAAATAGGAAAAATTTGAGAAAAATTATGGAAAATTCTAAAATAGGATAAATTAGAGAATTATGATATTTTTAAGTTTTTGTGATTAGTTTGACACTAATTTAGTGCTAATCGCGATTAAAAATCGCTAATCGGATTTTTTTTGGCTTTTTGTGCAAAACTTGCACATATCACTTTTCCTACACTTGTGCTTTTTCTACCATGTTACTTTGGGTTTACTATTGGGGTGAGAATGTTTTGGAATTAAAGAAAATAGGGTATGGTGAGAAGAGAGGGTAGGTGAGGACTTTGACTTGAACACTTAGCCATTTCTCCTCCATTTTTTTTCAACACTCATTCCTCTCTCTCTCTCCCTTGCTGCTGCTGCCCCTCCTCCATCTCCCTCCCCTCTTCAACTCCTCACTTCACCTCTAAAACAACCCCAAAACCCTATCTTCTCTTCACTAAAAATGTGCACGATCTCGAGACAAACACGTCGGACCAAGAAAGCATGGATTTTGGCCACTAGGGGCAACTCAAGAAAATTCTTGAGTTGCCAAATGAGGTAATTTCTGGATCATTAACTTAGTTTTAGCATTTCCTTTACCCCATGTTTAGTTTAGAATCGATATTGTGCGATATTATGGACTTGAGGATAATCAAGTTAGGGTTTGAGGAAACTTGTGTTGGATTGGGAAATTAAGCTCAGTTATGGTTATACCAACACCTTAGTGTATGAATTGAGACCCTAACCTGAGAGTTGAAACCCGAAATACGGATTTAGAAACCGATATCGGAAAATTTATGGAATCTGTGAAGGGTATATTGAATCTGCTATCACTCTAGACATCCTAAAATAAAATTGAGTGGACAGTGACATGTGCAGGCACCCAGGAAGCTACCACCAAGACCCCAGCCCCTAAATCCCTTACCCGGCCGCCAATTTATCCCATTTGGCCGCAAATTGCGGCCTGGGTCCCACCATTTTGCCTCGTATTGGTTCTGTAGCTCCTACATGTTTATGTTAGACCCCTGGTATATATAGATTTGTATAATTTGACCTAGGGTGAAATCTGGGACATAATTCCTAAGTTGCTATTTTGGATTCGTGTTTCCGTATTTCGTATTTTTAATTCTGAAATTGTGGATTATGTTTTGCCTCGACTATTTGGCGTTTATACGACGATATAGAGGATTTATTGATGGTTTTGAAGGCGTGCCATAGGTTCTCACCTATAGGCCCCTTATCGTATCGTTTTGGATTTCATGCGCCGTTTTAGCTTGGATTTGGTTTTAATGCGCATATACGATATTTTGATGTGTAGGTACCCATGAAGACTTCGGGACGACAAGAAAATGCGCGGTGACGTCCGCAAATGATGATGCAAGGTGAGTAGATTATATCTACAGGGGGAAGTCGGGTGGATGGCGTATAGCACCCCCGCAGTCCGTAATTAGTACTATGTAGTATATTTATAGTGTGTTATGGTTAGTTAGGGGTAGATATAACTAGCGTAGTTCCTAGTTGCGAACCATAGGATAGATTTGCACCCACACGCATACATTTGTGTGTTTCTTATACTTGCACTGTGTTTGATGATATGGAATGACTTTGGAGATGAGTCGATGATGTGGGCTTTGTGCCGTGAGATCGGTGATCTGATATGATTCGTATTTGGGATACGAAATGTGATTCTTGCGGGTTTGGGATGCGTGTTTACCCCCGCATTCATACTTTGTAGATGATATCAGTTGTACTAGACTTAGATCAGCACCCCAGATTATATGATATGATGATAAGTGATACCCGAAATGTGATGAGATAGTGTGATATTGACCCATAACCAGCTATTGGGATGCCGTACGACGATTTACCGTATGAGCTTTACATTGATGATAGATCCGCACTCATGACTTGAGGATGTCATATGATATATTGTATCGTACGCGATACTATTGAGGCGGAGTCACCGACTATTATATCTATATATCGACTCAGATGTTAGGCGGTTTCCTTACCTGTAGCACAGCTTGTTAGTTCAGCCGTATAGTTTAGTGTAGTTGTTAGAGTAGATTAGACTTCTTACCTATTTCAAAAACTAACGAATCGTGGGCATTTTTAAAGACAGCTCAAGGGAATCTACGGATATTTCAAAAACGACGTATCTTTTCATAAAAACACCGTAGCCCCTATTTTCTAAACCTCATGATTCGTGTTATTTCAAAAGGCACCATTCGTAGGACTTATATTAGATTAATGCAGATTAGTTTTGGTTACGTCTAGTTTCAGCTCCCACTCCTTTTTTGTGGTTCGCTTTGCATCGCGTTCTTATATTATGTTTCATACTCCATTATTAATATCATGCTGATAGGATACCAGCACCATTACCGATGTTGCGTATGTACCACGTACACTTACTTGCCGGCTCACACACATCTTCATCGGTAATTGCCATGTCATGTACACCTTAGAAAATATTATTGCTTGACATAGCCTTTTAGCTAATAGTTTAGACATTGTAGTTATTACCTGCTACTTCATGCATACTGTTATTCATTGTTATGCCGCATTCATGGATTCTCATGCATATATTCACTATTTTACGTGCTATTGAGGTTTGGATTTGGATTTCTATGAGATTTTCTGGATTTGGAGGAAAACCGCAAAGACACAAATAATCACATTCTCTCTTTTAAAATAAAAAGTGCGGTTTTCCCATGATGTATGAGTCGTCCACCATGAGTTTGCTGATGGATTTGGAAACCCGATTCGAGGAGATGGATGAACCGTTTCGGGTACATGGTGGATCCGGTGCGGTACCCCGGGGAAAGAGGAATGTGGTGATGACGTTGAGCCTGACAGGGGAGTACTACCTACCGGTGATTTTACCCGACGCGTCGGATATCCGGAGGATACCGTCGTGGTCTTGAGATTTATGGTAGGGGCCAGTCTGGACTGACGGCGCCCTAGATACTGTGGTTGAGAATTTGAGATATCGAGATATTGGGATTACGTTTTGTGCCGATGCTAGGCACAGTTTTATGCTGATTTCATTATGATACCTCATTTTAAAAATACAAGGGAAATCTCACTAAATTATGAAAACAGTTGCTTCATGTAAATGTGTTCTGTTTTCACGCATTCATATCTCATTCATATGTTATATTGCTACCTGAGGCACTGACACAGACACATGAGATTGCACTCGGGTTAGATATTTACCCTAGCCTTGTTATAGGCTGCATGTTTTATATTGAGGATTTTATATACTGATCGTATTGACCTAGGATTATGTCTTGCTTTCGGTTTCTGCTTGTAGATATTTCTATTCACGAGTTGGCAACTCACCCCCGTTGTGCCACAGTTCTTGCAGGTTCTGCCGTACAGGTTCCATTGCGGCATTTCTGGCACACTACTTTCTTGCGGGTGAATTGCTTTTGGTAGGTGGTTTCTTTCGCATCAAGAACCACCATTGTTTTTATTTTATTCATTGTATCTAAAATTTCCATCAACCAAAACTTGTATATTGTTTCAGACCTAGACTTTAGTGATGTTTTATTCGACCTTAGAGTCGCGCTTAGTAGTATTGCGGTTTTCTTATTGCTTTTGAGTTCTTTTGGTTTAACCCTCGCCTTTCGGCGTTGTATATTATTATTGTTTGCGTGGTTGTGACCGTCGATTGATGAAGAGCTAGCTCCCGCTTGGGGATGCCTTTATCATTGCATATATTGTTATCCTCGTTGTACCCCATTCGGGGCCAGTTTTACAAAAGAAACTCTGCCGAAATTTTTAGAAAAGACTTTACTGTTTTAATGCATATTCGGCTTAGTTATTTAAAAACCTTGATTTCAAACATGTATTTCTTCACTCCTTTTAAACCAGTTTCTTTACTTATTCCTAAAAATGGTTTTAGATTTCTGGGCTTTTGGCTTACCTGGATCAGATGGAGTCCTATAGACTTCATATGGTTCAAGGGCCAGTCACGCGCTCTTTCGGGTCGTGACAGATCCCTAGTAGCGGCCAGTCGTGCACCGAGATCAGAGGATGTACCTACCACATCACAGACTACCATGGTGCCTGCTGCCCAGACAGTTGCTACTACTACCACCGTGGCTATCCCAGTATCGCTACAGGATTTCATGAGGCTGAGACCTCCAGTCTTCACGGGCACCGATGTAGCAGAGGATCCGCAGACATTTCTTGACAGTTTAGCCAGGATCTGCCGTTCTCTCAGATGTTCTGACGATTGATGGGTGGAGCTCGCGAGTTTCCGTCTAGAGGGCCTCGCGCAGACATGGTGGGAGTTAGTCTTGAGAGGTCGAGCTGCAGGTCTACCGCCTATGACTTGGGCCAAGTTTACAGCAGTCTTTCTAGCTCGTTTCCTCCCAGAAAGCGTTCGTGACGCCAGAGCTCATAGTTTTGAGGCCTTGATCAAGACTCCAGGGATGACGGTGTCTGAGTATGATGTCCAGTTTACGCAGTTGTCCAGATATGCTCCGTATCTGGTGGATACTGAAGAGAAGATAGTGAAGAGGTTCGTGCAGGGACTTGACACCCAGCTATTTCTTGCTATTGGCGCCCAGCACTTCGACACCTATTCAGCTGCTATGGACATGGCATTACGGGTGGAGGCACGCATATCACAGACTTCGGCCGTTTCTGGGCCGAAGAGAATTCGCACCGATGTGCCGTCGCAGAGACAGCGCGCCAGATTCTTTCTGAGAGATGGGCCTGGTAGAGGATTTGGACGGGATCAGTTATATGGTTCATCTCCACACGGACAGCAGCCATCGCCAGGATGTTTTGGGTGCGGGAGTCCGCACCACCGTATCAGAGACTGTCCGGTGAGACGATAGGGAGCGGCGACAGTTCCACATGTGACCCTACCACCCTCACCACCTCCTCCCTAGAGAGCCCTACTTCCTATCACTGGCGATTCTCCACGAAAGTTCGATGCACCCAGAGGCCGTGGACGTGGCGATCCGATCCAGAGAGGACGAGGAGGCCGAGGCCGAGGACAGCCAGTTATTGGTGGGGGTCAGGCCCGAGTTTTTTCTTTGACGCCGCAGGATGCGCAGGTATCCAACGCCGTTGTGACAGGTACCTTGCCAGTATGTTCTTTCGACGCACGAGTATTATTCGACCCAGGTTCCACATATTCGTACGTATCTACACACTTTGCACTGATGTTGGGCCGTGAGTCGTCGTCGTTAGATCAGCCGCTTGTTGTTATTACCCCAGTAGGCGAGTCGTTTGTCGCTCGTTTTGTGTTTCGATTGTGTTCCGTTCATATCGGGGAGAGGGATTCGTCGGTTGATTTGATTCTCCTCGATATGTTGGACTTTGATGTGCTTCTGGGCATGGATTGGCTAGCCACTTGTTATGCTTCTGTGGACTGCCGTGAGAAGGCTGTCAGATTTAGCTTTCCGGGAGAGCCAGTCCTTGTTATTCAGGGAGACCGCAGCGTCACCCTTCCCAGCCTGATTTCTTCTCTTCGCGCTGGTCAGCTCTTGCAGAAGGGATGTCAGGGATTCTTAGCGTATATTTATGATACTCGAGCTACAGAGGTTCCGTTGGACCGAGTCCCGATTGTTAGTGAGTTCCCTGATGTTTTCCCTGATGAGCTGCCTAGGTTACCGCCTGAGCGCGATATTGAGTTCTGCATTGACTTGATTCCCAGGTCGGGGCCTATTTCTATACCGCCTTATCGGATGGCCCCGGCAGAGCTTAGAGAGCTGAAGGATCAGTTGCAGGATTTTTTAGATAAAGGGCTTATTCGACCTAGCGTTTCTCCGTGGGGTGCTCCGGTCCTGTTTTTCAAGAAGAAGGATGGAAGTTTGCTCTTATGTATCGACTACCGCCAGCTGAACAAGGTTACCGTGCGGAACAGGTATCCCTTACCACGCATTGATGATTTGTTCGACCAGCTTCAGGGTGCGGGATATTTTTAGAGGATCGACTTGCGATCAGGATACCATCAGCTGCGAGTTCGACAGGAGGATATACCGAGGACATCTTTCCGCACACGCTACGGCCACTATGAGTTTTTGGTGATGTCGTTCGGACTCACCAATGCCCCAGCAGCATTCATGGATTTGATGAACCGTATATTCAGGCTGTATCTCGACTTGTTCATCACCGTGTTCATCGACGATATTTTGGTGTATTCCCGGAGCCGAGAAGAGCACGAGCAGCACTTGCGGATTACGTTGCAGACTTTGAGGGAGCACCAGCTGTTTGCAAAGTTCTCCAAGTGTGCATTCTGGCTGGACAACGTTGGTTTCTTGGGCCACGTGATTACGAGAGATGGCATATGTGTGGACCCGAAGAAGATCGAGGCTGTTCAGCAGTGGCCCAGACCGACATCAGTTACGAAGATCCGCAGTTTCTTAGGCCTGGCTGGCTACTACAGGCGATTCGTTCAGGATTTCTCCCGTATTGCTGCACCTTTGACCGGATTGACCCGGAAGGGAGTTCCTTTCGTTTGGACGGAGGAGTGCGAGCACAGTTTTCAGCAGCTATGGACTTGTTTGACTATGGCGCCGGTATTATCTTTGCTGTCAGGATCAGGCGGATTTGTGGTCTATTGTGACGCTTCACGAGTGGGGCTAGGGTGCGTATTGATGCAGCATGACAGGGTGATCGCGTATGCTTCACGGCAGTTGAAGAAACATGAACAGAACTACCTCACTCACGATTTAGAGATGGCTGCAGTGGTCTTTGCACTTAAGATCTGGCGACATTACCTATACGGCGAGTCGTGTCAGATATTCACTGATCACAAGAGCTTAAAGTATATATTTCAGCAGCGAGACCTGAATCTCAGACAACGCCGTTGGATGGAACTAGTAAAGGACTACGATTGCGAGATTTTGTATCACCCGGGCAAGGCTAATGTAGTGGCGGATGCTTTAAGCAGGAGGCCCGGGGGTAGTCTAACTTGTTTGCGTGCAGTACAAAGGTAGTCGTCGGCAGATTGGCAGATTTTATGCGACAGCCGGGTTGATTTCGAGTTCACTCCGACAGGGGGACAGCTTGGGCATGTTCGTGCACGTCCGCAGTTACTTGACCGTATTCGAGAGGCACAGCCCAGCGATGATCGTCATTCAGAGATCATGGAGAGATTAGGCAGGGTATAGATTCCGAGTTCGTGATCGATGATCAGGGAGTACTGCTATTTGGGACTCGATTGTGCGTACCAGATTCAGAGAGGCTGCGGCGTGAGATTCTTGAGGAGGCGCATAGATCCACATACAGCGTTCATCTGGGCTCCACTAAGATGTACCGCGATTTGAGAGATGTCTTTTGGTGGGACGGGATGAAGAGGGACGTCACAGACTTCGTATTGAGATGCCTGACTTGTCAGCAAGTCAAGGCTGAGCACCAGAGGCCAGCAGGAGAGTTGCAGCCTTTGCCCATTCCGTAGTGGAAATGGGAGCAGATTTCGATGGACTTTGTGGTGGGTCTACCCAGGACCAGTCGAGGGTACGACTCCATATGGGTGATCGTGGATCAATTGACGAAAGCGGCTCACTTCCTGCCAGTGAAGACCACTTTCGGTTTTTCTCAGTATGCCCAGATATACATTGACGAGATTGTACGACTGCATGGAGTCCCGACGTGTATCGTGTCCGACAGAGGCACCCAGTTTACCAGCCGACTATGGCAGCGACTTCAGGAGGCATTGGGCACCCGTTTGAGTTTTAGCACAGCATTTCATCCGCAGAACGACGGCCAGTAAGAGCGGACTATTCAGACTCTTGAGGACATGCTCCGAGCATGCATTTTAGACTTCGGAGGTAGCTGGGATCATCATTTACCCTTAGTGGAGTTCTCCTACAACAACAGCTTCCAGGATACTATTCAGATGGCACCCTTCGAGGCATTGTATGGGAGGAGATGCAGATCGCCCATCTGTTGGACCGAGGTCAGCGAGAGCAGTATATTGGGGCCGCATCTTGTTGAGGAGACGACAGCGAAGATACAGTTGATTCGAGACCGGATGAGAGCGGCTCAGAGCAAGCAGAAATCATATGCAGACAGGCGCCGTCCCAGACTAGAGTTCGCAGTTGGCGATCATGTTTTTCTGAGGGTCTTTCCGATGAAGGGCGTGATGCGATTTGGGCGAAAAGGAAAGCTTAGTCCCAGATTTGTGGGTCCCTTCGAGATTCTCGAGCGTGTCGGTGCAGTTGCGTATCGTTTGGCTCTTCCACCCAGCTTTCCCGATGTTCACCCCGTCTTCCATGTTTCGATGCTCCGCAAGTACCTTTACGACCCTTCGCATGCGATTCAGCACCCGACAGTCCAGCTAGAGCGCGACCTTTCTTTTGCAAAGCAGCCGGTGGTCATCCTGGATCGGCAGGTGAGGAAATTGAGATAGAAAGTTATACCGACCGTCAAGGTCCTTTGGCGTGGCCCGAGCAGCGAGGAAGTCACCAGGGAGACCGAGGACGAGATGAGGAAGAAATATCCCCATCTCTTTGAAGGTACGCGTAGCTATATTTTTTAATTCGGGGACCGAATTTCTTTAAGGGGGGAAGATTGTAACGCCTTGAAAAGATGTTTTGGTGTTTTCCCAAAAATCGGTGAAAATTTGGTATTTTTCCGCAAATCGTCTTTTTTGTTTATTTGCAGTTTAGGCCTATTTATACCTAATTTGGGTAGGTAATTGGTAGTTTTTAGTAGCTAATGAGTTACTTATAAATTTCTAGTCATTTAAAATTTTTCCCTAATTTTTCAATTTTTAATATTATTTTAAGCCGGTAAAAAAATACATTAAATTAGCGATAAATACAAATTTAAATGGGCTAATTTTTATCTTTAAAATCATGTTCATTAAAATCTAGTTGTAATATAAATTTTTGTTACTTTATTTCAAGTTTTAATGGGTTTTTATCATGGAAAACGAAAATATATTTATTTTGAACTAAAACTTGCAAATATGAACTTGTGGGGGGCCTTTTTGCTTGGATTTTTTTTAGCAACCTCTCACAATTTCCTCACCCTCACATGGGCCGAGCCCACTGCAGGATTTCCCCCCTCCTCATTAATTTTCTTCAACTCATTTGTTAAGTGGGAATAGAATTCAAGTGTAGGATTAAAATATATTAATTTGAGGTGGTTTTTAGTGAGGTATGGGATGGCTTTGACTTGGGCATTTTCTCACAACAACCACACCATCCCATGTTGCTGGTGTCTTCTGTTTTCTTCAGTTGTTTTCTCAGATTGGCTTTTAGATTTCTTCCAGATTTCCACAGTGAATAATGTCGTGGACTTTACCGTTTGCTTCGTGTCGAAGTCTTGAACCTTGCGCTGCCTTTGTGCTTTGTGAACTTGTTTATTGATCTTCGTTTATTCTCCAAACTGTAGGCTTGATCAAGATTCTTCGATTTGTTGGTCGTAGTCTCACTTTTGTATCGTCTTTTCATCTTTTTCACTGTTTTTGTTCTGAGTACCTGTAACCTGCAACTATGTAGCAGACATGGGTCAAAAGCACCTGTTTATTTGTAAAATGAATAAGAATGGGGAATATAATAATGCAAAATTATGATATGAACTTATCTTTTGCTCGTCCTCGAGCAAACCTAGTTTTATTCTCGAAAAAGACCTAGCCTCACTTTCGCAGGGAAACGCGATTGCACTGAGCTCGTGCAACAAGCCGTTAAACCTCTAGGGGTCCCTAGTATGAGGAGTGTTGTCTCCTGAGGGTTTTCAGCGGATACTACCCACAAAATCCTATCAATTCGGCCCATTGACTTTTATTCTCCAATTAGGTTTTCTAACAAGAAACTCTATTATCTTCGACTCATAAATTATCCACCCATATTTTTCACACTTCCTTATCATTTAACTTAAGATTATATATATTCTTGTGAATTTACTTAGCTTTTGGCATCTTTTATGTTTTCCTTCTAGGTTTCCATCTCAACTTAGGAATTTTTATCATCTCTATTAAAGATATAAGTCCTATTTTTCATTCCGATCTTTTATCTAAACCCCAATCACATACCCCTACGTGTGTGTATATATCACCCCTGCACTTGGAAATTCAAATCAAGCTATTATACTCTTGTCCATCGTCCAAAGTACTTTTCAATTGGTGAATTTTAGATGAAATTGCTCACACATTCTTCATGCGACCGTTAATACTTCTTGAGGTACCAACGACCGATTACAAAATGTGTTTGCATAATAAAGCGTAATTCCTAGTCTTGTAACACCTAAGGCTTTAGCAGTGACTCCCAAACCAGTTGGTCTAAGGCACTAGGTGATAAAGCACCCTCGCTAAATATTTTTATTTATTTATTCAACCTTAAGTAATTACAAAAACCAGTATTCATTTTTTTTATCTCTTTATTCACACTTGTATTTTTATTTTATTTTTCTTCGTACTAAGGACTTTAGACAAGAGCATTTCAAGGTCTCTTCTACTATTCCAAGTTTCAAGGTTCGTGTTTGTGCAATTTGTAGGGTATATATTTTCAGAATTTAGACTTAAGCTTAGGAATTATTTTTCAAAGTTATACTTTAATAAAAATATCAATACTTTTCCCTTGTTTTAACTTAGCCCAAGAAGTCAACTCGAAATTTGCCTATTTCTAAATAGACTACAAAGACATATACTTTCTACCGTTAAATTTTAAGAAAGGTTATTTTTAGGGTTTTTAATTTACTAAGAAGTTGTTCCTAGCTAGTTAACCGTCTTGTCAAACTTAAGTCAAATATGGCCAAAATTGAATTTTTCAATTTTTATAATCTTTAAAAATTTTCAATTTTTATGGGTTTTAAAATAAGTATGCAAATGCAAGAATATACATATGAATGCGAAGGAAGAAGGCTTACCGAGCACACCCCCAAACTTAAACTTGACAGTGTCCTCACTGTCATGCCATACCAAGAGGGTCAAAATGTTGGCACTCCCCTGTTTATTTATTTATAATTTTTTTATTGTTTAAAGAAAAAAGAAAAGAAAAAAGAAAAGAAAAAAAACCAAAAATATATATACAACAGTCCCCCCCAAACTTAAGTGAGACAGTGTTTCCACTGTTTTAAACGTTAAAGTTCAGAGTTAGGGAGGAGAAAAATCAAACTATACAAGGCCTTACATAGGCCAAAGGTTAGCACCAACCATTCAAAAATTCTATCATGATAATGGTAGGGTTGGTGGAAGAATGAAGTATAGAGAAAGGAGTTGAGAAACACACGAGACCGTATGGGAAAAAGGGTGGAATATGGTCTCGGTATATTCGGAGAAGAATGGCGGAAGAGTGAAAGAAGTGTAGTACGAACTTGAGGGTGTAAATTGAGTGAATAAATTAGCACAAATTGTGATGACCGATGTGTTAAAAGCGATTGTGCTAATTTATCAAATCCCTCAAGATTCGCGAGAAAACATGGGTACGTTGAACTTGGTAAACCATCCATTGAAAATGGAAACGCGACGGATTCTTCCGTGGTCGAAACGATAGGAAGGATGAAAGGGAGTGATTTAGGGATAGTCTTATTCTCACCTAAGTAAACTGTCTCGAACTCGAAAGATTCCATCAATGGTTCGAAATGACTGTAAGCAACTGAGTCTGATGGTTCAACTAACTCATCTGAAAATTCAAAGGACTCAAACTCGGGCGGAGAGTCTTCAAAATTGTCTAAAAAAGTGAAACACTCGTAATCGTTATCGGCTGTGAGAACTGTGTCAGATTCAAAGAGGAACGCACTAGTGGCGTCCAAACTGCTGTGATTGAATAGAAATTTTTCAAGCTCACAGTCCTCCTGCGTGATCTTTTGCATGGTCGGAACGATGGAAAGGAAGAGGGGTGATTTAGGAAGTATAACAGTTGAAGGTTCAGGAGGATGAATTGGAAAATCTGACACATCAAACAAAACTGGTCCATCCTCAATACTATCCTCAATACTCTCCTCAATACTATCCTCATAATTCTCCTCAAAGGTTTTCTCATCCATGCAATTATCATCAAAATCAAGACGCATATGAGATTCGGGAGAAACATTTAATAACTCGGGATAATGAATTGGAGATAAAATTTCAGTCAACTCTACGGGTTCATCATCCAAAATATTCCCGGCGTCAATATCCTCAATCAAGTGAAAATCAATTTTTTTAGACACCTCATCAAAAGTATGGATATTTATCAATTCAGGTTCTAGAGTGGAGGTGTAAAGTTCAAAAGGATTAGGTTTGGGTTCACTCGAAAAGGGCTCTTCACAATCAGGTAAATCAAACACTACAAAGTCGCACAACTCATTACACGTTTTATTTTTAACTGGTGAATCATTTGGGACACTTGTTTGAAAACCGGAGTTGTGGGCTTCAATTGAAGATGGGTAGGTTTGATTTGGAAGTGTGTAGAACTCACTCTCACCACTCAAATTCTCACTCTGTCCAACCGCCTCATCATACATTAGAATTTTTGGAGCTAGTTGGAAACTAGCTACCGGTTCACTAGCTTGCATAAGGGCGGCAATGGACGCATCCAAATTCCTCATCTGTCGCTTTGTTGCTGCAATGTACGCTTCCAACGACTGTTCCAGACTAGACATAGGTTGTGAAGGGGTTTCAGCAAAAGATTCAAAATTGTTTGGATAGGTGAAACTCCCAAATGGCTGTGTAGAATCAATGTCTAGGAAAGGTGTGAAAGTCGGGTAGGACTGATAGGAATTGAATGGTTGGACAGGAGTAGGATCAACATTTGGATAAAAAGGTGAATGGACTTGTTGATCCCAAGAACTGGAAGTGTTGAAAGGAGTGAAAAATCGGTTACGAGATTGTTCAATATGTTCAGGTATAGATATGGGTTTCGGAGTTATAACAAGACTAGAAAAAGGGGTATCAACGAAAGAAGGTGGTGAAGGTTAAATGGTTGATACAAAGTGGATTGCGGAGTCGAACTGTTTCTCCTAGACGCTTCTATTCGATCATTCAAAGAAATTTTGGGCATGGAGGGGTCGTCCGTAATTCGACCAAAACAATTCGTGTATGAAGCAATGTTTGGATGAGGGTACCAAAGTTCGGCAAGCGTTTTATAAGGTGGGGTACCCATGATGTAAGAAAGAGAAGAAAAAGAAGGTGGGGTGCACGGATTTCTTAGCGACAAAATTTGCAAGCCTTTTATAAAAATTTTCCTTTTTCCCTTTTGTGTTTTTTTTTATGTGGAGCTTGTTGCAAAAATATTTTCGATAAAAGACTTAGACACACGTTCAATCAACCACAAATGCACAAGCAGGCCTAGATCTAGGGTCACCTTGGTCAGCTAGACAGCTCCTAACTGTTCCAAAGGGCAAGAAATAGGACCTCAAACCGCCTCTTCACCGCCAATTGTGGCCAGGTAAGCACAAGTAGAGAGAGGAGGGATCCGCTCACGAATCACCGTGAGACGGGCCTTTTAAAGTTACCTTTCACTACCTGTCTAGCCTAGGCACCACAAAGTCAGGTTTGGATCAACGGTCGATGCCTACAACCATTCGTTTGTCCTATTGAGCGCGAAGTCCTTAGGGCTGAGTCTAATCTTTTTTTTTTAATTAACTTGATGGTCAATGCAATATGCCTTATGTGATTTTTAGGGTCCTGGGAAGGGTAATGAAATCCCCACCCAATCTGATTAGTGTAGAAGCCCTTAAAGTCAATTTAAAAAATGCAAAGCAGTAAACACAATCACTTGCAAACAATTTTTTTTTAAACGCGGCGCAAAGAATCCTGTACAAGATCAATTATTGGAAGGGGGAGAGATTTTTTAGCGCAAAGAATCCTGCAGGAAAATTTACAGAGGAGATATCAGGGGGTTTAGAGGAGGAGAGTGAAAACTTACAGTGATTTTTCCATGCTCTGACGTCACAACTCCACCGCGTTTCCGCGGTCAGAAGCACGTTTGAGCGGCGGTTCCGCCGTGAGATGTGCGGTTCAGATCTCCAGATTTCTTCTGCTCCTCTGTTGTTGTAATCCTCTGTTGTTCAGATCTTCCGTTTTCTGTTTCGCTCTTTGGATTTTTCCAGATTTGAATTTGTTCTTCGATCCTGCACAATTCAAACGAAAGTACCCTTCACAAAATAATAAGATGATAATTTTTTTTTTATATTTTTCAGTTTTTATGATTTTTTTAAATTTATTATTAACCCGAAATTGCAAAAAGAAAATAACACGCCATCCCCGGCAACAGCGACATTTGATTGATCAAAGAATAATTTATAACCGCAATCAAGAACGACGTCGCTTGGTAGCTAGCCGGTGAGTACGGGTCGGTCCATAGGGATTTTGTGTATTTCCTAATTGTTCTAACGAGTTAATTCCAAATGGTGTTTGGATCTTTATCACTAAGAAACTAATTTGATTTATGCTAGGATTTAGAATCTTGCTAGGGTTAGGTTTAGGTTAAGTTTGGAAAGTTAATATTCCTCACCGCTTTCTATGCCCATATTAAGATCTATTAGGTGTTATGGTAATTATTAATAAAAGAGATTAGTACCATCGGGAAGAAACGGTGTTTCTTCCTCTAGGTTCTTGTCCTTCCTTTCTTAATCCTTACCCTAACCTCCATGGAAGACATGCTCAACCGGTCCTTTATACTACGGTATCACCGCTACCTCATGGGATAGGGTGCCGTAGGGAGCGGTGTGTGCATGTATGCATAGAGTCCTATAAAAACGTGTGATAGGCAAGAAAGGGGTGATAGATCTTCATCTCTCAAGTCTTCCCCAAATCTAACCCTAACAAGCGAGGAGACTACTCACTCATTAGGGAATTGAAAAATATTTCTAAATTGATTAACTAGGGCAGAGAATTAAATCTAAACTAGTGCAAGAATAGAAAATTATACTAGGGCAGATAATAAAATTAACTAGGGCAAGAATTGAAAACTTACTCTAATTTGATGCACTCTTCATTCTTTACAAAAATTTACAGATCTGAATTTGAGATTTACAATGAGGCATAAGAAGAGGCACACCTCAAAAAGTAGTTTAGGGTTTCTATTTATAGATCATAGAAACCCTAGGGTTACAATCGAGTCACGTTCGCAATTACAAGCTTACCCCCTAAGAAAAGAACTAGTCAACGCACCGCCAGCGACCATAGAAATTTTCCACCAACACGGGCGACGCACGGCCGTGGAACCGCGGCCAAAACCCCTGTTTGGCCGCGGTTCCGCGGACATTTATTGGGTTTGTGGGCTGAAATTTCCTGGGGTTATGTCTGTTGCTGGTGTCTTCAATTTTTTTCAGTTGTTTTCTCAGATTGGCTTCTAGATTTCTTCCAGATTTCCACAGTGAATAATGTCTTGGACTTTACCGTTTGCTTCGTGTCGAAGTCTTGAACCTTGCGCTGCCTTTGTGCTTTGTGAACTTGTTTATTGATCTTCGTTTATTCTCCAAACTGTAGGCTTGATCAAGATTCATCCATTTGTTGATCGTAATCTCACTTTTGTATCGTCTTTTCATCTTTTTCACTATTTTTGTTCTGAGAACCTGTAACCTGCAACTATGCAGCAGACATGGGTCAAAAGCACCTGTTTATTTGTAAAATGAATAAGAATGGGGAATATAATAATGCAAAATTATGATATGAACAATGACGCATCCACATCGACCATCTAGTCCTACGGTACCATAAACGGCAATATCGACCAACGTCGTCCTCGAATTCCGTCATCACATAATTGTAGGGTAACTAGGCACACTCAAGAGGTTCCACAAGGCATCAACCATACCAAAATCAAATTTTTCATGTGCCTAAGAATCCTATGCAAGATCGTTAACTAGAGATTAGGCGAAAAGCAAGCAAGTAAACAACTTTATTGCTAAGTGAAAGGGACTACAACCTTAGTAGATCCGCTCCTCCATTTCTTTAGCTCCGTGTTGACGTCCCTTCGCTGCGATCATCGGAATCCCGGACTCTAGCGATGGTTTCGTCGGAGAAATGATCGGGCTAGGTCATTGACTTCGAGGCCGAAGATGATCTACGTCGGGGAGACTCAAACTCAAGCTATTCCTTCACTTGGTCAAAAAATTTGTGAAGAGAACACTATATACTACATGGCAAGTAGTAGAGAATGAAGAAATAGGAAGTGGGTTCACTTTAGAATTGGATTTCTCACTCTTTTTCTCATGGCACCATTGGTGGTAGCAAGCTTTCTTGAAGCTTGATGAAGATCAAGAAGAAGAAAGAATGATATGAAACTTATCCTTTTAATCATGGCACCATGGTTGAGTTATGCCCTCATGCTTAACTCTTGTAGAGAATTAACCAAAGCATTAGGTTAAGGGTTGGGTTAACTAATATCTTGAACAAATGACAAAAGAGTTGACTTTGTCAATGTTTATCAAGCTTCATGAAGCTTGATAACTTTGACCATAGTCACACTCTTTTGTTATATGCTAGGAAAATAGTAAACTCTAATTTAACCTTGATTTGGTTCAAGTCTCATACACACAACTTGTTTGTATCATCAAGCATGATACAAACATGTACACTTGCATATATCACATATAAACAATATGCACATTCAAGTGAGAAAATCAATCTTAAGTGAACCAATACTAGTTAATATAAAGTAATATATCAAATATATAATTATACATTAAATCATTAAATCAACACTTGATTTAACGATCCGGTCTTATCGCATATAACCGACTAATATCAAGTGTATCAATGTATCGAATCAACACTTGATTCGGTAACCCGGCTATATCACATATAACCGACCGATGATACAAATAGCGAGAATAGAATACAGTATCACATACTAGTATTATTCTTGGTCCCGCACATATCTCATATGCGCTCATATTTCGTTTCGCTTGAGCCAGGAAACCCCTATGTAGGACTCTAAAGACTCGTCAATACGCCGGCAGCAGGTGATGATCATATCAAACACCCACAAGCCGCAAGCGGTCTGCTAAACATAACGGCCACCCGAGTATTGAGCGATCAGAAGATCAATGAGCAAGCCTGCTCACACTCCTGTGAATCCAACCAGTAACACTACCGTACAGTCCGGTCTGTTCGTCTGATATGTCGCATATCTTGTCTAGGGGTGGTAAATGTCAGACCCCAATAACTCGATAAGTTGTGTCGATATGAGGCTCATAATGGGTCGAGAAACTACTGGTAACACTTACCAGTAAATCCCTAAAGCAGCCTTGGCCAAGGACTTCCTGTTATAGCCAATCGAGCACTGCGCAACATCAACTCCCTATACCGGGAGAGACGAAACCCCTCCTATCGCTCATTGCCTTCATGTGACTCGGGACTGTACCCAAAAGCCACCTTTTTGCACGCCCTCTTGGACGTGGTATGATGGAAATCAAAGCACAATAGGAATCACACAAGACTCTATGACGATCTCGGGTCTACAGACTAACCTGTACCAGTGTCACCAGAGAACTGCCATCTAACGTAAGGTATAATACCATCTGGGAGTTCTCGGCGAGTCCGTCCAGTATACCCAGTCTGCACTGAGCACCCGTATATCATCTCTGATGTCAAACACCAATGGATATGGGATCATCCATCGCCCATCTATATGGGTCGAGAAGCTACACGCTAGTCTACTCTGGTATATCGATGCCCCGTCTCGATACACCCACGACTAGGGACTTTGAAGGATGTACTTATGGACTACCATGTCCCCACTAGTATGATCTGCATCATAGTCCAGGTAGTCAAGTACACATCCTAAGGGCTTTACCAACATGTAACAGAGAGACAATCAGTGTACACGTTAAGGTAAAGTGTAACCAGATAGCATACTATCATATCGAGCAAGAAAGTCATCCCTATATATGTCCAAGCATCCACTACAATATACATCCTATGTATAGTAATGGCCTCTAGGGCATACATATAACTAACAATCTCCCACTTTCACTAGGGCCATCTGATAGCAGTGGTTGTGGTATCTCATACTCAACCATCCCTTAAAAGTCTCTCTCTGGGAAAAGGCCTTTGTGAGTGGATCCGCCGTGTTGTCCTCTGAGTCTACTCTCCTAACCTCGATTCCCTGGAGATCAACCATCTCCATGATCAGGTGACACTGCCCAAGAATATGTCTGGATCACTGATGGGACGGGCGTTCCTTGGCATAAGCCATAACTCTATTGTCACACAATGGAAGGAACAAAGTTCATCTCATGAACTAATATATACCCAGACTTCCTCTTTGGTAGCATCTTTGGTAGTGATGTATCCAGCCTTTATCGTCTAGTATGCCACGGTATCTAGCTTGGAACTCTTCCAACATACCGTCCCTTTACTGAGGGTAAAGACAATGCCTGCGACTGACATTCAGTCGTCCTTATCACCTTGGAACCTTTCCAGTGATTCTCCCCAGGATCAATTGATACCATCTCACTACAACTAGTGAGTATCCTAACATCCAATTAGATCTATCTCATAGATCCAAAACCCAGGATTTAGTAGGTATCACTTTGATCTTATATGGAGAATCCTTGTGCTAAGCGGAGATTGACCGAGTGTAGCATAGGAAACTCCTTCCCTATCAAGAGTATGTCATCCACGTACTCTACGAGGATCACCACCATACTCCCTACTACCTGTTTGTTTATACAAGGTTCATCTACCATTTTGATGATGTCAAACTCTTTGACTAACACATCAAAACAGACGTTCCAACTCCGCGATGCCTGCTTTATCTTATAAAGCATCTTGTACACGTTTCCGCTGCTCCCACTGTCTACGAAGCCCTCTGGCTGTGTACTTACAGACGCTCTCTTCTAAAACATCATTTTAGAAAAGCAGTCATGACACCCAACCACCAGATATCGTAGTCATGGTATGTAGCCGTGGCAAGTAGGATCTGGATGGACTTAAGCATAGGCCCCAGAAAAGGTTTCATCATAATCCATACCTGGTCAATGATGCAAACTTTTAACAAGTCTAGCTTTGAAAGTCTCAACTTTTCCATGTACACCAAGTAATCTTCTCAAGATATACTTGCTCCTGATGAGGATTTAACCCTTCAGATAAAGCAACCAAAGTCCATACTTTGTTGGTGTATAAGGATTCCATCTCAGATCGATAAGCATCCAGCCATTCTTACAGAGTCCTACTCCTGATGGCCAGCCCGAAACTAGTTGGGCCATCATCTCATGATGCAATCCTTGCTCCCACTGTCATAGAGAAACCGAAATATCTCTCAGGTGGGTGAGGAACCCTACTAGATCGGTGGAGAGGCTGAGGTTCGTTGGTTGCTATTGAATCCTTTGGTTCTACCAAATCATCTGCTGCAGTTTGTATAGCTGGAACTTTTTCCAGTTCTACCTCATGTCCTCTAATTTCTGTAAGTCGATGTACTTCACCCCAGTACTTGTGGGGAGGCGGAATTTTCAAAACTTATCAAAGCTTAAACAACGAACATCGACTAACCGCTTGAATCGAAGCTAAACTATAAATAACCGTATTCTAAGAGTTTCATTTCACTTGTGATTAGGGATTATACCTAATGAAACCGGTCCTTCTTCTTTGTGTCCTCCTTTGTTCTCCTCGACCTTCTCTAGGTAGTAGACGATCCACCCGAGAGCAAAACACCAAGCTAAACCTCTAACTTGAGGTAACTAATCAAATTTGATTGCTAATCAAAGATGAAAGGATGATATAGAGTGAAGATAATGGATTGTTTAGTCTAACTAATCCTTTGATCTCAACACATGAGGATTAAGGATTAGGGTTTGAAGATGAGAGCTTGAGGAGAGAGAATGTGAGATAAGATAATGAGAGGAGAGAGAGTGTATCATAATATATTATGAAGCATTTCTTTTTAACAATAATGAATAATGGAAATGAATAAGCATGCTTCATAAAATATCTAGTGGTGATTCATTAACATGAGTCATTAAGCAATAAATGTGCATTAATGAAATGAATGAATCACCACCATGACTCACTTTCTCATCCAAAAGAAACCTCCTTAGTCACATCTTCTAGAAGCTTCTCGAGTAATTACGAGAACGCCCCTCCGATCCGTAAAAATACGGAAAAACTTTAGACTGTAAAAATCCAATAACTGGATACCAGTAACTGGCTTAAACCAAAGCCGACTGGTAAAAACTGTCCGAAAGTCGTACGCGTGTAAACGCACGTATGCGTCCGAACCCTTTGTCGCAAAACTATGCAACCTCTATATCGTTTCGCCTGGAGTAGGAAACTCTCTGTGTGGGACTCTAGAGACTCGACTACTACGCTGGCAGTGGGTTTAACCACAGACCGCAAGCGGCACTAGCTGTACGTAACGGTCCCCAGGTAGTTGTCGATAAGAAGGCCGATGAGTAAACCCATCCGAACTCCTACTGAGTCTGATGTGACAATCTCCATACAGTCCGGTCCGTTCGTCCAAGACTATCGCATATCGGGCCTAGGGGGGCGGCAAACGTCAGTCCCCTAATAGCGGTATAAGTCGTGTCGGAGTGAAGCCCATTACACCCTGAGAAACTACTGGAACCTACCAGTAAATCTCGCTTGCCCTGGCCAGGGACTTTGCGTAATGGCTCTCTGACACAGCACGATATCTACTCCTAATACCGGGAGGGACGAATCCTGTCTAACCGCCACTGCCTCCAAGTGCTCGGGACTGCACCCAACTGCTACCTGTTTGCACGACTCCTTTGAGCCGTGGTAGGGTAGCAATCTAAGAACAGTGGGACACACTCGAGGCAAAGTAGCAGTGTCAAGTCTGCGGACTACGCTGTACTCATGTCACCTGGGAACTGTTCACTGACGACTGGTATCAAACCAACCAACAGTTCCCTGTGAGTCCTGTCCGGTGTACCCGTAACCTAACGAGCACCTGTATACTATCTCCAGTACGACGTACTGACGGCTGTGGGACAGACCATCTCCCCAACTGGGATGAGAAGCGTACACACTAGTCTACTCCGGAGTATCGATGCTCTGTCTCGATAATCCAACGACCAGGGACCTGAATAAGGATGTGCTTGTAGACTACCCAGCCCCCACTAGTGTGACTGCCATCACAACGCTGGTAGACAAGCAAGATCCTAAGAGCTCTATCAATACTTTCACTCACATATTAAGATAGAAAAACCAAGTAGCATACTACCATGTTTAGCAAGACTGTTATATACATGTGAATATCCCAAGCTTCCATTAAGTAATATACAAGCTAGTATGATACAGTAATGGCCTTCTAGGGCATAAACACTAACAATCTCCCACTTGCACTAGGGCCATGTACTGGCATATCGTAGACCAATGATCTCGAGTAGCCTCTCGAACTGAATCTGAGGAAGGGCCTTCGTGAATGGATCAGCAATGTTCTCTTCTGAAGCAACTCTCCGAACCTCGATCTCCTGACGATCAATGATCTCCCTGATTAGGTGATACCGCCTCAAGATGTGTCTGGACTTCTGATGGGACCTTGGTTCCTTCGCTAAAGCTATAGCTCCGTTGTTGTCGCAATACAGAGGTATTGGATCAACTATGGTAGGAACCACCTGAAGTTCTGTTAGGAACTTCTTCATCCAGACTGCTTCTTTTGCGGCATCGCAAGCAGCTATATACTCCGCTTCCATCGTCGAGTCAGCAACGGTGTTCTGCTTGGAGCTCTTCCAGCACACCGCCCCTGCATTGAGGGTAAAGACATAACCCGACATGGACTTGGAATCGTCCTTATCACTCTGGAAGCCGGAATCAGCAAAGGCCTCCAACCTGAGGTCCTTTCCGCCGTAAACCAAGAACATCTCCTTAGTCCTCCTCAGGTACTTGAGAATGTTCTTTACTGCTATCCAGTGTTTCTCCCCTGGGTCTGACTGATACCGGCTTACCACGCTTAGTGCGTAAGCTACATCTGGTCTGGTACACAACATCGCATACATTATAGAGCCTACCGCAGAAGCGTAGGGTATAATAGACATGCGTTCCCTTTCCAAATCAGTCTTGGGAGACATCTCTTTGGAGAGGGTGATTCCGTGACAAGCCGGTAGATTACCGCGCTTAGAATCTTCCATACTGAATCTTTTTAGTACAGTGTCGATATACCTGGACTGCGAAAGTCCCAACATCCTCTTGGATCTATCACGATAGATCCGGATCCCCAGAATGTAAGAGGCATCACCCAGGTCTTTCATGGAGAACCTGTGTGACAAGAATCCTTTGACAGATTGTAGCATAGGAATGTCATTTCCTATCAATAGAATGTCATCCACGTACAAGACGAGGAATACGACACTTCTGGCCACAACTTTACTATATATGCACGGTTCATCTGGATTTTTGATAAAGTCATATTCTTTGACTGTCTCATCAAAACAGATGTTCCAACTCCGCGATGCCTGCTTTAGTCCATAAATGGACTTAAGCAGCTTGCATACTTTCCCGCTGCTCCCACTCTGATTGAAACCCTCTGGCTGATCTATATAGACGCTCTCTTCTAAATTTCCATTCAGAAAAGCCGTCTTTACGTCCATCTGCCAGATTTCATAATCATGGAAGGCAGCAATAGCAAGAAGGACCTGAATGGATTTGAGCATAGCCACTGGAGAAAAGGTTTCGTCATAGTCCAAACCAGGTCTTTGACGAAAACCCTTTGCAACAAGTCTAGCCTTATAGATTTCCACCTGTCCATCTACACCAATCTTTTTCTTGAAGATCCATTTGCATCCTATGGGTTTTACACCATCTGGAGCAAAGTCCAAAGTCCATACTTTGTTGGTGTACATGGACTCCATCTCGGTCCGCATTGCATCTAGCCATCGTACCGAGTCGCCGCTCTGGATGGCCTGCTGGAATCAGTAGGTTCATCATCATCTATGATGCAATCCTCTCTATCCCCGTCAATGAGAAAACCGTAGTATCTCTCAGGCGGATGAGACGGCCTACTACTCCTGCGGAGGGGTGCGGGAATGTTCTGTTCTTCTTGAACCTCTGGTTCTACCAAACTTTCAGTAGCAGTTTGTGGTTCTGGAATTTCTTCCAGTTCTATTTCGCTCCCACTTATTTCCTTTTCTAAAAACTGATTTTCCAGAAAATGGGCATTACGAGAAACAAAAACCTTTTGTTCCTCTGCGTAATAGAAATAATATCCCTTGGAGTTCTTTGGATATCCCACAAACATACATTTTACTGATCGTGCCTCGAGCTTGTCCACATGCTGCTTTTTAACAAAAGCTGGACATCCCCAAATCTTCATATGCTGAAGATGGGGTTTCTTCCCAGTCCACATCTGATATGGAGTGGTAGGCACAGTCTTGGTAGGAGCTCTGTTCAGAAGATATGCCGCTGATTCAAGCGCATAACCCCAGAAAGATCGCGGTAACTCAGCATTACTCATCATGGATCGTACCATATCCAATAGGGTTCGATTCCGTCTCTCCGATACACCGTTATGCTGTGGAGTGTATGGAGGAGTAAGCTGAGAGAGAATTCCTTTCTCTTTTAGGTAACCTAGGAACTCGGCACTCAAGTATTCTCCACCTCGATCAGATCTAAGTGTCTTTATACTTTTGCCGGTTTGGTTTTCTACTTCATTCTTATACTCTTGGAATTTCTCAAAAGCCTCGGATTTATGTTTCATCAGATAAATGAATCCGTATCTTGAGTAATCATCCGTGAAAGTAATGAAATAGGAAAAACCACCTCTCGCATGTGTAGACATTGGACCGCATACATCACTGTGTATGAGTCCTAAGAGCTCGCTCGCTCTTACTCCTTGTCCAGTAAATGGAGTCTTTGTCATCTTTCCTTTGAGACAAGATTGACAAGTGTCATAGGTTTGATATTCGAACGTGTCCAAATATCCTTCTCTATGCAACTTAGTCAACCTTCTCTCATTGATGTGACCCAGTCTACAATGCCATAAGAAAGCTTTATTTAAATCTGGAGACTTTCTTTTTAGTGTGTTCTGGACATTGAAAATTTGGAGTTGGTTTAACACATATATGCCGTTATTTAGAGTACCGGACCCAATCAAACCATGATTAAGGTGGATGTTGACAACATCTCTTACAAACGTGAAATCATAACCTTTATTTGATAACAAGGAAACTGATATGATATTACACGTTAAGCTGGGTACAAAATAACAGTTATGTAAAACCAAAATGTGTCCACTCGTCAATCCTAGGTGATAATCCCCGACGGACGCAGCTCCCACGCTAGCTCCGTTAGCAACCCTGAGGATCATATCACCTTCCTTCAGCACTCTACGGTTTCTCAGTGCCTGCAAAGAATTGCAAATATGAGATCCTGATCCGGTATCCAATACCCAGGAAGTAGAGTTGATCGACAGACAATTCTCAATTACAAACACACCTGAAGTCGAAGCCACAGCTTGCTTCGGTTCCTGGTTCTTGGCGTTCCACGCCTTGCAATCCTTCTTCCAGTGCCCTTTCCTGTGACAATGGAAGCACTCATCCAGGCCAACTACCGGTGCTGTAAACTTTTTCTTTCCCTTCTTTCCCACCTTACTAACACCTCCTCTAGGTCTGGGCGCGGCCTTCTTCTTCCTTCCTTTGGCCCTAGCCTTGGACCCGGAAGAAGATGAACCGCCAACAAACATAGCGGGTGTTTCCCTTGCCTTCTGCAAGGTGCCCTCTGCACTCCTTAACATGTTCAGGAGTTCCGCAAGTTCAACTTCTTTTCCTTGAAGATTGAAGTTGAGGATAAACTGGGCGTAGGTGGGAGGAAGGGACTGGAGAACAAGGTCTGTATAGAGCTCATTATCCAAAGTCGTCCCAAGGTCCGCGAGCTCTTCAATATAGCCGATCATCTGTAGGACATGTTCACCTACCGATGACCCGACAGCCAACCTCGCTCGAAACAGTTTCTTAGAGGTCTCGTATCTTGCTATACGAGATTGCTCTCCATAAAGTTCCTTTGTATGGAGAAATATGCCATCTAGGGACATATCCTCGTGCCTCCTCTGATGTTCATTGTTCATCGAGGCAAGCACGATGCACTTGGCTCTCGCGCAATCTAAATCCCAGGTTTTGCGGATTTCCTTATCCGCATTGCTGGATTTGGGACCAAGGACAACAGGTGCTGTAGCGGTGAGGACGTACCCCAGTTTGTCATAGGTCAAAGCCATCTTGACATTTCGCAGCCAATCTTTATAGTTTGGCCCCGTCAGTATATTTTTCTCTAAAAGTAACTTAAGTCCAGTCATTTTCAGGGTCGCTGCAATTAGGAGAGAGAGAAGAAAACTCTTTAGCATGATGCTCTTGCAAGTTTAGAGTGGTTTTTAGTTTATCTAAACTGGATGGCTCCCACTGTTTCTCGAATCCTTCCTCAAACCATAAAAGAAGAATTAGCCAAGACTATTCTCACCGTACAATACTTGCTTAACCGTTCAGCCAGGCCGGTGTCGATACTTCGAGGGAGGTTTTCCAACGCTTTCGCGAAGTTCCTTAATTAAATAACCTCTTTTCTCTGGGGGCGTAACCCCGCTGACACTTTTCTGGACACCTACTAGGTTTATAGCATTGATTGTTAAGCGACGAATATCCTGATAAGTAGCATATACTCACAGTAGGATCGGGATCCAAATATCATCGTATGATAATGTTGAAGGAATCCTACCAACATTCATCAAACTCCAAATGGTATGCATCTCTTTGCAAATTTCAGTTTCTTTAGAAATTCCCGATATAAGTTTTTGCCCCATGCTCTTATGACCTTGGCTTTGGTCAAAATGTCATAAGTCACATGTCAAGTTCTACCCGTCATTATCTTGTCAATTTGAACCCATCCGTATATACCCCTGACTTTGGTCAAATGATAATACGACTGTCCCAAACTAACTCATCTATCTTATGCAACAAATGAAAACCCAGTAGCTACCAAACACTATGCCTTGACTTTGGCCAAAATGCATAGCTTGAATACTACTGAATACCCAAATGAAATGACGGAGGGCTACGACTGGTTTTGGCGAAACCATAAACGTAGTGAACTTGATATAACCGAAGGAACCTGATAGCTTTTAAAAGGAGTGGTTAAAGCTCCGCATTTAAAAATATCTGTTTTAAAAATAACCGAGTGGTTTCTTTTAAATTGTTCCAACGATTTAAACTTTGGTTTGTTTTACTTTGCATTATAGATAATGCGTCCCATCATTAACCTATCATTGCAGAAAACAACGAAAAAACAACGTCCTCTTATGCCATCCGCATTCGCCACGGGGTCCCGTCATCACCCGTTAGGTTACTTAACTAACGACAGAGCGGGGGCTGGGCTAGCGCGGGTGTAAAACATAAGTGACGTCTAAATAGCTACAATAAATATAGATATTTTACATTCGTCTGACGCAATGATATTCATTCCAGAACACAGATAAACAGTATTGGATTTGCAAGCAATCTGTATTTCTTTTGAGCCTGCAAGAAAAGACAGATTACACAGTTGTGATGAATAGCCGTTACCCCACCCTCGACCCCTACGGGTACGGCAAACTACCCACCCGGCAGTCTGTGTACCCCACCTTGGGTCAGTCCTAGGAGCACAAACAGTAAAATGAAATAATACAACGGTGGCTACGACCGCAACCTGGAAGTGCCCCGCAAAAATAATATTACAACAAATTACATTTACAACAAATGAATTAATCAATAACCCATTGCTAACCCCGGCTATACACCACACCAGTCCAATACAGTTTATATGCACAAACAGATATAACCATTTCAGAAATGTGCAACCCCCTGCCAACCGACATACTAGCAGTTGGGGGAGGTTTACGAACACATTAAACAATCACAGATATAATCCAATACGCAAATACTGTACAATTCGATCGAATAAACAACTTCAATATTGCTCCAAAATCTGCTCTGTTAAACAGTAACCTGAGCAATAATTAAATATTCCAGAAAACCCCAAATGTCACAAGGGACCCACATAAGAAAGACGAGTCCATGACTCGGCCAAAGCGCCGCGGAAGGGCGGCGGATCCCACCGATCCGCCGCGCTTCCGCGGCCGAGTTGCCGATTCATGGGCTCGAATTTCTTGGGTGTTCTCCTGGACTCCTTTCTAGCTCTCTGAACACACCTGAAAAATTTTCTGACATCGTTTTAAATTCGACAGAAACTAGCAATTTTTAGGGTTTTCCGGTTTCGTTTTTCCGTTCGAAATTCGTACAAATTTGCGATTAAGTTATTTAGTGTTTAGCGAGGCTCTGATACCACTGTAAGTCGATGTACTTCACCCCAGTACTTGTGGGGAGGCGGAATTTTCAAAACTTATCAAAGCTTAAACAACGAACATCGACTAACCGCTTGAATCGAAGCTAAACTATAAATAACCGTATTCTAAGAGTTTCATTTCACTTGTGATTAGGGATTATACCTAATGAAACCGGTCCTTCTTCTTTGTGTCCTCCTTTGTTCTCCTCGACCTTCTCTAGGTAGTAGACGATCCACCCGAGAGCAAAACACCAAGCTAAACCTCTAACTTGAGGTAACTAATCAACTTTGATTGCTAATCAAAGATGAAAGGATGATATAGAGTGAAGATAATGGATTGTTTAGTCTAACTAATCCTTTGATCTCAACACATGAGGATTAAGGATTAGGGTTTGAAGATGAGAGCTTGAGGAGAGAGAATGTGAGATAAGATAATGAGAGGAGAGAGAGTGTATCATAATATATTATGAAGCATTTCTTTTTAACAATAATGAATAATGGAAATGAATAAGCATGCTTCATAAAATATCTAGTGGTGATTCATTAACATGAGTCATTAAGCAATAAATGTGCATTAATGAAATGAATGAATCACCACCATGACTCACTTTCTCATCCAAAAGAAACCTCCTTAGTCACATCTTCTAGAAGCTTCTCGAGTAATTACGAGAACGCCCCTCCGATCCGTAAAAATACGGAAAAACTTTAGACTGTAAAAATCCAATAACCGGATACCAGTAACTGGCTTAAACCAAAGCCGACTGGTAAAAACTGTCCGAAAGTCGTACGCGTGTAAACGCACGTATGCGTCCGAACCCTTTGTCGCAAAACTATGCAACCTCTATATCGTTTCGCCTGGAGTAGGAAACTCTCTGTGTGGGACTCTAGAGACTCGACTACTACGCTGGCAGTGGGTTTAACCACAGACCGCAAGCGGCACTAGCTGTACGTAACGGTCCCCAGGTAGTTGTCGATAAGAAGGCCGATGAGTAAACCCATCCGAACTCCTACTGAGTCTGATGTGACAATCTCCATACAGTCCGGTCCGTTCGTCCAAGACTATCGCATATCGGGCCTAGGGGGGCGGCAAACGTCAGTCCCCTAATAGCGGTATAAGTCGTGTCGGAGTGAAGCCCATTACACCCTGAGAAACTACTGGAACCTACCAGTAAATCTCGCTTGCCCTGGCCAGGGACTTTGCGTAATGGCTCTCTGACACAGCACGATATCTACTCCCAATACCGGGAGGGACGAATCCTGTCTAACCGCCACTGCCTCCAAGTGCTCGGGACTGCACCCAACTGCTACCTGTTTGCACGACTCCTTTGAGCCGTGGTAGGGTAGCAATCTAAGAACAGTGGGACACACTCGAGGCGAAGTAGCAGTGTCAAGTCTGCGGACTACGCTGTACTCATGTCACCTGGGAACTGTTCACTGACGACTGGTATCAAACCAACCAACAGTTCCCTGTGAGTCCTGTCCGGTGTACCCGTAACCTAACGAGCACCTGTATACTATCTCCAGTACGACGTACTGACGGCCGTGGGACAGACCATCTCCCCAACTGGGATGAGAAGCGTACACACTAGTCTACTCCGGAGTATCGATGCTCTGTCTCGATAATCCAACGACCAGGGACCTGAATAAGGATGTGCTTGTAGACTACCCAGCCCCCACTAGTGTGACTGCCATCACAACGCTGGTAGACAAGCAAGATCCTAAGAGATCTATCAATACGTTCACTCACATATTAAGATAGAAAAACCAAGTAGCATACTACCATGTTTAGCAAGACTGTTATATACATGTGAATATCCCAAGCTTCCATTAAGTAATATACAAGCTAGTATGATACAGTAATGGCCTTCTAGGGCATAAACACTAACAATTTCTTCATAAGAAATTCCCTTTCACAAAGGTGGCATGCTGAGTAACAAAACATCTTTTGTTCCTCGGTTAGGTAGAAGATATTCCCTTGCGTATGGTTGGGATATCCAACAAACTTCCACAGAAACGACTTTGCCTCGAGCTTGTCCGGATTATGCTTTTAGACATGGCTGGACAACCCCAAATCTTAACAAACTTAAGATATGGGCTCTTCCATTTCCATATCTCATATGAAGTGGTAGGCAACTGATTTGATCGGAACTCTATTCAATAGGTATGCAACTTCATAAGTGCATATCTCCCTAAAAGGAAATAGGAAACTCAGTAGTACTCATCATAGAGCACACCATATCACATAGGGTGTTATTGCTCCGCCCCGATATACCATCGTGCTATGGTGTATTCGGAGGAGTAATGCTGAGAGAGAATCTCATTCTCCTTTAGAATAATCCAGGAATTCCGTGCTCAGGTATTCTCCTCCTTGATCACATCAAAGGACATAATACTTATACCCGTATTTTGGTTCTCTACTTCTAACTTATATTCTATGAATATCTCAAAAAGTTCGGACTTGTGTTTCAACAGGAACATATGTCTGAATCTTGAGAGATTATCAGAGAATGTAATGAAGTACAAAGAACCGGTCCTGGCATGTGTAGACAGGGGACCTTCATACATCAGCATGTATCAATCCCAAGAGTTTACTAACTCTTTCTCTGCTTCCAATAAACAGAGCTATGGTCATCTTATCTCTGTGACATGACTGGCAAGTTTCACAAGATGTAAATTCAAACTAATTTAAATATGCATCTAAATGTAACTTCAGCCAGTCGGGTCGCATTGATATAACCTAGTCTACAATACCTCAAGAAGGTTTCGTTTATTTCTGAACTCTTCCTCTTGTGTGTGTTCTGAATACTAAGAACTGTAGTTTGATTTAGAACGTCAATGCTTTTAGATAACGTGCCTGAACCGATCAACTCTTGATATAGGAAATATTCAAAACATTATCCAACAATACAAAATTATATCCTTCTTTATCTAAATAAAGAGACTAATATGATTTTGTATATCAGGTTCGGTATCTAATAACATTTGTTCAGAATCAATGTATTCTGGTAATACAGGGTGACAGTGACCAACAGACTTGGCTGCAACACTTGCACTGTTTTCTGTCTCATGAAACTTATCACCCGTTCTCAGTTCTCTACCTTTCTGTAGCCCATGTAACATGTAACATATTACATATGCGGGATCCTGATCCGGTATCTCATACCCAGGACGTAAAGGACACTGAGAAACAGTTATCTGTAATGAACATACCCGAAGATGATGCATCGGTATGCACTTTCTTCGTTTGGGCGGCACGGGAATTCTGGTAATCCCCAATTTCCTGCTCTGTCTTATAACAATTATAAGTTTGGAGCGGGACCAACGTTCCCCAGCTCAGTATAACAAGCGGGTTTGGTCAATACATCCGTATTATTATCTTGATTAAGGCGTGACATGGTCGCTACCAGGAGAGAGAGAAAAGAAAACACTCTGCGTGCGCTCTTGTAAGATCAGATTGGTTATTATTTTATCTAATCAGGATGGCTCCCACTGTTTTTATCAAATCTTCCTTCAAACCCTAAAAGGAAAGACTAGCCGGGATTAATTACACACTACAAGTTCGCCAATCTTTCAGCCAGGCCAGTGTCGGTACTTTGAGGGAGGTTCCCCGTGCTTTCGCACGGACCTAATTAAAGTAAACCTCGTTTTCCCAGAGGCGTAACCCCGTTGACACCTTTATAGACACCTACATGATCGGCTAATTGTAATGTGTAAAACTCTCCGAGGAGTAACAATTACTCGCAGTGGGTATCGGGATCCAACTATCTCATAGAAGGTATGCAATCTCATTGCAAATTTCAACACTTGAAACTCCCGATAAAGGTTTTTACCCCTAGCATCTATGACCTTGGCTAAGGTCAACAAATCATAAGCACTAGTCAAGTTCTACCCGTCATTTCGTGATTAATTAGACCCACCCACATGACCCTTGGCTAAGGTCAACAAAGCCACATGACTGTCCTAACTAATCGCATCATATGCGGTGTAGGAAGACATCACTTAGCTACCATACACTGTGCCTTGACTATGGTCAACAAACACAGCACGAATACTAAGTACTCAACTTCCTAAAATGACGGAGGGTTACGAATGGTTTTTAATAAAACCTTTAAGGCTTTGAACTTGATCTCGTTGCGGAATCAAATGGTTTTTAAATGGAATGTTTTTGAGGCTTTTCTAGTTTTGCTAAAGGGGTCACTCCCGGTGAAGGGATCGTCGGCCCTTTCCTCATCGAATAAGGTGCAGGATATATCATATATACCGCTGTGCAAAGCAAAAACTATAGAAGCAATCAAAAGACAAACCGAGGGTTGTAGTATCTTCGAGTTATTGGTAAAGGAGTCACTCCCGGTGAAGGGATCTCGGTCCTTTCCTTATCGAATAAGGTGTAGGATGTTCTACAAGGAACACCGCGATGCAAAGTAAGAACTGTAGCTACCTGTTTTTGAAAATTCGATTCCATAACATCTTTAGGTTTCTTTTTCTTTCATTAATCATATTAATGAAGTCCCATCATTTAAGTTACCTAAACATCACAGATAAATACGTCGTACACTTATGCCATCCGCATTCGTCTCGATGTCCCCTCGTGCACCGTTAGGTTAGGTAACTAACGGCAGAGCGGGGCAGGGCTAGCGCGGGTGTAAAACATAAGTAACGTCTATATAATATATCATATATACTATATACTATATCTATCATAACATATCAAATGATCACATCACAGATATCGCAGCAGAAGAAACATATGAAACATTGGATATACCAGGACGTCCGTGTTTTTAATACGAGCCTGTATAAATCACGGATTCCACGGTCGCGATGAATAGCCAAACCCACACCCCTAGACCCCTACGAGAGCGGCAAGCAACCCTACCAATTCTAGAGTTAGGAGACCCGGACTCGACTCCTCGAGTTGGTCTCCCACTGGACTCCAGAACCCGGTTACTTGTGCTCTCATCCTTGGGTCTATCCTGGTGCGAAAAAGTAAATAATATACAATGGGTGACATCTTCCGCAACCTGGAAGTGCCCCAATAAAAGAATATTACATACAATAAATTTTACATGAATGAAAATGAAAAACTCTCATCTCACATAAAACCCCCGGCTATTCAAAACGCGACGATCCAATATAACATATCCAGCAACACCGAACATCACATGTCATCAACGTAAGTAAATGTGCGCATCCCAATTGTCGTTGATAAATAGCAACGAAACCGGCGATATCACATATTATACTTACGGTCGCAGAAAGAAAGTGTAAAACTACAACAGTTGGAATCCGCAACCTCCTTAGACATCGCATGCCTAACCATCTGAATTCCTTAGACATCACATGCCTAACAATTATAAACCCCGCATTTTAGTCTCTATATCGAAAACACTTTTCAATATCTAGTCGGGCAATTCAACAAGATTCCCGATAAACTGATCGAATGCTCGTCGCAAACTTTAGTAGGAAGCCGCACCCCCGATGTCGTCGACAAAGTGCACTAAGGCGGAACACCGCTGCCGTGAGCACCCGAACGGATGCTTTCGGCGACGGGGTTCTCCTACAGTCACTTGGTCGGGGCTTTGGGGTGTGGCTGTCTATTAAGTTTACCCGGTGAGTATCCGCGTACGCTACATGATTGCGACGGACTTTTGATCACATCAAAATTCCGTGGCAACCGATCAAGTGAAACTAAAGTGCTTTGTTTATAACATTCAAATCAGTTATCTCATAACTATTTGTGGATTCCAAATATTGTATCACATTTCAGATAAATAGAAAATGTTAAACTTTCCGATCGAACAATCAAATACCCAAGTTTTCCCGAAACAGCTCAACACATGAAATAAGTTTAAAAACATTCACTTCATGCCACAGTACCAACGGTCCGGCCGTAGAAGGGTCAAGCCAACGCCTCACATGTGGCACGCCGTACTGCCCTAAACCTGAAAGTTCAAAGGGCAGTTCAAGACGGTCATATAATCGAGTTAAGGTTTGTTGTCTTCTAGAGGGTCCATCGCGTTACTTGCACTACTTAGACGTTCTTAAACTACGGAAAAATCCAACACTTGGAAATTTCCCGGCAGGGGAAAAATTGGGTATTTATATCCGGTCGAACTTTTTAACATATTCTAAATTATCCGGAAAAACACAGACAAAGTTAAAGATTCCGATCGAATCGATGAACTCCCAAGACAACCCAGAAAACTCAACTCTTGAGCAAACTTTAAAAATTCCCATAAAATACAGCACTGACAGAGAGAGATTACTGTGCAGGTCACGTGCCAAGATTCGTTTTTATGGCCGCGGAACCGCCGCGCAAGCTAGGGAGGGGCCGCGGTTCCGCGGCGCATTAGATGAATTAGGGGCACGTGCTCCACAATAAATCCTTGAAAACCCTGCTGAATTTTTTGAATATTGTTAATTTAGAAAAAACCATATTTTCAGAAAATATCCAGAGAGGGTTAAAAGTTAGGGTTTCGGGGTTCGATCGGATTTCTAATATCGTCTACACTTCGCCTAAAGCTCTAGCTAGGCTCTGATACCACTGTAGGGTTACTAGGCACACTCAAGAGGTTCCACAAGGCATCAACCATGCCAAAATCAAATTTTTCATGTGCCTAAGAATCCTATGCAAGATCGATAACTAGAGATTAGGCGAAAAGCAAGCAAGTAAACAACTTTATTGCTAAGTGAAAGGGACTACAACCTTTGTAGATCCGCTCGTCCATTTCTTTAGCTCCGTGTTGACGTCCCTTCGCTGCGATCATCGGGTTCCCGGACTCTAGCGATGGTTTCGTCGGAGAAATGATCGGGCTAGGTCATTGACTTCGAGGCCGAAGATGATCTACGTCGGGGAGACTCAAACTCAAGCTATTCCTTCACTTGGTCAAAAACTTTGTGAAGAGAACACCCTATACTACATGGCAAGTAGTAGAGGATGAAGAAATAGGAAGTGGGTTCACTTTAGAATTTGATTTCTCACACTTTTTCTTATGGCACCATTGGAGGTAGCAAGCTTTCTTGAAGCTTGATGAAGATCAAGAAGAAGAAAGAATCATATGAAACTTATCCTTTTAATCATGGCACCATGGTTGAGTTAAGCCCTCATGCTTAACTCTTGTAGAGAATTAACCAAAGCATTAGGTTAAGGGTTGGGTTAACTAATATCTTGAACAAATGACAAAAGAGTTGACTTTGTCAATGTTTATCAAGCTTCATGAAGCTTGATAATTTTGACCAAAGTCACACTCTTTTGTTATATGCTAGGAAAATAGTAAACCCTAATTTAACCTTGATTTGGTTCAAGTCTCATACACACAACTTGTTTGTATCATCATGCATGATACAAACATGTGCACTTGCATATATCACATATAAACAATATGCACATTCAAGTGAGAAAATCAATCTTAAGTGAACCAATACTAGTTAATGTAAAGTAATATATCAAATATATAATTATACATTGAATCATTAAATCAACACTTGATTTAACGATCCGGTCGTATCGCATATAACCGACTAATATCAAGTGTATCAATGTATCGAATCAACACTTGATTCGGTAACCCGGCTATATCACATATAACCGACCGATGATAAAAATCGCGAGAATAGAATACAGTATCACATACTGGTATTATTCTCGGTCCCGTACATATCTCATATGCGCTCTTATTTCGTTTCGCTTGAGCCAGGAAACCCCTATGTAGGACTCTAAAGACTCGTCAATACGCCGGCAGCAGGTGATGATCATATCAAACACCCACAAGCCGCAAGCGGTCTGTTAAACGTAACGGCCACCCGGGTATTGAGCGATCAGAAGATCAACAAGCAAGCCCGCTCACACTCCTGTGAATCCAACCAGTTAAACTACCGTACAGTCCGGTCTGTTCGTCTGATATGTCGCATATCTTGTCTAGGGGTGGTAAACGTCAGACCCCAATAACTCGATAAGTCGTGTAGATATAAGGCTCATAACGGGTCGAGAAACTACTGGTAACACTTACCAGTAAATCCCTAAAGCAGCCTTGGCCAAGGACTTCCTGTTATAGCCAATCGAGCACTACGCAACATCAACTCCCTATACCGGGAGAGACGAAACCCCTCCTATCGCTCATTGCGTCCATGTGACTCGGGACTGTACCCAAAATCCACCTTTTTGCACGCCCTCTTGGACGTGGTATGATGGAAATCAAAGCACAGTGGGAATCACACAAGACTCTATGACGATCTCGGGTCTACAGACTAACTTGTACCAGTGTCACCAGAGAACTGCCATCTGATGTAAGGTATAATACCATTTGGGAGTTCTCGGCGAGTCCGTACAGTGTACCCAGTCTGCACTGAGCACCCGTATATCATCTCTGATGTCAAACACCAATGGATATGGGATCATCCATCGCCCATCTATATGGGTCGAGAAGCTACACGCTAGTCTACTCTGGTATATCGATGCCCCGTCTCGATACACCCACGACTAGGGACTTTGAAGGATGTACTTATGGACTACCATGTCCCCACTAGTATGATCCGCATCATAGTCCAGGTAGTCAAGTACACATCCTAAGGGCTTTACCAACATGTAACAGAGAGACAATCAGTGTACACGTTAAGGTAAAGTGTAACCAGATAGCATACTATCATATCGAGCAAGAAAGTCATCCCTATATATGTCCAAGCATCCACTACAATATACATCCTATGTATAGTAATGACCTCTAGGGCATACATATAACTAACAATAATAGCCGTATTATATCATTTCTAACTATCCTTAGTTTCTAATATAGTATCACTAACTATCCTTTACTATAACCCTAGTTTCCTAACCATATTCTATAATCAGTTTTCCATCAATACTTTGCGGGGGTGCTATACGCCATCCACCCGACTTCCCCCGTAGATATAGATCCACTCACCTGGTCTTCACTTGCCGAAGTCGATGACGCCACGCTCCGTTGCCTCGGAATCCACACGAAGGTACCTACAATGATAAACAATCGCAATGCGTGTTAAAATCAAGGCGAAAAACTAAAACGGTACACGTTTCGCTCATAGGTCAAAACCTATAGCTTTGTGTGCAAAACACAACAATTAACCCTGGTCGCTGACGTCCAAACGCCACACGACGGAAACACAATACCAAATACCAAAATCAAGTCAAAACGAAGTGGTAAAACAATGCACCAACTCATGGAAATGGTCCCAGATTTCACCGTAGGTCAAATTGGTCAATTTTGCATATACCAAAGGTCTAGATTACAGATATAGGAGCTACAGAACAAAAACGAGCCACATCCTCACTGTTCTGGCCGAAAATTGCGGGCAGAAAGAATATATTTGTGGCCATGGTTGAGGGTTAGGGGCTAGGGTTTTGGTGGTAGCTTCCTAGGTGCCTGCATGTATCACTGTCCTTGCAAAATAATTTTCAGAGGCTCTGGGTGTAAGCAGATTTCAAATAGCCCTCCCAGAATCAACAATTTTCCGATATCGGCTTTTCTAAATCCGTAATCTGGGGTTCTAGTCTCTGGTTTAGGTCTGAATTCTAGCACTAGGGGGTCTGTGTGGTCTCTACTGAGCTCAATTACCCATCACCACTCAAGAATTCTAAAACCCTTAACTAGAATTTTCCTACCCTCACTAAACCTCACAATATCGGTTTAAAGTTAACATGGATGTAAAAGCAATGTGAATACTAAGCTCATGGTTCAGAAAATACCTCATTTGGAAACTCTAGAATTTTCTTGAGTTGCCCCAAGTGTCCAAAATGCAAGCTTTCTTGGTCCAATGTGTTTCTAATGAGCTTGTGCATCTTTTTTGTGAAATTGGGTTTGATTTTTGAGGTGTTTTTAATGGAGTTTTGGGGGTTTTGAAGATGGTGGAGGAGAGGGTGCTGCCTTGGGCTGAAGGAGGAAGGGAAAATGAAGGAGAATGATGGAGGAGAGAATGGTTAAGTCAAATGTAACCCTCACTTCTCTCTCTCTCACCCATACCTACTACTATATTCTATTCTTTATCCTATTTCTTTTTCTTTTCTTTTCTTCTCCCCTCAATAGTAAACCCAAAACAATAACCATACACCCAAAATCATGTAGGAAAATGTAACAAGTGTGGAAAATTAATATGTGCATAAAACACGATTAGTGCCCGATTAGCGATTAGCACAAAATTAGTGTCAAATAAATCATAAACTCTCACAATTTGCATGAATCACATAAAGTACCCTCATTTTAGTAATTTCCATAATTTTCCAAATTTTTCACAAATTTATCGGTATTTAATTATACCGCCTTATTAAAATATTCAATATTTTATTATTTAATTATAAAAATTCCAAAAAATAATATTTTATTTTTTTTGAAACGTTACACCCAATGAGCACCTGTATACTATCTTAGGTGACTAACTAGCACCAATGGCTTGTGAGATCGGCCACCGCCTCTCGTCGGGGTTTCGATAAGTATACACTAGTCTACTCCGGAGTATCGATGCCCAGTCTCGATACTCCCACGACTAGGGACATTTAAGGATGTGCTTATAGACCACCCAGCTCCTACTTATATGATCGCCATCATAATGCTGGTAGTCAAGCAAGAAAGCTATTGGCTCTATAAACATGTAATAGTGATCTATAATGCCACCTAATGCAAGTACATGATGATAAAGACAAACCAAATAGCATACTATCATCTCGAGTAAGACTGTTCTACACGTATAGGTCCTCCCTCAATCATAACAATCGCGTGCCTACGATTCAATAATTGACTTGAGGGCACTATAGCAAAACAAACACAATACAACGGTGTATCAGAAAGACGGAATCACACCCTGCTTGATATGGTGCGTTCCAGGATGAGTAATGCTAAGTTGCCACCATCCTTCTGGTGTTATGCACTAGAATCTGCTGCATACCTATTGAACAAAGTTCCAACTAAGTTTGTGCAACCATTCCATATGAAATGTGGATTGGCAAGAAACCTTGTCTTAAGTATCTTATGATATAGAGTTGTCCTGCTTTTGTCAAAAAGATTCATCCGGACAAGCTCGAGGCACGCCCAGTATTTTGTAAGTTTGTTAGATATCCCAAGAATTCAAAGGAATATTATTTTAGTTACGCTGAGGAACAAAAGGTCTTTGTTTCTCATCATGTTCACTTTATGGAAACCAAATTTCTCAAAAAAGAATATAGTGGGAGCGCAATAGAGCTGGAAAAAATTCCAGAACCACAAACTATTATTGAAGACTTAGTAAAATCTGAAGTTTCAATAGAACCGGATGTACCTAAGCCACTCCGGAGATCTAGTAAGCAGTATCATCCGTCCAAAAGATACTACGGTTTTTTCATAGACGGGGTTCGAGAGGATTGCATCATCGACAATGTTGAGACGACTTGTTTTCAGCAAGCCATCATGAGTAGAGACTCGGTGAAGGGGCTGGATGTTATGTGATCCGAGATGGAATCCATGTACACAAATAAAGTTTGGACTTTGGATGTTGCTCCTCCTGGGGTAAAACCCGTCGGATGCAAATGGATCTTCAAAAAGAAGATTGGTGTAAATGGACTTGTAGAAACCTACAAAGCTAGACTTGTTGCTAAAGGTTTTAGTCAAAGACCAGGATTGGATTATGACGAAACTTTTTACCAATGGCTATTCTAAAATCCATTCGGATCCTACTTGCCATCGCTGCCTTCTATGACTATAACATCTGGCAGATGGATGATAAAACCGCTTTTCTTAATGGAAGTTTAGAAGAGTGTGTTTACATGGATCAACCAGAGGGTTTCATAGACAGTGGGAGCAGTGAAAAGGTGTGCAAGTTGCTTAAATCCATTTATGGATTAAAGCAGGAATCGCGGAGTTAGAACATCTGCTTTGATGAGACAGTCAAGGAATTTGACTTTATCAAAACTGCAGATAAACCTTGTATTTATAAGAAGATTGTTGGGAGTACTATGGTATTCCACGTTTTATACGTATATAAAATTCTCCTAATAGAAAATGAAATTCCTATGCTACAATCGGACAAGCTGTTCTTGTCACAGAAATTCTCTATGAAAGACATGGGTGATGCCTCGTACATTCTAGGGATTAAAATCTATCGTGACAGATCTTCAACAATATTGGGACTTTCATAGTCAAGGTACATAGACACCGTACTGAAGAGGTTTAGTATAGAAGATTCCAAGCACGGTTATTTACCCGCTTGTCACGGAATCACCCTCTCCAAAAAGATGTCTCCTAAGACTGATGAGAAGAGGGCTCGCATGAGCATTGTACTGTAACACTTTAGAATGCAGTTAGTGTAATTAAGCGTTAATGCGGGTTTTAATGAAATTAAACTAATAATTATTTTTTTACATCTTTTATTTAATTAATTAATATTTATTTAATTATTCTTACACTTTTACACACATGTGCATGTTAAATTAGGGTTAAGGAGGTGTTAACCATGCTTTATTAGCCATGACACACTTAACCATTCCTTTTAGCATGTCATGTTATATATTAAACAATTATATCTATTTTGTTTTAAGGTTAAATGGGGTTTTAATTATTTTGGAAAAGAAAAGAGAATAGAAGAGAAGAGAAGGGTTGAATTCTTGAGAGGACTAGGGGGGATGGCTGCCATTAATGGATGAGAGAGAGAGAGAGAGAGAGTGCGTGTGTATACCATACACTCACCCCTCAGACTCATTACTCTCAATTCCTCTCAATTTCTAACACTTACCCTCATTTCCTCACAACTTCCCTCTCAATTCTCACCTCACACTCTCAACTCTCTTGTTCTTCTCCTCATTCACAATTCTTCCCTTGATAATATTTCCATCACAATCCTAAGCCTAAACCTTCATCAACCTCACTAAAACCATCATTAATCTTTCTTATTGTTGGATATATGTATGCCCTGGAGGCTATTATATGTATAATGGATGCTTGGACATGTATATATATAGATTAATTTCTTGCTCGACATGATAGTATGCTATCTGGTTTACTTTATCTGACATGTTGATTTGATCATGCTTTTATTCATTTGCACATGTTGATAAAGCCCACAGGATATTTGCTTGACTACTGTGACTATGATACAGATCATACTAGTGGGGCACGTATACCATTCTTGTCCCATGTGATAGGCGATAGATGATCCCATATCCATCTGGTGTGCTGACACCAAAGAATGTATACGGGTGCTCAGTAGAGACTGGGTACACTGAACGGACTCACAGAGAACTCCTATGTGGTATTATATCTATCGTCGGATAGCAGTTCTCAGGTGACACTGGTACAGGTTAGTCTGTAGACCCGAGATCGTCATAGAGTCTTGTGTGTCCTCCCACTGTACTTTGATCTCCACCCTACCACGGCTCTACTGAGTCGTGCAAACAGGTGGTCTTTGTGTACAGTCCCGAGGCACATGGAGGCAGTGAACGATAGGAGGGGTTTCATCTCTCCCGGTATTGGGAGTTGATGTTGTGCTATGCTCGATTGGCTGTAACAGGAAGTCTCTGGCCAGGGCTGCTGAGATTTATTAATAAGTGTTATCAGTAGTTTCTCAATCTGTTATGAGCCATACACCAGCATGACTTATTGAGTTATTGGGGCCGACGATACCATCCTTAGACTCGATATGCAACATATCTGATGAGGAGACCAGACTGTACGGTGAGTGTTGCGAGTTGGCTCGACGAGAGTTTTGACAGCTTTGCTGGTTTTCTTCTGATCGTTCAATACCTGGGCGGCCATTACGTTTAGCTGACCGCTTGCGGTTTGTGGGTGTTTGATATGATCATCACCTACTGCCGGCGTATTGATGAGTCTTAGAGTCCAACACAGAATTTTCCTAGCCCAGGCAAAACGATGTGGTGTGCATATGAGATATGCACGGGACCCGATTGAATGCGAGTATATGATACCGTATGTTAATCGGGCGTTTTTCTATTAGTCGGGTTGTATGTGATATGACCGAATTGTTAAATCAAATGTTGATTTAACATTAGACTTTTAGTTTTATTCTTTATTCAAACCCTTTTTCTTAAAGAAGGTGTATGTATGTATGTATGCACATGTTGATGTGCATGGACACATACATACATAGTGTCATAGTTGATGATACATCATTGGTGGCAATACAAGACTTACATGGTTCAATATATATATATATATATATATATATATATATATATATATAAACACATATATTTTTATTTGGATAATAAAAGGCAAATGGAAATTTAAATCATTATTGGATTTCTCTACACACTTCTTTGCTTTGACCTTGGTTAAACCCTTGGTTTAGTTTCCATTTGGTCTTTAACCCAAATAGAAAATTATCTAGATATTATTTGAACCATGGTTTAAATGAGAGATAGAATACACACACACACACACACACACACACACACACAGAGACACTATCTTTTCTATTTTTCATTTAAGCTTTATTATTATCATTTAGACAAAAGCTTTTGCCATCATCTTCTTCTTCCTCCAAGCTCTCTTGAGTTTTCCATAGAGTGAGGGAATAAAAAAAGAAAGGGTTTTGATTAAAGAAAACACACCACCTCATTATTCTACTCTAATCTAGCCAATTAGTTTAGAGTGTTTGGCTTCATCATCTTCTTTGATCAAGTGAAGTTAGGAGCTTGGACGAAGTGGACTTCGGGTGGATCATCGTGGAGAAAGGAGCTTACTAGCAAGCCTTTCCAAACTCTCAACGATCCTAGGAGTCACAACAAGAGGACTACAAAGGTTGTATTCCTTTAATTAGTGATTAAATGTTCTTTGTATGAGATACTAGTGTTGTTACCCTAAATTTCTAGTCAATGATTCATGGATAGTTTGCTTAGAACCTCTTTAAATTTTAAAGTGGCATGTGTAATGCTTCCATACTCTTAAGTAGGTGCTAGGAAAACCTAACAATGGTATCAGAGCCAAGCTAGAATTTTATACACGGTGTTATTACAAATACGAAAATAAAATCGACTCCGAAAAATACTGTATTATAGAACCCTAAAAATGCTCTCTGGAAATTTTCTAAAAAGTGCTTAAATTTTTTTTCAAATAGGTACAGAATGGAGTATAGGCAAACATAAGAACACAGGTGAAATACGGGGACTTGTGCTCAGATTTTAGCCGAGCACAAGGCCCCAGAATCCGACCTGGCTGGCCCTCCTACCCACATTGCACCCCTTGTTTCTCCTGTGCTCTGTTGTTTGCAAGTTGGGGGTATCTAGTATTGATTGCTTAACACAATTTTCATGTGATGATTTTTTTGACCCGGGGCTAATTCGTAATGATTCGTAGTTGTATAATTTAACACTAAATTGGAAATCTAGACTATGTTTAGCAGTTCGAACGAACATCGAACACCACACTTCATTCCCCGCTGAAATTTCCAAGTGTTGTAATTTTCCGAAGTTGATTGTATTCGTAAAATCGTGCGAGTATTCCTATGGACCCTCTAGAAGACCATACTAACCTTAACTAGATTCTATGCCCACGGAACCGCGATCGAACCTTAGGGTTTGCCGTAGTTCCATGGTGTCATAGGTGAGTCATTGGTTAACCCCTTCTACGGCTGGTCCATAGACACTGTGGTGCGGTTTTTTAAGTATTTCGACTTTGCTCAAGTGTTGAGCTCACGGGGTAATTTGTGAGTGTATGTTGATTCGATCGAAACGTTAAACATCGTCTTGATATCTGTGATTGCAATTGTTGTTTTTCACTTTCTTTTCTGCGACCGTGAGTGTAGTATGTGGTGTATCACCGATTTCGTTGCTATACATCAACGGCAATCGAGATACGAATGCTTGCTTACGTTGATGATATGAGATATTATGTGTTGCTGAGATATGATGTGACGGATTGTCGCGATCGAATAGCCTGTGGTTTTATGTGAGATGAGAGTTTTAATTTTCATTCATGTAAAGATTAAATGTATGTAATATTCTTTTATTTGGGGCACTTCCAGGTTGAGGATGTTGTCACCATTATTGTATATTATTTATTTTTCCGCATTAGGATAGACCCAAGGAGGGGAGCACAAGTGACCGGGTTCTAGGGTTCAATGGGAGGCCATCTCGAGGAGTCGAGACCGGGTCTCCTAAACTCTAGAATTGGTAAGGTCACTTTCCGCTCTCGTAGCGGTCTAGGGGTGTGGGCTTGGCTATTCATCGCAATCGTGGAATCCGTATTTTCTATTGTTGGCTGAATACAAAATACGGACCTCCTAGATATTCTTTTATTTTCATATGTGCTTCTGCTGTTGATATTCTGTAATGTGATTACTTAGTATCTGAGACGAATGGATTATTATTATATATATGATATATAATAAACGTTGCATATATTTTATACCCGCGCTAGTCGCGCCCCGCTATGCCGTTAGTTAAGTAACCTAACGGTGCATAACGGGACACTGTGGCGAATGCGGATGGCATAAGTATACGTTCTATTCTCGTTTCTTTTCTGTGATGGCTTAGGAACTTAAATGATGGGACTACATTAATAAGATTAATGTAAAGAAAAAGAAACCTAAAGATGTTGTAGAATCGGATTTGAAACACACTCGGCCTTTTTATAAAAAATGAAAGTTTCAAAAGATGCGGAGCTTAAGCCACTCCTTTTCTAAACCGTTTTGATTCTACAACGAGATCAAGTTCAAAGAGTTAAAGGATTTCATAAAAACCATCTGCAACCCTCCGTCATTTTAGAAAGCAGAGTACTTAGTATTCGTGCTACGTATGTTGATTATAGTCAAGGCGTAGTGTACGGTAGCTAAGTGATGTCTTCCTACAAAGCATATGATGCGATCAGTTAGGACATTCATGTGATTATGTTGATCATAGTCAAGGGTCATATGGGTGGGTCTAGTTAATCTCGAAATGACGGGTATAACTTGACTAGTGCTTATGATATGTTGATCATAGCCAAGGTCATAAGTAACTAGGGGTAAAAACAATATCGGGAATTTCAAGAATTGAAATTTGCAATGAGATTGCATACCATCTTTATGATAGTTGGGTCCCGATCCCACTGTGAGTAAGAGTTACTCCCAGGAGGGTTTTGCACTTTACAATTAGCTAATCCAGTAGGTGTTCGGAAAGGTGTCAACGGGGTTTGACCTCTGGGAAAACGAGGTTTATTTTAATTAGGTCAGTACGAAAGCACGGGGAACCTCCCTCAAAGTACTGACACTGGCCTGGCTGACCGATTAGCGAAACTATAGAATGTAATTAATCTTGGCTAGTTTTCTTTTCAGGTTTTGAAAGAAAATTTGATTAAAGCAGTGGGAGACATCGGTTAGATAAGATAATAACCAATCTAATTCTTTGCAAGAGCATTTCGCTGAGTGTATTCTTTTCTTTCTCCTAATGGCAGATACCAATGACGGGACTTAAGCTTCTTTTAGAGAAAAACAAACTGACTTGACCGAATTATAAAGAATGGTTGAGGAACTTGTACATTGCACTCACATATGATAAAGTATCATATGTCCTCACTACCAAAGCCCCACCCGTCCCAGGACCTGAATTATCTATTTCGGATAGGGAGATCCGAAAAACATGTGATATTGATTGCAACATGGCCAAGTACCTCGCGTTTGCTTCTATGGACAGCATCCATCAGAAACAATACGAGAAGATGGATGTGCAATCCATCTTTCTTCATACAAAGTAGTTGTATGAAGAGCAATCTCGTACTTTGCGATACGAGGCATCTCGAAAGTTGTTTCAGATGCGGATGGCCCCCGGCGCATCAGTAGGAGACCATGTCCTGAAGATGAGTGGTCTTATAGAAGAACTTGAGGAACTGGGATGGACTATGGATAATGAAAAATATACAGATATTGTTCTGGAGTCTCTCTCCCCCGCCTTTGCTCCGTTCATAGTGAATTTCAATATGAACGATTTGGAGAAATCATTGCCTGAACTTCTCAATATATTGAGAAGTGCAGAGAGCACGCTGAAAACAGCGAAGAATCCCACTCTGCTTGCTGGGCCATCTTCCTCTTCCATCCCAAAAGCCAAGGCCAAGGGAAAGAAGAAGAAGAAACCCATCAAACCGAAAGGTGGAGTTAAAAAGGCGAAGGGGAAAGACATATCTGGGACCGCGGGATGTGGAAAAGGAGAATGTTTTTACTGCCACAAGTTGGGACATTGGAAACGCAACTGTGCTGTGTATCTTGCTGATCTCAAGAAGAAGAAGCATGCTGATGCTTCCGCTTCATGTGTGTTTGTAACTGAGAACTGTTTTTCAATTAACTCTGCATCTTGGGTATTAGATACCGGTTCTAGTTCTCACATCTGCAATTGTATGCAGTGGTTAAGAAACAGTAGAGTTTTGAAGACTGGAGACCATACTCTGCGGGTTGGAAATGGTTCCAATGTACATGTTGTATCCGTAGGAAAGTATCATCTGGGGTTGCCTTCGGGTTGTATTTTGGTTTTGAACCCTTGTTATTTTGTACCAAGTATGCTATGTAATATAATATCCGTCTCTTTGTTGGACAATGAAGGATATCATTTTATGTTGCAGAATAATGTTTTGAACATTAACTTAAATCAAGAGTTGATTGGGTATGGTACACTGAATAACGGTATTTACGCCCTGAACCAACACACAGTTTTCAATATACAACATACTAATAAATAAAAAATTTCAGATATAAATGAAGCTTTTCTTTGGCATTGTAGACTTGGTCATATTAATGAGACAAGACTAGCAAGCTACATAAAGATGGATATTTGAATCCTTTTGAATATAAATATTATGAGACTTGCCAATCCTGTATCAAAGGTAAAATGACCAAAACTCCATTTACTGGACACGGAGAAAGAGTTGTGGAACTCTTAAGCCTCATACATAGTGATATATGCGGACTAATGTCTACACATGCTAAAGGTGGTTTTTCATACTTCATTACTTTTACTGATGACTTCTAAAGATTCGGACACGTGTTTTTATTAAAGCAAAAATCCGAAGCTTTCGAGAAATTCAAGGAGTACAAACTTGAAGTAGAAAAACAAACAGGTTTGAGCATCAAGAAACTTCGATCAGATCGAGGTGGAGAGTATTTAAGTACAGAGTTTTCAGACTTCTTAAAAGAGAATGGGATTCTCTCTTAGCTCACTCCTCCTTACACACCACAGAACAACGGTGTGTTAGAACAGGGGAATCGTACCCTATTAGATATGGTACGGTCCATGATGTGTGATGCTGAGTTATCGCTTTCCTTTTTGGGGCATGCATTGGAGACAGCAATGTATCTGTTAAACAGGGTTCCAACCAAGACCGTGTCTACCACTCCATATGAGGTATGGAGTGGAAAGAGACCATCTCTTAAAAGAGTTAGGATATGGGGTTGTCCGGCTTTTGTTAAAAAGCAGAATCCAGACAAAGTCGAGACACGATCGGTCATGTGAAAATTTATGGGGTATTCAAAACATTCGTATGGATATCGATTCTACCACAAGGAGGAACAAAAGGTATTTGTTTCTCAACATGCCACATTTTTGAAAAATAAAATCTTTACAAATAGTACTAATAGCAATGCGGTAGAACTAGAAGAGGTTCTAGAGACACAAATTACTCAGGGCGAATTGGTTGAAACTGATGTTGCGGTAGAGCTTCAAGAACCTCAGCCGCTCCGGAGATCTAGTAGAACTTCTCGTCCACCAGAGAGATACTATGGGTTTCTCATTGATGGTGATAGAGAAGATTGCATCATGGATGATGATGACCCTACTAGTTTTCAGCAAGCTATCACGAGTGGTGACTCAGTGAAGTGGTTGGAAGCCATGAGATCCAAAATGGAGTCCATGTACACCAACAAAGTATGGACTTTGGACGTTGCACCTCCTGGGATAAAACCCGTTGGGTGCAAATGGATCTTTAATAGAAAGATTGGTGTAGATGGACAGGTAGAGATCTTTAAAGCAAGGCTTGTAGCGAAAGGTTTTCGTCAAAGACCAGTATTGGACTATGATGAAACTTTCTGTCTAGAAGCAATGCTTAAATCCATTCGAATCATACTTGCTATTGCTGCTCACTACGACTATGAAATCTGGAAGATGGACGTTAAAACTGCATTTATAAATGGTGATTTAGAAGAATGTATTTTTATGGATCAGCCAGAGGGCTTCATTGACAGTGGGAGCAGCAGGAAAGCATGTAGGTTGCTTAAATACATTTATGGATTAAAGCAGGCCTCTCGGAGTCGGAACATCTTCTTTGATGATACAATCAAAGAGTTTGATTTTATCAAAAATATAGATGAACCATGCATTTATAAGAAGATTGTAGGGAGTACTGTCACATTCCACGTATTGTACGTGGATGACATTCTCTTGATATGAAATGATATTCCTATTCTACAATCGGTCAAACTATTCTTATCACAAAGGTTCTCCATGAAGGACCTGGGTGATGCCTCGTGCATTTTGGGCATAAGGATCTATAGAGATAGATCCAAGAGGTTATTGGGATTGTCCCAATCAAAGTACATTGACACCATCCTAAAAAGGTTTAGTATGGAAGATTCCAAGCGTGGTGCCTTGCCCGCTTTCCATGGAATCACTCTCTCTAATGACTTCTGTCTGAAGACTGATGAAGAGAGAGCTCGCATGAGCATTATACCCTACGCTTCAGCCGTAGGATCTATAATATATGCGATGTTATGTACTCGCCCTGATGTAGCTTATGCATTAGCTGTAGTAAGCAGGTATCAATCAAACCCAGGAGAGAAACATTGGATAGCAGTGAAGAACATTCTTAAGTACTTACGAAGGACTAAAGAATTGTTCTTGGTGTATGGTAATGGGGATATCCAAATGGAGGCCTTTACCGATTCCAGCTTCCAAAGTGATAAGGATGACAGCAAATCTATCTCAGGGTTTGTATTTACCCTCAATGGAGGGGCGGTTAGTTAGAAGAGTTCCAAACAGGATACCGTTGCAGACTCAATGATGGAAGCTGAGTATATTGCTGCTAATGATGCTGCCAAGGAAGCCGTCTGGATGAGGAAGTTTGTCGCAGAACTAGGAGTAGTTCCAACCATTGTTGATCCAATACCATTGTATTGTGATAATAATGGGGCAATGGCGTTAGCCAAAGAACCAAGGTCTTATCAAAAATCCAGACACATCCTCAGGCGATATCATTTGATCCGGGAGATTGTAGATCGCCAAGAGATCGAGATTCGGAGAGTTGATACAAAGAATAACACAGCGGATCCACTCACCAAGGCCCTTCCACAGCCGCAGCATGAGCGACTTTTTGAGATGTTAGGTATGAGATACGCCAATAATTGGTCTTAGTGCAAGTGGGAGATTGTTGGATATATGTATGCCCTAGAAGCCTTTATATATATAGTGGATGCTTGGACACGTATATATATAGATTGCTTTCTTTCTCGACATGATAGTTTGCTATCTGGTTTACTTTATCTGACATGTTGATTTGATTATGCTTTTATTCATTTGCACATGTTGATACAGCCCACAAGATATTTTCTTGACTACTGTGACTATGATGCGGATCATACTAGTAGGGCATGTGTAGTTTATAAGCATATCCTTGAACTGTTCCTAGTCGTAGGTGTATCGAGATAGGGCATCGATATTCCAGAGTTGACTAGCGTATACCATTCTTGTCCCATGTGATGGGCGATAGATGATCCCATATCTATCTGGTGTGCTGACACCAAAGAATGTATACGAGTGCTCAGTGGAGACTGGTCTAGGGCGTATATATATATTCAGAACCCAGGCTTGACCTTACTTAACTTAGACTTGGCCGAGAAGGTATTAGACCCGAACTTTCGTCGCGTAGGTTGACTTTGGTTGATGGAGTAGGTGACTTAAGTAAATTGACGTACCGTGTATATGTTCCGCGACATACTTATGATACACTACTCCGCTTAAAGAAGCCTTAGGATGTACATTTCTTTTGCACCGTATTCTATTCGTTCCTTTGATCTATCCTCATCGATGTCAGATTGTGGTTTCTGTTACCACGGTTACACGAGTAGAGAGAGTTGCGGCTAGAGTTGCGGTCAGCATGAGCTCGTCATGGACGAGTACTGACCAGGATGTTTTCCAATGACATGAGCATTTCGATATATCGTTTTACTATATTTTTTCGTTGACGCGAGCGTTTGATATCTACACCAGATGACCGGGCCACCACTAGAGGCCAGCCAGAATGTGATGACTGTTAATGCACCATTTATTCTTGATGATTGAGGCATTGTCTATCGTGCGGAAGGATGAGCCAGCTGTTGATGCGACTGACAATATGTCTCCCTAAATGTTTGAAGCTATTGTAGCACTAGTTTGTACTTAGGGATATGATAGATGATCGCTAGTCACCTATGGAGGAATGACTAGGACAAGTGGTTCGTTTGGATACCCCGATGCGAGATCACTGGATTTGCTAGCTTTAGCTAGAAGAAGACCTCATATAGGCGCGTTGCACTTGACATATATTTTTGTGCACACCCGTTGCACTTAATTTTGTTCATGTGCATATTCGTGGCACCTGTATTTGGTTTTGATTTCCGTGCGCATCAGACGCACGTGGTATTTTCGTATGCTGTATTGAGATTGATTTTATTTTGAGCATTATGTTTTACGACATGTATTATATGGTATAGTAACTGAGAAGGACTAGTCCGAGGAAAGTACCTGAAATATATTTTACATGCATCGATATTTACGGAAGGGATTTCCAAAAATGAGCTATAGCCTAAATATTTTCTTACGTGTCCATGATGACAAGAAACCTTATGAAAGGAAAGCCCTCCCTAAGGTTATTTTCAAAAGGCGGAAAGTGTATGTTTATCAAAAGATATATATATATATATATATATATATATATATATATGTATAGCTATTTTTCCTCATAATGAACGTCCGCTAATTATGCCGTGATACACGCATTGCTCGACGATTTGAAAAAAAAAGTTTGCATGCATTTCTATTCGGATGTTTTGATGATTTTACAATGATGCGCACTATATACATGTTATAGTTTTGATTATATCATGATGGGTTTTCGCATTGAATTTTGACACTCGTACTGGCGCCATAACTCCAATGATTGCGTACTGCTTGACAGAGTTTTGATGTTGAGTTTACACTCATTTTTCATGCGCATGCATTGCGCTAAGATTTGTATTATGCATTCCTGATACTTGGAGCCCTGATGATTTGATTATTTTGATGAAATGTTTTAGTATTTGGGGGGTTTAAATTTAAATTCGTGGACCAAATTTGTTTAAGAGGGGAAGATTGTAGCATTTTAGAAAATAAAATATTATTTTTGGAATTTTAATAATCGAAGTAATAAATATTATGAATATTTTAAAGTATGGAGATTAGTTTTAAATGATATGGTATAACTATATACCGATAATTCGGGAGATGTTTGAAATTCTACATGATTATTGATTTTGAGGGTATTAAGTCTATGTGGATATTTTATAATTGATTACATACAATTTTATGGATAAACTTAATTAATAATTACTAATTATGCATTAAGTTTGATTATGCATGTGACATGCACCATGTCATATTGCTAACACTTGTTACATTTTTGGAAACACGGCTTAAATCCTTCATTGTGCATGGTTTTGTATTTTGTTATATTCAAAAAAAAATGAAAAGAAAAAGAAAATGAGAGTTATGGTGACATGGTGGCATGGTGGAGGTATGGGCATGGCATGGGAGAATGAGAGACAGAGGGAGAGGGGACTTCATTCTACCATGGCTCTTATTCTTCATCTTCATTCTCTTCATTCTTTCTCCTCCTCCTTCAACTCCCTCCATCTCCACTACCACCCCTCAAACACCTCCAAAACCACCACTAAACTCCTTAACCTCTTCACAAATAATGATCTGTAGCTCACTACAAGCATGGTGGTGGAAGCAAGTTAAGATTTTGAGCACTAGGGGCAACTCAAGAAAATTCTTTAGTTGCCAAATGAGATATTTCCTTCACCATTAGTTTAGTAATTGAGTTTGTTTAGCTTCTATTTTAGTTTAGAATTGATTAAGTAAGCTTTAGTAATCTTGGAAAATTCCAAGATGAGGATTTGAGGATTTCAATGAGTTGTGATGGTGCTATTGAGTGTCATTGGTGACTATAACCCATCTAGTGTTAAAAATCCTGGACCAAGTGAATTTTAAAACACCAAGACATGAACCTAGAAACTTTCCGTGTCAGTTTTGTGATATTTTTGAGGTGTACAGGGAATCTGGAGCAATCCAGGACCTTTATAAAAAAATTAAACATATACATTAACCTAGTTAGCCCAATAGGAGACTACCATGAGAAGAGAAGACCAACTTTCAAAAATTGGGCCGGCGGGGGCGGTTACTGTAGCACATTTGGCCGGCCAGATTTTGGCTGTTGATGTTGGGTTTTCGCCTGTAGCTTATACTCTTCATAACATAGCCACTGTATTTTTTGTTTTGCTCCAGATCACCAGAGAAAAAATCTGGGAGCGTTTGAGTTAATAATAGCAATGGTTTTCCGATTTCTAAAACATGGATTTTGGCATTTAATTGTGTATTTGGTCGTTGGATGTTTGTACGTCAACGATGAGGGTTCTATGATTGTTTTTGCATTCGTAGGCTATAGGTGTTAACCTATGGGCACTTCGCGTGTCGTGTCGGTTTTTGCATTAGATTTTGATGCGATACGATATGTTTTGTGATATGTAGGTACTTCGCATGGACTTAAGGATGCCAAGGGAAAACAAGCGTCATCGACTTCGGCAAGCGAAGATCAAGGTGAGTAGATGTATATCTACGGGGAAAGTCGGATGGATGGCGTATAGCACCCCCGCAACCGTAGAATAGGGTATTTCTATATTTGTAAGTTTGGATGTGTTATTTTGATACTTAGTAAATATTGTATTTGGAAGAACATAGGTTAGATTAGGTTGATCTAGGGAGACCTATCCATAGGACGATTTACCTTGATGGTGAATCACGGGTTATATGTAGTCTCGCACACACACGCGCACACACACATACATTTGGTTTCTTGTATGTATATGTGGATATATATATATATATGTGTGTGTGTGTGTGTGTGTATGTGAGTGTGTATATATATATATGTATATATATATATATACATGGATGATGAGAATAACACGTAATATGAGGTGATGAGTCGATATGATCGGACATAATACCGTGAGATATTGATAAGTGATTGAACCATGATATGACATATGATATGATATTATAATGGATCGTTGGGCGATGTGTATTCATACAGACGATAATATGTGTTGATGCTATTGGAATGTACTAGACTTTGGAACAGTACCCCTAATCTTGATATTGTACGATAATGATACCATATGATTAATGATGTTTATATGATATTTGACTGTACCCCTGATTTTTGGGATGCCGTACGATGGATTTTACCGTACGGGGTATATATAAGACGATTGATCCGCACTCTTGACTCGAGGATGCCGTACTATATATTATATAGTACGTGACGTTATGAGGCTGGATCGCCGACTACTAGCTATATCGACTCGGTTTATATACATAGATTTTATTCTCCTTCCGGCTAGTTTCTCAGATAGCCTCTTAGTTGTTTAGGTAAATGCTAGACTAGGCTCGAGTCATACCTATTTTCAAACTAACGAACCGTGAGTGATTTTAAAGACAGCCGAAGGATACTACGGATTTGTTTCCAAGGACGTATCTTTTCTCAAAACCCTATAGCCCCTACTTTTCTTAAAACCACGATTTGTACCATTTCAAAAACACTAAAACCATATGACTCGTACGTAGATAGATATATTCTATAAGGTTACTTTTACAATTCATCTTTCTGTTTTATTTATGTTGTTCTCATCGCATTGCATATTTATTACATATGTTTTCTTTGTCTATTATGAACCCTGTCTGTTAGGGCACCAGCACCCTTACCGATGATGCGTATGTTCCACATACACTTGCTTGCCGGCTCACACACATCATCATCGGTAATTGCCATGTTACGTACACTTTGGAAAACATTACTTTATTGGTATAAGCTGCTAGCTGGTAGTTTCAACATATTATTAGTATGCTTGCTCTCATGTGCTAATTTAGATATTGTATTCCTTGCGTAGATACCCCATGAAATTGATATATTCATTTTGTTATGCAATATTGTGGGCTTTATTCCAATATTCACTGCTTTTTGACTATCGATTTTGGGATTTCGGACTTTCTACGAGATTTCTGGATTTGAAGGAAAACCGCAAGACTTTCATAAACTCATTATCATTTTAAAAATGCAAGTTGCGGTTTTCTCGTAATATGATGTGTATGGCGTCCACCATGTGTTTTCTCGGTTCTTATGCTGTATCATATACCCGATTTGAGGAGGAGGATGCACCGTCTGCGGGTACATGGTGGACCCGGTGAGGTATCCCGGGGCAAGATGGACGTATTGAGAAGGCGTTGAGCCCGGCAGGGGAGTATTACCTACCGGTGATAGTTGACGCGGCGGATATCTAGAGGATACCGACCGTAGTCGTGAGATTGGATGATATGGGCCGATCCAGACAGACGGAGCCTGGGATTTGAGGATTTTGTGTCGATGTTGACACGGATTTCTGTCGATTTTAGTGATGATACTCCAGTTTTTATACAAAGATCTTACTGAGATAAGAATACAGCTTTCTCGTACAGACATATTCTGATTTTATTCTTGATGCTTTCATACATCATATATTTGGCATGTTGCTACTTGAGGCACCAACACGAGTATTTGGTACCACACTTATGCTAGATGATTTTTCCTTGCCGCTGCTAGATGTTTCAGTGTTATAATTAAGCATGTTACTGTATGACCTAGGAGATCGTCAAACATGCGATTTCTACTTGGTGATGTCTTCTACTCACGAGTTGGCAACTCACCCCGTTGTGCCACAGTTTTTTGCAGGTTTAGCCATACAGGTTCCTTAGCGGCTTGCTGGCACTTCACTTTCTTTCGAGTGATTGCTGGATAGGTCGGATACTTTGCTTCGTGACCACCAGTTTATATTTGTATATTTATTTCTGTTGTATCTAGTAATCTCCATCAACCAGACTTGTATATTTGATAGAGTTAGATGACCACGGTTTGTATATTCTTTCGGCTTTAGACTCGCGCTCGTGGATTATTGCTTCTGGTAGTTTGATGATGTTTAGTTTTCTTGTTTTCTTTCTGGTTTTGGATCCTCGCCTTTGGCGTTGTATATTTGCATTACTTGCGTGGTTGTTTCCGCCAATTTGGCGAAGAGCTATCTCCTGTTTGGGAATTCCTTTTTATTATTGCTTATGATTATTCTTGTTTTATACCCATTTGGGGCCAGTTTTTACAAGGGAAACTCTACCAAAATTTTTGGAAAAACTTGTTGCTTTTAAAATGTTTAATACGACTGTAATTTGTTAAAATCACTTTCTTTAAAACAGGTTTTCCTTCACTCTATTTCTTAAACGGTTTAGATTTCTGGGCTTTTGGCTTACTTGAATTAGGTGTGGTCCTATAGACTTCACATGATTCTAGTGCCAGTCACGTGCCTTTCCGGGTCGTGACAGGTTTCATGATGTTTCGAGTGTCGATGTTGGACACTCAGGTTTCATGATGTGACGGATATGAGGGCCAATCAATGTGACGGGGTCTGAGATATTGGGATTTGGGGTGTCGTTGAAGGACATCGGTTTTCCATGATGATGATTCATACATGAGTTTTTATGTGTTATCCCATACTCAGGATTTATTAGACATGCATTGTTTCATGTTGTTGTTGTACCCTGGTGGTGTACCTTGATCATGATTTTACTGCATATCCGTATTGTTATATTTATGCCATAAGATTGCATATTTCAGATTATCGCTTTCCATGCATACTTGCGATTATCTATATGATGTTATTTACTATTCACAAGTGTGCAACTCACCCACGTTGTGCCACCGTGTTTTGCAGGCTTGACCCTCAGTATAGTTGCGGCAGGGCTTCTCATTTCATTTACTTCTGCGGATAACCCTGCTGTTGGTCGTGATTTTGTATAGGTGGGTGGTTTTATGGGTATCCGTATGATCTCATTATATATCTTATTGTATCTAGTACTCTCCATCCACCACTTTCATGTATATTGACTTAGAGACGAGTTTGTGAGGATCGGTATTGTATTATTTGTGCCTCTGGGTGTCGAGCTCGTTTGAGCCGGCTAGTTTATTTATGTTGTGATGTGGTTTCACTTCTTTATTGCTTATTCCTTCGCTATGGCGTCATATATATATATATAAACTTGTTGTGGTTGTGTTCCGCCTTTTGTTGTGAGTTGCTCCCGTTTGGGATGCTTTATATTATTCTATGCTTGTACCCGTTTGGGGCTAGTTTTTACAAAGGAGATGCTGCCGAAATTTTCAAGAAAATAAATTAAGTTGACATTCTATTACTTAAGATTTTCAAATGTTTTAGCAAATTTTTTAAATGTTTTATCTTTCTATCTTTTAAGGTTTTGATTTCTGGGTTGTCGGCTTACTTGAGTTACGTTACGCCTTTAGACGTTACGTGATTTAAGTGCCGGTCGCGTTCCTAAATTGGGTCGTGACAAAGTTGGCATCAGAGCGCTAGGTTTTACCTTTCGGAGTATAGGACGACCTTGGTATGATAGAGTGGGTAGCTTAAGCAGAGTGGCGTAGCGTTTGTATGTTTCGCGGCATACCTACGATACGGTACTCCGCCTAAGTGACCTTAGGACATATTGCTTGAATTCCTTCCTTGATTATATATATCCTTCTGATTCAATTTCTTTGTTCTTATCGAATCCTATTTCCTTATTCTAGTCACTATGCCGCCAAAGACTACGAGGGCGCAGAGAGCTGCTGCGAGAGCCGAGGTCAGGGCAGGATCGTCTGAGACGAGGACTGACCAGGGCGGTACGCCTATTTTACAGGAGCAGATTGATCCACCTTCTCCGGATCGTGATTCACCTTCTCCGGATTGTATTACTAGGATAGAGGCCGGTATGCAGGATTTGCGCCAGATGATGGGATCGTTGGTCGAGGCCAGTCAGGCCCAGAGATCAGATGTTGTTCCACCTATTACGGGGACCGTCTTAGTACCTACTGTTCAGACAGTCGTACCTACCGCTGCGAAGGTTATCACCGTATCCTTATCGGAGTTCATGAGGCTGAAGCCTCCGGTTTTCACAGGCACCGACACAGCTGAGGATCCACAGTCGTTCATTGATCGGATGGCTAGGATCTGTCGATCGTTGAGATGCTCCGACGCGAGATGGGTGGAGTTCGCTAGTTTCCGTCTGGAGGGTCTTGCCCTGACTTGGTGCGAGTCTTTAGAGAGAAGGAGAGCCGCAGATATTATTCCAATGACCTGGGTTGAGTTTACGATAGTGTTTCTTGCTCGATTCCTTCCTCTGAGCGTTAGATATGCTCGAGCTCGTAGATTTGATTCGTTGTGCCAGACTCCGGTTAGGACATTGGCGGAGTATGACATTCAGTTTACCAAGCTATCGGTATATGCTCCTTATTTGGTAGATACTGAAGAGAGGTGGGTCAAGAGATTTGTACGAGGCCTGATTACCCAGTTGTTCCTCTCCAACGGCGTCCAGTTTTTCGATACATATGCAGCCGCAGTAGACGTAGCCCTTCTGGTAGAGGAGCGTATTTCTGAGGCATCGGTCATTCCGGAACCGAAGTTTTTTCGCACTGACGTATCAGCTCAGAGGCAGTTTAGTAAAGGCCGCGGCGGATTCACTATAGGCCATGCGGGTAGCTGGAGCGTGAGGCGAGGCCGGTTATATAGCTCTTACCCACAGGGTCAGCAGTCGTCACCTGGATGTTTTGGGTGTGGGAGTCCACATCATCATTAGAGATTGTACTAAGGTACGCCAGGGTGAGGCAGTTGTTCTACATGTTACCTTACCACCTTCTCCACCTCAGAGAGTGTTGCCTCTTACGCCTGTTGTTGCTCCGCGTCAGACTTATGCTCAGAGAGGTCGTGGTCGCAGAGGTTTTATTCAGAGAGGACGGGGTATCATAGACGGAGGACAGCCACTTTCCGGTTGAGGGCAGGCTCGGGTATTTGCTTTGACTCGTCAGGACGCGTAGGCGTCGAATGCAATCGTGTGATGTACTCTTTCTGTATGTTCTTTTGATGCACACGTTTTATTTGATCCGGGATCTACGCACTCGTATGTTTCCATACACTTCGTGCCGAGGTTGGGTCGAGAGTCGTCTTCGCTAGATCAGCCTCTTGTCATGATTACTCCTGTTGGAGAGTGTTTTGATGCGCGAGTTTCACGACCCGAAATAGCACGTGACTGGTACTTGATCATGTGAAGTCAATAGGACCCTTCCTAATTCAAGTAAGCCAAAAGCCCAAAAATCTAAACCATTTAAAAAGAGAGTGAAGGAAAACTTATTTTAAAGTAAGTGGTTTTAACAAAATAAGTGGCATTAAACATTTAAAAGCAACATCATATTTTCCCGAAAAATTCGGCAGAGTCTCCTTTCTAAATACTGGCCCTAAACGGGTACAACACATGAAATACATATAATAATGAATAAAGGCATCCCCAAGCGGGAGCTAGCTCTTCGCCAAATAGGCGGAAACAACCACGCAAGTAATATAAATACAACGCCGTAGGGCGAGGATCAAAACTCAGAAAGAAACCAACATCCTCAAGAAAACCAAATAAGAATCATAATAATACAAGCGCACGATCTAAGGTCGAAAGAATAACAACTGGTTTTCTAAGTCATATCAAATAATAAAAGTCCGGTTGATGGAGTTTACTAGATACAACAGAATATAAATAAGGTACAATGGTGGTCACGATGCAAGTGAACCCACCTACCAAAGCAATCATCCAGAAGGAAACAGTGTACCAGCAAGCCGCAACGAAACCTGTATGGCAAAACCTGCAAGAAACTGTGGCACAACGGGGTTTAGTTGCCAACTCGTGAGTAGAAAACATCATCGAGAAGAAATCGCATGTATGACTCTCCTAGGTCATAGAAAAAAATACACAATACTGCTACAAGGGTAACAGTGTAATATAAGTGTGATATCAAAGTACTCGTGTCTGTGCCAAGAATAATAATAATATCGATGCGTGACATGTAATAATGTAGCATCCAACGTGTGTCCAACAACGACACCCAAATCATGATAAAAACTGAGTGCCCAGCATCGACACACAAAACATCATGAAGTCCGTGTCCAACAGCGACACATAATACTCAAATCTCGGGCTCCGCATGAACAGGATCGGTCCATGGGCTCCGCATGATCAGGATCGTCCCATAACTCCAAACGGTATCCTCCGGATATCCGTCGAGTTTCCATACAATCACCGGTCGGTAGTGCTCCCCTGCCGGGCTCAACGCCTTTCTATACGATACTCTTGCCCCGGGGCACCGCACCGGGTCCACCATGCACCCGCAGACGGTCCATCCCCCTACTTTGAATCGGGTGTATGATACTGCTTAAGGACCGAGAAAACCCATGGTGGACATCACAATATCATATCATGAGAAAACCACAAATTTCTATTTTTAGAAATGATAATGAGTTTATAAATCCTTGCGGTGTCTCTAAATCCAGAAATCTCATGGAAAATCCGAATCCCATAATCAAGAGTAATAAACAGTGAATCACCGCCATAAAGCCCCATAATATTGCATGTCAGAATGAATGTATAAAGCCATGAAATACCTAAGTAATGCAATATCTAAACTAGCACATGAAAGCAAGCATACTAGTACTATGTTGCAACTACCAGCTAGCAATTTATACTAATGAAGTAATGTTTTCTAATGTGTACGTGACATGGAAATTACCGATGATGATGTGTGTGAGCCGGCAAGCAAGTGTTCGTAGACATACGCATCATCGGTAACGGTGCTGGTGTCCTGACAACATGGGTTCATAATAATTAAGGAAAACACATATACAAGCATGCAATACGATAAGAACAACATGAATTTACCGGATAATGAATAGTAAACGCAATATTTAAGAGTATACATTTATATTTACGAGTCATACGGTTTTGGCATTTGGAATAGCACGAATCGTGGTTTTTAGAAAACAGGGGCTACGGTCTTTTTAAGAAAAGGTATGTCCTTTGAAAAATCTGTAATATCCATCGGATTGTCTTTTGAAAATACTCACGATTCTTTAGTTTTGAAAATATGTATGACTCGAGCACAGTCTAACATCTACCAAGTAAACTACAGGACGAAGCTAAGAGATTAATCGAAAGGTTAAGGAAATCCACCCAAGTACGAGTCGATATATCTAGTAGTCGGTGATCACGCCATAATAGTGTCGCGTACGACAAAATATATAATACGACATCCTCGAGTCAAGAGTGCGGATCAATCATCATATTTATACATCGTACGGTAAAAATCCATCGTACGGCATCCCAAATCGGGGTACGGGTCAAATATCACATATACCTCATTATTTATCTGGTATCATTGTAATCATATCCTGAATTAGAGGTACCTTTCTAAGTCTAGAACATACCAATATAATCAAATATATATCCGCATGTGAATGAAACACATCGCCCATCGATCCACTATAATATCATGTCGTATATTATAACCCAACCCAAATCACATAACCGATCTCACGGCATCATGCCCGATCATATCGACTCACCTCCAAGTATCATATACTATCCTCAACATCCGTGTATACATATATGTATATATATATATGTATATATATATATATATATGTATATATATATATACACACACACCAACGCATTCATATATATATATATATATATATTTACATATAAACATATACACACCACACATATCACGTGTGTGTGTGACAACCTTAACTCTAATGTTTCGCAACTAAGAAACTAAACTAACAACACTATCATCCAAAATACGCTAAACTAACCCATGATCTCTTAAAGCCGTTCTTTAAAATTATACACGTCTCACGATACACACATATATATAACATATACTTGCTACACTACGAAACTACTGGGGTGCTATACGCTATCCATCCGACTTCCTCGGTAGATATACATCTACTCACCTTGATCCTCGCTTGCCGAAGTCGATGACCCCACGCTCATCCTTGTTGTTCAAAGTCCACATGAGGGTGCCTACATATACAAACAAATAGTATCATAAACCGAAATCGCGCACGAAAACCAAAACGGCACACGTATCACACATAGGTTAAAACATATGGTCTACACATGCAAAAGAACCAAAGAACACCCGATATAGACGTACAAACATCAAGCGACCGAGAAAAAACACAATATCAAAAGTTCAAGTCATTAAAAGTCACCAAATCCAAACAACAACTCATGAAAATGGTCCCAGATTTTGGTTCAGGTAAACTTAAGCTAAACTAGCAGTACAATGGGGTTGTATAGGGGGTATGTGAGCTACAGACCAAACCTAGACACCAATGCCCACCATGAGGCCGGCCACATTCACACAAAATCCGGCCAGCTCGACCAAAGGGAGGAGTTGGGGTTTCGTCTTCTCAGGGTGGTCCATCTAGGTCTCTGGGGTTGCTAGTTTTTCTTGTTAAGGTCTCGATTCACTCAAGATATCCTGTAGTCCTAAAAATCTCACAAAACCGACATTGAAATATCTAAATCCAATTGCATGGTCTAGGCTCTGTTTGATCTGCTTTTTAACTCAAAGGAGGGGTTTAAGGTCACTTCTAAACCTCAAATGCACCACCATAACTCAAGAATCCCTTAACTTCATCTAGAAATTTTCAAACCTCACTAAACCTCACTTAACCACTTCTAAACTAATATAGATTCTAAAGGAAAAGAATTACTACTCTAATAGTGAAGGAAATACCTCATTTGGCAACTCAAGAAATTCTTGAGTTGCCCCAAGTGCTCAAAATCCTATCTTGCTTAGTCCCTCATGCTTGTAGTGAGCTTGTGCACATTTTTTGTGAAGAGAACAAGGTGCTTTGAGGTGGAAATGGGGGTGTTATGAGGAGGTAGAGGTGGTGGAGGGAGAGGGCAGCCATGGATGAGGGGAAGAGAAAATGATGAAGATGATGAAGATAGAATAATGAGCCATGGTCAATGACCCCTCACCCTCTCTCTCTTGCCCATACCTCTTTCTTTATTCTTTTCTTTTCTTTTTTCTTTGATTTATCTTTTCTTTTCAAATTAAAACAATAAAAATCCAAGTAATAAAAGAATGAAGCATGGTTTTTCAACAATCAACAAAATGTAACAAGTATTATGCAACATATCATGTTGCATGTCATGCACATATCATACTTAAAGAAAAATTAGTAAACACCAATCGAGTTTAGTACTAATCCGTACACAATTAATTGTATACTAAATTGTAAAATCCTCAATCTTCATACATTCTTTTAAAAATCGATATTTAGTATAATTTTCCAAATATTTCCCAATTTATCGGTATATAATCATATCGTAACATTAAAACTAATCTCCACCATTAAAATATTCATAATATTTATTATTTTAATTATTTAACTTCCCAAAAATAATATTTTATTTTTCTGAAATGTTACAGTCTTCCCCCCTTAAATAAATTCGGTCCCCGAATTTAAATTAAAACTCCCCCAAATTCTAAAACATTTCAGCAAAATGATATGTTTTATGTATGTATGATTTCGGAGAGTTGATATAAAGAATAACACAGCGGATCCACTCACCAAGGCCCTTCCACAGCCGCAGCATGAGCGACTTTTTGAGATGTTAGGTATGAGATACGCCAATAATTGGTCTTAGTGCAAGTGGGAGATTGTTGGATATATGTATGCCCTAGAATCCTTTATATGTATAGTGGATGCTTGGACATGTATATATATAGATTAGTTTCTTGCTCGACAAGATAGTTTGCTATCTAGTTTACTTTATCTGACATGTTGATTTGATTATGCTTTTATTCATTTGCACATGTTGATGGGCGATAGATGATCCCATTCTCGCCCATCACATTTCAGCAAAATGATATGTCCCCGAATTTAAATTAAAACACCCCCAAATTCTAAAACATTTCAGCAAAATGATCAAGTCGTCGGGGCTCCGAAATCATACATACATAAAACATATCGTAGCGCAATACATGCGCATGAAAAACGAGTATATAATTCAAATCAAAACTCCGTCAAGTATCACGCAATCATCGGAGTTATGGTGAAGATACCAATGTCAAGTCCAGTACGAAAACCAACATGATATACATCAAAACTATAATATGTACATAGTATGCATCGTTGTAAACTCGTCAAAACATCTGAACAGAAATGCATGCCAAACCCTTTTCAAATCACTGTGCAATGCGCGTATCATGGCACAAGTAGCGGACGTTTATTTTAAGAAAATAACTATAACTATATATATATATATCCTTTGTTTAACATACACGTCCCGCCGTTTTGAAAATAATTTAGAAGGGTTTCCTTTGTAAAATGTTTCGTGTCATCTCGGACACGTAGGTAAATACTGAGACTATAGTTCCTTTTTGGAAATCCCTTCGATAACTATCAATGCATGCAAAAACATATTCAGGTACTGTCCTCTGACTAGTCATGCTCAGTTACTATACCAAATAGTAAGTATCATAAAACATACCGCTCCAAAAGAATCCAATCCCAAAATGTGTATAAGAATGCCACGTGCGTCTGGTGCGCACAGAAATCGAATTCAATGAATGTGCCATATATGTGCATAGAAACAAAATCTAAGTGCAACGGGTGTGAACGAAAACACCTGTTAAGAGCAACGAGTGTGCCTAACAACAATATCAGGTGCATCTGATATGCACGAAGAATCTCGATTTAGTGCATCTGGTATGCACCAAAATTGCATCAAGCGCGCCACGTATGGGCAAGAATCCAAATCAAGTGCACAAGGTGCACGAAAACAAATATAGAATACCAAAATAGAAATCGATGGTATACAACATATCTCAATCCAAATCAAGTATATCGTGGTATATAATCCTACAACCACGTGCACCAGCGTGCACAAAATCAAATCCAAGTACTAAAAGTGCATGAAAACTACACCGAAGGCACAAGTCAAATCACATATGTGCTATAGGCATGAATCAAATCAACCATCTGAATGACATCAAATCAAAATCGAGTGCAACTGTGGTGCACGAAAACTCAATCATGCAGATAGATCGCCCAAAAATACCGAAATCCAAAATGATGGATACATGATATTCGAATCACCAAATCACAAATCGTAATACTATCGTCGATACGTCCTTCCTTCAAAGTCAAGAAGGTGTCGGTGCATCCAAAGCTAGCAGAGCAAGATATCTACTTGCCTCATGTTAATGGTCTGGCGCCTTGTGCCCTTAGGCTCTCGTCTCTCACTGCGAATTTCCAGTTACATAACTCCTCGGCTTGACGGCCCAATATGGCAATGACGACGAAAACGGTTCTGCTCTGGCACATCCTCTAAAAATCTCTGGCCAACTATCATGGTCACTCATAACATGTCTCGTCGATGATACCGAACTCTGGTCAACTGGATGTGCGTAATACGACCGATCTTGTGTCTAAGTCTTCTCGTTTAGTATTCCAGAAGGATTCTATCGGGGTCTCTCCCAATCTCGTTTCTGCCGAACTGCCCGGAAGTTATCACCCTTTACTAAATCTATTTCTTATTCCGGAACAGCTGCATACTCATCACGACTTCTTCTAAAAGATATATCCGTATTCAACGCATCTGCTGTAAGTCCACGTTACCTGTCCCGGTTCTTTCGGGGTTGCGGAAACGGTGAAAAACGATTTTGAGGGTTATGGTAACATGGACTATAAAACCCGGATCTTTGCTAAACTACACACTAGCAACTAACAAGAGCTTTACCTACTCGGTTAGGGGGTTATACCTTAACTTGAACTCCTTCTCTTGGACTCTTTGTGGTGGTCGGATGGTTCTCTCCTCGTCGCCTTCCCTTGCCGAAGATGGATCCACCTGAGGGTCTCTACCTAGAGCTCTTTCCTCGAACTTGAGGTAGCTAAAGTATTCAGCTTGCTAGACCTTCAACCTTAGGATGAGTAGAGAGTGACTTTGGTGTTTTATCTCAAAGGAAATGGTTCTCAACTCATGAGAAGGATTTTCCTTGAGTTAGAGGAAGAGGAAAAGATGAGAGAGAATGAGAATGAGAGAATGAATGAGTTTTTGCAACCATAACAAAATATATGTGAATTAACAAATTAACAATATTAATCAAAAAGGAAAAAGGTGATGGTATGTTGAAATGACAATTATCATTTCACATTAAATGAGTTTTGCAAAGATCAAAAAGCATCTTTGCTTGAAATGATGATGGTCAACTTTTCAACCTTGGTCAACAAGTCCACCTTGGTCAAAAAGTCAACAACCCTAACCATAACCCAATTTCCTTTAATTAATTTTATTAATTGATATTTCACATATCCATTAGGGTTTGGTAAAAGACAACTGTCAACTGTGCATACACACCCGTACCAAAACCCTAATGAGAATTCTCTTCCTCTGCCTTAGTCAACTGTGCACACACACCCGCATTCGTGTTCCGAGGAACACGAATACAATGAGATAAAACTAACCCCAAAACATATACTAGGATCTGGCTCAAAACAGAGCCCGCTAGTAATGACTGTCCGGACACCAAACGTGAACAAGTGCGCGGATGTGAACGAACCCTGTCGCAAAACCATGCGACCTCTACTCTGTTTTGCCCAAAGGCGAATAACCCTCTGTGTGGGACTATAAAGACTCGACACTACACTGGCAGTGGGTTTAACCACAGACCGCAAGAGGCACTAGTTGTACGTAACAGTCTCCAGGTAGATGCCGATAAGAAGACTGATGAGGTGAACCCATCCGAACTCCTACTGAGCCTGTATGTGACAATCTCCGTACAGTCCGGTCTGTTCGTCTGAGAATATCGCATGGCGGGCCTAGGGGGGTGGTAAACATAAGTCCCCTAATAGCGGTACAAGTCGTGTCGGAGTGTAGCCCAGAACACCCTGAGATATCACTGGAAACCTACCAGTATATCTCGCTAGCCCTGGCAAGGGACTTTGTGTAATGGCCCTCCTAGACACTGCGCGATATCAAACCCCCAATACCGGGAGAGACGAATCCTATCTAACCATCACTTCCTCTAAGTGCTTCTGAACTGCACCCAACTACTACCTGTTTGCACGACTCCTTTGAGACAAACCAAGAAGCATACTACCATTTCGAGAAAGATTGTCTATACAACTATGAATATCCCAAGCTTCCATCAAGTAATATACATACTAGTATGATACAATAATGGCCTCTAGGGCATATACACTAACAATCTCCCACTTGCACTAAGGTCATATACTGGCGTATCGAAGACCTATCATCTCGATCAGCCGCTCGAACTGAGTCTTGGGTAAGGCCTTCGTGAGTGGATCTGCAGTGTTATCTTCTGAAGCAACCCTCCAAACCTCGATCTCCTGGTGATCCACGATCTCCCTGATCAGGTGATACCGCCTCAAGATGTGTCTGGATTTCTGATGGGACCTGGGTTCCTTCGCCAAAGCTATAGCCCCGTTGTTGTCGCAATACAGAGGTATTGGATCAACAATAGATGGAACCACCTGAAGTTCTTTCAAGAACTTCCTAATCCATACGGCTTCTTTTGCGGCATCAGATGCAGCGATATATTCCGCTTCCATTGTCGAGTCAGCAACGGTTTCCATTTTGGAACTCTTCCAACACATCGCCCTTCCATTGAGGGTAAAGATAAAACCCGACATGGACTTGGAATCATCCTTGTCACTCTGGAAGCTGGAGTCAGCAAAGGCCTCGATCTGGAGGTCTTTTCCGCCATACACCAAGAACATCTCCTTAGTCCTTCTTAGGTACTTGAGAATGTTCTTTACCGCTATCCAGTGCTTCTCCCCAGGGTTTGACTGATACCAGCTTACCACACTCAGTGCATAAGCAACATCTGGTCTGGTACACAACATCGCATATATTATAGAGCCTACCGCAGAAGCGTAGGGTATAATAGACATGCGATCCCTTTCCAAATCAGTCTTGGGAGACATCTCTTTGGAGAGGGTGATCCCGTGACAAGCCGGTAGATTACCGCGCTTGGAATCTTCCTTACTAAATCTTTTCAGTATGGTGTCGATGTACCTGGACTGTGAAAGTCCTAATATCCTCCTGGAACTATCACGATGGATCCGGATCACCAGAATGTAAGAGGCATCACCCAGGTCTTTCATGGATAAACTATGTGACAAGAACCCTTTGACAGATTGTAGCATAGGAATATCATTTCCTATTAAGAGAATGTCATCCACGTATAAAACGAGGAATACGACAGTTCGTGCTACAAATCTACTATAGATGCATGGTTCATCTGGATTTTTGATAAAGCCAAATTCTTTGACCGTCTCATCAAAACAGATGTTCCAACTCCGCGATGCCTGCTTTAGTCCATAAATGGACTTAAGCAACTTGCACACCTCTCCACTGCTCCCACTTTGAATGAAACCCTCTGGCTGGTCCATATAGACACACTCTTCTAAATTTCCATTTAGAAAAGAGGTCTTTACGTCCATCTGCCAAATTTCATAATCGTGGAAGGCAGCAATGGCAAGAAGGATCCGAATGGATTTCATCATAGCCACTGGAGAAAAAGTTTCGTCATAGTCCAAACCAGGTCTTTGACGAAAACCCTTTGCAACAAGTCTAGCCTTATAGGTCTCAACCTGTCCATCTACACCAATCTTCCTCTTGAAGATCCACTTGCATCCTACGGGTTTTACCCCATCTGGAGCAACGTACAAAATCCATACTTTGTTGGTGTACATGGACTCCATTTCGGTCCGCATTGCATCCAGCCATTTTACCGAGTCAACGCTCTGAATGGCCTGCTGGAAGCTAGTCGGCTCATCATAATCAATGATGCAATCCTCTCTATCCCCGTCTATGAGAAAACCGTAGTATATCTCTCGGGCGGATGAGACTGCCTACTACTCCTATGGATCGGCGCATGAATGTCTTGTTCTTTTGAACCCTCTGGTTCTACTAAGCTTTCAGTAATAGTCTGTGGTTCTGGAATTTCTTCCAGTTCTATTGCGCTCCCACTAGTTTCGTTTTCTAAGAACTGGTGTTCTAGAAAATGGGCATTACGAGAAACAAAGACCTTTTGTTCTTCTGCGTAATAGAAAAGATACCCCCTGGAGTTCTTTGGGTATCCCACAAACTTGCACTGTACTGAACGTGCCTCGAGTTTGTCCGCATGCTGCTTTTTGACAAAAGCTGGACATCCCCAAATCTTCAGATATTGAAAATAGGGTTTCTTCCCACTCCATATCTGATATGGTGTGGTAGGCACAGTCTTAGTTGGAACTCGGTTCAAAAGATATGCAGCTGATTCTAGTGCATATCCCCAGAATGATCGCGGTAACTCAGCGTTACTCATCATGGAACGCACCATATCCAATAGGGTTCGGTTCCGTCTCTCCGATACACCGTTATGTTGCGGAGTGTACGGAGGAGTAAGCCGAGTGAGAATTCCATTCTCTTTTAAGTAATCCAGGAACTCGGCACTTAAGTATTCACCACCTCGATCAGATCTTAGTGTCCTGATACTTTTGCCTGTTTGTTTTTCTACTTCATTCTTATATTCCTTGAATTTTTCAAAGGCTTCAGATTTATGCTTCATTAAGAAGACATGTCCGAACCTTGAAAAATCATCCGTAAAAGTTATGAAGTAAGAATAACCACTTCGCGCATGTGTAGACATTGGACCGCACACGTCACTGTGTACGAGCCCCAAGAGCTTGCTTGCTCTTACTCCGTGTCCAGTGAACGGAGTTTTTGTCATCTTTCCTTTGAGACAGGATTGACAAGTTGCATATGAATGATATTCGAACAGATCAAAATATCCTTCTGTATGTAACTCCGTCAACCTTCTCTCATTGATGTGACCCAGTCTACAATGCCATAAGAAAGCATGATTGATTTCTGGAGACTTTCTTTTGTGTGTATTCTGGACATTGAAAATCTGTGGTTGGTTTAATACGTATATACCATTGTTTAATGTATCTGACCCAATCAAAACTTGATTAAGGTGAATGTTCACAACATTACTTACAAATGCAAATTCATTATCTTCTTTAGATAATAAAGACACAGATATGATATTACAGGTTGCATTGGGTACAAAATAACAGTCACGAAAAACCAAAACATGTCCATCTGACATTCCCAGGTGATAGTCCCCCACGGACTCAGCATCCATGCCAACTCCGTTTGCAACTCTGAGGGTCATATCACCTGCCTTCAAAACCCTACGCCTTCTCAGTGCCTGCAAAGAATTACAGATATAAGATCCTGACCCGGTATCCAATACCCAGGAAGTAGAGTTTATTGAAAGACGGTTTTCAATAACATACACACCTGAAGCCGAAGCCGCAACTTGCTTCGGATCCTGGTTTCTGGCCTTCCAAGCCCTGCAATCCTTTTTCCAGTGTCCACTCTTGTGACAGTAAAAGTATTCTTCCTTTCCCACAAGCTTTCCCGCTACCTTTGTTGCCTTTCCCTTTCCCTTCGTATCCACTTTACTAACACCGCCCCTTTGTTTGGCGGGGGCTTTCTTCTTCCTTCCTTTGGCTTTCGTTTTGGACTTAAAAGAGGAAGATCCTCCTACAAACAAAGTGGATGTTTCCCTACCTTTCTGTAGGGTGCCCTCAGCACTCCTCAACATGTTCAGAAGTTCGGAAAGTTCAACCTCCTTTCCTTGTATGTTGAAGTTTAGGATAAACTGGGCGTAAGTGGAAGGAAGGGACTGGAGAATCAAGTCCGTATAGAGTCCATTCTCTAACGTGGTCCCAAGGTCCGCGAGCTCTTCAATGTTGCCAATCATCTTAAGCACGTGTTCCGCTACCGATGATCCGATGGCCAATCTCGCCGAAAACAACTTTTTAGAGACTTCGTATCTGGCGATACGGGATTGCTCTCCATACAGATCTTTTGTATGAAGAAATATGGATTCTAGGTCCATATTCTCGTGCCTCCTATGATGTTCATTATCAATAGAGGCAAGCACGAGGCACTTGGCCTTCGCGCAATCGATCTCCCATGTCTTACGGATTTTTATATCCGCGACACTGGAAGTGGGACCTGGGACAGGGGAGCTTTGGTGGTAAGGAGATACCCCAACTTGTCGTAAGTGATTGCCATTTTGACATTCCTGAGCCAATCTTTGTAGTTCGGCCCTGTCAGTATATTATTATCTAGTAATAACTTAAGTCCGGTCATGTCGATTGGTCACTGCAATTAGGAGAGAGAGAAGAAACACTTTAGCATGATGCTCTTGCAAGTTTAGAGTGGTTTTTAGTTTGTCTAAACATGATGGCTCCCACTGTCTCTCGAATCCCTCCTCAAACCATAAAGGAAGAATTAGTCGGGATCAATCTCACGGTACAATACTTGCTTAACCGTTCAGCCAGGCCAGTGTCGGTACATCGAGGGAGGCTTTCCAACGCTTTCGCGAAGTTCCTTAATTTAAGAACCTCTTTTCCCTGGGGGCATAGCCCCGCTAGCACCTTTCTAGACACCTACTAGGTTTATAGCATTGATCGTTAAGTGAGAAATTTCCCGAGGAGTAGCATATACTCACAGTAGGATCGGGATCCAAATATCATCGCGTGACAAAACTGAAGGAATCCTACCAGAATCATCACACTCCAAATGGTACGCAACGCTAGCAAGTTTCAGTATCTTTTGAAACTCCCGATGTGGATTTTTTCCCCATGCTCTTATGACCTTGGCGTAGGTCAAAATGTCATAAGTCACATGTCAAGTTCTACCCATCATTATCCAGGTTAATTTGAACCCACCCGTACATACCCTTGACGTAGGCCAAAATGGCAGTACGACTGTCTCAAACCAACGCATTCTATCTATGCAACAGATAAATATCCGGCAGCTACCAATCACTATGCCTTGGCGTAGGTCAAAATACATAGCTTGAATACTACCGAATATTTAACTGAAATGATAGAGGGCTACGAATGGTTTTGGCGAAACCGTGAACGTAGTGAACTTGATATAATCGATGGAACGAGATAGCTTTTAAAAGGAGTGGTTCAAGCTCCGCATTTAAAAGTTGGTTTTTGAAAAGAACCGAGTGGTTTTGAAAGTGTTCCAACGACTTTTACTTGGTTTATTTTCTTGCATTAATTTTAATGTGTCCCATCATTTAATCCTACCATTGCAGAAAACAACGAAAATATGACGTATGCTTATGCCATCCGCATTCGCCATGGGGCCCCGTCATCACCCGTTAGATTACTTAACTAACGACAGAGTGGGGGCTGGACTAGCGCGGATGCAAAACATAAGCAACACCTAAATAGATATCATATATAGATATATACACATTCGTCAGATGCAATGATAGCCATTCCACATCACTGATGAATACATTGGATATACTAGGAATCTGCATTCCGTTTGAGCCTGTAACGAAAAGCGGATTACACGGTCACGATGAATAGCCAATACCCCACCCTAGACCCCTACGGGGGCGGCAAACTACACGCCAAGTATCCGAAGCGAAGCAACCTCCCTCAACGACGTGAGTAGGCCACTCGGCACTTCGAGATACCCGGTAGTTCGTGCACCCCACCTTGGGTCTATCCTAGGAGCAAAAACAGTAAAAAGAAATTATACAATGGTGGCTACAACCTCATCCCGGATGTGCGGCCATACAAATAATATAACATCAGATTTACATATTACATGAATTGAAAGATAAAGAAAAAAATCTCATCTCACAACCCCCCGGCTATTCATCCGCGACAATCCAACTAATTCATATACATATACCATCAACATTACAGATCACAGATATGTATAACCCCCACTAATCGATGTATAGCGATTAGCATACGTTCAATACATATATAACATCACAGATATAACCCATTAGCCAAAGTCTACAGAAATCCGATCAAAATACGGATTTGTAACCACCCGAAAAACAAATTTGTTCTCTGGAAATTCTGGGCAGAAACAAACCATCCTAAAATCACAAAACACCAATATAAGAACACTGCAGGAAAACCGACCCACGGCCGACTCAACTCGGCCGCGGATCCGCGGCAAGAGCATGCTCTTGCCGCGGTTCCGCGGTGGGTTGGCCGAGTCACTGGATCGTTTTTCTTGGGTGTTCTGTAAAAACCCTGAGCCGATTTTTAGTACATGATTTATTATTTTTTGAGCAGAAATAAAAATCGGCAGAAAGTTGATATTTTTAACGTGTTTTGCGGTTTTTGTCCGATCGAAATTCTAGATACTTTGCTGACATGCTAGGGTGTGTTTAGCTAGGCTCTGATACCACTGTAAGTCCATGTTACCTGTCTCGGTTCTTTCGGAGTTGCGGAAACGATGAAAAACGATTTTGAGGGTTATGGTAACATGGACTATAAAACCCGGATCTTTGCTAAACTACACACTAGCAACTAACAAGAGCTTTACCTACTCGGTTAGGGGGTTATACCTTAACTTGAACTCCTTCTCTTTGACTCCTTGTGGTGGTCGGATGGTTCTCTCCTCGTCGCCTTCTCTTGCCGAAGATGGATCCACCTGAGGGTCTCTACCTTGAGCTCCTTCCTCGAACTTGAGGTAACTAAAGTATTCGGCTTGCTAGACCTTCAGCCATAGGATGAGTAGAGAGTGGCTTTGGTGTTTTATCTCAAAGGAAATGGTTCTCAACTCATGAGAAGGATTTTCCTTGAGCTAGAGGAAGAGGAAAAGATGAGAGAGAATGAGAATGAGAGAATGAATGAGTTTTTGCAACCATAACAAAATATATGTGAATTAACAAATTAACAATATTAATCAAAAAGGAAAAAGGTGATGGTATGTTGAAATGACCATTATCATTTCACATTAAATGAGTTTTGCAAAGATCAAAGAGCATCTTTGCTTGAAATGATGATGGTCAACTTTTCAACCTTGGTCAACAAGTCAACAACCCTAACCATAACCCAATTTCCTTTAATTAATATTATTCATTGATATTTCACATATTCATTAGGGTTTGGTAAAAGACAACCGTCAACTGTGCATACACACCCGTACCAAAACCCTAATGAGAATCCTCTTCCTCTGCCTCAGTCAACTGTGCATACACACCCGCATTCGTGTTCCGAGGAACACGAATACAATGAGATAAAACTAACCCCAAAACATATACTAGGATCTGGGTCAAACCAGAGCCCGCTAGTAATGACTGTCCGGACACCAAACATGCACAAGTGCGCGGATGTGAACGAACCCTGTCGAAAAACCATGCGACCTCTACTCTGTTTTGCCCAAAGGCGAATAACCCTCTGTGTGGGACTCTAAAGACTCGACACTACGCTCGCAGTTGGTTTAACCACAGACCGCAAGCGGCACTAGTTGTACGTAACGGTCTCCAGGTAGATGCCGATAAGAAGACTGATGAGGTGAACCCATCCGAACTCCTACTGAGCCTGTATGTGACAATCTCCGTACAGTCCGGTCTGTTCGTCTGAGAATATCGCATGGCGGGACTAGGGGGTGGTAAACGTCAGTCCCATAATAGCGGTACAAGTCGTGTCGGAGTGTAGCCCAGAACACCCTGAGATATCACAGGAAACCTACCAGTATATCTCGCTAGCCCTGGCCAGGGACTTTGTGTAATGGCTCTCCTATACACTGCGCGATATCAACCCCCAATACCGGGAGAGACGAATCCTATCTAACCGTCACTGCCTCCAAGTGCTTCGGGACTGCACCCAAGTACTACCTGTTTGCACGACTCCTTTAAGCCGTGGTAGGGTAGTAATCAAAGTACAGTGGGAACACAATCGAGGAAAAGTGACAGTGTCAAGTCAGCGGACTAAGCTGTACTCATGTCACCTGGGAACTGACAACTGACGATAGGTATAGTACCAACCAACAGTTCCCGACGAGTCCTGTCCAGTGTACTCGTAACCTAACGAGCACCCACATACTATCTCAAGTACGACGTACTGACGGCTGTGGGACAGACCGTCTCCCCTGCTGGGATGAGAAGCGCATACGCTAGTCTACTCCGGTGTATCGATGCCCCGTCTTGAAAATCCCACGACCAGGGACGTATATATAAGGATGTGATTGTAGATTACCCAGCCCCCACGAGTGTGACAGCCATCACAACGCTGGTAATCAAGCAAAGATCCTAAGGGCTCCACTAATGCGTATAGGTGATATACTAAAATAAACACATGTACACATTAAACGAGAGACAAACCAAGTAGCATACTACCATTTCGAGCAAGATTGTCTATACAACTGTGAATATCCCAAGCTTCCATCAAGTAATATACATACTAGTATGATACAATAATGGCCTCTAGGGCATATACACTAACATCTGCATGCGTATCCCATCCCTGATGTCAACGAGTGGAACGTCATCTCGTCAAAATCTTGTACGAACCTCTTACTTCACCTTTCTCTAATGTCGACTGATTCAGACTCGCATCTTCATAGCTGTATAAACTGCGCTACAACGGCTATACTCCTATCTAGAGTCTCTCTTCTGAAGTTACGGACTCGACAGCTCAGTATCCTGTAGTAGGCATCTTGCCAATTACCTTCTTGGAAACTCGTTCAAATTATCGGAGTGATGCGCTTATGCTTGTCCTCTCTCGATCGACTCACCACGTGCCTGTGTGAAGTCCTCTCTAGCAGAAATTAATTAATCTGATGACTTCGCATCCGGTATGCAAACGAACCACATGTCCTAGTCATTCATCCAAGGGTGACTAGCGATTTTCTATCTAATCCCTAAGTACAAACTCGTGCTGCAATAGTTTCAAACATCTGGGGCGATATTTTGTCAGTCGCAGCAGCAACTGGATCATTCGTCCGCACACTAAACAATGCCTCAATCATCAAGAATAAACGGTGCATTGACTGTCATCACATTCTAGCTGGTCTCTAGCGGTAGCCCGATCCTCTGGTGCTGATCTGAACGTTCAAGAAATCTCAATAAAAAAAATCCATCAAAACGCTCGTGTCACGAAAATACAACAAAATGACACATCTATGCAATCGTGTGCCACCGGAATTTTGCCCTGGTCAGTCCTAGTCCAAGACGAGCTCATGCTGACCGCAACTCTAGCCGGAACACTCTCTGCTCGTGTAATCGTCGTAACAGAAACCACAAACCGATATTGATGAGGATAGGTCAAAGGAACGAATAGAATACTGTGCAAAGAAATGTACATCCTAAGGCTTCTTAAGCGGAGTAGCATATCGTAAGTATACCGCGGAACATACACACAGTACGTCACTCTACTTAAGTTACCTACTCAATCAACCAAGGTCAACCTATGCGACGAAATTTCGGGTCTAATACCCCCTCGACCAAGTCTAAGTTATGTAAAGTCAAGCCTAGGTTCCGAATATATATATATATATATATATATATATATATATATATATATATATATATATATATATATGCCCTAGATTCCGCATATTCAAATCTAGAGTCGAACCAAGGTTAAACCTAGCGCTTTGATACCAACTTTGTCACGACCAGAAATAGCACATGACTGGCACTTGAATCATGTGAAGTCTATAGGACCCCATATAATTCAAGTAAGCGAAAAGCCCAGAAATCTAAACCATTTAAAAAGAGAGTGAAGGAAAACTTATTTTAAAGTAAGTGGTTTTAACAAAATAAGTGGCATTAAACATTTAAAAGCAACATCATATTTTCCCGAAAAATTCGGCAAAGTCTCCTTTGTAAATACTGGCCCCAAACGGGTACAATACATGAAATACATATAATGATGAATAAAGGCATCCCCAAGCGGGAGCTAGCTCTTCGCCAAATGGGCGGAAACAACCACGCAAGCAATATATTATACAACGCCGTAGGGCGAAGATCAAAACTCAGAAGGAAACCAACATCCTCAAGAAAACCAGATAAGAATCATAATAATACAAGCGCGTGACTCCAAGGTCGAAAGAATAACAACTGGTTTTCTAAATCTTATCAAATAATACAAGTCTGGTTGATGGAGTTTACTAGATACAATAGAATATAAATAATGTACAATGGTGGTCACGATGCAAGTGAACCCACTTACCAAAGCAATCACCTGGAAGGAAACAGTGTGCCAGCATGCCGCAACGAAACCTGCACGGCAAAACCTGTAAGAAAATGTGGCACAACGGTAGTGAGTTGCCAACTCATAAGTAGAAAACATCACTGAGAAAAAATCGCATATATGACTCTTTCCTAGGTCATACAAATAAATACACAATACTCCTACAAGGTTAATAGTGTATCATAAGTGTGATATTAAAGTATTTGTATTTTTGCCAATAATTATAATAATATCGATGCGTGACATGTAATAATGCACCATCCAACGTGTGTCCAACAACGACACACAAATCATGATAAAACCCGAGTGCCCAGTATCGACACTCAAAACATCATAAAGTCCGTGTCCAACAGCGACACATAATACTCAAATCTCGGGCTCCGCATGAACATGATCAGCCCATGGGCTCCGCATGATCAGGATCGGCCCATGACTCCTAACGGTATCCTCCGGATATCTGTCGAATTTCCATACAATCACCAGTCGGTAGTGCTCCCTTGCCGGGCTCAACGCCTTTCTACATGATCCTATTTCCCTGGGTACCGCACCGGGTCCACCATGCACCCGCAGACGGTCCATCCCACTACCTCGAATCGGGTGTATTATACCGCTCAAGAACCGAGAATACCCATGTTGGACATCATAATATCATATCACGAGAAAACTGCAAATTTCTATTTTTAGAAATGATAACGAGTTTATAAATCCATGCGGTTTCTCCAAATCCAGAAATCTTATGGAAAATCCGAATTCCATAATCAAGAGTAATAAACAGTGAATTATCGGCATAAAGCCCCATAATATTGCATATCAGAATGAATGTATAAAGGCATGAAATACCTAAATAAGCAATGCAATATCTAAACTAGCACATGAAACCAAATGTACTAGTACTATGTTGCAACTACCAGCTAGCAATTTATACTAACGAAGTAATGTTTTCTAATGTGTACGTGACATGGAAATTACCGATGATGATGTGTGTGAACCGGTAAGCAAGTGTTCGTAGACATACGCATCATCGGTAATGGTGCTGGTGTCCTGACAACATTGGTTCATAATAATTAAGGAAAACACATGTACAAGCATGCAATACGATAAGAACAACATGAATTTAACGGAGAATGAATAGTAAACGCAACATTTATGAGTATACATTTATATTTACGAGTCACGGTTTTAGCATTTGGAATAGCACGAATCATGTTTTTTAGAAAACAAGGGCTACGGTGTTTTTAAGAAAAGGTATGTCCTATGTAAAATCCGTAATATCCCTCGGATTTTCTTTTCAAAATACTCACGATTCGTTAGTTTTGAAAATATGTATGACTCGAGCCCAGTCTAATATCTACCAAGTAAATTACAGGACAAAGCTAAGAGATTAATCGAAAGGGTAAGGAAATCCACCCAAGTGCGAGTCGATATATCTAGTAGTCGGTGATCCCGCCTTAATAGCGTCACGTACGGCAAAATATATAATACGACATCATCCAGTCAAGAGTGCGGATCAATCATCATATTTATACATCGTAGGGTAAAAATCCATCATAGGGCATCCTAAATCGAGGTACGGGTCAAATATCACATATACCTCATTATTTATCTGGTATCATTTTCATCATATCCTGAATTAGAGGTACCGTTCTAAATCTAGAACATACCAATATAATCAAACATATATCTTCATGTGAATGAAACACGTCACCCATCGATCCACTATAATATCATGTCGTATATCATAACACGACCCAAATCACATAACCGATCTCACGGCATCATGCCCGATCATATCGACTCACCTCCAAGTAACATATACTATCCTCAACATCCGTGTATACGTATATATATGTATATATATATTTATATATATATATATATATATATATGTACCAACGCATCCACACACACACACACACACACACACACACACACATATTACCATATACACCCTAAACATATCACGTGTGTGCATGTGTGTGTGTGACAACCTTAACTCTAATGTTTCGCAACTAAGAAACTAAACTAACAACACTATCATTAAAAATACAATAAACTAACCCATGATCTCCTAAAGCCATTCTTTAAAATTATACAAGTCTCACGACACACACACACACACACAACATATCCTTGCAACACTACAAAACTGCGGGGGTGCTATACGCCATCCACCCGACTTCCCCCGTAGATATACATCTACTCACCATGATCCTCACTTGCCGAAGTCGATGACGCCACGCTCATTCTTGTTGTTCAAAGTCCACATGAGGGTGCCTACATATACAAACACATAGTATCGTAAACCGAAATCGCGCACGAAAACCAAAACGGCACACGTATCACACATAGGTTAAAACCTATGGTCTACACATGCAAAAGAACCAAACAACGCCCGATATCGACGTACAAACGTCAAGCGACCAAGAAAAAACACAATATCAAAAGTTCAAGTCATTAAAAGTCACCAAATCTAAACAACAACTCAAGAAAATGGTCCCAGATTTTGGTTTAAGTAAAATTGGGCTAAACTAGCAGTACAATGGCGTTGTATAGGGGGTATGCGAGCTAGAGACCAAACCTATACACCAATGCCCACAATGAGGCCGACCATATTCACACAAAATCCGTCCAGCTCGACCAAAGGGAGGAGTTGGGTTTCGTCTTCTCAGGGTGGTCTCCTAGTGGTCCATCTAGGTCTCTGGGGTTGCTAGAGCTTCTTGTTAAGGTCTTGGTTCACTCCAGATATCCTGTAGTCCTAAAAATCTCAGAAAACCGACATTGAAACATCTAAATCCAATTTCATGGTCTAGGCTCTGTTTGATCTGGTTTTTAACACTAAGGACGGGTTTAAGGTCAGTACTAAACCTCAATGCACCACCACAACTCAAGAATCCCTTAACTTCATCTAGAAATTTTCAAACCTCACTAAATCTCAATTAACCACTTCTAAACTAATATAGATGCTAAAGGCAAAGAAATACTACTCTAATAGTGAAGGATGTACCTCATTTGGCCACTCAAGAAATTCTTGAGTTGCCCCAAGTGCTCAAAATCCTATCTTGCTTAGTCCCCCATGCTTGTAGTGAGCTTGTGCACATTTTTTGTGAAGAGAACAAGGTGTTTTGAGGTGGAAATGAGGGTGTTGTGAGGAGGTAGAGGTGGTGGAGGGAGAGGGCGGCCATGGATGAGGGGAAGAGAAAATGATGAAGATGATGAAGATAGAATAATGAGCCATAGTTAATGACCCTTCACCCTCTCTCTCTAGCCCATACCTCTTTCTTTATTCTTTTCTTTTCTTTATTCTTTTCTTTATCTTTTCTTTTCAAATCAAAAACAATAAAAACCTAAGTAATAAAAGAATGAAGCATGGTTTTTCAAAAATTAACAAAATGTAACAAGTATTATGTAACATATCATGTTGCATGTCATGCACATATCATACATAAAGAAAAATTAGTAAACGCTAATCGAGTTTAGTACTAATCATTACACAATTAATTCTATACTAAATTATAAAATCCTCAATCTTCATAGATTCTTTTAAAAATCGATATTTAGTATAATTTTACAAATATTTCCCAATTTATCGGTATATAATCATATCATAATATTAAAACTAATCTCCACCTTTAAAATATTCATAATATTTATTATTTTAATTATTTAACTTCCCAAAAATAATATTTTATTTTTCTGAAATGTTACAGCGACATGTGTTTCGGTCGTGTGTCGTTCGTATTGGGGATAGAGATTTGTCCGTCGACTTGATCCTTCTTGTTATGTTGGACTTCGACGTTCTCCTTGGCATGTACTAGCTAGCTACTTCCTATGCTTCTGTGGACTGCCGCGAGAAGATAGTTAGGTTTTGTTTTTCGAGCGAGTCAGTTCTTGTGGTGCAGGGAGACCGTAGTTCCTCCCCTCACGGTTTGATTTCCGCCCTTTGCGCTAGTCGGCTCTTGAGGAGAGGATGTCGAGGATTCTTAGCTTTTATTCGTGATACCGGCGCCACAGTAGATTCGTTGGACCGGGTACTTATTGTGAGAGAGTATCTCGACGTATTTCCCGATGAGTTACCTGGATTGCCGCCAGAGCGCGATATTGAGTTTTGCATTGATTTGATCCCCGGCACGGGGCCTATTTCTATATCGCCTTATCGGATGGCCCTGGCGGAGCTTAAAGAGCTTAAGGATAAGTTGCAAGGGTTGCTTGATAGGGGACTGGTGCGTCCGAGTGATTCTCCATGGGGAGCTCATGTTCTGTTCGTCATGAAGAAGGATGGAAGTTTGAGGTTGTGCATTGATTATCATCAATTGAACCGAGTTACGGTGTGGAATAGGTATCCATTACCTCGCATTGATGATTTTTTTTATCATCTCCAGGGTGCGGGACATTTTTCCAAGATTGATTGGAGGTTGGGTTATCAACAGTTCCGGGTTCGTAATGATGACATTCCGAAGACTGCTTTGCGTACGCGCTACGGGCATTATGAGTTTTTGGTGATGTCGTTCGGACGCACCAATGCCCCAGCAGCATTCATGGATTTGATGAACCGTATTTTCAGGTCGTTCCTCGACCAGTTCATTATTGTGTTTATTGATGACATTCTGGTCTATTCCAGAAGTCGAGAGGAGCATGAGCAGCACCTGATGATTGCTTTGCAGACATTGAGAGAGTACCAGCTATTTGCTAAATTCTCGAAGTGTGCATTCTGGCTTGATAGTGTTGATTTCTTGGGTCATGTGGTTACGGGAGACGGTATTCGTATGGACCCGAAGAAGATCGAGGATGTACAGCTTTGGCCCTGACCTGTATCGGTGACTAAGGTCCGCAACTTTTTGGGCTTAGCTGGTTATTACCGCCGTTTCGTGCATGATTTCTCGAGTATCGCTTCACCGCTGACTGGACTAACCCGTTAAGGGTTCATTTTTTTGGACTGAGGCATGCGAGCAGAGTTTTCAGCAGTTGAAGACTCGGTTGACGAATGCACCAGTTTTATCTTTGCCTTCTGGATCGGGCGGCTATGTCATTTACTGTGATGCTTCTCGAGTGGGGCTCGGTTGTGTATTGATGCAGCATGAAAGAGTTAATGCTTACGCTTCTCGGCAGCTGAAGAAGCACGAGCAAAACTATCCCACTCATAATCTTATGATGGTCGCTGTGGTCTTTGCGCTTAAGATTTGGAGACATTACTTGTACGGAGAGTCGTATCAGATCTTCACGGACCACAAGAGCTTGAAGTACATCTTCCAGCAGCGGGATCTGAATCTGAGGCAGCGCCATTGGATGGAGATCGTGAAGGATTATGATTGTGAGATCCTTTATCATCCAGGCAAGGCGAATGTGGTAGCTGATGCTTTGAGTCATAGACACTGAGGTAGCTTATCCCAGTTGAGCGTAGTTCAGAGACACTCTTCTGCTGATTGACAGATCTTGTGTGACAGTAGAGTGCAGTTCGAGTTCACTTCCACTGGGGGACAGCTTGCTCATGTCCGCGCTCGTCCACTTCTACTTGATCGTATCTGTGAGGCGCAGCTCGACGATGCCCGTTTGTCTGAGATTTTTGAGCATGTTCGGTAGGGTAGAGAGTTGGAGTTCTTGATTGATGACCAGGGTGTGCTACGTTTTGTGACTCGTCTGTGTGTACCAGGTACCGAGGGGCAGAGACGCGAGATACTAAAGCAGGAACATCAGTCAGCTTACAGTGTTCATCCCGGTTTCACCAAGATGTATCGTGACTTGAGAGATGTCTACTGGTGGGAATGGATGAAGAGCAATGTTTCGGATTTCATTTCGAGGTGCCTGACTTATCAGCAGGTCAAGGCTGAGCATCAGAGGCCGGCAGGAGAGTTGCAGCCTTTACCCGTTCTGGAGTGGAAATGGGAGCAGATCTCCATGGATTTCATTATAGGTCTACCCAGGTCCTGTCGAGATTATGAATCCATTTGGGTGATTGTTGACCGGTTGACGAAAGCAGCTCACTTCCTTCCAGTGAAGACCACTTTCGCATTTGCTCAGTATGCTCAGTTGTACATTGATGAGATTGTGCGTTTGCACGGCGTTCCTACATGCATCGTATCCGACAGGGGCACCCAGTTTACCTGCCGTCTTTGGCAGAAAATTTAGGAAGCTTTGGGTATCCGATTGTGTTTTAACACCGCTTTCCATCCGCAGACTGATGGTCAGTCCGAGCGGACTATACAGATTCTTGAGGATATGCTTCGTGCATGCGTGCTTGATTTTTGTGTCTGTTGGGATCGTCACTTGTCGTTGATAGAATTCTCCTACAATAACATTTTTCAAGAGACGATTCAGATGGCACCTTTTGAGGCTTTGTATGGCAGAAAGTGTCGATCGCCATTCTGTTGGACCGAACTCAGCGAGAGCAGGATTTTGGGACCACAGCTAGTCCAGGAGACTACAGAGAAGATCCAGTTGATTCAGGACAGAATGAGAGCAGCCCAGTCCAGGCAGAAGACTTATGCCGACCGCCATTGTCGCAGACTTGAGTTCGCAGTGGGTGATCATGTATTCCTACGGATTTCTCCGATGAAGCTTGTGATGAGATTTGGGAAGAAGGGGAAGCTTAGTCCCAGATTTGTGGGTCCTTTCGAGATCGTTGAGCTAGTTGGTGCCATTGCCTATCGTTTGGCACTTCCGCCCAGTTTTCCGGATGTTCACCCCGTATTTCATGTATCGATACTTCGCAAGTACCTTCATGACCCCTCGTACGCGATTCAGCATCAGACGATCCAGCTGGAGCATGACCTTTCTTTCACCGAGCAGCCGGTGGTCATTCTGGATCGGCAGATGAAGAAACTGAGGTCAAAGGTCTTGCCGTCTATCAAGGTTCTTTGGCATGGCCCGAACAGCGAAGAGGTCACATAGGAAGCCGAGAGCGAGATGTGGAAGAAATTCCCTCATCTCTTCGAAGGTATGCCTGGTAAGATTTTTAAATTCGGGGACCGAATTTTTTTAAGGGGGAAGATTGTAACACTTTAGAATGCGGTTAGTGGAATTAAGCGTTATTGCGGGTTTTTAATGAAATTAAACTACTAATTTTTTTTACATCTTTTATTTAATTAATTAATATTTATTTAATTATTCTTACACTTGCACACACATATGCATGTTGAATTAGGGTTAAGGAGGTGTTAACCATACTTTATTAGCAATAGCACACTTAACCATTCCTTTTAGCATGTCATGTTATATATTAAAGAATTATATCTATTTTGTTTTAAGGTTAAATGGGGTTTTAATTATTTTGGAAAAGAAAAGAGAATAGAAGAGAAGAGAAGGGTTGAATTCTTGAGAGGACTAGAGGAATTCTTGAGAGGACTAGGGGGATGGCTGCCATTAATGGATGAGAGAGAGAGAGAGAGAGTGAGCGTAAGCCATACACTCACCCCTAACACTCATTACTTTCAATTCCTCTCAGTTCCTAACACTTACCTTCATTTCCTCACGTCTTCCCTCTCAATTCTCACCTCATGCTCTCAACTCTTTTGTTCTTCTCCTCATTCACAATTCTTCAGTTGATAATATTTCCAACACAACACTAAACCTAAACCTTCATCAACCTCACTAAAAAGATCATTAATCTTTCTTATGAGCCTATTGTGAGGACTTAGAGCTTGGAAAGCTAGGATTTTTCCCAAGTTATGGTGAGGTAGTGATCTTTGACTCTTTATTAGGCTATAGGGAAGTTGTTTTGCTAAATAGTTTTAGTTAAATACATTAATGTTTTATATTAGTTTTAATATCGTATTTTGGTTAAGTTTGAGTCTCGTTGGAATCTGCTATCAAACCAGGTTTTTGTTTGAGAAGTTGCCATCACAGAGACCTAGTTAGGAGACCTAGATGCTACCCTGAAAACCTAAGACCACCCCCTAACATTGTGGCCGCAATTTAATTCCTTCTGGCCGCAATTTGAGGCTAGACCAAGGAGATGGGTTTTGAATCTTGGTCGTGGGGTCTTTGGGGTTATTTGTAGGCTCGTGAAACTTGCAACTTTTACTAATTCTTTGTGTAGCAAAATCCGGGGCCGTATAGCTAGAATTTAAGTGTTTCGGATAATTGCGATACGGATTTAACCGATATTCGTTTAATTGTTTCGTACATTTGGTAACCGTAGGTTTGGTATAGGATGTCTCTGTGTGTGTTTAGCCGCTAAGCGAATACTTAATAGCTTGTAGGAGTCAGGTTGTTTGTTGATGTTGTATTCGTGTCTTATCGCTAGTTGCTAATTTCACTTGATGTTGTGTGATATTAGGATCGATTGCGGGGACTTCGGGCACTACAATGAAAGGGAAATAGGTGGTTGGATTCACCTAGCTCGAGATCATCGGTGAGTAGATTTAACATCTACGGGGGAATCGCCCGTATGGCTCTAAGCGTCGAGGGCTGGATTCAGTGATATAAACCTATGTTGTTAGTATATGCATTGATTGTGCTTGAACATCATATTACACATCCTATTACTTGTTGTACATTTACACTGTATTGATTAGAAACTACACCATTACTAATGGTTCATGCTGCATGAGCACTGAATTGTATGCCACACACACACTGTGAGTAATTGCCTTGACACTCACACTATAGAAATTATTATAGATAATATATATTGCATCGCCTTCGTTATCATTAACAGTTAGATAATAATTCTTTTCCTTTCGCACATATGAATTTCATCATACATGTTTGCATACTACATACATTGCTATAGTTACCCAATTACTTCAAAAAATGTTGCATTTCTATTTTTGTAGATTTGGGAAACCGCAAGATACCTTTGAAAACTTGATAATTAAAAAGTGCGGTTTTCTCTTGAAATGCTCACATTACTATTTTGTATTTGCATATCTCGTATTTCATCGATATATGCATTGATTTACTGATTTCATGCGATTTCTGGATTTGAGAACCGCGATTATATTTAAAAAGGGAAAATATAATATATTTCTTGAAAAATGCGGTTTCTCTTGATATGAAATTTCGAGGCGTCCACCATGAGTTTTCTCGGTTCTGAGATGTAAGTATACCCGATTCGAGGAGCGGTAGGCACCGTCTGTGGGTACATAGTGGACCCGGTGAGGTACCCCAGGGCAAGAAGACTCGTATAAATAGGTGGTGAGCTAAATGGAGGGAGTACTACCTATCGGTGATTGTATAGAACTCGACGGATGTCCGGAGGATACCGTTTTGGAGTTATGAGATGAGATATATATATGAGGGCCGATCGGAGTATGCGTCGCCTGAGATATGTGCATTTATATGTCGATGTTGGACACGGGTTTCATGATGTTTCGAGTGTCGATGTTGGACACTCAGGTTTCATGATGTGACGGATATGAGGGCCGATCAGTGTGACGACGCCTGCGATATTGGGATTTGGGGTGTCGTTGATGGACATCGGTTTTCCATAATGATGATTCATACATGAGGTTTTATATGTTATCCCATTCTCAGGATTTATTAGACATGCATTGTTTCATGTAGTTGTTGTACCCTGGTGGTGTACCTTGATCATGATTTTACTACATATCCGTATTGTTATATTTATGCCATCATATTGCATATTTCAGATTATCGCTTTTCATGCATATTAGCGATTATCTGTATGATGTTATTTACTATTCACGAGTTGGCAAATCACCCCCATTGTTCCACGGTGTTTTTGCAGGCTTGACCCTCAGTATAGTCGCGGCATGAATTCTCATTTCATCTACTTCTGCGGATACCGCTGTTGTTGGTCGTAATTTTGGATAGGTGGATGGTTTTGCGGGTATCAGTATGATCTCATTGTATATCTTATTGTATCTAGTACTCTCCATCCACCACTTTCATGTATATTGACTTAGAGACGAGTTTGTGAGGATCGGTATTGTATTATTTGTGACTCTGGGTGTCGAGCTCGTTTGAGCCGACTATTTTATTTATGTTGTGATGTGGTTTCACTTCTTTATTGCTTATTCCTTCATTAAGGCGTCGTGTGTGTGTGTGTGTGTATATATATATATAAACTTGTTGTGGTTGTGTTCCTCCTTTTGGCGTGAGTTGCTCCCGTTTGGGATGCTTTATATTATTTTATGCTTGTACCTGTTTGGGGCTAGTTTTTACAAAGGAGATACTGCTAAAATTTTCAAGAAAATAAATTAAGTTGAGATTCTATAACTTATGATTTTCAAATGTTTTAGCAAATGTTTTAAATGTTTTATTTTTCTATCTTTTTAAGGTTTAGATTTCTGGGTCGTCGGCTTACTTGAATTATGTTACGCCTTTAGACGTTGCATGATTTAAGTGCCGGTTGCTTTCTAAATTGGGTCGTGACAGTGAAGACAAAACCCGAGACCGACTTACTGTCGTCCTTATCACTCTGGAAGGTCGAATCGGTAAAAGACTCCACCTAGAGTTCACCGTTACCATACACCAAGAACATCTCTTTAGTCATTCTCAAGTACTTAGAATGTTCTTCACAGCTGTCCAGTATTTCTCCCCAAGATCTGATTGATACCTACTCACTACACCAAGTGAGTAAGCTACATCCGGTCTGGTACATAATATCTCATACATGATAGTCCCGACTGCCGAAGTATAGGGTATCTCTTGTATGCGAGCCCTCACCAAATCAATCTTGGGTGACATCTCTTTGGATAGAGTGATTCCTTTACAAGCGGGTAAATTACACACTTAGAATCTTTCATACTAAACCTCTTTAGTATGGTGTCTATGTACCTGGATTGGGACAATCCCAACATTCGTTTAGATCTATCTCTATAGATCTTAATCCCCACGATCTAGGAGACATCACCTAGATCTTTCATGGAAAACTTTTGTGATAAGAAGAGCTTGACCGAGTGTAGCATAGGAACATTATTTCCTATCAAGAGTATGTCATCTACGTACAATACAAGGAAGACAACCTTATTCTCTACAACCTTCTTATATATACATGGTTCATCTACATTTTTTATGAAGTCAAACTCTTTGATAGCTTCCTTGAAACAGATGTTCTAGCTCCGCGATGCCTGGTTTAATCCGTAGATTGGTTTAAGCATCTTGCACACGCTTCTGCTGCTCCCACTATCTACGAAGCCCTCTGAATGTGTCAAGTACACGCTCTCTTCTAAATCACCATTTAGAAAAACGGTCTTGACGTCCAACTGCCAGATTTCGTAGTCATGGTATGCAGCAATGACAAGTAGGATCATGATGGACTTAAGCTTAGCAACTGGAGAAAAGGTTTCATCAAAGTCGACGCCTGGTCGTTGACGAAAACCTTTTGCTACATGTCTAGCTTTGAAAGTCACAACTTTTCCATCTACACTAATTATCTTCTTAAAATCCACTTTCTCCCGATGGGTTTTACCCTATCAGCAGCAACATCCAAAGTCCATACTTTTTTGGTGAATGATTGGTAGACTTTTTGCGTGTTCAAGTTTAGTTAATTACCACAATCAAAATGGTTTCGCTTGTAGCTAGCCGGTTGAGTACGGGTCGTCCGCAGGGAGATGGGAATCTTTTTCTATGTGCTTTAACGAGTTAAGTCCAAAAGTCCAGATTTGTTTGTGATTAACTAAGTGTTAAAATGATATGTAAAGAAAGCTTGTCAGGGTTAGGATTAGGTTAGTTTGAGTTAGGAGTCGCTCACCTCTTTCGTTGCCACTCTTAATATCGGTGTTACGGTAATCGGCAACAACGGGGATTAGCACGACTAGGAAGGAACTTACGAGTATAAGCTAGGCTTTCCAACGCATAAGTTCTTCCTTTTGGTGCTTGTCCGTCCGTTCTTGGCTCTTAGCCTTAACCTCTGGTTAATTCAACCACAACCGGTCTCACTACGGAATCACCGCTATCATATAGGATAGGGTGCCGTAGGGAGCGGATTGTGGTTCAATTAACGGGAGTTCGATTTAAGATGTTGGGCAAGGAAAGAGTGAGAGAGATTTCCTTCTCTCAAACTTCCCTTATCCTACCCTAACAAGTATGGAAACTACTCACCCATTACAAGAAGAACGAAAAATAAAACAAAGGAGGAAGATAGAAAGAAGGAGATTAGAAGATTACAACTGGATATTTGTGACCTCACCTCGGCAAGGATCAAGCGTAAGCATCATGGTTGTTTAAGGATAAACGAAAAGAGAACAAGAAAGAAACAAACACAAATAACAACAACTAAGTTAACAAATGAAAATTACAAGCAATAATAGTTAACAAAATAAAAAAGACAAGCATGGTAAGAACAAGAACTCCTTTATTCATTCTTCACTCACAAAAGCTCAATACAAGTTTTTTAATGGAGAAGAGATGAGAGGAGGAAGAAGAACAACAACATATAACCTAAATTCTAAATACAAGATTATGGACCCTTGGCTTTGGCAAGTTCTGGACTATTTATAGGCAGGGAAATAGAAACCTAGGGCAAAATTCTGCCTCTATATGAAAAGACCAAAATAACCTAAAAAGCCCACCTTCTGTCGCCACCGTACGGCCGCGGTTCCGCGGCCTAAGCATGCTTATGCCACGGAACCGCGGTTCTTTGGAGGAATTGGCTGCTCGGATTTTCTGTGCTTCTTAGTGTTGATTTTTGGATCAGTTTGGTACACTTTGTTTCTCAGAATCTCTCCACATTTCTTCCAGATTTGCAGCAAGGTGATTTGAAGTGGATCTTTTTGTCATGATTTCCTCAAGCTCCACGTAGATTTCTTGGATCTTGTGTTGCCATTGAGCCTTGTGCATGAAAATGACATTGATTTGCCATTTTGTCTTTTAAACTGGTGTGCGGCAACATACGGATAGAGAGCGGAGACCCGTGTTTTATCTGTGGTTGGCAGGAACCCGGGTTTTGTCGTGTTTTTCCATGAATTTCACCGTTTTAGAGCCGAGAACCTGTATCCTGCAATTGACTAGCAAACACGGCTCAAGAGTACCTACCGATAAGCAATGTGATAAAAATTGAGCGGTATAAAAATGCAAAAATCTGATATGAACAAATACCCCCAAACATATCATTTCCTCGTCCCGAGCAAAGACAATTTATTCACAAAAAATTTCCTAACCTCACTTTCGCAGGGAACGCGATTGCACTGAGCATGTGCAACAAGCCGTTAAACCTCTAGGTGTCCCTAGTAGGAGGAGTCTTGTCTCCTGAGGGTTTTCAGTGGATACTACCCACAAAATCCGGTCAAGCTAGTTTTGTAAAATAACTATGATTCAAACCCTAAAGTTTTGTTTCAGAAAATGACAATTCTATTATCCTAAGTCTAGACTATCGAACTTTTATTTTTCACATCTCGCTTCTTATTTAATTCAAGATTTTATGTCCTTACGTGCAGTGCAAATAGTGTTGTTAAGTTCCAGAAGGGTCGAATAAAGTCATCATGTCACACAATAAATCCTAGATAAGAATTTTGAAAGGATCACATAAGTTTCATAAAGAGTTAAGCATTTTTCAAGTTTCGTTTTCGAGTAAAGTTTCAACTTCAGAATTTCTATCTTCCTTAACAGGAAACTAGGTCTTATTTTTCATTCCACCTTTTTCTTGTTTTTTATTTCATACACACCTCTGTGAACGTGCAATAGTCTTTATCATAAAATAAAACCTTCATATCTCCACTAGAAATATTTTTTATAAAAAACCTGTCTTTTGTCAAGATTATTCTCACACAAAGAACCGTTAGGAATTTTAACTCGGAAAGAACACTTGCTTGACTTTGTTTTAATCTGGACTTTCTAGGCTTCTTAGCGAGCTTTGGGCCAATGCATCCAAGCCAGTTGGTTTTAGGGCATTAGGTGTAGAAACACCCCAGTGGACTTAATTACTCAAGTTACCTAGGTCCAAAAACAAAAGACAGTTTGGCGTGAAAATCATGATGATTTAATACGAACGGAGATATAACTGGCAGTTCAATTATTTTTTTGGATAAAAGACGTGTTTAGTGGGTTCGGTGTGTAATCATTCCAATCAAGTTCCAGATGGGTTATTTTTCAGACTTAGTTCCAATTAAGGCATCAATAACATTCCTTCATATTCACTTCACTTCATAAACTATTCTTGCTATTACTTATTTCAGAACAAACCTATTTGATCCTTAGAAAATCATTTATCTATTTTAAAAGTTTTTAGACATAAAAGACTTGTCATCTAATTTCCAAAACTCACGATACGTGTAGTGTGATGTAAAGACGTATATCAGCTATAGTTAACTTCAAAGGAGAGTTATCTTTTAGGTTTTCAAAATCTAAAAATAGGATTTAGTTATTCTTATCTCATCAAACAAAACCGTCGAAATGTTGAATCAGAGTTTTCCCACTAGCTAATTTGACAGAAAAGTTTTATATTTTTTAGAAAATTTTCAGATTTTTATGGATTTTATGGATTTTAGTATGCAGATGCAAAATATACATATGAATACGAAGGTTAGAAATGTGTACCGAGCGTACCCCCAAACTTAAACTGGACAGTGTCCTCACTGTCATTGCATGAAGAAATCATTTGAAGGGTCAAAATTGTCGGTTAGCTATACACAATTTTTTTATTGTTTTTGTTTTTAAAGAAAAGAAAAAATAGCAAAAATGGAAAAGAATATCCACAAAAATGTACAAAATGGTATATACATACCCCCAAACTTATTTGGAACAGTGTGCACTGTTCTTGTCTGGATAACCGAAGTTTGGTGGTAGGCAGAGGAAGATTATGCAGGGTAAACCGGCTCCTGTAAGACCAGGAGCTCCTCTGTTGGTTCGGCGCTAAGGTACGGTTTTAGTCGGTGCCCATTCACTTTGAAAAATGAACCGTCCTTTGGATTCTCCAAATCCACAGCGCCCTGCGGATACACATTCCGCACAAAATACGGCCCTTTCCAGCGAGATCTGAGCTTTCCTGGATGGAAGTGTAGCCGGGTGTCGTAAAGCAGTACCTGCTGACCAGGTACGAAGGTTTTGCGCAAAAGGTGTTTATCGTGAAACACCTTCGTTCGGTTCTTAACGACGACCGCGTTATCGTAAGCCTCATCCCTAAGCTCGCTCAATTCGTTCAGTTGCAGCTTCCGATGGCTGCCCGCATCTTCGAGAGACAGATTCAGTTCTTTTATCGCCCAAAATGCACGATGCTCTATTTCGACAGGTAGGTGGCAAGCCTTTCCGTACACAAGCCGATAGGGAGACATGCCAAGATCGGTCTTATAAGCGGTTCGAAATGCCCAAAGGGCAGCAGTGAGTTTCAACGACCAATCCTTACGATTCTTGGAAACCGTCTTCTCCAGTATCTGCTTGATTTGCCGATTTGAAACTTCGGCCTGCCCACAGGTTTGGGGGTGGTAGGGCGTGGATAGCTTATGATTAATGGAATATTTCCGCATCAAGGCTTCGAAAGTCTTATTGCAGAAATGAGTTCCATTGTCGCTAATGATCTCTCGGGGGTGCCCAAACCGGGAGAAAATGTTTTCTTTAAGAAACCTAACGACAACCTTGTTGTCGTTAGTCCGGCTGGGCACAACCTCGACCCACTTAGAGACGTAATCAACAGCGAGAAGGATGTACAAGTTCCCAAAATAGCTGGGAAACGGCCCCTTGAAATCTATCCCCCAAACGTCGAAAATCTCCACAACCAAGATTGGTTGGAGCGGCATTTCGTTCCTCCGGGATATCCGGCCCAAGTGTTGGCACCGGGAGCAAGTCTTGTAATAGTCATGAGCGTCTTTGAAGAGTTGTGGCCAGTAGAAACCACATTGCAAGATCTTCTCAGCTGTCTTTCTGGGGCCAAAATGCCCGCCACATGCTTGATCGTGGCAAAATGACAGCACACTCTTGAATTCCTCGTCAGGGACACACCGACGAATAATCGGGTCGGGACAGTACTTGAACATATATGGTTTGTCCAGTAAAAGTGTTTTACTTGGGATAAGAATCGAAGTCTGTCCTGACTTGACCATTCAGTCGGTAGTAGCCCTGTGGCCAAATAGTTCACAATATCGGCAAACCAGGGTTCGCAAGATACTGTTAAGAGTTGTTCATCCGGGAAAACGTCGTTGATCGGAATTTGAAGCGAAGGCGAAGAAGAAAGTCGTGAGAGATGGTCGGCAACTACGTTTTCACATCCTCGTTTGTCCTTAATGACAAGGTCAAACTCTTGAAGCAAGAGGATCCAACGTATTAGCAGAGATTTTGCATCTTTCTTCGCAAAAAGATGGCGCAGAGCAGAATGGTCTGTGTAGACAATGATTGGAGAGCCAATGAGGTAGGGCCTGAACTTTTCTAAAGCAAATACAACAGCCAAGAATTCCATCTCAGTTGTTGTATAATTGAGTTGGGCGTCGTTCAGGGTTCGGCTCTCATAATAGATTACGTGCGGCATCTTGTTGATGTATTGTCCAAGGACAGCACCAATGGCAAAGTCGGATGCATCGCACATAATCTCAAATGGGTGCGTCCAGTCAGGCGAAGAAAGAACGGGAGCAGAAGTGAGTGAGCTCTTTAATGACTTGAACGCAGTCACACAGCCCGAGTGGAAGTCGAATGGCGTGTCCTTGGCCAGTAGAAGAGTCAAGGGCCTAGCAATCTTGCTAAAGTCCTTGATGAACCGTCTATAGAAACCGGCATGGCCAAGGAAGGCTCGGATGTCTCTGACGCATCTGGGAGGAGGGAGATTGGAAATGACCTCAATCTTTGCTCTGTCAACCTCTATGCCATTTTGCGAAATGATATGTCCTAAGACAATACCATCGCGCACCATGAAGTGGCACTTCTCCCAATTCAAAGTGAGGTTCTTGTCCTTACATCGGGTAAGGACAGTGTCGAGATGCAGCAAACACTCGTTGAAGGAATCGCCGAAGATGGAGAAATCGTCCATGAAGATCTCCAAGAATTTTTCCACCATGTCTGAAAAGATTCCCATCGTACATCACTGGAAGGTAGCGGGCGCATTACATAACCCAAAGGGCATGTGACGATATGCAAACGTGCCGAAAGGACAAGTGAATGTGGTCTTGTCCTGGTCTTTTTCGGCGATGGGAATCTGATTATAGCCGGAGTAGCCATCAAGAAAGCAGTAGTACTCGTGTCCGGCCAATCGTTCAAGCATTTGGTCAATGAAAGGTAGCGGAAAGTGGTCCTTCCGCGTTGCGGCGTTGAGTTTTCTGTAATCGATGCATATTCGCCACCCAGTTTGGGTGCGAGTAGGGATTAACTCGTTCGCCTCATTAGTGATGACCGTTATGCCTGATTTCTTAGGGACAACATGAATGGGGCTAACCCACTGGCTATCAGAGATAGGGTAAATGATACCACTATCCAGACACTTCACGATTTCCTTTTTCACAGCCTCCTTCATGACTGGATTGAGTCACCTTTGTGGATCTCTGGCTGGTTTGGCATCATCCATCAGATGAATGAGATGTTCAACGATCAGGGGACTAATCCCCTTGATGTCCGCTATGGACCAGCTAAAAGCTTGCCTATTGCTGTGCAAGACCGCAAGAAGGGTTTTCTCTTGCTCTGGAGCTAGAGAAGCCGAGATGATGACAGGGAGGGTCTCGTTCTCACCCAAGTAAGCGTACTTAAGGTGAGACGGCAAAGGCTTGAGTTCGAGCGTTGAAGGTGAAACGATTGAAGGCAAGACTGGTGAAAAGGTCTCGAAATCGAAGGATTCCAGCAAAGGTTCGAAACGAGTGTAAGCGACCGAGTTGGATGGTTCAGGTAACTCATCCGGAAATTCGAAAGATTCAAACTCGGGTGGTGAGGAGCTAAGATCGTTCGAGAACGTGAAATACTCGTAGTCGTTGTCGGGCGCAGAAACAGCAGTAGGTTCGAAGAGGAACGCACTAGTGGCGTTAAGGTTATCGTGATCGAACAAGAACTCCTCGAATTCACACTCTTCAGGGGTGATCTCCTGGATTGAGCAAACGTCCAGTATATGAGCATTAGGTTCGGAGGGCTGATTCCCCAACCTAAAAATATTGAGTTCAATTGTCATGTTTCCAAAAGAGAGGTTCATCGAACCATTGCGATAATTGATCACAGCATTTGAGGTTGCAAGGAATGGGCGACCGAGTATCACCAGAATTTGATTCCGGGGGTTAGCTACAGGCTGTGTGTCTAATACAATGATGTCAACGGGGAATATGAAGTCCCCGACTTTGATTAACACATCCTCTAGCTCACCCCTAGGATGGGTGATCGATCGGTCGGCCATTTGGAGAGTACAGTGTGTGGGTTTCAGCTCTCCTACGCCTAATTGCTCGTATACTGAGTACGGAAGCAGGTTAACACTAGCACCAAGATCTAATAGTGCGCGGTTGATGTTCTTATCCCCAATGGTAATAGAAATCGTAGGACAGCCAGGGTCCTTCCGTTTTTGTGGTAAAGATTGGGTAAGAGCATCACTAACAGTACTAGCCAAGAAAACTTTCTTTGGTACCTGAGACTTCCTCTTTTTTGTGCACAAGTCCTTTAAGATTTTCGCGTAGGACGGGACTTGTTGGACAGCGTCTAAAAGAGGAATGTTAATGTTAACCTGCTTAAATAACTCCATAATCTTCTCCATTTGTGGATTTTGTTTATTGGACCTCAACCGGTTTGGAAATGGAACGTTTTTAAAATTGGTTGAGTCCAATGCTTGTGGAGGAGATTGTGGTGCTGGAGCGGATCCCAGAACTGGTGTTTTCGTGGAGTGAGAAGTGGGTCCGTTCAGAGCAGAAGAAGAAGAAGAGCCTTTTGAAGAATGGAGAATAGGCTCAGAAGACGAAGAAGCAGAAGAAGAAGGAGAAGAAGAAGAAGGAGAAGAAGAAGAAGAAGAAGAAGAAGCGGCCGGGGTGTCATCGTCGATCCGTGTGCCAATGTTGTTTTGCAGCCTTCTTCCCGATCTCAATGTAGTCACGGCACTCACGTTATGGTTTTGTTGTTCAAGAGCAACATGTACATTATATGGGTGACCGGGATTATGGAGTGGCTGGGACGGGAGCTTCCCCTTCTCTCGCTCGCTTAAGGCCGCATTCAGTTGTGCTATCTGGGCTTCGATGGTTTTGATGCTTTGCCCGTGAGCGGCAGTATGTTGCACCAAGGACTGAATGGAAGACTGGATGTTTGCGGTGGATTGTGTCGATTGTTTCACGAACGCCTCCAGACTTTGTTCGAGCGAGGAAACCTTATCGTTGTTTGACGGAACAAAGTTGTTTTGTGGAAAAGAATTGTTGGGTGCAAAGTTGTTCGTCTGATTTTGAAAAGGTTGGGGTTGGAAGGGCTGCTGAAACTGATGTTGAGTTTGTTGTTACGCTTGTTGTTGCGGAGGAGGTGGCCTCTGGAAGTTGTTGCCTTGGAATTGATTCTGATTCTGGTTCCAGGCGAAATTGGGGTGGTTCCTCCAACCGGGATTGTAGGTGGAAGAGTATGGATCATTCCTCGGTCTTTGCTGAAATGCAGCATTAACCTGATCCTGTCCTTGAGATGGTGGATTGTAAGGACACTCTTCGGTTAAGTGAGAAGGATCGGAACAACAAGCGCAAATGGTACGAAGGGGATGAACAGGGGTAGGAGCAGGAGAAGAAAATTTGCTCTCTATCGCTTCAAGCTTTCTCGTTATTGCAGCCATTTCAGCTTTCATCGCAATAGAGACATCAAGTTGGTGAATTCCTACCCTAGACTGACCGGTAGAAGTGGAGGTAGAAGAAGAAGAAGTCGGTCTGGTGCTCTCCCATTGTAGCGTTTGCTCCGCAAGGTCGTCGAAGAATTGCCACGCTTCCTCATCAGATTTCGATAGGAAGTGGCCCTGACAAATGGTTTCCAACAACTGCTTAGTTGCTGGGTTCAGGCCCTCGTATAAGGTTTGGCAAAGTTGCCATCTCTCGATACCATGGTGAGGACACTGAACAAGAAGGTCTTTATACCGGTCAAAGCACTTCCAGAAGGGTTCAGAAGGAAGCTGAGAGAATTGGTTGATTTCATTACGGATCCTTGCGGTTTTATGATTCGGATAAAATTTCTTGAGAAACGCTTTCACAAACTTGTTATGGAGTGGGAAGCGGTGCTATACAGCCATTTTTCAGCAAGATCGCATAAATTGAACGGAATGACCCGTAGCCGTATAGCATCGTCCGACAGCTGGGTGGTTTTCAACATGGCACAAACATTTTGAAACTTATTGATGAAGATATAGGCATCTTCATTCAAGCCCATGAAATCGTGGAAGCATGTTGATGAACTGGGGCTTAATTTCAAAGTTATCCCCATTGGCCGGTGGAAGAGAAAGACAGGTGGGAAGTGCAGAACGGGTGGGATAGAAACGATCCTGGAGAGCGATTCGCTGCGGCGCTACAACAGGCGGTGGTGGTGGGTTATTTGTCTTCATAGGAGGTGGAGTCAATCCCGGGGGAGTCATAGAGATGTTTGGATTAAATCCTGACATAGCGGAAGAAGAGGTTGGTGAAGGTGAAGGTGAAGATGTATGAACAGAATTCCGGTCAACGTCGGAGTTGGCCGGCAAAGGTAAGGGTGAAAGAGGCGTGGACGTAGTTTCGACGTCTGAGTCGATCGCGTAGTCGGTAGCGACTAACGTAACGCGGACTAGGCGGGCGCTAGTGTCCCGAGTCCAAGCGGACATACACTAAACGAGTTTAGTATAGTCAAAGCGAAAAAGGTGAGGGTAAGAAAACGTCAATGGAGAAATATGATGGGTGGTGAGTGAAAAATAGATTTTGGCGACAAAGGGCAAGTTTTTATAAAAGTTATGATTTTTTCCTTCTTTTTTTTTCGGATTTATGGCTTCAAGCAATCATAAACAAGATATGCACAATCACACCTAGATCTAGGGTCCTCTAGGTCAGCTAGACAGCTCCTAACTGTTCCAAAGGGCTAGAAACAGGACCTCAAACTGCCTCTTCTCCAACAATTGCGGCCAGGTAAGTGCCAGGTAAGTGGGAGGCTCCCCACTACGTAAGTAGTGGTCCTAATTAAGTAAGCACTTGCCTTCGACACACTTGCCCAGACACCGCAAAAGTCAGGATAGGATAAACGGCAGATGCCTGTAACTAGTCCTCTGTCCTATTAAGCGCGAAGTCCTTAGGGATGAGTCTAGTATTTTTTTAATTAACAATGGTCAATGCATATGCTTTTTGTGATTTCTGGGGTCCTGGGAAGGGTGATGAAATCGCCACCCAATCTGAATTGGTTTCAAGCCCCTTACAGTCCGTATTAATAAATGCAAAGCAGTAATAAATCAACTGCAAACAATTTTTATTTTAGCGCGGCGCAAAGAATCCTGCACAAAAACAGTTTATTGGAAGGGGAAGAGAATTTGCGCAAAAAATGCTGCAGAAAATACAGTTTAGTGGAGTTCAGAGGAGTGGGGAAGAGGAGAGAGAGAGTCACCAAAAATTTGGGCCACTGAAGCCAACAAATGGTCGCGGTTCCGCGGCCAAACACGTGCTAAGGCCGCGGTTCCGCGGCTGTAAGGAGGGATTGGGCTCCAAAAAATTTTGGGTGTGCTGTTGTGGTTGTCCTCTGCTTGTCTGGATTTGCTGAATCTTGATTTGCTCACTGTATCTGCTCCAGATTTTTACAGTAGACCGTTTGCTTCGTTTTGATCCGTCGCGGTGTAGCCGCGAGATGTGGGTCTAACTTCCCACGTCTTTGGCACTGAACTCGACCGTCGTATTATCCTGCACACTTGCACAAAAACTAATCAAAAATAACAAGATGATTTTTTTTACAATGTATATATATATATATTTTTCGGTTATAGTTATATTCACAAATTAACCCGAAATTACACAAAGAAATAAACTACCGTCTCCCCGGCAACGGCGCCATTTGATTGGTAGACTTTTTACGTGTTCAAGTTTAGTTAATTACCGCAATCAAAACGGTTTCGCTTGTAGCTAGCCGGTTCAGTACGGGTCGTCCGCCGGGAGATGGGAATCTTTTTCTATGTGCTTTAACGAGTTAAGTCCAAAAGTCCAGATTTGTTTGTGATTAACTAAGTGTAAAAATGATATGTAAAGAGAGCTTGTCAGGGTTAGGATTAGGTTAGTTTGAGTTAGGAGTCGCTCACCTCTTTCGTTGCCACTCTTAATATCGGTGTTACGGTAATCGGCAACAACGGGGATTAGCACGACTAGGAAGGAACTTGCGAGTATAAGCTAGGCTTTCCAACGCATAAGTTCTTCCTTTTGGTGCTTGTCCGTCCGTTCTTGGCTCTTAGCCTTAACCTCTGGTTAATTCAACCACAACTGGTCTCACTACGGAATCACCGCTATCATGTAGGATAGGGTGCCGTAGGGAGCGGATTGTGGTTCAATTAACGGGAGTTCGATTTAAGATGTTGGGCAAGGAAAGAGTGAGAGAGATTTCCTTCTCTCAAACTTCCCTTATCCTACCCTAACAAGTATGGAAACTACTCACCCATTACAAGAAGAACGAAAAATAAAACAAAGAAGGAAGATAGAAAGAAGGAGATTAGAAGATTACAACTAGCTATTTGCGACCTCACCTCGGCAAGGATCAAGCGTAAGCATCATGGTTGTTTAAGGATAAAGGAAAAGAGAACAAGAAAGAAACAAACACAAATAACAACAACTAAGTTAACAAATGAAAATTACAAGCAATAATAGTTAACAAAATAGAAAGACAAGCATGGTAAGAACAAGAACTCCCTTATTCATTCTTCATTCACAAAAGCTCACTACAAGTTTTTTAATGGAGAAAAGATGAGAGGAGGAAGAAGAACAACAACATATAACCTAAATTCTAAATACAAGATTATGGACCCTTGGCTTTGGCAAGTTCTGGACTATTTATTGGCAGGGAAATGGAAACCTAGGGCAAAATTCTGCCTCTATATGAAAAGACCAAAATAACCCTAAAAGCCCACCTTCTGTCGCCATCGTACGACCGCGGTTCCGCGGCCTAAGCATGCTTATGCCGCGGAACCGCGGCTCTTTGAAGGAATTGGCTGCTCGGATTTTCTGTGCTTCTTAGTGTTGATGTTTGGATCAGTTTGGTACACTTTGTTTCTCAGAATCTCTCCACATTTCTTTCAGATTTGCAGCATGTCAAAAGGTGATTTGATGTGGATCTTTTTGTCATGATTTCCTCGAGCTCCGCGTAGATTTCTTGGATCTTGTGTTGCCATTGAGCCTTGTGCATGAGAATGACATTGATTTGCCATTTTGTCTTTTAAACTGGTGTGCGGCAACATACGGATAGAGAGCGGAGACCCGTGTTTTATCTGTGGTTGGAAGGAACCCGGGTTTTGTCGTGTTTTTCCATGAATTTCACCGTTTTAGAGCCGAGAACCTGTATCCTGCAATTGACTAGCAAACACGGCTCAAGAGTACCTACCGATAAGCAATGTGATAAAAATTGGGCGGTATAAAAATGCAAAAATCTGATATGAACAGTGAACATGGATTCCATTTCAGATCGCATAGCATCCAGCCATTTTACCGAGTCTCCACTTGTGATGGCTTGCTCGGAACTAGTTAGGTCATCATGTTCGATGATGCAATCCTTTCTCCCACCGTATATGAGAAAACCGTAGTATCTCTCCGGTGAATGAGGAACCCTACTAGATCTGTGGAGTGGCTGAGGTTCGTTGGGGACTATTGAATCCTTTGGTTCTACCAAATTGTCAGTTATAGTTTGTGTAGCTAGAACTTCTTCCGGTTCTACCTCATTACCACTAATTTTTTTCACCAGAAATTCCTTTTCTAAAAAGGTGGCATGTCGAGAAACAAACACCTTTTGTTCCTCGGAGTGGTGGAAGATATACCCTCGCGAATGTTTGGGATATCCTACAAAGTTGCACAGAACTGACCTTACCTCGAGTTTGTCCGGATTTTTCTTTTTATTATTGGTCGGGCAACCCCATATCTTAACACGTTTAAGAGATGGTCTCTTCCCATTCCATATCTTATATGGAGCGGTAGGCAACGGATGTAAGTCCATGTCACGCACCCCACAAACTTGCGGGGAGGCGGAATATATAAAAAACGATTATCAAAGCTTCGTAATACGGACTTAAGCGCATGAATCGTGTCTAAACCGTTACTAGCAAACTACGAAAGGTTTAACTACTCGGATTCGAAGTTATACCTCATGTTACTTGTCCTTCGGGTCTTCATCACTGTCCTCCACTCCTTGTGGGCTCTTTGGAACGTCGGCACCTCAACGGCCTCCACGAGTCAAAGACGATCCACCCGAGAGCTCCTACTCCAAGCTTAACCTCTAGCTTGAGGTAACTAGGTTACTCAAAGTGCTAATCTTAGCAACCTAGGTGATATAGAGTTGGATTATGGATGTATTAGTCTAGCTAACCCTTGATCTCAACACATGAGAGGTTAGGGTTAGGGTTTGAAGAGGGAGAGCTTGAGGAGAGAGAAGGTGAGAATGAGAATCCTTTTGGATGAATAAATCATATATGTATATATGAAACATATCATATATATTAAATGAATAACAAATAATGATATATCATCATGTTTCATTAATACACTTAGTGATTCATCACATGAGTCATATAAATCATAAATGATTCATTAACTCCATGTATGAATCATACCATGACTCATTTATCCAATTAATGCAAATCCCACCTTAACCCCTAAGTCACCATGCTTCTAGAAGCTTCCCGACAAATTACGAGATCGCCCCTCCTATCCGTGAAAACACAGAAAAACTTTAGACTGTATAAATCCAATAATACGATATTAGAATCTGGCTTAAACCAAAGCCGACTAGTAAAAACTGTCCGAACATCGTACGTGCGTAAAAACACGTATGCGTCTGAACCCTGTCGTAAAACCATAGGACCTCTATATCGTTTCTCCCGAAGCAGGGAAACTCTCTGTGTGGGACTCTAAAGACTCGACACTACGCTGGCAGTGGGTTTAACCAGAGACCGCAAGCGGCACTAGCTGTACGTAACGGTCCCCAGGTAGATGTCGATAAGAAGGCCGATGAGGAAACCCATCCGAACTCCTACTGAGCCTGCTGTGATAATCTCCGTACAGTCCGGTCTGTTCGTCTAGGACTATCGCATATCGGGCCTAGGGGCGGCAAGCGTCAGTCCCCTAAAAGAGGTATAAGTCGTGACGGAGCGTAGCCCATTACACCTTGAGAAACTACTGGAAAACCTACCAGTAAATCTCGCTTGCCTTGGCCCGGGACTTTGCGTAATGGCTCTCTGACACAGCGCGATATCAACTCCCAATACCGGAAGAGACGAATCCTGTCTAACCGCCACTGCCTCCAAGTGCTAGGGACTGCACCCAACTGCTACCTGTTTGCACGACTCCTTTGAGCCATGGTAGGGTAGCAATCTAAGAACAGTGGGACACACTCGAAGCGAAGTAGAAGTGTCAAGTTTGAGGACTATGCTGTACTCATGTCACCTGGGAACTGTTAACTGACGACGGGTATAATACCATCCAACAGTTCCCCGCGAGTCCTGTCCGGTGTACCTGTAACCTAACGAGCACCTGTATACTATCTCCAGTACAACGTACTGATGGCTGTGGGACAGACCATCTCCCCAACTGGGATGAGAAGCGTACACACTAGTCTACTCCGGAGTATCGATGCCCTGTCTCGATAATCCTACGACTAGGGACCTGTATAGGATGTTGCTTATAGACTACCCAGCCCCACTAGTGTGACTGCCATCACAATGCTGGTTATCAAGCAAAGATCCTAAGGGCTCTACTAATATGTATAAGTGATACGTTACAAGAAACATATGCACATATTAAAGTAGACACAAACCAAGTAGCATACTACCATTTTTAGCAAGACTGTCAATACAACTGTGAATATCCCAAGCTTCCATTAAGTAATATACAAACTAGTATGATATAGTAATGTCCTTCTAGGGCATAAACACTAACAATCTCCCACTTGCACTAGGGCCATGTACTGGCATATCGCAGACCTATCTTCTCTAATAGCCTCTCGAACTGCGTCTGAGGAATGCCTTTGTGAATGGATCAGCAGTGTTATTCTTTGTATCTACTCTCTTTACCTCGATCTCCCGGCGATCGACGATCTCCCTGATCAGGTGATACCGCCTTAAGATGTGTCTGGACTTCTGATGGGACCTGGGTTCCTTCGCTAAAGCTATAGCGCCATTGTTGTCGCAATACAGAGGTATTGGACCAACACTGGTAGGAACCACCTGAAGTTCTGTGAGGAACTTCTTCATCCAGACAGCTTCTTTTGCGGCATCGCAAGCAGCTATGTACTCCGCTTCCATCGTTGAGTCAACAACGGTCTCCTGCTTGGAACTCTTCCAACAGAACGCCCCTCCATGTAGGGTAAAGACATAACCCGACATGGACTTGGAGTCATCCTTGTCACTTTGGAAGCTGGAGTCAGCAAAGGCCTCGATCTGGAGGTCTTTTCCGCCATACACCAAGAACATCTCCTTAGTCCTCCTCAGGTACTTGAGAATGTTCTTTACTGCTATCCAGTGCATCTCCCCTGGGTTTGCCTGATACCGGCTTACAACGCTCAATGCGTATGCTACATCTGGTCAGGTACATAACATCGCATACATTATAGAGCCTACCGCAGAAGCGTAGGGTATAATCGACATGCGATCCCTTTCCAAATCAGTCTTGGGAGACATCTCTTTGGAGAGGGTGATTCCGTGACAAGCCGGTAGGTTACCGCGCTTAGAATCATCCATACTGAATCTTTTCAATATGGTGTCTATGTACCTGGACTGCGAAAGTCCCAACATCCTCTTTGATCTATCACGATAGATTTGGATCCCCAGAATGTAGGTGGCATCACCCAGGTCTTTCATGGAGAACTTCTGTGACAAAAATCTTTTGACTGACTGTAGCATAGGAATATCATTTCCTATTAGGAGAATGTCATCCACGTACAAGACGAGGAATACAACAACTCTCCCTACAATCTTACTGTATATGCATGGTTCATCTGGATTTTTGATAAAGTCGAATTCTTTGACAGTATCATCAAAACAGATGTTTCAACTCCGCGATGCCTGTTTTAATCCATAAATGGATTTAAGCAGCTTGCATACTTTACCGCTGCCCCCACTTTGAATGAATCCCTCTGGCTGATCCATATAGACGCACTCTTCCAAATTACCATTTAGAAAGGTCGTCTTTACGTCCATCTGCCAGATCTCATAATCGTGGAAGGCAGCACTAGCAAGAAGGACCCGAATGGATTTAAGCATAGCCACTGGAGAAAAGGTTACGTCATAGTCCAAATCAGGTCTTTGACGGAAACCCTTTGCAACAAGTCTAGCCTTATAGGTTTCAACCTGTCAATCTACACTCATCTTCTTTCTGAAGATCCACTTGCATCCTACGGGTTTTACCCCATCTGGAGCAATGTCCAAAGTCCATACTTTGTTAGTGTACATGGACTCCATTTCGGTCCGCATTGAATCCAGCCATTTTACCGAGTCGCCGCTCTGAATGGCTTGGTGGAAGCTAGTAGGGTCATCATTATCAATGATGCAATCTTCTCGATCCCCGTCTATGAGAAAACCATAGTATCTTTCGGGCAGATGAGACTGCCTACTACTTCTACGGATAGGCACTGGTATGTCCCTTTCTTCTGAAACTTCTTGTTCTACCAAACTTTCAGTAACAGCTTGTGGTTCTGGAATTTCTTCCAGTTCTACTGCGCTCCAACTCTTCTGATTTTCTAAAACTTCAGTTTCTGAGAAGTGGGCATGACGAGAAACAAAAACCTTTTGTTCCTCTGCGTAATGGAAATAATATCCCTTGGAGTTCTTTGGATATCCCACATGTTTACACTGTACTGAGCATGCCTCGAGCTTGTCCGGATGCTGCTTTTTTTACAAAAGGTGGACATCCCCATGTCCTAAAGTGTTTAAGACAGGGTTTCTTCCCACTCCACATCTGATATGGTGTGGTAGGCACAGTCTTGGTTGGAACCTGGTTCAAAAGATATGCAGCTGATTCTAGTGCATAACCCCAGAAAGATCGTGGTAACTCAGCCTTACTCATCATGGAACGAACCATATCCAATAGGGTTCGATTCCTCCTTTCCGATACACCATTGTGTTGTGGTGTGTATGGAGGAGTAAGCTGAGCGAGAATTCCATTCTATTTTAAGTATCCCAGGAACTCGGCACTTAAGTATTCACCACCTCGATCAGATCTCAGTGTCTTGATACTTTTGCCTGTCTGTTTTTCCACTTCATTCTTGTATTCTTGGAATTTCTCAAAGGCCTCGGATTTATGCTTCATTAAGAAGGTATATCCATACCTAGAGAAATCATCCGTAAAAGTAACGAAGTAGGAATAACCACCTCGCGCATGTGTAGACATTGGACCGCACACGTCACTGTGTACGAGTCCTAAGAGCTCGCTCGCTCTTAATCCGTGTCCAGTAAACGGAGACTTTGTCATCATTCCCATGAGACAAGATTCACAAGTGGCATAAGATTGATATTCGAATGGATTCAAATATCCTTCTCTATGTAACTTCGTTAATCGTGTTTCATTGATGTGACCTAGTCTACAATGCCATAAGAAAGTCTGATTTATTTCTTTTAAGTGTGTTCTGGACATTGAAAACAAGAGCTTGATTCAATACGTATATACCGTCATCTAATGTACCGGACCCAATCAGAACTTGATTTAGGTGGATGTGAACTACATCGCTTACGAATGTAAAGTCATATCCCTCTCTCGAAAGTGAGGACACTGATATGATATTACAAGTAAAACTAGGTACATACAGACAGTTACCTAGAATCAATATCTACCCACTTGTCAAACCTAGGCGATATTCTCCCACGGATTCAGCGTCCACGCTCATTCCGTTTGCAACTCTGAGAGACAAATCACCTATCCTTATATCTCTACGGTTTCTCAAAGCATGTAATGAATTACAGATATGAGTTCCTGCTCCGGTATATAGTACCCAGGAAGTAGAGTTAATTGACAAACAGTTCTCAATTACAAACACACATGAGGCTGAAGCCACAACATGCTTGTATCCTGGCTACTGGCTTCCAAAGCCCTGCAATCCTTCTGCCAATGCCTGTTCCCATAACAATAGGAACATCCCTCCTTAGCTACACCAAGTCCCGAAACTTTTGCTCTTCCCTTTCCTCCCACTTTATTGACACCGTATATCGGCTTTGTAGAGGTCTTCTTCTCTTCACCCTTTGCTTTCGCCGTGGATGTAGAAGAAGAAGGTCCCCCATTAAGCAGAGCTTGTGTCTCCCTGGTTTCTTTCAGGGTGTAAGTAGAGGGTAGGGACTGTGGAAATAAGTCAGCGTATGACCTGTTTCCCAACGTGGTCTCCAGGTCCTTGAGCTCATCAATATAGCTAGTCATCGTAAGGACGTCGTCCACTACAGATGACCTGACAGCCAACCTCGCTTGAATTAATTCGTTCGAGGTCTCATATCTTGCGATATGAGATTGCTCTCCATATAAATCTTTGTTATGGAGAAAGATGGAAACTGAGTCCATCTTCTCGTGCTGCTTCTGGTATACACCATCAACTGAAGCCATCACGAGGCACTTGGCTTTCACTTTATCTTTTTCCCTTGTCTGACGGATATCCATATCCGCGATGGTGGAAACTGGACCTGGGATGGCGAGATCTTGAGTAGTAATAGGGTGGTCCAGCTTGTCATAGGCAATGGACATCTGGACTGACCTTTGCCAGTCATATAAGTTAGATTCAGTCAACTTGTTATCTAGATGTAACCTAGTCATGGTCACAAGGTCGCTGCAATGAGAGAGAGAGAAGAAAACACTTTAGCATGATGCTCTTGCAAGTTTAGATTGGTTTTTAATTTATCTAAACTGGATGGCTCCCACTGTTTCTCGAATCCTTCCTCAAACCATAAAAGAAGAATTAGCCAGGACTATTCTCACTGTACAATACTTGCTTAACCGTTCAGCTAGGCTAGTGTCGATACTTCGAGGGAGGTTTTCCAACGCTTTCGCGAAGTTCCTTAATTAAATAACCTCTTTTCTCTGGGGGCGTTGCCCCGCTGACACCTTTCTCGAAACCTACTTGGTTTATAGCATTGATCGTTAAGTGACGTATCTCCTGATAAGTAGCATATACTCACAGTAGGATCGGGATCCAAATATCATCGTATGATAATGTTGAAGGAATTCTACCGACATTCATCAAACTCCAAATGGTATGCAACACTAGCAAGTTTCAGTTTCTTTAGAAACTCCCGATGTGGATTTTTGCCCCATGTTCTTATGACCTTGACTAAGGGCCAACAAATCATAAGTCACATGTCAAGTTCAACCTATCATTATCTTGTTAATTTGAACCCACCCGTATATACTCTTGACTAAGGGCCAAATAAAGTAATACGACTGTCCCAAACCAACTCATCTATCTATGCAACAAATGAATACCCCAGCAGCTACTAATCACTATGTCTTGACTAAGGGCCATACAAACATAGCTTGAATACTACTGACCATTCATAAGAAATGACGGAGGGCTACGACTGGTTTTGGCAAAACCGTGAACGTAGTGAACTTGATATAATCGAAGAAACCTGATAGCTTTTTAAAAGGAGTGGTTAAAGCTCCGCAGTTAAAAATTCTGCTCTTTTAAAATAACCGAGTGGTTTCTTTTAAATTTGTTCCAACGATTCAACTTTGGTTTATTTTCTTTGCATTAAAATAATGCGTCCCATCATTTAACCTATCATTGCAGAAAACAACGAAAATACAACGTCCTCTTATGCCATCCGCATTCGCCACTGGGTCCCATCATCACCCGTTAGGTTACTTAACTAACGACCAAGCGGAGGCTGGGCTAGCACGGGTGTAAAACATAAGTGACGTCTAAATAGCTATCATATATAGATATTGTACATTCGTCAGACGCAATAATAGGCATTCCAGATTACTGATGAACATTATTGGATATACATGCAATCCGCGTTTGCTTTGAGCCTGCAACAAAAGACGGATTACACAGTTGTGATGAATAGCCATTACCCCACCGTAGACCCCTACAGGTTCGGCAAACTACCCGCCAAGTACCCGAAGTGAAGCGGTCTCCCTGAATAACGTGAGTAGGCCACTAAACACTTCAACGTACCAGGTAGTTTGTGTACCCCTCCTTGGGTCTATCTTAGGAGCAAAAAACATTAAATGAAATAATACAACGGTGGCAACAACCGCAACCTGGATGTGTCCCGCAAAAGAATATTACATCATATTACAATTTATATCGAATGAATTAATATAAAACCCATCTCAAACCCCGGCTAATCATCACAACGATCCAATCAAGTTCATATACACAAACAGTAAACATTACAGAAATGTGCAACCCCCTGCCAACCGACATACTTGCAGTTAGGGGAGGTTTACGAACACATTAATCATTACAGATAAAAACCCGATTAGCAAATAACTTAGAATATCGATCGACAACCTTTTTCCGTGTCTACCCCAAATGCAAGCCAGGACAGAAGTAACCTGGGCAGAAACAGAATATACTGGAAAACAAAACACCAAAATATATGAATAACAGAGCAAATCAGAGTCAACTCGGTGTTGACTCGGCGGCGGATCCGCGGCCAAAAGCACCTTCTTGCCGCGGATCCGCGGCCGTCTTGCCGAGTTAGGGGCTCGTATTTTCCCAGTATTCTTATAATACCCTGCTGTGAATTTTAAGCCATATCAAATAATTTTTGTGACACTTTTAAAATCAACAGATACTGTTAGGGTGTTCGGGGTGTTGTTTTCGTGTTTTCCGTCGATCGAAGCTCTAATTAGTTGCTAACAAGCTAGTAATGGTTTAGTTGGCTCTGATACCACTGTAAGTCCATGTCACGCACCCCACGAACTTGCGGGGAGGCGGAATATATGAAAAACGATTATCAAATCTTCGTAACACGGACTTGAGCGCATGAATCGTGTCTAAACCGTTACTAGCAAACTACGAAAGGTTTAACTACTCGGATTCGAAGTTATACGTCACGTTACTTGTCCTTCGGGTCTTCATCACTGTCCTCCACTCCTTGTAGGCTCTTTGGAACGTCGACACCTCAACGTTCTCCTCGAGTCAAAGACGATCCACCCGAGAGCTCCTACTCCAAGCTTAACCTCTAGCTTGAGGTAACTAGGATACTCAAAGTGCTAATCTAAGCAACCTAGGTGATATAGAGTTGGATTATGGATGTATTAGTCTAGCTAACCCTTGATCTCAATACATGAGAGGTTAGGGTTAGGAATTGAAGAGGGAGAGCTTGAGGAGAGAGAAGGTGAGAATGAGAATCTTTTTGGATGAATAAATCATATATGTATATATGAAATATATCATATATATTAAATGAATAACAAATAATGATATATCATCATGTTTCATTAATACACTTAGTGATTCATCACATGAGTCATATAAATCATAAATGATTCATTAACTCCATGTATGAATCATACCATGACTCATTTATGCAATTAATGCAAATGCCACCTTAACCCCCAAGTGACCATGCTTCTAGAAGCTTCCCGACAAATTACGAGAACGGCCCTCCTATCCGTGAAAACACGGAAAAACATTAGACTGTTTAAATCCAATAATCCGATACTAGAATCTGGCTTAAACCAAAGCCGACTAGTAAAAACTGTCCGAACATCGTACGAGCGTAAAACACGTATGTGTCTGAACCCTGTCGTAAAACCATACGACCTCTATATCGTTTCTCCCGAAGCAGGGAAACTCTCTGTGTGGGACTCTAAAGACTCGACACTACGCTGGCAGTGGGTTTAACCACAGACCGCAAGCGGCACTAGCTGTACGTAACGGTCCCCATGAAGATGTCGATAAGAAGGCCGATGAGGAAACCCATCCGAACTCCTACTGAGCCTGCTGTGACAATCCCCGTACAGTCCGGTCTGTTCGTCTAGGACTATCGCATATCGGGCCTAGGGGGCGGCAAGCGTCAGTCCCCTAAAAGAGGTATAAGTCGTGTCGGAGCGTAGCCCATTACACCTTGAGAAACAACTGGAAAACCTGCCAGTAAATCTCGCTTGCCCTGGCCAGAGACTTTGCGTAATGGCTCTCTGACACAGCGCGATATCAACTCCCAATACCGGGAGAGACGAATCCTGTCTAACCGCCACTGCCTCCAAGTGCTCGGGACTGCACCCAACTGCTACCTGTTTGCACGACTCCTTTGAGCCATGGTAGGGTAGCAATCTAAGAACAGTGAGACACACTCGAGGCGAAGTAGCAGTGTCAAGTCTACGGACTATGCTGTACTCATGTCACCTGGGAACTGTTAACTGACGACGGGTATAATACCATCCAACAGTTCCCCGCGAGTCCTGTCCGGTGTACCCGTAACCTAACGTGCACCTGTATACTATCTCCAGTACGACGTACTGATGGCTATGGGACAGACCATCTCCCAAACTGGGATGAGAAGCGTACACACTAGTCTACACCGGAGTATCGATGCCCTGTCTCGATAATCCTACGACTAGGGACCTGTATAGGATGTTGCTTATAGACTACCCAGCCCCCACTAGTGTGACTGCCATCACAACGCTGGTAATCAATCAAAGATCCCAAGGGCTCTACTAATATGTATAAGCGATACGTTACAAGAAATATATGCACATATTAAAGTAGACACAAAACAAGTAGCATACTACCATTTTTAGCAAGACTGTCAATACAACTGTGAATATCCCAAGCTTCCATTAAGTAGTATACAAACTAGTATGATACTGTAATGGCCTTCTAGGGCATAAGCACTAACAACGGATTGTTAGTTATATGTATGCCCTAGAGGCCATTACTGTACATACGATATATATTGTAGTGGATGCTTGAACACATATAAAAAGGTCTTTCTTGCTCGACATGATAGTATGCTATCTAGTTGCTCTTTGTCTTAACATGTACACTGATTGTCTCTATGTTACATGTTGATAAAGCCCTTAGGATGAGTACTTGACTACCAGGACTATGATGCAGATCATACTAGTGGGGACAATGTAGTCGTTAAGTACATCCTTCAAATGTTCATGGTCGTGGGTGTATCGAGACAGGGCATCGATATACCAGTGTAGACTAGCGTATAGCTTCTCGACCCATGTCGATAGGCGATGGATGATCCCATATCCATTGGTTTTTGACATCAGAGATAGTATACGGGTGCTCAGTGGAGACTGGGTACACTGGACGGACTCGCCGAGAACTCCCAGATGGTATAAAACCTCACGTCAGATGGCAGTTCTCTGGTGACACTGGTACAGGTTAGTCTGTAGACCCGAGATCGTCATAGAGTCTTGTGTGATTCCAACTGTGCTTTGATTTCCACTTTACCACGTTCAAGAGAACGTGCAAAATGGTGGCTTTTGGGTACAGTCCCGACTCACATGGAGGCAATGAGTGATAGGAAGGGTTTTGTCTCTCCCGGTATTGGGAGTTGATGTTGCGCTGTGCTCGATTGGCTATAACATGAAGTCGCTGGCCAGGACTGCTTTAGAGATATACTGGTAAGTGTTATCAGTAGTTTCTCGACCCGTTATGAGCCTCATATCAGCACGACTTATCGAGTTACTGGGGTCTACGTTTACCACCCCTAGACGAGATATGCAATATATCAGACGAAGAAACCGGACTGTACGGTAGTGTTACTGATTGGATTCGCACGAGTATGAGCAGGCTTGCTTGTTTATCATTTGTTCGCTCAATACCCGGGTAGCCGTTACGTTTAGCAGACCGCTTGCAGTTTGTGAGTGTTTAATATGATCATCATCTACTGCCGGCGTATTGACGAGTCTTTAGAGTCCTACACAAAGGTTTTCTGGCTCAAGCGAAACGAAGTAGGAGCACATATATGATATGTGCGGGACCGAGATTAATACGATATGTGATACCGTATTCTATTCTCATGATATACCATATCGGTCGGTTATATATGTCGCATATCAAAGACGGAGGTTTTTTGTGAGATGGGAGTTTTTCATTTTCATTCATTTAAAATTCATTGTATATAATATTCGTTAAAGAGGTCACTCCCAATGAAGGGATCTTGGCACTTTCCTTATCGAATAAGGTGCTGGATATTCTACAAGGAATACCGCTATGCAAAGAAGAAATAGAGCTACCAGTTTTTTTAAAACAAGTTTCTACAACATCTTTAGGTTTTTTTTAGTTTAATTAATCTCATTAATGAATGTCCCATCATTTAAGTTACCTAAACATTACAGATAAATACAACGTACGCTTATACCATCCGCATTCGTCTCGATGTCCACTCATGCACCGTTCGGTTAGGTAACTAACGGCAGAGCGGGGCATGGCTAGCGCGGGTGTAAAACATAAGCAACGTCTATATAATATGTCACATATACTATATACAATATCTATCTTAACATATACAGTGATCAGATCAAAGAATATCGCAGCAGAAAACAACATATGAAATAATGGATATACTAGGATTTTCGGGTTTCAAATTAAGCCTGTACAAAACACGGATTCCACGGTCGTGATGAATAGCCAATCCCACAACCCTAGACCTCTACGAGAGCGGCAAGCAACCCTACCAATTCTAGAGTTAGGAGACCCAGTCTCGACTCCTCGAGGTGGTCTCCCACTGGACCCTAGAACCCGGTTACTTGTGCTCCCCTCCTTAGGTCTATCCTAATGCGGAAAAATAAATAATATACAATGGTGACATCATCCTCAACCCGGAAGTGCCCCAATAAAAGAATATTACATACAATGAATTTTACATTAATGAAAATGAAAAACTCGTATCTCACATAAAACCATCGGCTATTCAAAACACTGAAGGTTTGCCTAACACGGCAGCAAGGTTTAATATGGTATGTAAGATGCCTCCCGAAACCTTGCTGTCGTGCTAGGCAACCCTTCAGTGTTTTGAATAGCCTGGTTTTTTTTTATGTGAGATGAGAGTTTTTCATTTTCATTCATGTAAAATTCATTGTATGTAATATTCTTTTATTGGAGCACTTCCGGGTTGAGAATGATGTCACCATTGTATATTATTTACTTTTTCGCATTAGGATAGACCCAAGGCGGGAAGCACAAGTAACCGGGTTCTAAGGTCTAGTGGGAGACCATCTCGAGGAGTCGAGACCGGGTCTCCTAACTCTAGAATTGGTAGGGTTGCCTGCCGCTCTCGTAGGGGTCTAGGGTTGTGGGATTGGATATTCATCACGACCGTGGAATCCGTGTTTTATACAGGCTTAATTTAAAACCCGGAAATCCCAGTATATCCAATATTTCATATGTTATTTTCTGCTGCGATATTCTGTGATCTGATCACTGTATATGTTGAGATAAATATTGTATATAGTATATGTGATATATTATATAGACGTTGCTTATGTTTTACACCCGCGCTAGCCCTGGCCCGCTCTGCCGTTACTTACCTAACCTAACGGTGCATGAGGGGACATCGAGACGAATGCGGATGGCATAAACGTACGTTGTATTTATCTGTGATGTTTAGGTAACTTAAATGATGGGACATCATTAATGAGATTAATGAAACTAAAAGAAACCTAAAGGTGTTTTTGAAACTTGTTTTCAAAAAAAATGGTACCTCTAGTTCTTGCTTTGCATAGCGGTATTCCTTGTAGAATATCTAGCACCTTATTCGATAAGGAAAGAGCCGAGATCCCTTCACCGGAATGACCTCTTTAACGAAACCAGCAGATGCTACAAACTCGGTTTTTCTTTTGAATGCTTTGATAGTTTTTGCTTTGCATAGTGGTATTTATGAAATATCCTGCACCTTATTCGATAAGGAAAGAGCCGAGATCTCTTCACCAGGAGTGACCTCTTTAGCAAAACTAGTAAAAGCCTCAAAATCACTCCTTTTGAAATTCACTCGATTCAACGACGATATCAAGTTCATTACCCAAATGGTTTTCTTAGAAACCTGTCGTAGCCCTCTGTCATTTAAGATAAGTAATAGTTAGTATTCGTGCTGCGTTTATTGACCTTAGCCAAGACGTAGTGCACGGTAGCTAATTAGTGCTTATCTGCAAAAGCATATGATGTGATTGAGTTAGGGTAGTCGTGCGGCTTTGTTAACTTTCGCCAAGGGTCGTGCGGGTGGGTTTAATTCAATTAAGAAATGACGGGTTGAACTTGGCTAGCGCTTATGATTTGTGGACCTTAGCAAAGGTCATAAGTTGCTAGGGGAAAAACATTATCGGGAATTTCAAGTGTTGAAATTTGCAATGATATTGCATACCTTCTATGTGATGGTTGGATCCCGATACCCACTGCGAGTAAGAGTTACTCCTGGGAGAGTTTTCGCACTTTACAATTAGCCAATCAAGTAGGTGTCTAGAAAGGTGTTAACGGTATTATGCCTCTGGGAAAACGAGGTTTATTTTAATTAGGTTCGTGCGAAAACACGGGGAACCTCCCTCAAATTACTAACACTGGCCTGGCTGAAATATTGGCGAACTTGTAAGGTGTAATTAATCCTAGCTAGTCTTTCCTTTTAGGGTTTGCAGGAAGATTTGACTAAAACAGTGGGAGCCATCCTGATTAGATAAATTAATAACCAATCTAATATTGCAAGAGCATACACTGTGTGTTTTCTTCTCTCTCTCTCTCCAGGTAGCGACCATGTCACGCCTTAATCAAGATAATAATATAGATGTATTGACCGAACCAGCTTATTATACTGAGCTGGGGAACGTTGGTCCCGTTCCAACTTATAATTGTTATAAGACCGAGCAGGAAATAGGGGATTACCCGGATTCCCATGCCGCCCAAACGAAGAAAGTGCATGATAAATGCATCTTTTTCGTGTGTGTTCATTACCGAGAACTGTTTCTCAGTATCCTTTACGTCCTGAGTATGAGATACCGGATCGGGATCCCACATATGTAATATATTACATGGGCTACAGATAGATAGAGAACTGAGAATGGGTGATAAGTTTCAAGAGTTGGAAACAGTGCAAGTGTTGCAGCCAAGGTGTTGGCAGTTATCACCCTGTATTACCAAATACATTGATTCTGAACGAATGTTATTAGATACCGAACCTGATAAACAACATCATATCAGTCTCTTTATTAAGATAAAGAATGATATAATTTTTTATTTTTTGATAATGTTTGGAACATTTCATTTATCAAGAGTTGATCGGTTTAGGCACGTTATCTAAAAGCATATACATTCTAAATCAAACTACAATTCTTAACATACAAAACACACATAAGAGGAAGAGTTCAGAAATGAACGAATCTTTCTTGAGGCATTATAGACTAGCTCATATCTATTGTGACCTCACTAGCTAAGTTACATTTAGATACATATTTAAATCAATTTGAATTTATATCTTGTAAAACTTGCCAGTCATGTCACAAAGATAAAATGACCATAGCTCCATTTATTGGAAACAGAGAAAGAGTTAGTGAACTTTTGGGATTGATAAATGATGATGTATGTAGGTCCCTGTCTACACATGCCAGGACTAGTTCTTTGTACTTCATTACATTCACTGATGATCTCTCAAGATTCGGACATATGTTCCTGTTGAAACACAAGTCTGAACCTTTTGAGAAATTAAAAGAATATAAGTTAGAAACAGAAAACCAAAACGGGTATAAGTATTATGTCCTTTGATGTGATCGAGGTGGAGAATACTTGAGCACGGAATTCCTGGACTATTCTAAAGGAAAATGAGATTCTCTCACAGCATTATTCCTCCGTATACACCACAACACGTTGGTGTATCGGGGCGAAGCAATTGCACCCTATGTGATATGGTGTGCTCTATGATGAGTACTACTGAGTTGCCTATTTCCTTTTTAGGAGTTATGCACCTGAGAAGCTGCATACCTATTGAATTGGGTTCCAACCAAATCAGGTATCTACCACTCCATATATGATATGTTATGGGAAGAGAACATATCTTAAGTAAGTTAAGATTTGGGGTTGTCTGGCCTATGCCAAAAGCAAAATCCGGACAAGCTCGAGGCATGGTCTGTTTTGTGGAAGTTTGTTGGATATCCTAAGCAATCGCAAGGGAATATCTTCTACCACACTGAGGAGCAAAAGGTGTTTTGATTCTCAGCATGCCACCTTTTGGAAAAGGAATTTCTTGTGAAGAAATTAGTGCTCATGAGGTAGAACTGGAAGGAGTTCCAGCTATACAAACTACAGCCGATGATTTGGAAGAACCGGAGGATTCAATAGTTTCCGACGAACCTCAGCCTCTCCGCCGATCTGGTAGGGTTCCTCATCCACATGAGAGATACTTCGGTTTTCTATATAACAATGGGAGCGAGGATTGTGTAGGGTTGCTGGGCACGCGCACAAGGGTCTATGAGGCATCAACCATGCCCGATTAAAAATTTAGTCGTGCCGAACAACCCGAATACGGATCTTTAAACTAGAGATTAGGCGAAAACTAACATGCTAAACACTTTAACACTAAGTGAGAGGGATTACAACCTTTGTAGATCCGGTCCTTCACTTCATATTCTCCGTGTTGAGGTCCCTTCGCTGCGATCATCGTGCTCCGGACTCTCGAGAGGTTCCACGAAGAGAAAGATGCAGTCTTGCTTCCGATCTTCGATACAAAGATGATCTACCTTGAAGTTTCAATAACACAAGCTAACACTCACTAAAATTGAGTGAACTCTCTCATCTAAAGGGCAAGCGAAGATGAGGATGATGAAGTAGGATTTTTGCTCTCCTTATTTATCTTTTTCTCACATTTATTCATCACTTAGAAAAAAGCTAGTAAGCTTTTTCCATGAAGAAAGAAGAAGGAAGAAGATAATCATTATGATAGAATTCCTTTTGTGATGAATAATTCAAAGAAGATAATGATCAATAATGCAACCATGGTTGTCTAAACCTTTGTAGAGAATTAACCAAGTCTAGGGTTTGGGTTAGGTTAAGAAATGAGTCATAACAAAATATCTTTCACAAAACAAAACTAAACCTTCTAGAATCATCTATAAAGCATTAACCCAAATCAATCCCTAATCTTGTTTAATCTTTACTAAACATGTTGCATTAGTTATCATATCATGTTACAATATTATATATCACATATATAATATTTATTGGAACGAAATAAAATAATACAATTAACATATATCGCATATATATCAGTGTTTTACCCGAGTGAGAAAAAGAATCTTTTTGTGAGCTAATATTAGTTAATGTCATTTAATATATCATATATATTATTATACATTAAATTATCGAATCGACACTTGATCCGACAATCCGGCTATATCGCATATAACCGACTAATATTTATCCGTACCGATTCATCGAATCAACACTTGATCCGATGACCCGGCTGATATCAAATATCGCGAGAATAGAATATGGTATCTCATAACGTATTATCCTCGGTCCTGCACATTTCACATATGTGCCCCTACTCCGTTTTGCCTGAGCCAAGAAACCTCTGTGTAGGACTCTAAAGAATCGTCAATACGCCGGTAGTAGGTGATGATCATATCAAACACCCACAAGCTGCAAGCGGTCAGCTAAACGTAACAGCTACCCAGGTATTGAGTGCTCAGAAGATCAACAAGCAAGCCTGTACATTCTCCTGTGAATCTAATCAGTAACACTCCCGTACAGTCCGGTCTCGTCGTCTGATATGTCGCATATCTCGCCTAGGGGTGGTAAACGTCAGACCCCAGTAGCTCGATAAGTCGTGTCGATATGAGGTCTATAACAGTTCGAGAAACTACTGATAACACTTACCAGTAAATCTCAGCAACCCTGGCCAGGGATTTCCGGTTATAGCCAATCGAACACAGCACAACATCAACACCCTATACCGGGAGAGACGAATCCCCTCCTATCGCTCATTGCCTCCATGTGATTCGGGACTGTACCCAAAAGCCACCTTTTTGCACGCCCTCTTGGACGTGGTATGATGGAAATCAAAGCACAGTGGGAATCACACAAGACACTATGACGATCTCGGGTCAACAGACTACTCTGTACCAGTGTCACCGGAGAACTGCCATCTGACGTGAGGTATAATACCATCTGGGTGTTCTCGGCGAGTCCGTCCAGTGTACCCAGACTCCACTGAGCACCCGTACACCATCCTTGATGTCAAACACCGATGGATATGGGATCATCCATCGCCCATCATATGGGTCAAGATGCGTATACGCTAGTCTACTCTGGTGTATCGATGCCCTGTCTCGATACACCCTCGACTTGGAACAATTATAGGATGTACTCGTCGACTACCGTGGCCCCACTAGTATGATTTCATCATAGTCCCAGTAGTCGAGTACATATCCTAAGGGCTTTATCAACATGTAACATAGAGACAATCAGAGTACATGTTAAGATAAAGTACAACCAGATAGCATACTATCATGTCGAGCAAGAAAGTCCTCCCTATATATGTCCAAGCATCCATTACAATATACATCGTATGTACAGTAATGGACTCTAGGGCAAACATATAACTAAAAATCTCCCACTTGCACTAGGGCCATCTGTTGTGGTATCACATACCCAACAATTAGCTGCGGTTGAAGTATCTCATACTCAACCATCCCATAAAAGTCTCTACTGGGAAAAAGCCTTTGTTAGTGGATCCGTGCTGTTGTCCTCTGTGTCTGCTCTCCTAACCTCGATCTCCCTGGAGATCAACCATCTCCATGATCAGGTGATGCCGCCTAAGAATTATATCTGGATTTCTGATGGGACGGTAGTTCCTTGGCTAAACCTACAACTCCATTGTCACACAATGGTAGGAACGAAGTTCATCTCATGAACTTATATATCCAGACTGCCTCTTTGGTAGCATCCTTGGTAACGATGTATCTTGCCTTTAATCGTCTAGTATGTCACGGTATCTTGCTTGGAACTCTTCCAACATACCGTCCCTCCACTGAGGGTATAGACAATGCCTGCGACTGACATTCAGTAGTCCTTATCACTCTGGAACCTTTCCAGTGATTCCCCCAGGATCGATTGATACCATCTCACTACAACAAGTGAGAATCCTAACATCCAATTAGATCTATCCCATAGATCCATAACACAGGATTTATGAGGTATCACTTTGATCCTATATGGAGAATCCTTGTGATGCGGAGATTGACCGAGCGTAGCATAGGAAACTCCTTCCCTATCAAGAGTATGTCATCCACGTACTCTACGAGGATCACCACCATACTCTCTACTACCTTTTTGTATATACAAGGTTCATCTACCATTTTGATGAAGTCAAACTCTTTGACTACCACATCAAAACAGATGTTCCAACTCCGCGATGCCTGCTTTATCCTATAAAGCATCTTGCACACGTTTCCGCTGCTCCCACTGTTTACGAAGCCCTCTGGCTGTGTACTTATAGACGCTCTTTTCTAAAACATCATTTAGAAAAGCAGTCATGACACCCAACCGCCAGATATCGTAGTCATGGTATGTAGCCGTGGCAAGTAGGATCTGGATGGACTTAAGCATAGCTTTGAAAGTCTCAACTTTTCCATGTACACCAAGTAATCTTCTCAAGATATACTCGCTCCTGATGGGGATTTAACCCTTCAGATAAAGCAACCAAAGTCCATACTTTGTTGGTGTATAAGGATTCCATCTCAGATCGCTAAGCATCCAGCCATTCTTACAGAGTCCCACTCTTGATGGCCAGCTCGAAACTAGTTGGGTCATCTTCTCATGATGCAATCTTCGCTCCCACTGTCATAGAGAAACCGAAGTATCTCTCAGGTAGGTGAGGAACCCTGCTAGATCGGTGGAGAGGCTGAGGTTCGTTGGAAACTATTGAATCCTTTGGTTCTACCAAATCATCAGCTGAAGTTTGTATAGCTGGAACCATTCCAGTTCTACATAACAGACCTTTCCTCGAGCTTGTCCGGATTTTGCTTTTAGACATAGGCCGGACAACCCCAAATCTTAACCATCTTAAGATATGGGCTCTTCCCTTTCCATATCACATATGAAGTGATAGGCAACTGATTTTATTTGAACCCTATTCAATAGGTATGCAGCTTCTCAAGTGCATAACTCCCAAAAAGGAAATAGGAAACTCAGTAGTACTCATCATAGAGCACACCATATCACATAAGGTGTTATTGCTCCGCCCCGATACACCGACGTGCTGTGGTGTATACGGAGGAGTAATGCTGAGAGAGAATCTCATTCTCCATTAGAATAGTCCAGGATTTCCGTGCTCAAGTATTCTCCTCCTTGATCTTATCAAAGGACATAATACATATACCCGTATTTTGGTTCTCTACTTCTAACTTATATTCTGTGAATATCTTAAAAGATTCGGATATGTGTTTCAACAGGAACATATGTCTGAATCTTGAGAGATCATCAGAGAATATAATGAAGTACAAAGAACCGGTCTTGGCATGTGTAGACAGGGGACTTTCATACATCAGCATGTATCAATCCCAAGAGTTCACTAACTCTTTCTCTGTTTCCAATAAACAGAGTTGTGGTCATTTTATCTTTATGACATGACTGGCAATTTTCACAATATGTAAATTCAAACAAATTTAAATATGCTTCTAAATGTAACTTTGCTAGTCGGGTCGCATTGATATGACCTAGTCTACAATGCCTCAAGAAGTATCCGTTCATTTCTGAACTCTTCCTCTCGTGTGTGTTCTGTATACTAAGAACTGTAGTTTGATTTAGAATGTCAATGCTTTTAGATAACGTGCCTGAACCGATCAACTCTTGATATAGGAAATGTTCAAAACATAATCCAACAATACAAAATTATATCACTTCTTTACTAATAAAGAAACTGATATGATGTTGTATATCAGGTTCGGTATCTAATAACATTCGTTCATAATCAATGTATTCAGGTAATACAGGGTGATAGTGACCAACAGACTTGGCTGCAACACTTGCACCGTTTTCTGTCTCATGAAACTTATCACCCGTTCTCAGTTTTCTACCTATCTGTAGCCCATGTAACAGATTACATATGCGGGATCCTGATCTGGTATCACATACCCAGGACGTAAAGGATACTGAGAAACAGTTCTATGTAACGAACACACCCGAAGATGATGCATCAGCATGCACTTTCTTCGTTTGGGCGGCACGGGAAATCTGGTATTCCCTAATTTCCTGCTCTGTCTTATAACACTTATAAGTTGGAGCGGGACCAATGTTCCCCAGCTCAGTATAACAAGCGGGTTCGGTCAAATATATCCGTATTATTATCTTGATTAAGGCGTGATATAGTCGCTACCTGGAGAGAGAGAGAAGAAAACACTCAGCGTATGCTCTTGCAAGATTAGATTGGTTATCTAATATATCTAATCAGGATGTCTCCCACTGTTTTAATCAAATCTTTCTTCAAACCCTAAAAGGAAAGACTAGCCGGGATTAATTACACGCTACAAGTTCGCTAATCTTTCAGCCAGGCCAGTGTCGGTACTTTGAGGGAGGTCCCCCGTGCTTTCGCACGAACCTAATTAAAGTAAACCTCGTTTTCCCAGGGGCGTAACCCCGTTAACACCTTTCTAGACACCTACTTGATCGGCTAATTGTAATGTATAAAACTCTCCCAGGAGTAACTCTTACTCGCAGCAGGTATCAGGATCCAACTATCTCATAGATGGTATGCAATCTCATTGCAAATTTCAACACTTGAAATTCCCAATAATATTTTACCCCTAGCATCCTATGACCTTGACGAAAGCCAACAAACCATAGGCTACTAGTCAAGTCCAACCCGTCATTTCCCGATTGAATTAAACCCACCAGCACGACCCTTGACGAAAGCCAACAAAGTCGCACGACTACCCTAACTCAATCGCATCATATGCTAGCAGATAAGCATAAATAGCTACCGCACACTACGCCTTGACGAAAGCCAACAAACGCAGCACGAATACTATGAAGTACTTATCTGAAATGACGGAGGGCTACGACAGTTTTTAAGAAAACCTTTTGCGTAATGAATTTGATATCGTTGTAGAATCGAGTGATTTTTAAATGGAGTTTTTTTGAGGCTTTTCTAGTTTTGCTAAAGGGGTCACTCCAGGTGAAGGGATCGTCGGCCCTTTCCTTATCGAATAAGGTGCAGGATATATCACATATACCACTATGCAAAGAAAGAACTATAGAAGCAATCAAAAGACAAACCGAGTGTGTAGCATCTGCCAGATATTGCTAAAGGAGTCACTCCCGGTGAAGGGATCTCGGTCCTTTCCTTATCGAATAAGGTGCAGGATGTTCTACAAGGAACACCGCGATGCAAAGCAAGAACTGTAGCTACCTGTTTTTGAAAATTCGATTCCACAACATCTTAGGTTTCTTTTAGTTTCATTAATCTCATTAATGAAGTCCCATTTTATTATGCTTCGCAAGCATCACATTTGAAAACGAAATCTGCAATATAACATATATCTCATATATATAATATAAACATTCGTCTCAGGCAGTAATATGATCTCATCACAGAACATTGCGGCAGAAGAACATATATGAAATATTGGATATACTAGGACGTCCGTGTTTTCAATACGAGCCTGTATAAAACACGGATTCCACGGTCGCGGTGAATAGCCAAACCCACATCCCTAGACCCCTACGAGAGCAGCAAGTAATACTGCCAATTCTAGGGTTAGGAGACCCGGTCTCGACTCCTCGAGATGGTCTCCCACTGGACCCCAGAACCCGGTTACTTGTGCTCCCCGCCTTGCGTCTACCTAATGCGGAAAAGTAAATAATATACAACGGTGACATATTCCGCAACCTGGAAGTGCCCCAATAAAAGAATATTACATACAAATGAATTTTACATGAATGAAAAAGAAAAACTCTCATCTCAGATAAAACCCCCGGCTATTCAAAATGCGACGATCCAATATAACATATCACAGCAACACATAATATCTCATATCATCAACGTAAGCAAGTATGCGTATCCCAATTGTCGTTGATGTATAGCAACGAAGCCGGCGATACACCACATACTACGCTTACGGTCACAGAAAAGAAAGTGTAAAACTACAACAGTTGGAATCCGCAACCTCCTTAGACATCGCATGCCTAACCAAATGAATTCCTTAGACATCTCATGCCTAACAATTATAAACCCCGCATTTTAGTCTCATTATCGAAAACTCTTTTCAATATCAAGTCGGGCAATTCAACAAGATTCCCGACATCCTGATCGAATGCTCGTCGCAAACTTTAGTAGACGGCCGCACCCTCAGATGCCGTCGACGAAGTGCACTAAGGCGGAACACCGCTGCCGCGAGCACCCGAACGGATGCTTTCGGCGACGGGGTTCTCCTACAGTCACTTGGTCGGGGCTATGGGGCGTAGCTGTCTATTAAGTTTACCCGGCGAGTATCCGCGTACACTACGTGATTGCGACGGACTTTTGATCACATCAAAATTCCGTGGCAACCGATCATTTGAGACTAAAGTGCTAGATTTATAACATTCAAATTAGTTATCTCATAACTACCTGTGGATTCCAATTATTGTATCACATTCCAGATAAATAGACAATGTTAAACTTTCCGATCGAATAATCAAACACCCAAGATTTTCCCAATATATCTCAACACTTGAAATCAGTTTAAAAACATCCATCACATGTCACAGTACCAATGGTCCAGCCGTAGAAGGGTCAAGCCAACGCCTCACATGTGGCACGCCGTACTGCCACAAACCCTAAGGTTCAAAAGCAGTTCAAGACGGTCACATAATCGAGTTAAGGTTTGTTGTCTTCTAGAGGGTCCACCGCGTTACTTGCACGACTTAGAACGTTCTTAAATAGGAGGAAAAATCCAACTTTTGAAAAAATTTCCGACAGGGGAAAAAGTGAGTTATTGATATCCGCCCGAACTTTTTAACAGTTTCTAAAATTATCCGGACAAACTAAACAAAGTTAAATTATCCGATCGAATTAACGATTCCCCAATACAACCCTAGAAAACTCAACACTTGAGTGGAATTAAAATATTCCCAGAAAAAATTAACAAGAAAGGACCTAAGAATAATTATGTGAAATTTCAGGGACTAAGTCCAAATTTTGGCCGCGGAACCGCCGCCAAACCCATGGTTTCGCCGTGGTTCCGCGGTCAAATAGTTGACTTAAGGGACCGTACTTCATAGTAATTCTTAGTTTATCCTGCTTGTTTTTCTGAGCATTTTTAATTAAGAAAAAACCACATTTTTGAAAAATGTACAGAGAACGGGTTTTATCGGGGTTTCGGGTTTCGATCGGACTTTAAACTTCGTCTAGATTTCGCCTAAAGCTCTAGCTTAGCTCTGATACCACGGTAGGGTTGCTGGGCACGCGCACAAGGGTCTACGAGGCATCAAGCATGCCCGATTAAAAATTTAGCCGTGCCAAACAACCCGAATACGGATCTTTAAACTAGAGATTAGGCGAAAACTAACATGCTAAACACTTTAACACTAAGTGAGAGGGATTACAACCTTTGTAGATCCGGTCCTTCACTTCATATGTTCCGTGTTGAGGTCCTTTCGCTGCGATCATCGTGCTCCGGACTCTCGAGAGGTTCCACGAAGAGAAAGATGCAGTCTTGCTTCCGATCTTCGATACAAAGATGATCTACCTTGAAGTTTCAATAACACAAGCTAACACTCACTAAAATTGAGTGAACACTCTCATCTAAAGGGCAAGGGAAGATGAGGATGATGAAGTAGGATTTTTGCTCTCTTTATATATCTTTTTCTCACATTTATTCATCACTTGGAAAAAAGCTAGTAAGCTTTTTCCATGAAGAAAGAAGAAGGAAGAAGATGATCATTATGATAGAATTCCTTTTGTGATGAATAATTCAAAGAAGATAATGATCAATAATGCAACCATGGTTGTCTAAACCATTGTAGAGAATTAACCAAGGCTAGGGTTTGGGTTAGGTTAAGAAATGAGTCATAACAAAATATCTTTCACAAAACAAAACTAAACCTTCTAGAATCATCTAGAAAGCATTAACCCAAATCAAACCCTAATCTTGTTTAATCTTTACTAAACATGTTGCATTAGTTATCATATCATGTTACAATATTATATATCACATATATAATATTTATTGTAACCAAATAAAATAATACAATTAACATATATCGCATATATATCAGTGTATTACCCGAGTGTGAAAAAGAATCTTTTAGTGAGCTAATATTAGTTAATGTCATTTAATATATCATATATATTAATATACATTAAATTATCGAATCGACACTTGATCCGACAATCCGGCTATATCACATATAACCGACTAATATTTATCCGTACCGATTCATCGAATCAACACTTGATCCGATGACCCGGCTGATATCAAATATCGCGAGAATAGAATACGGTATCTCATATCGTATTATCCTCGGTCACGCACATTTCACATATGTTCCCCTACTCCGTTTTGCCTAAGCTAAGAAACCTCTGTGTATGACTCTAAAGAATCGTCAATACGCCGGCAGTAGGTGATGATCAAATCAAACACCCACAAACTGCAAGCGGTCAGCTAAACGTAACAGCTACCCTGGTATTGAGCGCTCAGAAGATCAACAAGAAAGCCTGTACATTCTCCTGTGAATCCAATCAGTAACACTCCCGTACAGTCCGGTCTCGTCGTCTGATATGTCGCATATCTCGCCTAGGGGTGGTAAACGTTAGACCCCAGTAGCTCGATAAGTCGTGTCGATATGAGGTCTATAACAGTTCGAGAAACTACTGATAACACTTACCAGTAAATCACAGCAACCCTGGCCAGGGATATCTGGTTATAGCCAATCGAACACAGCACAACATCAACTCCCTATACCGGGAGAGACGAATCCCCTCCTATCGCTCATTGCCTCCATGTGATTCGGGACTGTACCCAAAAGCCACCTTTTTGCACGCCCTCTTGGACGCGGTATGATGGAAATCAAAGCACAGTGGGAATCACACAAGACTCTATGACGATCTCGGGTCAACAGACTACTCTGTACCAGTGTCACCGGAGAACTGCCATCTGACGTGAGGTATAATACCATCTGGGAGTTCTCGGCGAGTCCGTCCAGTGTACCCAGTCTCCACTGAGCACCCGTACACCATCCTTGATGTCAAACACCGATGGATATGGGATCATCCATCGCCCATCATATGGGTCAAGATGCGTATACGCTAGTCTACTCTGGTGTATCGATGCCCTGTCTCGATACACCCTCGACTAGGAACAATTATAGGATGTACTCGTCGACTACCGTGGCTCCACTAGTATGATATCATCATAGTCCCAGTTGTCGAGTACATATCCTAAGGGCTTTATCAACATGTAACATAGAGAAAATCAGAGTACATTTTAAGATAAAGTACAACCAGATAGCATACTATCATGTCGAGCAAGAAAGTCCTCCCTATATATGTCCAAGCATCCATTACAATATACATCGTATGTACAGTAATGGCCTCTAGGGCATACATATAACTAACATATTGCATCATGAGATGATGACCCTGTTAGTTATATGTATGCCCTAGAGGCCATTACTGTACATAGGATGTATATTGTAGTGGATGCTGGGACATATATAGGGAGGACTTTCTTGCTCGACATGATAGTATGCTATCTGGTTACTCTTTACCTTAACGTGTATACTGATTGTCTCTCTGTTACATGTTGGTAAATCCCTTAGGATGTGTACTTGACTACCTGGACTATGATGCGGATCATATTAGTGGGGACATGGTAGTCCATAAGTACATCCATCAAGGTCCCTAGTCGTGGGTGTATCGAGACGGGGCAGCGATATACCAGAGTAGACTAGCGTATACCTTCTCGACCCATACAGATGGGCGATGGATGATCCCATATCTATTGGTGTTTGACATCAGAGATGATATACGGGTGCTCAGTAGAGACTGGGTACACTGGACGGACTCGCCGAGAACTCCCAGATGGTATTATACCTTACGTCAGATGGCAGTTCTCTGGTGACACTGGTACAGGTTAGTCTGTAGACCCGAGATCGTCATAGAGTCTTGTGTGATTCCCACTGTGCTTTGATTTCCACTTTACCACGTCCAAGAGGGCGTGCAAAACGGTGGTTTTTGGGTACAGTCCCGAGTCACATGGAGGCAATGAGCGATAGGAGGGGATTCGTCTCTCCCGGTATAGGGAGTTGATGTTGCGCTGTGTTCGATTGGCTATAACCGAAAATCCCTGGCCAGGGTTGCTGAGATTTACTGGTAAGTGTTATCAGTAGTATCTCGAACTGTTATAGACCTCATATCGACACGACTTATCGAGCTATTGGGGTCTGACGTTTACCACCCCTAGGCGAGATATGCGACATATCAAACGAACAGACCGGACTGTACGGTAAGTGTTACTGGTTGGATTCACAGGAGTGTGAGCGGGCTTGCTCGTCGATCTTCTGATCGCTCAATACCCGGATGGCCGTTACGTTTAGCAGACCGCTTGCGGCTTGTGGGTGTTTGATATGATCATCACCTGCTGCTGGCGTATTGACGAGTCTTTAGAGTCCTACACAGAGGTTTCCTGGCTCAAGCGAAACGAAATAGGAGCGCATATGAGATATATGTGTAAGTCGATGTAGTACACCCCAGTACTAGTGGGGAGGCGGATTTTACAAAAACGATCAAGTTTAAGGAACGAACATCGACTAACCGCTTAAATCGAAGCTAAACAAATAATAACCAAACACATAGCTATACTAAACTATAGTGTTAAGGGATTATACCGATCGAAACTAGTCCTTCGTCTTTGTGTCCTCCTTTGTTCTCCTCGACCTTCTCTAGGTAGTAGACGATCCACCCGAGAGCAAAACACCAAGCTAAACCTCTAACTTGAGGTAACTAATCAACTTTGATCGCTAATCAAAGATGAAAGGATGATATAGAGTAAAGGTAATGGAATGTTTAGTCTAACTAATCCTTTGATCTCAACACATGAGGATTAAGGATTAGGGTTTGAAGATGAGAGCTTGAGGAGAGAGAATGTGTGATGAGATAATGAGAGGAGAGAGAGTGTATCATAATATATTATGAAGCATTCTTTTTTAACAATAATGAATAAAGGAAATGAATAAGCATGCTTCATAAAATATCTAGTGGTGATTCATTAGCATGAGTCATTAAGCAATAAATGTGCATTAATGAAATGAATGAATCACCACCATGACTCACTTTCTTATCCAAAAGAAACCTCCTTAGTCACATCTTCTAGAAGCTTCTCGAGTAATTACGAGAACGCCCCTCCGAACCGTAAAAATACGGAAAAACTTTAGACTGTATAAATCCAATAACCGGATACCAGTAACTGGCTTAAACCAAAGCCGACTGGTAAAAACTGTCCGAAAGTCGTACGCGCGTAAACGCACGTATGCGTCCGAACCCTTTGTCGCAAAACCATGCAACCTCTATATCGTTTCGCCTGGAGTAGGAAACTCTCTGTGTGGGACTCTAGAGACTCGACTACTACGCTGGCAGTGGGTTTAACCACAGACCGCAAGCGGCACTAGCTGTACGTAACGGTCCCCAGGTAGTTGTCGATAAGAAGGCCGATGAGTAAACCCATCCGAACTCCCACTGAGTCTGATGTGACAATCTCCATACAGTCCGGTCCGTTCGTCCAAGACTATCGCATATCGGGCCTAGGGGGGCGGCAAGCGTCAGTCCCCTAATAGCGGTATAAGTCGTGTCGGAGTAATGCCCATTACACCCTGAGAAACTACTGGAACCTACCAGCAAATCTCACTTGCCCTGGCCAGGGACTTTGCGTAATGGCTCTCTGACACAGCACGATATCTACTCCCAATACCGGGAGGGACGAATCCTGTCTAACCGCCACTGCCTCCAAGTGCTCGGGACTGCACCCAACTGCCACCTGTTTGCACGACTCCTTTGAGCCGTGGTAGGGTAGCAATCTAAGAACAGTGGGACACACTCGAGGCGAAGTAGCAGTGTCAAGTCTGCGGACTACGCTGTACTCATGTCACCTGGGAACTGTTCACTGACGACTGGTATCAAACCAACCAACAGTTCCCTGTGAGTCCTGTCCGGTGTACCCGTAACCTAACGAGCACCTGTATACTATCTCCAGTACGACGTACTGACGGCTGTGGGACAGACCATCTCCCCAACTGGGATGAGAAGCGTACACACTAGTCTACTACGGAGTATCGATGCTCTGTCTCGATAATCCAACGACCAGGGACCTGAATAAGGATGTGCTTGTAGACTACCCAGCCCCCATTAGTGTGACTGCCATCACAACGATGGTAGACAAGCAAGATCCTAAGAGCTCTATCAATACGTACACTCACATATTAAGATAGAAAAACCAAGTAGTATACTACCATGTTTAGCAAGACTGTTATATACATGTGAATATCCCAAGCTTCCATTAAGTAATATACAAGCTAGTATGATACAGTAATGGCCTTCTAGGGTATAAACACTAACAATCTCCCACTTGCACTAGGGCCATGTACTGGCATATCGTAGACCAATGATCTCGAGCAGCCTCTCGAACTGAATCTGAGGAAGGGCCTTCGTGAATGGATCAGCAATGTTCTCTTCTGAAGCAACTCTCCGAACCTCGATCTCCTGACGATCAATGATCTCCCTGATCAGGTGATACCGCCTCAAGATATGTCTGGACTTCTGATGGGACCTTGGTTCCTTCGCTAAAGCTATAGCTCCGTTGTTGTCGCAATACAGAGGTATTGGATCAACTATGGTAGGAACCACCTGAAGTTCTGTTAGGAACTTCTTCATCCAGACTGCTTCTTTTGCGGCATCGCAAGCAGCTATATACTCCGCTTCCATCGTCGAGTCAGCAACGGTGTCCTGCTTGGAGCTCTTCCAGCACACCGCCCCTCCATTGAGGGTAAAGACATAACCCGACATGGACTTGGAATCGTCCTTATCACTCTGGAAGCCGGAATCAGCAAAGGCCTCCAACCTGAGGTCTTTTCCGCCGTAAACCAAGAACATCTCCTTAGTCCTCCTCAGGTACTTGAGAATGTTCTTTACTGCTATCTAGTGTTTCTCCCCTGGGTCTGACTGATACCGGCTTACCACGCTTAGTGCGTAAGCTACATCTGGTCTGGTACACAACATCGCATACATTATAGAGCCTACCGCAGAAGCGTAGGGTATAATAGACATGCGTTCCCTTTCCAAATCAGTCTTGGGAGACATCTCTTTGGAGAGGGTGATTCCGTGACAAGCCGGTAGATTACCGCGCTTAGAATCTTCCATACTGAATCTTTTCAGTACAGTGTCGATATACCTGGACTGCGAAAGTCCCAACATCCTCTTGGATCTATCACGATAGATCCGGATCCCCAGAATGTAAGAGGCATCACCCAGGTCTTTCATGGAGAACCTGTGTGACAAGAATCCTTTGACAGATTGTAGCATAGGAATGTCATTTCCTATCAATAGAATGTCATCCACGTACAAGACGAGGAATACGACACTTCTGGCCACAAATTTACTATATATGCACGGTTCATCTGGATTTTTGATAAAGTCATATTCTTTGACTGTCTCATCAAAACAGATGTTCCAACTCCGCGATGCCTGCTTTAGTCCGTAAATGGACTTAAGCAGCTTGCATACTTTCCCGCTGCTCCCACTCTGATTGAAACCCTCTGGCTGATCCATATAGACGCTCTCTTCTAAATTTCCATTCAGAAAAGCCGTCTTAACGTCCATCTGCCAGATTTCATAATCATGGAAGGCAGCAATAGCAAGAAGGACCCGAATGGATTTGAGCATAGCCACTAGAGAAAAAGTTTCGTCATAGTCCAAACCAGGTCTTTGACGAAAACCCTTTGCAACAAGTCTAGCCTTATAGGTTTCCACCTGTCCATCTACACCAATCTTTTTCTTGAAGATCCATTTGCATCCTATGGGTTTTATCCCATCTGGAGCAAAGTCCAAAGTCCATACTTTGTTGGTGTACATGGACTCCATTTCGGTCCGCATTGCATCTAGCCATCGTACCGAGTCGCCGCTCTGGATGGCCTGCTGGAAGTCAGTAGGTTCATCATCATCTATGATGCAATCCTCTCTATCCCCGTCTATGAGAAAACCGTAGTATCTCTCAGGCGGACGAGACGGCCTACTACTCCTGCGGAGGGGTGCGGGAATGTTCTGTTCTTCTTGAACCTCTGGTTCTACCAAACTTTCAGTATTGGTTTGTGGTTCTGGAATTTCTTCCAGTTCTATTTCGCTCCCACTTGATTTCTTTTCTAAAAACAGATGTTCCAGAAAATGGGCATTACGAGAAACAAAGACCTTTTGTTCCTCTGCGTAATAGAAATAATATCCCTTGGAGTTCTTTGGATATCCCACAAACATACATTTTACTGATCGTGCCTCGAGCTTGTCCACATGCTGCTTTTTAACAAAAGCTGGACATCCCCAAATCTTCATATGCTGAAGATGGGGTTTCTTCCCAGTCCACATCTGATATGGAGTGGTAGGCACAGTCTTGGTAGGTGCTCTGTTCAGAAGATATGCCGCTGATTCTAGCGCATAACCCCAGAAAGATCGCGGTAACTCAGCATTACTCATCATGGATCGTACCATATCCAATAGGGTTCGATTCCGTCTCTCCGATACACCGTTATGCTGTGGAGTGTATGGAGGAGTAAGCTGAGAGAGAATTCCTTTCTCTTTTAGGTAACCTAGGAACTCGGCACTCAAGTATTCTCCACCTCGATCAGATCTAAGTGTCTTTATACTTTTGCCGGTTTGGTTTTCTACTTCATTCTTATACTCTTGGAATTTCTCAAAAGCCTCGGATTTATGTTTCATCAGATAAATGAATCTGTATCTTGAGTAATCATCAGTGAAAGTAATGAAATAGGAAAAACCACCTCTCGCATGTGTAGACATTGGACCGCATACATCACTGTGTATGAGTCCTAAGAGCTCGCTCGCTCTTACTCCTTGTCCAGTAAATGGAGTCTTTGTCATCTTTCCTTTGAGACAAGATTGACAAGTGTCATAGGTTTGATATTCGAACGTGTCCAAATATCCTTCTCTATGCAACTTAGTCAACCTTCTCTCATTGATGTGACCCAGTCTACAATGCCATAAGAAAGCTTTATTTAAATCTGGAGACTTTCTTTTTAGTGTGTTCTGGACATTGAAAATTTGGAGTTGGTTTAACACATATATGTCGTTATTTAGAGTACCGGACCCAATCAAACCATGATTAAGGTGGATGTTGACAACATCTCTTACAAACGTGAAATCATAACCTTTATTTGATAACAAGGAAACTGATATGATATTACACGTTAAGCTGGGTACAAAATAACAGTTATGTAAAACCAAAATGTGTCCACTCGTCAATCCTAGGTGTTAATCCCCGACGGACGCAGCTCCCACGCTAGCTCCGTTAGCAACCCTGAGGATCATATCACCTTCCTTCAGCACTCTACGGTTTCTCAGTGCCTGCAAAGAATTGCAAATATGAGATCCTGATCCGGTATCCAATACCCAGGAAGTAGAGTTGATCGACAGACAATTCTCAATTACAAACACACCTGAAGTCGAAGCCACAGCTTGCTTCGGTTCCTGGTTCTTGGCGTTCCACGCCTTGCAATCCTTCTTCCAGTGCCCTTTCCTGTGACAATGGAAGCACTCATCCAGGCCAACTACCGGTGCTGTAAACTTTTTCTTTCCCTTCTTTCCCACCTTACTAACACCTCCTCTAGGTCTGGGTGCGGCCTTCTTCTTCCTTCCTTTGGCCCTAGCCTTGGACCCGGAAGAAGATGCACCGCCAACAAACATAGCGGGTGTTTCCCTTGCCTTCTGCAAGGTGCCCTCTGCACTCCTTAACATGTTCAGGAGTTCCGCAAGTTCAACTTCTTTTCCTTGAAGATTGAAGTTGAGGATAAACTGGGCGTAGGTGGGAGGAAGGGACTGGAGAACAAGGTCTGTATAGAACTCATTATCCAAAGTCGTCCCAAGGTCTGCGAGCTCTTCAATATAGCCGATCATCTGTAGGACATGTTCACCTACTGATGACCCGACAGCCAACCTCGATCGAAATAATTTCTTAGAGGTCTCGTATCTTGCTATACGAGATTGCTCTCCATAAAGTTCCTTTGTATGGAGAAATATGCCATCTAGGGACATATCCTCGTGCCTCCTCTGATGTTCATTGTTCATCGAGGCAAGCACGATGCACTTGGCTCTCGCGCAATCTAAATCCCAGGTTTTGCGGATTTCCTTATCCGCATTGCTGGATTTGGGACCAAGGACAGCAGGTGCTGTAGCGGTGAGGACGTACCCCAGTTTGTCATAGGTCAAAGCCATCTTGACATTCCGCAGCCAATCTTTATAGTTTGGCCCCGTCAGTATATTTTTCTCTAAAAGTAACTTAAGTCCAGTCATATTTAGGGTCGCTGCAATTAGGAGAGAGAGAAGAAAACTCTTTAGCATGATGCTCTTGCAAGTTTAGAATGGTTTTTAGTTTATCTAAACTGGATGGCTCCCACTGTTTCTCGAATCCTTCCTCAAACCATAAAAGAAGAATTAGCCAAGACTATTCTCACCGTACAATACTTGCTTAGCCGTTCAGCCAGGCCGGTGTCGATACTTCGAGGGAGGTTTTCCAACGCTTTCGCGAAGTTCCTTAATTAAATAACCTCTTTTCTCTGGGGGCGTAACCCCGCTGACACTTTTCTGGACACCTACTAGGTTTATAGCATTGATCGTTAAGTGACGAATATCCTGATAAGTAGCATATACTCACAGTAGGATCGGGATCCAAATATCATCGTATGATAATGTTGAAGGAATCCTACCAACATTCATCAAACTCCAAATGGTATGCATCTCTTTGCAAATTTCAGTTTCTTTAGAAATTCCCGATATATGTTTTTGCCCCATGCTCTTATGACCTTGGCTTTGGTCAAAATGTCATAAGTCACATGTCAAGTTCTACCCGTCATTATCTTGTTAATTTGAACCCATCCGTATATACCCCTGACTTTGGTCAAATGGTAATACGACTATCCCAAACCAACTCATCTATCTTATGCAACAAATGAAAACCCAGTAGCTACCAAACACTATGCCTTGACTTTGGCCAAAATGCATAGCTTGAATACTACTGAATACCCAAATGAAATGACGGAGGGCTACGACTGGTTTTGGCGAAACCGTAAACGTAGTGAACTTGATATAACCGAAGGAACCTGATAGCTTTTAAAAAGAGTGGTTAAATCTCCGCATTTAAAAATATCTGTTTAAAAAATAACCGAGTGGTTTCTTTTAAATTGTTCCAACGATTTAAACTTTGGTTTGTTTTACTTTGCATTATAGATAATGCGTCCCATCATTAACCTATCATTGCAGAAAACAACAAAAATATAACGTCCTCTTATGCCATCCGCATTCGTCACGGGGTCCCGTCATCACCCGTTAGGTTACTTAACTAACGACAGAGCGGGGGCTGGGCTAGCGCGGGTGTAAAACATAAGTGACGTCTAAATAGCTACAATAAATATAGATATTTTACATTCGTCTGACGCAATGATATTCATTCCAGAACACAGATAAACAATATTGGATTTGCAAGCAATCTGTATTTCTTTTGAGCCTGCAAGAAAAGACAGATTACACAGTTGTGATGAATAGCCGTTACCCCACCCTCGACCCCTACGGGTACGGCAAACTACCCACCCGGCAGTTTGTGTACCCCACCTTGGGTCAGTCCTAGGAGCAAAAACAGTAAAATGAAATAATACAACGGTGCTACGACCGCAACCTGGAAGTGCCCCGCGAAAATAATATTACAACAAATTACATTTACAACAAATGAATTAAACAATAACCCATTGCTAACCCCGGCTATACACCACAACAGTCCAATACAGTTTATATGCACAAACAGATATAACCATTTCAGAAATGTGCAACCCCCTGCCAACCGACATACTAGCAGTTGGGGGAGGTTTACGAACACATTAAACAATCACAGATATAATCCAATACGCAAATACTGTACAATTCGATCGAATAAACAACATCAATATTGCTCCAAAATCTGCTCTGTTAAACAGTAACCTGAGCAATAATTAAATATTCCAGAAAACCCAAAACACCACAGGGGACCCACCCAAAAAAAACGAGTTCCTGACTCGTCAACTCGGCCGCGGTTGCGCGGCGGATCGGTGGGATCCGCCGCCCTTCCGCGGCACTGTAGACGAATCAGAAGCCCAAATTTTTTGGGTGTTCTACTGTGGTCATGTCAAGCTCTCTGAACACACCTGAAAAATTTTCTGACCTCATTTTAACTTTGACAGAAACATGACAGAATTAGGGTTTTGCGGCTTTGTTTTTCCGTTCGAAATTCGTACAAATTTGCAATTAAGTTATTTATTGTTTAGCGAGGCTCTGATACCACTGTAAGTCGATGTAGTACACCCCAGTACTAGTGGGGAGGCGGATTTTACAAAAACGATCAAGTTTAAGGAACGAACATCGACTAACCGCTTAAATCGAAGCTAAACAAATAATAACCAAACACATAGCTATACTAAACTATAGTGTTAAGGGATTATACCGATCGAAACTAGTCCTTCGTCTTTGTGTCCTCCTTTGTTCTCCTCGACCTTCTCTAGGTAGTAGACGATCCACCCGAGAGCAAAACACCAAGCTAAACCTCTAACTTGAGGTAACTAATCAACTTTGATCGCTAATCAAAGATGAAAGGATGATATAGAGTAAAGGTAATGGAATGTTTAGTCTAACTAATCCTTTGATCTCAACACATGAGGATTAAGGATTAGGGTTTGAAGATGAGAGCTTGAGGAGAGAGAATGTGTGATGAGATAATGAGAGGAGAGAGAGTGTATCATAATATATTATGAAGCATTCTTTTTTAACAATAATGAATAAAGGAAATGAATAAGCATACTTCATAAAATATCTAGTGGTGATTCATTAGCATGAGTCATTAAGCAATAAATGTGCATTAATGAAATGAATGAATCACCACCATGACTCACTTTCTTATCCAAAAGAAACCTCCTTAGTCACATCTTCTAGAAGCTTCTCGAGTAATTACGAGAACGCCCCTCCGAACCGTAAAAATACGGAAAAACTTTAGACTGTATAAATCCAATAACCGGATACCAGTAACTGGCTTAAACCAAAGCCGACTGGTAAAAACTGTCCGAAAGTCGTACGCGCGTAAACGCACGTATGCGTCCGAACCCTTTGTCGCAAAACCATGCAACCTCTATATCGTTTCGCCTGGAGTAGGAAACTCTCTGTGTGGGACTCTAGAGACTCGACTACTACGCTGGCAGTAGGTTTAACCACAGACCGCAAGCGGCACTAGCTGTACGTAACGGTCCCCAGGTAGTTGTCGATAAGAAGGCCGATGAGTAAACCCATCCGAACTCCTACTGAGTCTGATGTGACAATCTCCATACAGTCCGGTCCGTTCGTCCAAGACTATCGCATATCGGGCCTAGGGGGGCGGCAAGCGTCAGTCCCCTAATAGCGGTATAAGTCGTGTCGGAGTAAAGCCCATTACACCCTGAGAAACTACTGGAACCTACCAGCAAATCTCGCTTGCCCTGGCCAGGGACTTTGCGTAATGGCTCTCTGACACAGCACGATATCTACTCCCAATACCGGGAGGGACGAATCCTGTCTAACCGCCACTGCCTCCAAGTGCTCGGGACTGCACCCAACTGCCACCTGTTTGCACGACTCCTTTGAGCCGTGGTAGGGTAGCAATCTAAGAACAGTAGGACACACTCGAGGCGAAGTAGCAGTGTCAAGTCTGCGGACTACGCTGTACTCATGTCACCTGGGAACTGTTCACTGACGACTGGTATCAAACCAACCAACAGTTCCCTGTGAGTCCTGTCCGGTGTACCCGTAACCTAACGAGCACCTGTATACTATCTCCAGTACGACGTACTGACGGCTGTGGGACAGACCATCTCCCCAACTGGGATGAGAAGCGTACACACTAGTCTACTCCGGAGTATCGATGCTCTGTCTCGATAATCCAACGACCAGGGACCTAAATAAGGATGTGCTTGTAGACTACCCAGCCCCCACTAGTGTGACTGCCATCACAACGCTGGTAGACAAGCAAGATCCTAAGAGCTCTATCAATACGTACACTCACATATTAAGATAGAAAAACCAAGTAGCATACTACCATGTTTAGCAAGACTGTTATATACATGTGAATATCCCAAGCTTCCATTAAGTAATATACAAGCTAGTATGATACAGTAATGGCCTTCTAGGGCATAAACACTAACAATATGAGAGACCGAGAATAATTCGTGTATGTGATACCGTATTCTATTCTCGCGATGAATGTATCGATTGGTTGTATGCGATATAACCTAGTTATCGAATCAAGGATTGATTCGATAAGCCGATACATTGGATATTAGTAGGTTATATGCGATATGAACGGATCGTTAAATCAAGTATTGATTTAATGATTTAATGCATAATTATATATTTGATATATTACTTGCATTAACTAGTATTGGTTCACTTTAAATGGATTTTCTCACTTGAAATACACAAGTTGTATATGTGATATACTTTTGTGCACTTGTTTGAATCATGTTTGATGATACATGCAAACTTGGGTTTGTGTAAAGAATTAAACCATGGTTATGTTAATGGTTAGGGTTTTGATTTATTTATTTATTCATTTATTTATTTCATTTTGGCAAGAAATAAAATGGTTGCTACTTTTGTTTTACATTGAAAGTTCACGATGGTTTGAAAGATTGACCATTTTGTTTCTTTCCTTTAACCTAACCATTCAACTTAACCCTAGTTTATTCTCTACACTTGACCATGGTTGAGATATGATAAGAATCACCTCATTTTCTATATTCCAACAATTCTTATCATATTCTTTTTCTTCTTCCTCTTCTTCTTCAAGAAGAAAAAGCTTGCAACCTTCAATGGTAACTTGAGAAAAAGAGTGAGAAATCCAATTCTAAAGTGAACCCACTTCCTATTTCTTCATCCTCTACCACTTGCCAAGTAGTATAGGGTGTTTTCTTCATAAGTTTCATGACTTGGTGAAGTTGGAGCTTGATCTTGTATTGCCTCGACGTAGATCATCTTCGGCATCGAAGTCGACGACCTAGCCCGCCCATTTCTTCGATGAAGCCGACGCTAGAGCCCGGGATCCGATGATCGCAGCGAGGGGACTTCATCACGGAGCTATGGAGGTGGAGGACCGGATCTACAAAGGTTGTATTTTCGTTTACTCTTAGTTAAGTTGTTAACTAGTTGCATGTTTCGCCTAAATTCTAGTTAACGATCCGTATTAGTGTTTGTAGGCCCAAGAAAAATTTGAATTTGGCATGGTTGATACCTTGTGAGACCTCCTTAGTGTGCCTAGGAACCCTACAGACCCAACTAGTATCGGGCAAGCCATCAAGAGTGGTGACTCTGTGAGAATGGCTGGATGCTAAGCGATCTGAGATGGAATCTATGTACACCAACAAAGTATGGACTTTGGTTGCTTTATCTGAAGGGTTAAATCCCCATCAGGAGCAAGTATATCTTGAGAAGTTTACTTGGTGTACATGGAAAAGTTAAGACTTTCAAAGCTATACTTATTGTAAAAGGTTCTTGCCACTGACCAGGTGTGGATAATAATGAAACCTTTTCTAGTGCCTATGCTTAAGTCCATCCGGATCCTACTTTCCATTGCTACATACCATGACTACGATATCTGGCGGTTGGGTGTCATGACTGCATTTCTAAATAGTGATTTAAAAGAGCACGTCTATAAGCACACAGCCAAAGGGCTTCATAGAAAGTGGGAGCAGCGGAAACGTGTGCAAGTTGCTTTATGAGTTAAAGAAGGAATCGCGGAGTTGGAACGTCTGTTTGGATGTGGTGGTCAAAGAGTCGACTTCATCAAAATGGTAGATGAACCTTGTATATACAAAAGGTAGTAGGGAGTATGGTAGTGATCCTCGTATTGTACGTGGATGACATACTCTTGATAAGAAAGAAGTTTCATATGCTACACTCGGTCAATCTCCTCTTATCACAAGGATTCTCCCTATAGGATTAAGGTGATACCTCCTAAATCCTGGGTTTTGGATCTATGAGATAGATCTAAATGGATGTTAGGATTCTCACTAGGTGTAGTGAGATGATATCAATCGATCATGGGGAGAATCACTGGATAGCTTCCAGGGTGGTAAGGTCGACTGAATGTGAGTCATAGGCATTGTCTTTACTCTCAGTGGAGGGACGGTAGGTTAGAAGAGTTCCAAGCTAGATGCCGTGGCAAACTAGACGATAAAGGCTGGATACATTGCTACAAAGGATGCTACCTAAGAGGTATACTGGATGTTCATTAGCTCATGAGATTAACTTCGTTCCTACCATTGTGTGATAATGGAGTTGTGGCTTATTCCTAGGAACCCCCGTCCCATCAGTGATCCAGACATATTCTTAGGCAGTATCATCTGATCATGGTGTTAGTGTATATGCCCTAGAGGCCATTACTGTATCATACTAGTATGTATATTACTTGATGGAAGCTTGGGATATTCACAGTTGTATAGACAATCTTGCTCGAAATGGTAGTATGCTACTTAGTTTGTCTCTGCTTTAATGTGTACATGTGTTTCTTTTATTATATCACCTATACGCATTAGTGGAGCCCTTAGGATCTTTGCTTGATTACCAGCGTTGTGATGGCAGTCACACTCGTGGGGGCTGGGTAATCTATAAGCACATCCTTATTTACACGTCCCTGGTCGTGGGATTATCGAGACAGGGCATCGATACTCCGGAGTAGACTAGCGTATGCGCTTCTCATCCCAGCGAGGGAGACGGCCTGTCCCACAGCCGTCAGTACGTCGTACTTGAGATAGTATGCGGGTGCTTGTTTGGTAACGAGTACACTGGACATGACTCGTCGGGAACTTTCGGTTGGTATTATACCTATCGTCGGTTATCAGTTCCCAGGTGACATGAGTACAGCTTAGTCCGCTGACTTGACACTGTCACTTCGCCTCGAGTGTGTTCCCACTGCACTTTGATTACTACCCTACCACGGCTCAAAGGAGTCATGCAAACAGGTAGTTTTTGGGAGCAGTCTCGAAGCACTTGGAGGCAGTGACGGTTAGACAGGATTCGTCTCTCCCGATATTGGGGGTTGACATCGCGCTGTGTCCAGGAGAGCCATTACACAAGTAGTCCCTGGCCAGGGCAAGCGAGATATACTGGTAGGTTTCCAGTGTTATCTCAGGGTGTTCTGGGCTACACTCCGACACGACTTGTACCGCTATTAGGGGACTGACATTTACCGCCCCCATAGGCCCGCCATGCGATGTATCAGACGAACAGACCGGACTGTACGGAGACTGTCACATTCAGGCTCAGAAGGAGTTCAGATGGGTTCACCTCGTCAGTCTTCTTATCGGCATCTACCTGGGGACCGTTACGTACAGCTAGTGCCGCTTGCGGTCTGTGGTTAAACCCACTGCCAGCGTAGTGTCGAGTATTTAGAGTCCCACATAGAGGGTTATTCTCTTTTAGGCAAAATGAGAAGAGGTCGCATGGTTTTGCGACAGGGTTCGTTCACATTCGTGCACTTGTGCACGTTTGCTGTCCGGACAGCTTATACTAGCGGGCTTTGGTTTAAGCCGGATCCTAGTATATGATTTGGGATTGGTTTTATCTCATTGTATTCGTGTTCCTCGGATCACGGATACGGGTGCGTATGCACAGTTGACTGAGACAGAGGGAGAGAACTTTGATTAGGGTTGATGACCATTGTTATTTTCTTAACCCTAATGCTTATGTGTGAATTATGATTAATTGATATTAGTTAAATATAATTGTGCATGGTTAGGGTTGTTGACCATTTGACTATACTTGACTTGTTGACCTAGGTTGACATGTTGACCATCATCATTCCATATGAAAGATGCTCTTTGATCCTTGCAAATTGCATTTAATGTGAAATGATAATGGTCAAGTCTTGATTAACCATGACAATTATCTTAGCTAATTATCTAATTTCCATAATTCACATATATGAGGAGAATGGTTCATATTATTCTCATTCTATCATTTTAGTTCTCTCTCCTCCTCTTCCTCTCTCTCTAGCTCTCCCCTCTCATGAGTTGAGAATCTCTTGAGCTTGAGATAAATCCCTCTAAAATACTCTCTACTCTTTTCTAAGGTTCTAGGATTAGATCTCCAAGCATCTTAGTTACTTCTAGCTTGAAGTTGAAGCCAAAGGTTGAGGCTCTCGGGTGGATCCTTCTTCGACAAGAGAAGACGACAAGGAGATCACTTCTATTCACTCCAAGGAGCAAGGAGAGAAGGACTAGAAGCCCTAGTTATAACCTCTTTTCTGAGTAGCTAAACTTTTTAGCTTTATAGTTAGTTTTTGTTTAGCAAAGATCCTCCTTTAGTTAGTCTATGCTGCCTTGAGTGCTAAAAATCCGATTTTTATACCGTTTCCGCCTCCCCGCAAGCACCGGGGTGGGCAACGTGGACTTACATTGGTATCAGAGCCAAACTAAATATAAACTAGCTAGTTAGTAAAGTGTATAGAAGTTCGATCGGTAAAAATCGCAAAACTAGTTTTTCAAAACCCTAAGTTTCTGTTGATTTTTTTTCTGCTCTAAAAATAATAAATCATACTTCAAAAATCGGCTCAGGGTTTTGTTAAGAAACACACCAAACACGATCCAGTGAACCGTTCAAAGCGCCGCGGTTCCGCGGCACGAACATGCTTCTTGCCGTGGATTCGCGGCCGAGTTGACTCGGTCGTGGACCGAGTTTTGTGCAGTGTTCTTCTGTTAAGGTTTTGGCATTTTAAAAATATTTTATTTCTGCCCAGATTTTCCAGAATAGAAATTTGTATTTGGGGTGGTTATAAATCCGTATTTTTGATCCAACTTCCCTATACTTTGACTAATGGATTATATCTGTGATGTTTTATATGTATTGAACGTCTGCTAATCGCTATACGTCGATTAGTGGGGGTTATACATATCTGTGATCTGTAATGCTTGTTGGTTTGTGTATATGAATTCGTTGGATTGTCGCGGATGAATAGCCGGGGTGGATGTGAGATGAGAGTTTCCTTTTCTTTCATTCATGTAATAAGTAAATTGATGTAATATTATTTGTATGGCCGCACAACCGGGTCGGGGTTGTAGCCGCCTTTGTATAATTTCTTTTTACTGTTTTTGCTCCTAGGATAGACCCATAGTGGGGTGCACAAACTACCGGGTATCTCGAAGTGCCGAGTGGCCTACTCACGTCGTTGAGGGAGGTTTCTTTGCTTCGGGTACTTGGCGGGTAGTTTGCCGCACCCGTAGGGGTCTAGGGTGGGGTATTGGCTATTCATCGCGAACGTGTAATCCGCTTTTCGTTGCAGGCTCGAACGAATCGCGGATTCCTAGTATATCCAAAGTGTTCATCTGTGATCTGGATTGACTATCATTACTATATATCTATATATGATATCTATTTAGGTGTTGCTTATGTTTTGCATCCGCGATAGTCCAGCCACCGCTTTGTCGTTAGTTAAGTAACCTAACGGGTGATGACGGGGCCCCGTGGCGAATGCGGATGGCATAAGCGTACACCATATTTTGGTTGTTTTCTGCAATGGTAGGATTAAATGATGGGACGCATTAAAATTAATGCAAGAAAATAAACCAAGTAAAAGTCGTTGGAACACTTTGAAAACCACTCGGTTCTTTTCAAAACTAAACTTTTAAATGCGGAGCTTGAACCACTCCTTTTAAAAGCTATCTCGTTCCATCGATCATATCAAGTTCACTACGTTCACGGTTTCGCCAAAACCATTCGTAGCCCTCCGTCATTCCACATGAATGGTCAATATGTATTCAAGCTATGTATGTTGGCCAAAGTCAAGGCATTGTGATTGGTAGCTGTTGGGTATTCATGTGCAGCATAGATAGATGCGTTGGTTTGGGACAGTCGTACTGCCATTTTGGCCAAAGTCAAGGGTAGGTACGGGTGGGTCCAAATTAACCAGGTGAATGACGGGTAGAACTTGACATGTGACTTATGATATTTTGGCCAAAGTCAAGGTCATAAGATCATGGGGCAAAAATCCACATCGGGAGTTTCATAAGTACTGAAACTTGCTAGCGCTGCATACCATTTGGAGTGTGATGATTCTGGTAGGATTCCTTTAGTTTTATCACGCGATGATATTTGGATCCCGATCCTACTGTGAGTATATGCTACTCCTCGGGAAATTTCTCACTTAACGATCAATGCTATAAACCTACTAGGTGTCTAGAAAGGTGTTAGCGGGGCTACACCCACAGGGAAAAGAGGTTACTTAATTAAGGAACTTCGCGAAAGCGTTGGAAAACCTCCCTCGAAGTACCGACACTGGCCTGGCTGAACGGTTAAGCAAGTATTTTACGGTGAGATTGATCCCGACTAATTCTTCCTTTATGGTTTGAGGAGGGATTCGAGAGACAGTGGGAGCCGTCCTGTTTAGGCAAACTAAAAACCACTCTAAACTTGCAAGAGAATCATGCTAAAGTGTTTCTTTTCTCTCTCCTAATTTCAGCGACCAATCAAGATGACCGGACTTAAGTTATTACTAGATAAAAACATACTGACAGGGCCAAACTACAAAAATTAGCTCAGGAATGTCAAGATGGCAATCACTTACGACAAGTTGGGGTATATCCTTACCACCAAAGCTCCCCCTGTCCCAGGTCCCACCTCCAGTGTCACAGATGTAGAAATCCGTAAGACATGGGAGATCGATTGCGCGAAGGCCAAATGCCTCGTGCTTGCCTCTATGGACAATGAACATCAGAGGAGGCACGAGAATATGGACCTAGAATCCATATTTCTTCATACAAAAGAACAGTATGGAGAGCAGTCTCGTATCGCCAGATACGAAGTGTCGAAGAAGCTGTTTTCGGCAAGATTGGCCGTCGGATCATCTGTAGCGGAACACGTGCTTAAGATGATTGGCTACATAGAGGAGCTCGCGGACCTTGGGACCACGTTGGAGAATGAACTCTACACTGACTTGATTCTCCAGTCCCTTCCTTCCACTTACGCCCAGTTTATCCTAAACATCAACATGCAAGGAAAGGAGGTTGAACTTTCTGAACTTCTGAACAAGTTGAGGAGTGCTGAGGTCACCCTACCGAAAGGTAGGGAGACATCCACTTTGTTTGTAGGAGGATCTTCCTCTTCTAGGTCCAGGGCGAAAGCCAAGGGAAAGAAGAAGAAAGCCTCCGCCAAACCAAGGGGCGGTGTTAGTAAAGTGGATACGAAGGGAAAGGGAAAGGCAACAAAGGTAGCGGGAAAGCTTGTGGGGAAGGAAGAATGCTTTTACGGTCACAAGAGTGGACCCTGGAAACAGGATTGCAAGGCTTGGTAGGCCAGAACCCAGGATCTGAAGCGGGTTGCGGCTTCAACTTCAGGTGTGTATGTTATTGAAAACTGTCTATCAATAAACTCTACTTCCTGGGTATTGGATACCGGATCAGGATCTCATATCTGTAATTCTTTGCAGGCGTTGAGAAAGCGTAGGGTTTTGAAGGCAGGTTATATGACCCTCAGAGTTGCAAACGGAGCTAGCATGGATGCTGAGGCCGTGGGGGACTATCACCTGGGATTGTCAGATGGACACTTTTTGGTTTTGCGTAGTTGTTATTTTGTACCAAATGCAACTTGTAATATCATTTCTGTATCTTTATTGTCTAAAGAAGGTTATGAATTTGCATTTGTAAGTAATGTTGTGAACATTCACCTTAATCAAGTTTTGATTGGGTCAGGTACATTAAACAATGGTATATACGTATTAAACCAACCACAAATTTTCAATGTCCAGAATACACACAAAAGAAAGTCTCCAGAAATCAATCAGACTTTCTTATGGCATTGTAGACTGGGTCACATCAATGAGAGAAGGTTGACTAAGTTACATACAGAAGGATATTTGGATCCGTTCGAATATCAATCATATGCAACTTGTCAATCCTATCTCAAAGGAAAGATGACAAAGACTCCGTTCACTGGACACGGAGTAAGAGCGAGCGAGCTCTCAGAACTCGTACACAGCGACGTGTGCGGTACAATGTCTACGCATGCACGATGCGGTTATTCTTACTTCATTACTTTTACGGATGACTTTTCAAGGTACGGATATGTCTTCTTAATGAAACATAAATCCGAGGCCTTTGAAAAATTCCAGGTATATAAGAATGAAGTAGAAAAACAAACAGGCAAAAGTATCAAGGCACTGAGATCTGATCGAGGTGGTGAATACTTGAGTGCCGAGTTCCTGGATTACTTAAAAGAGAATGGAATTCTCTCTCAGCTTACTCCTCCATACACTCCGCAACATAACGGTGTATCGGAGAGACGGAACCGAACCCTATTGGATATGGTACGGTCCATGATGAGTAACGCTGAGTTACCGCGATCATTCTGGGGATATGCGCTAGAATCAGCTGCATACCTTTTGAACCGAGTTCCAACAAAGACTGTGCCTACTACACCATATCAGATGTGGTGTGGGAAAAGACCCTATCTTAATCACATTAAGACATGGGAATGTCCAGCTTTTGTCAAAAAGCAGCGTGCGGACAAGCTCGAGGCACGCTCAGTAAAGTGCAAGTTTGTGGGATATCCAAAGAACTCCAAGGGATATTTCTTCTATTGCGAAGAGGAACAAAAGGATTTTGTTTCTCGTCATGCCTACTTTCTAGAACACCGGTTCTTGGAAAAGGAAATTAGTGGGAGCACAATAGAACTGGAAGAAATTCCAGAACCACGAGCTATTACTGAAAGCTTTGTAGAACCAGAGGGTTCGAAAGATCAGGACATTCCCACGCCACTCCGCAGGAGTAGTAGGCAGTCTCATCCGCCCGAGAGATACTACGGTTTTCTCATAGACGGGGATAGAGAGGATTGCATCATTGATTGTGATGAGCCTACTAGCTTCCAGCAAGCCATTCAGAGCGTTGACTCGATAAAATGGCTGGATGCAATGCGGACCGAAATGGAGTCCATGTACACCAACAAAGTATGGACGTTGGACATTGCTCCAGATGGGGTAAAACCCGTAGGATGCAAGTGGATCTTCAAAAGGAAGATTGGTGTAGATGGACAGGTCAAGACCTATAAAGATAGACTTGTTGCAAAGGGTTTTCGTCAAAGACCTGGTTTGGACTATGACGAAACCTTTTCTCCAGTGGCTATGCTGAAATCCATTCGGATCCTTCTTGCCATTGCTGCCTTCTACGATTATGAGATTTGGCAGATGGACGTAAAGACCGCTTTTCTAAATGGAAATTTAGAGGAGTGTGTCTATATGGACCAGCCAGAGGGTTTCATTCAGAGTAGGAGCAGCGGAAAGGTGTGCAAGTTGCTTAAGTCCATTTATGGACTAAAGCAGGCATCGCGGAGTTGGAACATCTGTTTTGATGAGACGGTCAAGGAATTTGGCTTTATCAAAAATTCAGATGAACCATGCATCTATAGTAGATTTGTAGCGAGAACTATAGTATTCTTCGTTTTATACGTGGATGACATTCTCTTAATAGGAAATGACATTCCTATGCTACAATCTGTCAAAGGGTTCTTGTCACACAGGTTCTCCATGAAAGACCTGGGTGATGCCTCATACATTCTGGGGATCCGGATCTACCGTGACAGATCTAAGAGGATATTAGGACTCTCACAGTCCAGGTACATCGACACCATACTGAGAAGATTCAGTATGGAAGATTCCAAGCGCGGTATTCTACCGGCTTGTCACGGGATCACCCTCTCCAAAGAGATGTCTTCCAAGAATGATTTGGAGAGGGATCGCATGTCTATTATACCCTACGCTTCTGCGGTAGACTCTATAATGTATGCGATGTTGTGTACCAAACCAGATGTGGCTTATGCACTGAGTGTGGTAAGTAGGTATCAGTCAAACCCTGGGGAGAAACATTGGATAGCAGTAAAGAACATTCTCAAGTACCTGAGAAGGACTAAGGAGATGTTCTTGGTGTATGGCGGAAAAGACCTCCAGATTGAGGCCTTTGCTGACTCCAGCTTCCAAAGTGACAAGGATGATTCCAAGTCCATGTCGGGTTTTGTCTTTACCCTCAATGGAGGGGCGGTGTGTTGGAAGAGTTCCAAACAGGAAACCGTTGCTGACTCGACTATGGAAGCGGAATATATCGCTGCATCTGATGCCGCAAAAGAAGCTGTCTGGATGAGGAAGTTCTTGAAAGAACTTCAGGTGGTTCCGTCCATTGTTGATCCAAAACCTCTGTATTGCGACAACAACGGGGCTATAGCTTTAGCGAAGGAACCCAGGTCCCATCAGAAATCCAGACACATCTTGAGGCGGTATCACCTGATCAGGGAGATCGTGGATCGCCAGGAGATCGAGGTTCGGAGGGTTGCTTCAGAAGATAACACTGCAGATCCATTCATGAAGGCCTTACCCCAGACTCAGTTCGAGCGGCTGATCGAGATGATAGGTCTTCGATACACCAGTACATGACCTTAGTGCAAGTGGGAGATTGTTAGTGTATATTCCCTAGAGGCCATTACTGTATCATACTAGTATGTATATTACTTGATGGAAGCTTGGGATATTCGCAGTTGTATAGACAATCTTGCTCGAAATGGTAGTATGCTACTTGGTTTGTCTCTGCTTTAATGTGTACAAGTGTTTCTTTTATTATATCACCTATACGCATTAGTGGAGCCGTTAGGATCTTTGCTTGATTACCAACGTTATGATGGCAGTCACACTCGTGGGGGCTGGGTAATCTACAAGCACATCCTTATTTACACGTCCCTGGTCATGGGATTATCGAGACAGGGCATCGATACTTCGGAGTAGACTAGCGTATGAGCTTCTCATCCCAGCGTGGGAGACGGCCTGTCCCACAGCCGTCAGTACGTCGTACTTGAGATAGTATGCGGGTGCACGTTAGGTTACAAGTACACTGGACAGGACTCGTCGGGAACTGTTGGTTGGTATTATACCTATCGTCGGTTATCAGTTCCCAGGTGACATGAGTACAGCTTAGTCCGCTGACTTGACACTGTCACTTCGCCTCGAGTGTGTTCCCACTGCACTTTGATTACTACCCTACCACGGCTCAAAGGAGTCATGCAAACAGGTAGTTTTTGGGTGCAGTCCCGAAGCACTTGGAGGCAGTGACGGTTAGACAGGATTCGTCTCTTCCGGTATTGGGGGTTGACATCGCGCTGTGTCCAGGAGAGCCATTACACAAGTAGTCCCTGGCCAGGGCAAGCGAGATATACTGGTAGGTTTCCAGTGTTATCTCAGGGTGTTCTGGGCTACACTCCGACATGACTTGTACCGCTATTAGGGGACTGACGTTTACCGCCCCCATAGGCCCACCATGCGATGTATCAGCCGAACAGACCGGACTGTACGGAGACTGTCACATTCAGGCTCAGTAGGAGTTCAGATGGGTTCACCTCGTCAGTCTTCTTATCGGCATCTATCTGGGGACCGTTACGTACAGCTAGTGCCGCTTGCGGTCCGTAGTTAAACCCACTACCAGCGTAGTGTCGAGTCTTTAGAGTCCTGCAAAGAGGGTTATTCGCCTTTAGGCAAAATGAGTAGAGGTCGCATGATTTTGCGACAGGGTTCGTTCACATCCGCGCACTTGTGCACGTTTGCTGTCCGAACAGCTTATACTAGTGGTCTTTGGTTTAAGACGGATTCTAGTATATGATTTGGAATTGGTTTTATCTCATTGTATTCGTGTTCCTCGGATCACGGATACGGGTGCGTATGCACAGTAGACTGAGACAGAGGGAGAGGACTTTGATTAGGGTTGATGACCATTGTCATTTTCTTAACCCTAATGCATATGTATGAATTATGATTAATTGATATTAGTTAAATATAATTGTGCATGGTTAGGGTTGTTGACCATTTGACTATACTTGACTTGTTGACCTAGGTTGACATGTTGACCATCATCATTCCATATGAAAGATGCTCTTTGATCCTTGCAAATTGCATTTAATGTGAAATGATAATGGTCAAGTCTTGATTAACCATGACAATTATCTTAGCTAATTATCTAATTTCCATAATTCACATATATGAGGAGAATGGTTCATATTATTCTCATTCTATCATTTTAGTTCTCTTTCCTCCTCTTCCTCTCTCTCTAGCTCTCCCCTCTCATGAGTTGAGAATCTATTGAGCTTGAGATAAATCCCTCTAAAATACACTTTACTCTTTTCTATAGTTCTAGGATTAGCACTCCAAGCATCTTAGTTACTTATAGCTTGAAGTTGAAGCTAAAGGTTGAGGCTCTCGGGTGGATCCTTCTTCGACAAGAGAAGGCGACAAGGAGATCACTTCTATTCACTCCAAGGAGCAAGGAGAGAAGGACTAGAAGCCCTAGGTATAACCTCTCTTCCGAGTAGCTAAACTTTTTAGCTTTGTAGTTAGTTTTTGTTTAGCAAAGATTCTCCTTTAGTTAGTCCATGTTGCCTTGAGTGCTAAAAATTCGATTTTTATACCGTTTCCGCCTCCCCGCAAGCACCGGGGTGGGCAACGTGGACTTACACATAGAGATGGATGATCTCTAGGGAGATCGAGGTTAGGAGAGCAGACTTAGAGATTAACACGGTGGATCCACTCACGAAGGCCTTTTCCTAGGAAAGACTTTTATGGGATGGTTGAGTATGGGATACTACAACCATGCTGATTATTGGGTATGGGATACTACAACAGATGGCCCTAGTGCAAGTGGGAGATTGTTAGTTATATGTATGCCCTATAGGCCATTACTGTACAAACGATGTATATTGTAGTGGATGCTTGGACACATATATGGAGGACTTTCTTGCTCGACATGATAGTATACTATCTGGTTGCTCTTTGTCTTAACATGTATACTGATTGTCTCTATGTTACATGTTGATAAAGCCCTTAGGATGAGTACTTGACTACCAGGACTATGATACAGATCATACTAGTGGGTACAGTGTATTCATTAAGTACATCCTTCAAATGTTCCTAGTCGTGGGTGTATCGAGACAGGGCATCGATATACCAGAGTAGACTAGCGTATAGCTTCTCGACCCATGTAGATGGGCGATGGATGATCCTATATCCATTGGTGTTTGACATCAGAGACAGTATACGGTGGTTCAGTGGAGACTGGGTACACTGGACGGACTCACTGAGAACTTACAGATGGTATTATACCTCACGTCAGATGGCAGTTCTCTGGTGACACTGGTACAGGTCAGTCTGTAGACCCAAAATCGTCATAGAGTCTTGTGTGATTCCCACTGTACTTTGATTTTCACCTTACCACATTCAAGAGAACGTGCAAAACGGTGGCTTTTGGGTACAGTCCCGAATCCCATGGAGGCAATGAGCGATAGGAGGGGTTTCGTCTCTCCCGGTATTGGGAGTTGATGTTGCGCTGTGCTCGATTGACTATAATAGGAAGTCCCTGGCCAGGGCTACTTCAGAGATATACTGGTAAGTGTTATCAATAGTTTCTTGACCCGTTATGAGCCTCATTTCGGCACGACTTATCGAGTTACTAGGGTCTGGCGTTTACCACCCCTAGAAGAGAAATCCGACATATCAGACGAAGAGACCGGACTGTACGGTAGTGTTACTGATTGGATTCGCAGAAGTATGAGCAGTCTTGCTTGTTGATCTTCTGATCTCTCAATACCCGGGTGGCCGTTAAATTTAGCAGACCGCTTGCGGCTTGTGGGTGTTTGATATAATCATCATCTACTGCCGGCGTATTGACGAGTCTTTAGAGTCCTACACAGAGGTTTCCTGGCTCAAGCGAAACGGAGTAGGAGCATATATGTGATATGTGCGGGACCAAGATTAATATGATATGTGATACCGTATTTTATTCTCGTGATATGTGATATCGGTCGGTTATATATGATATAGCCGGGTTATCGGATCAAGTGTTGGTTCGATAAGTTGATTCATTTCATATTAGTCGGTTATATGTGATATAGCCGGATTATTAAATCAAGAGTTGATTTAATAATTTAATGTATAATTATATATTTGATATATTACATTATATTCACTAATATTAAGCTCACTTAAGATTTCTTTTCTCACTTGATGTGCACAATGTATATATGTAATATGTATATTTGTGTACATGTTTGTGTCATGATAGTTTACATATGCAACAAGCATGTATGAGACTTATACCATGCTAGGGTTAAGTTAGGATTTATAATTTTATTAAAGGTTAAACAAATTAGTGAAGAATTAGTTTAATGTTCAAAGCTTGTAGAAGCTTGTATGAACCTTTTACTAAGTCCACTCTTTTGTCTAGCTTAGGATATTTATTAACCCAACCCTTAACCTCATAGCATGGTTTATTCTCTACAATGGTTGGTGCATGACATAAACTAACCATGGTTGCATTTCTAACCTCATGAATTCATTCATCACTTGATCACTTGCTTCTTCTTCTTCTTCCTCTCAAGCTTTTCTAGCTTCAATGGAGATGAGAGAAAACATGTGAGAAAATCAAATCTAAAGTGAGCCCACTTCCTACTTCATCATCCTATACTACTTGCCATTTAGTATAGGGTGTTTGCTTCACTAATTTCATAATTAGTGAAGAGATAGCTTTGGTTAGTGTCTCCTCGACGTAGATCATCTTCGGCTTCGAAGTCTTCTAGCAAGCTTGATTCGTACATCTTGTGGAGCCTCTCTAGAGTCCGGAGTTCACGATCGCAGCGAAGGGACTACTACACGGAGCTACTGAAGTGAAGGACCGGTCTACAATGGTTGTATTCCTTGCTCACTTTACTTTCAAAGTGTTTGCATTTACATATTCGTCGGATTTCTAGTATACGATTCTACGGTTAGGGTTAGCTAGAACGGCAAGTTTTTAATATGGCATGAAAAATGCCACCCGAAACCTTGCTGCCATGCTAGGCAACCCTTCACGGATTTGGTTAGAACTCTATTCCATAGGTATGCAGCTATCTCAAGTGCATAACCCTAAAAGGAAATAAGCAACTCAGCATTACTCATCATAGAGCGCACCATATCTAATAGGGTGCGATTACTCCGCTCTAAAACTCCGTTGTGCTGTGATGTATATGGAGGAGCAAGCTGAGAGAGAATCCCATTCTTTTTTAAATAATCCAGGAACTCCGTGCTTAAGTATTCTCCTCCTCGATCATATCGAAGAATTTTAATACTTTTACCCATTTGGTTCTCAACTTCGTACTTCTATTCTTTGAATTTCTCAAAAGATTCAGATTTGTGTTTCAACAGGAACACAAGTCCGTATCTTAAGAGATCATCGATGAATGTAATAAAGTACGAGGAACCATTCCTAGCATGTGTAGACATAGGACCACATACATCACTATGTATCTATCCCAAGAGGTCAGTAGCTCTTTCTCCGTGTCCAGTAAACGGAGATTTGGTCATCTAGCCTTTGAGACATGACTGGAAAGTTTCATAAGATGTAAATTTGAATGGATTCAAATATGCATCCTTAAAAAACTCTGCCAGTCTTGTCGCATTGATATGACCTAGTCTACAATGCCACAAGAAGTCTTCGTTCAATTCTGAACTGTTCCTCTTGTATGTGTTTTGTATACTTAGAACTGTAATTTGATTTAGAACGTATATACCATTATATAATGTACCATACCTAATTAACACTTGATTTAGAAAAACATTCACAATATTTTTGGTACGAAATAATAGTCGCTCAGAATCATTGTGTTACCACTTGGTAATAAAAGGTGATATTCGCCAACTATTTTGGCTGCAACAATTGTATAGGGTTGTCTAGCACGGCAGCAAGGTTTCGGGAGGCATTATCCATACCATATTTAAATTTTTGCCGTTCTAGCTAATCCTAACCATAGAATTGAAACTAGAAAATCGTACAAAAAGCAATGTAAACACTTTACATCTAAGTGAATGAGAGAATACAACCTTTGTAGACCGGTCCTTCACTTCTAAAGCTCCATGTCGTAGTCCTTTCGCTGCGAGTTATGAAGACCCGAACTCAAGAAAGGGTTCACATGATGAAACGAACAAGCTTGCTCAATGTTTTCGAGGCCGAAGATGATCTACGTCGAGGAGACTCGAGCTCATGCTACCTCTTCACTAATGGTGAATTTAGTGAAGCAAACACCCTAAACTAAATGGCTAATAGTAGAGTATAATGAAGTAGGAAGTGGGCTTACTTTAGATTTATTTTTCCCACAAGGTTTCATCACTTAGAAAAAACTAGCAAGCTTTTTCTTAAGTGAGGAAGAAGATGATGAATGAAACTCATGAGGTTAGAAATGCAACCATGGTGAGTGTATGTCTTGCACTAACCATTGTTGAGAATAAACCAAGGCTATGAGTTAAAGGGTTAGGTTAAAAAATATCCTAAGCTAGACAAACAAGTGGACTAAGTCAATGTTCTGCTAGCTTCTCCAAGCTCGTCCATGACTAATTATCCAAGTTGTTTGAATAACTAAAAACAAATAAAACCCTAACTTTAACCTAGCATGGTGTGAGTCTCATACATACATGTTGCATGTGTAACCTAGAATGACACAACAATATATATCACATATATATTTTGTGCAAAAAGAAAACAATACATTTAACATATATCACATATATATCAATGTATCATAAGTAAGAAAAATGAATACTTAAGTGAGCTAATATTAGTTAATGTAATTTAATATATCAAATATATAATTATACATTAAATTATTAAATCAACACTTGATTTAATAATCCGGCTATGTCTCATATAACCGACTAATATCAAATGTAACATTTTATCGAATCAACCCTTGATCCGATAACCTGGCTATATCACATATAACCAATCGATACATATATCGCTTGAATAGAATGCGGTATCACATACATGCATTAATCTCGGTCCCGCACATATCACATATGTGCTCCTACTCCGTTTCGCATAAACCAAGAAAGCTCTGTGTAGGACTCTAAAGACTCGTCAATACGCCGGCAGTAGGCGATGATCATATCAAACACCCATAAGCCGCAAGCGGTCTACTAAACGTAACGGCCATCCGGGTATTGAGCGATCAGATGATCAACAAGCAAGCCTGCTCATACTCCTGTGAATCCAATCAGTAACACTACCGTACAGTCCAGTCTCTTCGTCTGATATGTCGCACATCAACAGCCTAGGGGTGGTATAACATCAGACCTTAATAGCCTGATAAGTCATGCTGATGCAAGGTCCATAACGGTTCGAGAAACTACTGTTAACACTTACCGGTAGATCTCAGCAACCCTGGCCATGGATTACCTATTATGGCCAATCGAGCATAGAGCAAAATCAACTCCCAATACCGAGAGAGACGAAACCCCTCCTATCGCTCATTGCCTCCATGTGACTCGGGACTGTACCCAAAAACCACCTTTTTACAAAATCTTGTAAGGCCTTAGATTTAGATTAGTGTTAGTTTAAGCGGTAATGTGGGTTTTTGGTAAAAAGTTTACTGATTTGGGTTCCTCACATTTTATAACATTTAATTAATATTTTTATTATTATTTGTTATGGCTTGCATGCACATGTGCATGTTTATGTGAGGGTGTGTTTGTGTAATCTAGTTTAGCAACCATGACAACTTAACTTTAACCTAATCCTTTGTTTAAACCTTGACCTAAAGCCTAGATATTTGTTTGTGTGAGGTGAGATATTTTCTTTTGGGTTTTGTTTGGAGAGAAGTTGGCATAGTGAGCATATGCTTGCATTTATTGAGTGGTGCACTCACCATTACACTCACCTCTTTCTCTCTCCCTTTTCTTCACACCTCACGCTTTTCTCTCTCACTTCATCTCTTTCTCATTTCTTTCATCATTCCTCTTTCCCTCAACTGAACACTCACTAATCCATCACTAAACCTTTACTAAACTTCACAAAATCTCACCCAAATCACATCTTAAGCCTTGTTTTGCCTCTTGGATGCCTTGGAGCTTGGAAAGTTAGGATCTTTGAGCTTGTGGGAGTAGGTAATGATCTCTATCTGTTAATGTAGTTGCTTATAGTGTTGTGTAGCTATATAGTTTCTATTTAGAACTCTTAATGTATCGTTTCGTGCACATATCGTATTTTTAGTGTCAATATATGATATCTGTGATCTGCTGTGACCCCGAGAAAATACTAGAAAATCTAACAGTGTAGTTGTGTTGTACCGGAGACCCTAAGCCTTCACCTGAAGCACGGACCCCTAGGCTCGGACCATGGCCGACTACATTCCTTTGAAATCCGGCAACCTCGGTCGTAGGGTAGAGTTAGGGTGTGGGTTTTTGTGGGTAGCTGTCTGCTTTGGTTTAGGTGTGTTTGATTTTTGGGTTTTCTCTGTATACAAAATCTGGGATCACATTGCTAGTTTCTTGTGTTACGAGTACATGTGTTACGTTATACGACACGGTTTATGCACTTTGTGTGGTTTTGCTCTTGGGTTGGTTTCCTAGTGTCGCTACGCACGTTAGCCATAATACGAACACTTGAGAGTATGTTTTGAGTTGGTGCGTCGCTCAAACGTAGTTTGTACGTGTTATTGATTGTTTGCTAATATACATACTTGTTATATTGTTTTATGTTTTAGGATCGCAGGTGAAGACTTCGGACGCTGCAAAGAAGGGGAAGCGAGTGGTTTGCTTTACATAGCCAGGATCGTTGTGCGTAGATTTATCATCTACAGGGGAATCGCCCGCATGGCGTTATGCGTCTGGGCTAGAGATGATATGATCTTAGTCGCATATCTTATTGCATATATAGAGTTTGCGCATACACCTCATTGCATATTATCACTTGTTGTGCTTGGACTTGTACCTTGGGACACTGCACAATTATTGACGGCTCATGTTGCACGAGCACTGATTGTATGCCACACACACTGTCAATAATTGCCCTGACACGCACAACACCTATACTTTGTGATATCGTATTGGTTAGGGACATTGAGAAATTGATTCATATTCCTTTATGCATATGACATATAGCATACCTGTATACCTATATGCTTACATATATGCCTTGCCATACCTACATGCTAGCTACCCATATACCTACATGGTATTGTACAATTTGAGATAGGTATATCCACATATGAGACATAGCTACATGTACATCTTGCAAACATACTTACATGTACACCCGTGCATTGATATAGTTATACGCATACCTGGAGGGTATTGTATCATTATTGACATGTTTATATACATACCTAGCATGATATATTTTATAACTTGTTGCAGTTAAATAGCGATTTTTTTTCCTTTATATGCTCATATTACTGTTTCATGTTGCATATATTATAATTCACGGATTTCGCATTGTGATATGGATTTCATATGATGTTTTCTGGATGTTTTAATCCTGCGTATATATATCAGTGGTATGGGACGCCGATATATATATGTATATTTGTCGTATATATATACCAGTGGTATGGGACACTGTTATATATATATACACCTACATAATATATCATCATAATGATCTATGCAAATATACTTATTCATTATATATGTGAGGGGCCTATGTGCTCGGGGCCTATGTGCTCGTGGCCTATATGCTCGATGTGAGGGGCCTATGTGCTCGAGGCCTATGTGCTTGATATTGGCTACAGGATATATGAGATTTACTTGATATTGGATACAGGATATATGAGATTTACTTGATATTGGATACAGGATATATGCGATTTACTTGATATTGGATACAGGATATATGAGATTTACTTGATATTGGATACAAGATATATTAGATTTACTCGATATTGGATACAGGATATATGAGATTTACTTGATATTGGACACTCAGGATATATGAGACTTACAGGATATGAGAGCCAATTTGGGGGCTGATTTGAGGATATTTGGGATTTTGATTGTCTTGATGGACTTTGGTCCTGCCACGAGGTCAGGATTCCATAAGGATGACATGTTTTATCCCATATTCCGCATTTATTCTATATGCATTGCTTCATGTATTAGTTGTACCTAATAGAGTATCTTTTATGACTGTTGCATATACATATTGCTTCATGTATTAGTTGTACCTGCTAGAGATTGCATACTTATTGCCATTTATTGCTATCCGCTTGCATATGTTAGATTCGCGCTGTACGTGCATACTTGCGATTGCCTGCATATATTATTTACTATTCATGAGTTGGCAACTCACCCCTGTTGTGCCACAGGGTTTGCAGGTTGTTCCTCAGAGTAGTCGAGGCAGGGCTTTCATCTATCATATCATCTTTTGCAGCGGATACCGCTATGGCTGACTGTGTACAGTTTTGCTATAGGTGGCTTTTGCGGTTATCCGATGTGGCTCATTGTATATTCGTTGTACCATGTACTCTCCATCTACCACTTTCATGTATGACTTAGAGACTTGATGTGAGGACGATTTTGTATATTATTTTGTGACTTGGAGGTCTTTATGCAGTTTTGTTTATATCGTCTTTTATTTCTTCGCTACGGTGTCGTATATCTGTTGTGGTAGTTGTTTTCCGTCTTTGGGCGTGTATTTGCTCTCGTTTGGGGATGCTTTACTTATATCTTTGTATGTACCCATTTTTGGGGCTGGTTTTTACAAAGGCGGTGCTGCCAAAATTTTAAAGGAAATAAAGTTGGACTTTAAAGAATTTGGTTTGAGATTTCAAAAGTTTTAAAATTGTTATTATCACATACTTCTTTTGATGGTTTAGATTGCTGGGTTTTCGGCTTACTTAAATTGCGTTACGCCTGTAGACGTTGCGTAGTTTAAGCGCCGTCCCGTGTCAATTTTGGGTCGTGACAAAGTTGGTATCAGAGCGCTAGGTTTTACCTTTCGGAGTGTAGGATGACCTTAGTATGATGGAGTAGGTGTCACGACCCGAAGTTTGGCCCGTGACCGGCACTTAACCACGTAACGTCTACAGGCGTAACGCAGCTAAGTGAACCGAAAACCCAGAAATCAAACCAGTAAAAATGTAGAGTGTTTAAGTTTTAAGTGGAAGTATTTATTAAAGTGACAAAAATTCTTAAGTAGATAATCACCAAGATAGCAATATACGACACCGTAGCGAAGATCAAGATCCACAAGTGGGAACATCACAGATAGAATAAACTGCAAGTACAGTCGGCTCACAACGAGCTCGACACCAGAATACAAATAATATACATCATCGTCCTCACACTGTCTCTAATTCAAATACATACATGGTAGATGGAGAATACTAGATACAACAATATACATAACTGAAAGATAAACAGATACCGCACAAAAACCACCTATCAGCAAAAGAGCTAGTACACCAACTATGGGGGTATCTGTGTCAAAAGATGCAAAACGCAGCCTGCCGCGACTACTCCGAAGGGCAACCTGCAAACACTGTGGCACAACGGGGGTGAGTTGCCAACTTGTGAATAGAGATAACATATAAAGGTAATCGCGAGCATGTACGTACTGCGCTACTCTATCATATGCCAACAGATGATATCAATATGTGAAAAGCAGTATGTGCAAAAATCATGCAAGTGCTCTATCAGGTAATATGACTACAGGATGAGATGCAATATTGAATGCTGAGCAGGGGAATATAACATCTACACGAAATGTCAATGTGGAATATATATATATATATATATGCACCGCAAATCCCAACAACCCAGACGCCGGCACTCCCATCAGCCCTCAAATCCTGTACATCCCTGAAAATCACGAGTGCCCAACATCGACACCCAAATATCATAAATACTCGTGTCTAGCATCGACACGCAAATCCTCCTATATCGGGCATCCGTCAGTCCGGGTCAGCCCTCTCTCTCATACATATCGGGCATCCGTCAGTCCGGGTCAACCCTCTCTCAATATATCGGGCATCCGTCAGTCCGGGGCAGCCCTCTCTCAATATATCGGGCATCCGTCAGTCCGGGTCAGCCCTCTCTCGATATATCGGGCATCCGTCAGTCCGGGTCAGCCCTCTCTCAATGTATATCCCTCTAGCACCGAGAAAACATAGTGTGGACGCACCGAAATATCATATCAAGAGAACCGGGTTTTTAAATGATTTCATATTTGAAATAGCCACGGTTCCCAAATCCAGAAATCACATGTAATCCAAACCAATATGCAAGTCAATGTGATGTGATATGTGCATCAAGTATGAATATCATGTCAAGTCACATAAAGATGAGCTACAACATAATGATCCGATGTGATATATGCATCAAGTATGAATATCATGTCAAGTCACATAAAGATGAGCTACAACATAATGATCATGGAAATTCTACAGTGTGAGTGTCATGGCAATTACTAACGGTGTGTGTGTAACATGCAGGATAGTGCTCGTGCAACATGAACCGTTAGTAAGGATGCGGTGTTCTATCAATTCTAGTTTATATATATATAGCAGGGAATGCGGTGTGCACTAAATAGTAGCCATGAACAGTCAATGTATGGAAATGTAGCTATAAGATCCTATCAGCCCTGACGTAGAATGCCATACGGGCGATATCCCCGTAGATGTTAAATCTACTCACCGTAGTCTCTCGCTAGGTATAGCCGATGACTTGTTCCCCTTCTTCGCGGCGCCCGTCGCACTCGCCTGCGAATCCTAGAATTTCACAATATATCACACATAAGCTAAAAACCGTACAAACACGACATTTAAAATCAACTAGAAACCCGTGTCGCAAACCAAGCGCGCGTGTGCGCGATACGCTAAAACGTGTGATTACGCGCCTGAAGCCACTCCGACGCGTCATGATACGCAGAAACCCCAAACCAACACACACGAATCACGCGTGTCGCGAAAGATTAAAAATACGGGAAATAAGGTATTCTACTCCAGATTTTGCTACAGAACAGATATTATAAAAATAGATATACCAAAACACTCCACATAGCAGCAGACTCCTGTGACCCAAACCCCAACCCCCAAATCACTAATATGGCCGCAATTTGCGGCCAAAACACATTTTTCGGCTGCCTGGGTAGGGAGGTGGGCCCCCGGGTTTGGTGTGTGCACTCTATACCCCCTGTGTATGCTACAGTAATTCCAATTTCATTCTGAAATGACCCGGGTAGCAGCAGATCCAACAGAACCCTATTTCTAGTTAAAAACCCCACTTTTGCACTAAAATGAAACTTTATGGTATTTTTCTGAAATCTAAAACAAACCCAAGCCTAGAACCATACTAATATCATATTACCAAGCTAATCAAACCTTAAAAAGTTAATTTTTAACATAACATCACTAAAACCCCTCCTATAGCACAAAACATGCATAAAAAGTGATATTTTCTAGAATTTCTACAAGTTACGAGAAAGAGTGTTAAGTGAGAGATAAATACCTTTCCCAAAAACCCTATAGAACTTTATTTTTCCATCCTTCTCCCTCAAGCCACTGCTTTGACACCAAGATCCCTCAAATAGCCATTTAACCAAGGGTTTTTGTGAGTAAAAATGGGTTATTGGTGTAGGGTTTTGTGTAGATCCAAAAGGGAATTGAAAAGAGAAGAAAAGAGGAAGAAAGAGGTGTTGCTGCTGCTGTTATTCTGCAGAATTTCCAGCAATGAGAAAAGAGAGAGAAAGAAAAGGGTCAAAGAAGTCAAGTGTTCACCTAACCACCATGCCTCATTTGTTTAATTGGATTTGAATTATTGAATGGGGTTTTTTTGGATTAAAGGGTGGGGAAAATAACAAGGAATCATGCAAGGAAAGAATGACTAACTCTTTACCTCAGGTTACAACATGTTACACTAAAAGACCTAAATCACAACATTGGCTAAGTGTGCAAGTGTGCACTACAAAGGAAAATTTTCCAATTTAGGGTAACCCGACTAAAATAACTAGTAATCCTATGCACACATATATAAAATAACACGCACAACTGCTAAATAACACGAACACATTCTAACAAAATTTCAAAGTGTTACAGTAGGTAGCTTAAGCAGAGTAACGTAGTGTGTGTATGTCCGCGGCATACTCACGGCACGGTACTCCGACTAAAGTGACCTAAGTACTAATTGCTTGAATTCTTTTCTTGATGATACATATCCTTGTGATTCGATTTCCGTGTTCTTATTGAATCATTTTTCCATCTATAGCCTTTGCCGCCGATAACTATGAGGACTCAGAGAGTTGCAGCGAGGGCTGTTCATATCAGAATTTTGCATTATTATATCGCCCATTCTTAATCATATTACAAATAAATTGGTGCTTTTGATCCATGTCTGCTAAATAGTTGCAGGTTACAGGTTCTCAGATCATTAAAGTGAAATTCATGAAAATACGCTACAAATGTGAGACTACGACCAACAATAGATGAATCCGTATGATGCCGCCCACCATTTCAAGGAACAACTGAAAATCATTAGACAGTTCAATGCACAAAGTTCAAGGGCAGCACAAGATTCAAGACTTCAACGTAAAGCTCACGGTAAAAAGTCCACTGTTGAAAATCTAGAAAAGAAGTGAAGAGATTCTGAGAGACCAAGTGAAAAAAACAGAAGATAAAAGCAACTTGAAGAAACCCTAAAGAATTAGGCCCATGAGCCCACCAAATGGCCGCGGATCCGCGGCTAAACAGGCTATTCTGCCGCGGTTTCGCGGCCGTGCAATGCACGTGTCGGTGGGGTGTCGGTGCTTTGACTCGGTCTTTGGGGTTGTTTTGTAATTTTATGTATGGATCAGAATGTAAACCTAGGGTTTTCCCCATCTATAAATAGGAGGGCTGAAAGCCAAATAAAGGGGTGTGCCTCTTTCAGGGTGCCTCTTTTGAGTTGCCTCTTTTTAATTTCTTAGATTAAATTTTATTTCCATGGTAATCGTCAAAAGGTCATCAATAAAGGTATTTTTATCGTGCATTCTTTTATCTGAATTTAATTCCTGAATTTTTATCTGTCTTTTATTATCTGCAACTTAGATAGTCTTTTAAAATCATAAAAATGAATTCCATTGTTAATACCCTAATGAGTGTGTAATTCCTCACTTATTAGGGTTAGGATTGGGAAGGTTTGAGAGAAGGTATTCTATTCTTTGATTTCAAAACGCATACGCAAAACAGTTATCAATCAAATGGCGTCGTTGCCGGGGAGACGGTAGTCTCTTTCTTTCTGTAATTTCGGGTTAAAAAAAATTATAAAAATTGAAAAATTTTAAAACAAAAAAATAATAATAAAAATAAAAATCATCTTGTTCTTTTTGAAAGGTTTTTGTGCATGTGTGCAGGAAAAGAAGACGGGCAGATTCAGATCTGGAAAAAACCCAGTGAACAAATCAATAAACTGAAGATCTGAACAGACAGAGGAGAATGATAACAACAAGCAGAAAATTTTTGGAGATCCAAACTAACAGAACCACCGCGGAACCGCGGCGGATATATGCAGTTGACTGCGGAACCGCGGTCAACCAGTGACGTCAGCACCCCAAAATTCTCTGTAAGTATTTTTGTCCTCTCTTCTACCTTCTGAACTCCACTGAAAATTTTTCCTGCAGGGTTCTTTACGCAAAAACTTTCTCCCACTCCAATAAATTGTTTTTGTGCAGAATTCTTTGTGCTGCCAAATAAAAAAAAATTGCAAGTGTTTTAGATTTTTGGTGTGTTAACTGTTTTGCATAATTAATACGGAATCTAAGGTGCTAAAACACCAACTCAGATTGGGTGGGGAATTTCATTACCCTTCCTAAGACCCCAAAAATCACAAAAAGCATATGCATCAACCCTCGAGTTAATTAAAAAATATTTAGACTCATCCAAATAAGGATTGTCGCGCTCATTAGGACAGAGGAAGGTTGTGGGCAATCGGTCGTTTATCTAAACCTGACTTTATGGTGCCTAGGCTAGACAAGTGGGAAAGGTAATTTTAAAAGGCCCATCTCACGGTGATTCGTGAGCGGATCCCTCCTTTATTTACTTGTGCTTACCTGGCCACAATTGGCGGTGAAGAGGCGATTTAAGGGATATCTCACAACTTGTCCTTTGGAACAGTTAGGAGCAGTCTAGTTGACTTAGGAGACCCTAGCTCTAGGCTTGATTGTGCATATTCAAATTGTGATTGTTTGAAATTGTGTCGTAGTTCCGTACAAATTTTTGCAAAAATCTTTCTAAAAAAACACTTTCAAAAATTTCAAAACTCCAAAAACAAACAATTTTAATATATATATATATATAAAATAAAAAATAAAAAAAATCATCTCATTCTTTTTTCTCCATTCTCACATCATGGGTACCCCACCTCGCAAAACTCTTGCCGAACTTTGGTACCCTCAACCAGACATTACTTCCTACGCGCATTGTTTTGGTCGAATTTCGGACGACCCCTCCATGCCGAAAATTTCTTTGAAAGATCGAATAGACGCGTCTAGGAGAAACAGTTAGACTCTGCAATCCACTTTGTATCAACCATTTCAACCTTCACCACCTTCTTACGTTGATACTCCTTTTTCGAGTCCTGTTGTGACTCCGAAACCCATGTCTATTGCTGAACATATTGAACAATCTCGTCACCGATCTTTCACTCCTTTCAACACTTCCAGTTCTTGGGATCAACAAGTCCATTCAACTTTTTATCCAAATGTTGATCCTACTCCTGCCCAACCATTCAATTCCTATCAGTCCTACCCGACTTCGCACCTTCCCTAGACATTGCTTCTACACAACCATTTGGGAGTTTCCAGTATCCTAACAACTTTGAATCTCTTACTGAAACCCCTTCACAATCCATGTCTAGTCTGGAACAGCCATTGGAAGATTTTATGGTAGCGTCAAGACAACAGATTAAGGATTTGAATGCATCCATGGCCGCCCTTATACACCCTAGTAACCCGGTTGCTAGTTTCCAACTAGCTCTAAATTTTCCAATGTATGATGAGGTGGTAGGACAGGTTGAGAATTTGAGTGGTGAGAGTGAGCTGTACAACCTTCCAAATCAAACCTACCCATCCCTAATTGAATCCCACAACTCCGGTTTTGAATGTCTATCAAGTGTTCCAAATGATTCACCAGTTGAAAATAAAACGTTTAATGAGTTATGTGACTTTGTAGTGTTTCATTTACCTGATTGTGAAGGGTCCCTTTCGAGTGAAACCATCACCAATCCTTTTGACCTCTACACCTCCACTCTAGAATCTGAATTAATTAATATCCATACTTTTGATGAGGTGTCTAAAAAAATTGATTTTCACTTGATTGAGGATATAGACGCTGGGAATATTATGGATGATGAACCCACAGATTTGGATGAGTTTCTCTCTCCAATTGATCATCCCGAGTCATTAACTGTTTTTCCCGAACTTCATATGCGTCTTGATTTTGATGAGAATTGCATGGATAAGCTAAATTTTGAGGAGAGTATTAAGGAAATTATTGAGGATGAAGCAGTTTTACTTGAGGAGTCGGATTTTCAAATTCATTCTATCCCTTTCATTGACTGCGCAGACCCTCCTGAATCTATAACCGTTAACCTTCCCCAATCACTTCCCTCCATCCTCGTTCCGACTTTGCAAGAAACTGTTACACTTCCATTTTCAATGTCTGGGTTACCAAGTTCGACGTACCCATGTTTTCTCGCGAATCTTGAGGGATTTGACCCCATTTCTCGACAGGTTGATAGATTAGTACAATCTCTTTTTACACATCGGTAATCACAATTTGTGCTAATTTATTCACTCCATTTCCACCCTCAAGTTCGTATTCAACTTCTTTCTCCCACTTTCTCTGGTTCTTCTGCTAATCTTCCTTTAATGATAGAGAATGTTAATGAATCACAATCCGATATTTTGTGTTCGATGATTCTAGAAAAACAACTTGATTTATACTCTTTTGAGAATAGGGAAGATGAGCATTACGAGTCTCCTACCTCCGTAATTTTTTCAAAAATCAAGTGTGTTGAATTCTGGCATGACACTTATTGACATTGAAACGTTCAATCGGACCATCGATGATTGTTTCGAAGATATTTTCGCCGACGAACTCACATTCCTAAACGACACGGATTTTGTGATTAATCAATCTCCACCTGAAGAAGTCGAACCACCACCATTTCTTTTTATCCCATACGAGAATGTGACCATTCTTCCCATTCCTAATCATCTACATTCTCGTTTCCATTCACCATTATTATTTCGTCTCTACAAATCGAGACATAAACCTTTTCTTTTACACCACTTATCTCTTCTCCACTTCTTCCTGCCTCCATACAACATGTTCTTTCACCAACCACACCATTATAACGATAAATTTTTTGATTGGTTGGTGCTAACATTTGGCCTGTGTAAGGCCTTGTATAGTTTGATACTGTGTCCCCACCCCCAACTCTGCGCTTTAACGCTTAAACAGTGGAAACACTGTTCCACTTAAGTTTGGGGGGACCTTTTTGTATATATATTTTGTTTCCTTTTTCCGTTAATAAAAATAAAAAAAACATGGGAGTGCCGACAATTTTGACCCTCTTGATGTAGCCCGACAGTGAGGGCACTGTCAAGTTTAAGTTTGGGGGTGTGCTCGGTAAGCTTTCTTCCTTCGCATTCATATGTATATTTTTGTATTTGCAAACTTATTTTAAAACCCATAAAAATTTAAAAATTTTAAAAATCGAAAATTTTCAATTTTGGCCATATTAGACTTAAGTTCGACAAGACGGTTGAATATAATGGAAAAACTAGATCCTAAACTTAGTAAATTAAAAACCCTAAAAATAACCTTGCTTAAAGTTTAACTGTAGAAAATATATGTTCTTGTAGTTTATTTAGAAATAAGCATAAGGAACAACTTAAAATAATTAGACAGTTCAATGCACAAAGTTCAAGGGTAGCACAAGATTCAAGACTTCAACGTAAAGCTTACGGTAAAAAGTCCACTGTTGAATATCTGGAAGAGAATTGAAGAGATTCTGAGAGACCAAGTGAAGAAAACAGATGATAAAAGCAACTTGAAGAAACCCTAAAGAATTGGGCCTATGAGCCCACCAAATGGCCGCGGATCCGCGGCCAAACAGGCTATTCTGCCGTGGTTCCGCGACCGTGCAATGCCCGTGTCGGTGGGGGTGTCGGTGCTTTGACTCGGTCTTTGGGGTTGTTTTGTAATTTCATGTATGGATCAGAATGTAAACCTAGCGTTTTTCCCATCTACAAATAGGAGGTCTGAAAGCCAAATAAAGGGGTGTGCCTCTTTCAGGGTGCCTCTTTTGAGATTCCTCTTTTTAATTTCTTAGATTAAATTTTATTTCCATGGTAATCATCAAGAGGTCATCAATAAAGGTATTTTTATCGTGCATTCTTTTATCTGAATTTAATTCCTGAATTTTTATCTGTCTTTTATTATCTGCAACTTAGATAGTCTTTTAAAATCATAAAAATGAATTCCATTGTTAATACCCTAATGAGTAAGTAATTCCTCACTTGTTAGGGTTAGGATTGGGAAGGTTTGAGAGAAGTAAATCTCCCTCTCCTTTCTTTGCCTATATATTTTTTATAATAGGACTCTATTTAAATTAACCACACACCTCTCACTACGGCACCCTATCCTTCAAGATAGCGGTGATTCCCTAGTTAGACCGATTGTGGTTGATTTAAATAGAGGTTAGGGCTAAGAGTTAAGAAAGGACGGATAAGGACCAAAGGGAAGAAACATAGTTTCTTCCTAGTCGTGCTAATCTCTTTTTTTTACTATTACCCTAACACCTATATTCTTCACCAGGGCCTTGAAAGCAGTGGGTAGAATCCCTTTTCCAAACTAACCTAATCCTAACCCTAGCAAGATTTTTAATCAATTTAATCTCATTCTTAGATCGTAAAACAAAACCCGACTTGATCGGATTAACTCGTTTGAACATAAAGAAAAGGAATCCTTCTCCCTGTGGACCGACCCGTACTCAACCGGATAGCTACCAAGCAACACCGTTATTGATTGCGGTATTCTATTCTTTGATTTCAAAACGCATACGTAAAACAGCTATCAATCAAGGGCCGAGGTCAGAATTGACTCTTTTGGGACGAGGATTGACCAGGGTGGTACGCTCGCTGTATAGATGTTAGTGTATATGCCCTAGGGGCTATTATTGTATCATACTTGTATGTATATTACTTAATGGAAGCTTGGGATATTCACAGTTGTATATACAGTCTTGCTAAAAATGGTAGTATGCTACTTGGTTTGTGTATACTTTAATATGTGCATATGTTTCTTGTAACGTATAACTTATACATAATAGTAGAGCCCATAGGATCTTTGCTTGATTACCAGTGTTGTGATGGCAGTCACACTAGTGGAGGCTGGGTAGTCTATAAGAAACATACTATACTTGTCCCTAGTCGCAGGATTATCGAGACTGGGCATCGATACTCCAGAGTATACTAGTGTGTACGCTTCTCATCCCAGTTGGGGAGATGGTCTGTCCCACAGCCATCAGTACGTCGTACTGGAGATAGTATACAGGTGCTCATTAGGTTACGGGTACACCGGACAGGACTCGTAGGGGGAGTGTTGGTTGGTATTATACCAATCGTCAGTTAACAGTTCCCAGGTGACATGAGTACAGCATAGTCCGCAGACTTGACACTTCTACTTCGCCTCGAGTGTGTCCCACTGTTCTTAGATTGCTACCCTACCACGGCTCAAAGGAGTCGTGCAAACAGGTAGCAGTTGGGTGCAGTCTCGAGCACTTGGAGGCAGTGGCGGTTAGAAAGGATTCGTCTCTCCCGGTATTGGGAGTTGATATCGCGCTGTGTCAGAGAGCTATTACGCAAAGTCCCTGGCCAGGGCAAGCGAGATTTACTGGTAGGTTCCAGTAGTTTCTCAGGGTGTAATGGGCTACGCTCTGACACGACTTATACCGCTATTAGGGGACTGACGCTTGCCGCCCCCTAGTCTTGATATGCGATAGTCTTAGACGAACAGACCAGACTGTACAGAGATTGTCACATCAGGCTCAGTAGGAGTTCAGATGGGTTTCCTCATCGGCCTTCTTATCGACATCAACCTGGGGACCGTTACGTATAGCTAGTGCCGCTTGCGGTCTGTGGTTAAACCCACTGCCAGTGTAGTGTCGAGTCTTTAGAGTCCCACACAGAGAGTTTCCCAGTTCCAAGCGAAACGATATAGAGGTCGTATGGTTTTTCGACAAGGGTTCGGACTCATACGTGTGTTTACGCACGTACGACGTTCGGACAGTATTTACTAGTCGGCTTTGGTTTAAGCCAGATTCTAGTATCAGGTTATTTGATTTATACAGTCTAAAGTTTTTCCGTGTTTTCACGGATTGGAGGGGCTTTCTCGTAATTTTCCGGGAAGCTTCTAGAAGCATGGTGACTTGGGGGTTAAGGTGGTATAAGCATTTATTGCTTAATGACTCATTTGTGTGATTCATCCTTAGAGTTAATGATTCATTTATTGAGCTTATGACTCATGTGATGAATCACACAAGGTGAATTCATCAACCATGACGATTAATCACTTATATTATTTATTTGATAAATTGTTATGGTTGTTATATTCTAATGAGCTCATTATTCATATTTCATTCTCATCATCACCATCTCTCTCCTCAAGCTCTCTCATTCTTGAAACCCTAACCTCTCATGTGTTGAGATCAAGGGTTAGCTAGACTAATACATCCATAACCTCCCTCTATATCCCCTAGGTAGCTTAGATTAGCACTTTGAGCAACCTAGTTATCTCAAGTTAGAGATCAAGCTTGGCGTAGGAGCTCTCGGGTGGATCGTCTTTGACTCGAGGAGGCCGTTGAGGTGCCGATGTTCCAAGGAGCCTACGAAGAGTGGAGGACAGCGATGAAGACCCAAAGGACAAGTAACGTGAGGTATAACTTCGAATCCGAGTAGTTAATCCTCTCGTAGTTTGCTAGTAACGGTTTAGATACGATTCATGCGCTCAAGTCCGTGTTACGAAGTTTTGATAATCGTTTTTCATATATTCCGCCTCCCCGCAAGTTCGTGGGGTGCGTGACATGGACTTACAGTGGTATCAGAGCCAACTAAACCATTACTAGCTTGTTAGCAATTAATTAGAAGTTCGATCGACGGAAAACACGAAAACGAAACCCCGGAACCCTAACAGTTTCTGTAAATTTTAAACGTGTCGAAAAAATATTTGATATGCCTTAAAATTCACAGCAGGTAAATATAAGAATTCTGGGAAAATACGGAGTTCTAACTCGGCTTGATGGCCGCGGATCCGCGGCAAGAGTGTGCTTTTGGCCGCTGATCCGCGGCGGAGTCAACCCCGAGTTGACTCCGATTTGCTCTACAATTCATATATTTTGGTGTTCTGTTTTCCTGTATGTTCTGTTTCTGCCGAGGTTACTTCAGTGCTGGTTTGCTTTTGGGGTAGTGACGGAAAAAGGTTGTTGATCGATGTTTTAAGTTATTTGCTAATTGGGTTTTGATTTGTAATGTTTAATGTGTTGTAAACCTCCCCTAACTGCTAGTATGTCGGTTGGCAGGGGGTTGCACATTTCTGTAATGTTTACTGTTTGTGTATATGGACTTGATTGGAGTGTTGTGATGTTTAGCCGGGGTTTGAGATGGGTTTAATATTCATTCATTCGATGTAAATGTAATATGATGTAATATTCTTTTGCGTGGCGCATCCAGGTTGCGGTTGTAGCCACCGTTGTATTATTTCTTTTTACTGTTTTTGCTCATAGGATAGACCCAATGCGGGGTACACAAACTACCGGGTACTTTTAAGTGTTTAGTGGTCTACTCACTTTGTTGAGGGAGACCGCTTCACTTCGGGTACTTGGTGGGTAGTTTGCCGTAACCGTAGGGGTCTAGGGTGGGGTAATGGCTATTCATCACAACTGTGTAATCCGTCTTTTATTGCAGGCTCAAAGCAAATTCGGATTGCTAGTATATCCAATAAAGTTCATCTGTGATCTGGAATGCTTATTATTGCGTCTGACGAATGTACAATATCTATATATGATAGATATTAGACGTCACTTATGTTTTACACCCGCGCTAGCCCAGCCCCCGCTCTGTCGTTAGTTAAGTAACCTAACGGGTGATGACGGGACCCCGTGGCGAATGCGGATGATATAAGAGGACGTGGTATTTTCGTTGTTTTCTGCAATGATAGGATAAATGATAGGACGCATTATTATAATGCAAAGAAAATAAACCAAAGTTAAGTCGTTGGAACAAATTTAAAAGAAACCACTCGATTATTTTTAAAAAGGATCAGAATTTTTAATTGCGAAGCATTAACCACTCCTTTTAAAAAGTATCAGGTTCCTTCGATTATATCAAGTTCACTACGTTCATGGTTTTGCCAAAACCATTCGTAGCCCTCCGTCATTTCTTATGAATGGTCCGTAGTATTCAAGCTATATTTGTTGGCCTTCGTCAAGGCATAGTGTTTGGTAGCTGCTGGGGTATTCATTTGGTGCATAGATAGATGTGTTGGTTTGGGACAGTCATATTACCTTGTTGGCCTTCGTCAAGGGTATGTACGGGTGGGTTCAAATTAACAAGATAATGATGGCAGAACTTGACATGTGACTTATGATTTGTTGGCCTTCGTCAAGGTCATAAGAGCATGGGGCAAAAATCCACATCGGGAGTTTCTAAAGAAACTGAAACTTGCTAGTGTTGCATACCATTTGGAGTTTGATGAATGTTGGTAGGATTCCTTCAACATTATCATACGATGATATTTGGATCCCGATCCAACTGTGAGTACATGCTACTTATCAGGAGATTCGTCACTTAACGATCAATGCTATAAACCAAGTAGGTGCCTAGAAAGGTGTCAGAGGGGCTACGCCCCCAGAGAAAAGAGGTTCTTTAATTAAGGAACTTCGCGAGAGCGTTGGAAAACCTCCCTCGAAGTATCGACACTGACCTGGCTGAACGGTTAAGCAAGTATTGTACGGTAAGAATTGTCCTGGCTAATTCTTCTTTTATGGTTTGAGGAAGGATTCGAGAAACAGTGGGAGCCATCATGTTTAGATAAATTAAAAAACTGTCTAAACTTGCAAGAGCATCAAGCTAAAAGTGTTTTCTTCTCTCTCTCTTAATTGAAGCGACCCTGTGACCACGACTAGGTTACGTCTAGATAACAAATTGACTGAATCTGACTTATATGATTGGCAAAGGTCTGTCCAGATGTCCATTGCCTATGACAAGCTGGACCACCCTATTACTACTCACGATCCCGCTGTCCCAGGTCCAGTTTCCACCGTCACGGATATGGATATCCGTAAGACAAGGGAAAAGGATAAAGCGAAAGCTAAGTGCCTCATGTTAGCTTCAGTTGATGGTGTATACCAGAAGCAGCACGAGATGATGGACTCAGTTTCCATCTTTCTCCATAACAAAGATTTATATGGAGAGCAATCTCATATCGCAAGATATGAGACCTCGAACGAATTAATTCAAGAGAGGATGGTTGTCGGGTCATCTGTAGGGGACAACGTGCTTACAATGACAAGCTATATTGATGAGCTCCAGGACCTGGAAACCACGTTGGGAAACAGGTCAGATACTGAATTGATTCTACAGTCTCTACCTTCTACCCTGAATGAAACCAGGGAAGTAGAAGGAAAGAGAAGGGAAAAAGTTTTGGGACTGAATGTAGTAAAAGAGGGACATTCCTATTGTTATGGGATTAGGCATTGGCAGAATGATTGCAGGGCCTTGGAAGCCTGTAGCCAGGATATGAAGCATGTTGTGGCTTCAGCCTCAAGTGTATTTGTAATTGAGAACTGTTTGTCAATTAACTCTACTTCCTGGGTACTAGATACCGGAGCAAGATCTCATATCTGTAATTCATTACATGCTTTGAGAAACCGTAGAGTTATGAAGGTAGGTGATTTGTCTCTCAGAGTTGCAAACGGAATGAGCGGGGACGCAGAATCCGTGGGAGAATATCGCCTAGGTTTGACAAGTGGGCAGATATTGATTCTACGTAACTGTCTGTATGTACCTAGTATGACTTGCAATATCATATCAGTGTCCTCATTTTCAAGAGAGGGATATGATTTTACATTCGCAAGTGATGTAGTTCACATCCACCTAAATCAAGTTTTAATTGGGTCCGGTACTTTAAATAACGACATATACGTATTGAGTCAAGCTCAGGTTTTCAATGTCCAGAACACACTTAAAAGAAAGTCCCCGGAATTAAATCAGGCTTTCTTATGGCATTGTAGACTAGGTCACATCAATGAGAGAAGGTTGAATAAGTTACATAGAGAAGGATATTTGAATCCGTTCAAATATCAATCTTATGCTACTTGCGAATCTTGTCTCATAGGAAAGATGACCAAGACTCCGTTTACTGGACACGGAGTAAGAGCAAGCGAGCTCTTGGGACTCATACACAGTGACGTATGCGGTCCAATGTCTACACATGCGAGAGGTGGTTATTCCTACTTCATTACTTTTACGGATAATTTCTCTAGGTTTGGACATGTCTTCTTGATGAAACATAAATCCGAGGCCTTTGAGAAATTCCAGGAATACAAGAATAAAGTGGAAAACCAAAAAGGCAAAAGTATCAAGACACTGAGATCTGATCGAGGTGGTGAATACTTAAGTGCCGGGTTCCTAGGTTACTTAAAAGAGAATGGAATTCTCTCTCAGCTTACTCCTCCATACACATGACAACACAATGGTGTATCGGAAAGGAGGAATCGAACCCTATTAGATATGGTTCGTTCCATGATGAGTAAGGCTGAATTACCGCTATCTTTCTGGGGTTATGCGCTAGAATCAGCTGCATATCTTTTGAACAAAGTTCCAACCAAGACTGTGCCTACCACACCATATCAGATATGGAGTGGGAAGAAACCCTATCTTCAGTACCTGAAGACATGGGGATGTCCAGCTTTTGTAAAAAGGTAGCATCCGGACAAGCTCGAGGCACGCTCAGTACAGTGTAAGTTTGTGGGATATCCAAAGAACTCCAAAGGGTATTATTTCTATTGCGCAGAGGAACAAAAGGTTTTTGTTTCTCGTCATGCCCATTTCTTAGAAGCTGAATTTTTAGAAAATCAAAAGAATGGGAGCGCAGTAGAACTGGAAGAAATTCCAGAACAACAAACTACTACTGAAAGTATGGTAGAACCAGAGGTTTCAGAAGAAAGGGACATCCCGACGCCACTCCGCAGGAGTAGTAGGAAGTCTCATCCGCCCGAGAGATACTACGGTTTTCTCATAAACGGGGATAGAGAGGATTGCACTATTGACTATGATGAGCCTACTAGCTTCCAGCAAGCCATTCAGAGCGGTGACTCAGTAAAATGGCTGGATGCAATGCGGACCGAAATGGAGTCCATGTACACTAACAAAGTATGTACTTTGGACATTGCTCCAGATGGGGTAAAACCCGTAGGATGAAAATGGATCTTCAAAAATAAGATTGGTGTAGATAGACAGGTTGAAACCTATAAAGCTAGACTTGTTACAAAGGGTTTCCGTCAAAGACCTGGTTTGGACTATGACGAAACCTTTTCTCCAGTAGCTATGCTAAAATCCATTAGGGTCCTTCTTGCTATTGCTGCCTTCCACGATTATGAGATCTGGCAGATGGACGTTAAGACGGCCTTTCTAAATGGAAATTTGGAAGAGAGCGTCTATATGGATCAGCCAGAGGGATTCATTCAGAGTGGGAGCAGCGGTAAAGTATGCAAGTTGCTTAAGTCCATTTATGGACTAAAGCAAGCATCTCGGAGTTGGAACATCTGTTTTGATGATACTGTCAAAGAATTTGACTTTATCAAAAATCCAGATGAACCATGCATATACAGAAAGATTGTAGGGAGAGATGTAGTATTCCTCGTCTTGTACGTGGATGACATTCTCCTAATAGGAAATGATATTCCTATGTTACAGTCAGTCAAAAGATTCTTGTCACAGAAATTCTCCATGAAAGACCTGGGTGATGCCACCTACATTCCGGGAATCCAGATCTATCGTGATAGATCAAAGAAGATGTTGGGACTTTCACAGTCTAGGTACATAGACACCATATTGAAAAGATTCAGTATGGAAGATTCTAAGCGCGGTAACCTACCGGCTTGTCACGGAATCACCCTCTCTAAAGGGATGTCTCCCAAGACTGATTTGGAAAGGGATCACATGTTAATTATACCCTACGCTTCAGCGGTAGGCTCTATAATGTATGCGATGTTATGTACCATACCAGATGTAGCATACGCATTGAGCGTTGTAAGCCGGTATCAGGCAAACTGTCACGACCCGAAAGTGCACGTGACTGGCCCTTGAACCATATGAAGTCTATAGGACCCCATCTGAACCAAGTAAGCCAAAAGCCCAGCAATCTAAAACCATTTAAAGAGTAAATAAGGAAAACTGGTTTTGAAAAGTAAGGAAATCATGTTTCGAAAATCAAAGTTTTTAAATAACTATGCCGAATGTGTATTTTTAAAATGTGTAACCTTTCCTGAAAATTTCGGCAGAGTTTCCTTTGTAAAAACTGGCCCCGAATGGAGTACAATAAGAATAATATAAGAAATGATAAAAGGCATCCCCAAGCGGGAGCTAGCTCTTCGTCAATCGACGGTCACAACCACGCAAGCAATAATAATATACAACGCCAAAGGGCGAGGATCAAAACCCAAAAAGAAACTCAAAACAGCCAGAAAACCGTAATACTACAAGCGCGACTCTAAGGTCGAAATAATACAACACTGTTTTCTAAGTCTGAAACAATATACAAGTTTTTGGTTGATGGAATGACTAGATACAATAAATAATACATGAACAATGGCGGTTCTGATACAAAAGAACCCACCTACCAACGCAAGTCACCCATATGGAAGCAGTGTGCCAGAAATGCCGCTATGGAATCTGTACGGCAAAACCTGCAAGGACTGTGGCACAACGGGGGTGAGTTGCCAACTCGTGAATAGAAAAATATCTACAAGCAGAGATCGAATGCATGACCCATCCTAGGTCAATACGATCAGATAAATAAACCTCAATATGCATAAGTCTGAAACATGCTAAACTGGCAATGTAATCTCTATACATGAGTGTAATGCCAAGTGCTCGTGCCAGTGCCTCAGGTAATAGCATATCATAAATGTGAGGTACAATCAATGAAATCAATCAGCATGTACGTGGATCCCGTCCACTCGTCACCCAATGACAATAACCATCATGCATGAAAATATCATCAGCATATGCATGGAAATATGAGGATATAAACCACCTGTGTCCCTCGCGACACGTCAAAATCATGGAACCGGAGTGCCCAGCATCGGCACTCGAAAACATCATGAAAACTGTGCCCAGCATCGGCACGTAAATCCTCATATATCGGGCTCCGTAAGTCCGATCGGCCCACAGGCTCTGTCTGCGATATCGGCCCTCGGCCCCGGCAGTACGCCCATATCCATCTATCGACTCCGGTCAGTATCCTCCGGATAACCGCTAGGTCCAACAAAATCACCGGTAGGTACTCGCCACCCTGCCAGGCTCATCGTCTACTCCACGAAAAACATTTCTGGCCCCGGGGAACCATACCGGGTCCACCATGTACCCGCAATCGGCCTCATCCGCCTCCTCGAATCGGGTTTCACATGTCGCTCTCAGCACCGAGAAAACACATGGTGGACGCACTGAAATATCATATCAAGGGTAACCGGGTTTTCAAAACAATTACATATCCTCTTTGAAACACCCACGGTTCTCAAAACCAGAAATATCATGGAAACAACATATCTCAATGCGTAGAATCAGAAAGCAGCATGTATGCGACATATAGCAGAAAGGTAAGAATATCAATATGCCATGTAAGGGTCAAATCCTGAATGCAAAAGTACTACAGTGTAGTGACATGGCAATTATCGATGATGAAGTGTGTGAGCCGGCAGCAGTGTACGTGGAACATACGCATCATCGATAATGGTGCTGGTGTTGTTGGAGATAGTGCCCTCAGAGTCAATTATTGGATCACAGGCACGTGATTGCAATGATTGAGGGAGGACCTATCCCGGTAGGACAGTCTTACTCGAGATGATAGTATGCTATCTGGTTTATCTTTATCATCGTGTACTGCTTTAGGTGACCTGACATGTCGCTATTACACGTTGATAGAGCCCCTAGGATTCTTGCTTGACTGCCAGCAGTATGATGGCGATCATATACGTGGGACCTGGTAGTCTATAAGCACATCCTTAAAAGGTCCCTAGTCGTAGGAGTTTCGAGACAGGGCATCGATACTCCATTAGTAGACTAGTGTATACAGTCGAGACCCCGACGAGGGGCGGTGGCCGGTCTCACAAGCCACTGGTGTCAGTTGGTTCACCTAAGATGTATACAGGTGCTCATTGGGTTATGAGTTCACCGGACAGGACTCTCCGGGAACCTGCTAGTTGGTCTTATACCAGATGTCAGATAGCAGTTCCCAGGTGACATGTGTACAGGTTAGTTCATCGACCTGAGATCGTCATTTGTCTCGTGTGAGTTCCCACTGTGCTTTGATTACTACCCTACCACGGCTCAAAGGAGTCGTGCAAACAGGTTTTAGTTGGGTACAGTCCCGAGCCACATGGAGGCAGTGAGCGGATCTGCAGGGGTTCGTCTCTCCCGGTATTGGGGGTGAGGTCGCGCTGTGTCTAGGAGAGCCATTACACAAAGCCCTCGGCCGAGACAGGAGATTTACTGGTAGGTATTCCAGTAGTATCTCAGGGTGTTCTGGGCTACGCTCCGACACGACTTGTACCGCTTTTGGGGGTCTGACTTTCACCAACCCCCTAGGCCCGCCATGCGATACTCATAGACGAACGGACCGGACTGTACGGATATTGTCACTGACAGGATCAGTTGGGTGTCGGGGTGAGCTTCCTCATCGACGTCCCATTTGGTCAATACCTGGTGGCCCGTCACGTATTGGCTTATACCTCTGACGTGCTAGTGGTTAAATCCATAGCCAAGGTATTGACGAGTCTTTAGAGTCCACCACACTCAGTTACTCAGCTTTCGGGCGAAACGCTGTAGAGGCCGTATGGAGATATGGCAGGGTTCGATCTGATACGTGCGGTATTGCACGGATCGTGATCGGACGGTTTTTACTAGCCGACTTTGGCTTAAGCCGGATTCTAGTATTTGATAGTGTAGTTTTGTCTCTTTGCATTTGTGTTCAGTGGGAATACAAATGCGGGCATGTATTTGCAGTAGCGGGGTTTTCCCGTAATTTATTACGGGATCGGTTTTCTGAAGTTGCCAGTTTGCATTCCGTTCCGGCCGGTTTTCCTTCATTCCTTCTCGGTCGGACTTTATTGTTGGAAGGGGTTATTTGCAGTTTGTAAATAATTCTTTTGTGGAGGGTTTTGTTGCATATATGCCTTTGTCATGATGAGATTCCTTTTTAATCTCATCACTTGCTTTTCATTTGATGGTGGGTGAAATGATTTAGATGAGAAATGAGAGTGACCATTTTATATATTTGTTTTTTGCCATTTCATTTTTCTCTCTCAAATCTATTCTTGTAAGGAGAGGGGCCGGCCACTTTGGAGAGGGGGTGAGGATCATTTCTTTTTGAGTGAGGAAAAATGTTTGATATCATTCTTCAAGCTACCAAATTCATGAGCACATTTTTGAGTTGCTTTCTTCACCTCCACAACATCAAAGGCAACTTCAAGAACCCCAAGAGACAAGTTCACTACACTATTCTATAGCAACCCTTGGACGCGTCGGCTAGCCAACTTCGCGCCCGAGTTGCCTTGGTCAAGAGGCGGGAGCCCGTAAAAGATTCCGGCTACGTGGTGCCCTTTCCGACGAGCGAGGAGGTGACGGAGATTCCGCGGGAGATCGGAGTGGAGACGAAGACCGAAGGATACGGATCGCTTGGTATATCTCTCACCCCATCTCTATTTAGCTAGATTAGGTTAATGGTTTACGATCCGGGTTTTTCTTTGCCCGCGGTAGCGCCGGTTTCCGAGTAAGGAAAAAATTTTGATTCCGCATTTTGGCCTCGAGTACGAGGCCGGGGCGCTGCCGTGGCGCAACATTGTATCAGAGCCACGCCATTAACCTTCTCTAGCTTGTTCTAATGTGTTTTGCTTATCCGATCGACCGAAATTCCAAAAACCGTATTTTTCCTTCACATCAGTTTCTGTTGAAATTTTTTGAAGTCTAAAATTTTTCTGGTGGTCTCAGAAAGATGTGCAGGGAGTTCTAAGAACTCTGGAAAAAAAACGAGACAGTGAACCCTTACCTCGAGCGCGGAAGCGCGGCACAACCCCCCTTTCTGCCGCCCTTCCGCCGAAAGTTGGTGGGTTCAATGCTTCGTATTTTTCCAGTGGGCTTCTGGGCTGAAAATAGGGCTTTTGGGATATTAAATTTGGGCCAATTATTTCTGTGAGTGCTACAGTTTTTCTTGGGGCCCACTTGTTAATTGTTTGATCGATCGGATATTTTTAAACACATTATTTCACAGTATTTACATTATATCTGCGACCGTGAATGTCACTTGATCGGTAAATCCGGTCTAACTGCTATAGCCCGGTTAGACGGATTTGCGAACGTGATTTTCACGTTGATGTTCTATGTTTATGCTGTGTTGTTGCGGATCGGTCGTGGGGGATAGCCTGGATGCAATGCTAGTACTGTTTTGTTGTATTATGTACATTTGTTATTGCGGGGCGAGCGTCCGACATGTGGACTGCCGTCACTGCCTGTTTGTATTATTCTTTTGGGGCACGACCTGGTTGCGGTCGATGTACCCGGTGTATGTATATTTTACTTTCTGTACTAGGATTACCCCGCGGAGGGGTGCACGGATAGCCGGGTTCTAGAGGGCAACGGGCCCGCATCTCATGGCATTGAGACGGAGGGTGCTTCACTCTAGGATTGGCGGGCTATTCGCCGCACTCGTAGGGGGTACAGGTTGACCCAGGAGGGGTGCCCAAGTTACCGGATTCCGTGAAGTGCTGGGTGGTCCATTCACGGTGCTGAAGGGGGCTGCCTCGCTTCAGGTTTTGGCGGGTGACTTGCCGCGCCCGTAGGGGTCTAGGTTTTCATTGCACAGGCTATCCACACGACCAGGGGAACGTCGGGTTTCAGCAGCGGCTCTGTGAAACCCGGGCTTCCAGATATCTGTATTGTTCTGTGATGCTGTATATTTCTGTGATGTTGCTTTTTATCACGCCTTGAGCGAAAATTATATATTGGTATATACATTAGTAGATGTTGTATATGTTTTACATCCGCGCAAGTCCAGTCCCCGCTCTGTCGTTAGTAAGCTAACCTAACGGGTGATGACGGGACCCAGTGGCGAATGCGGATGGCATATACGTACATCAGTATATTTTCGTTCTTTGTGGTGTGATCAACTGATGGGACTGCGTTGATTCGGATCAATGCAAGATAAACAAACCTATTCTGATGTTGTTGGAACACTTTTCAAAAGGCTGTTATTGCAAGGACGTTCACTTTTGTTTTGCATCGTGGTATTCAGTAGGAATATCCTGCTCCTCAGTCGACGAGGCAAGGGCCGAGATCCCTTCACCGGGAGTGACCCCTTGGACAGAAGTTTGTGTCAGGGCATTAACTTCACTATAGCCGATTACTTTTACTTTGCATCGTGGTATTCAGATGGAATATCCTGCACCTCATTCTATGGGGAAAGAGCCGAGATCCCTTCACCGGGAGTGACCTCTTTAGTAAAGGTTTTCGTCACTATATTTTTATAAAAACTATGCAGTTCCTTCAACGATATCAAGTTCATTACGTTAAAGGTTTTTCGCCAAAAACCAGCCGTAGCCCTCCGTCATTTCTTATGAGTATTATTTAGTATTCGTGCTGCGTTTGTTGACTCCGTCAAGGCGTAGTGTACGGTAGCTAAGTGGTGGTTGTTTGTTGCATAAATGGGATTGGTTAGGACAGTCGTGCGGCCTTGTTGACTCCGTCAAGGGCACGTACGGGTGGGTTTAATGCAATCCAGATAATGACGGGATGAACTTGACTAGGACTCTTTGATTTGTTGACTCCGTCAAGGTCACTTGAGTCCTAGGGGTAAAAATCACATCGGGAGTTTTAAAAGAACTGAAACTTGCCAGGCATGCGCATACCTTCTGGAGTGTGGTGACGTGAGTGGATTCCGTCACGTTATCATGCGATGATAGTTGGATCCCGATTCCCACTGATGAGTTGGTTTACTCCTCGGGTGACCCCGACTAATTCTTCTTTCAGGTTTGGAGGAGAATTTGAGGTACAGTGAGAGATTTCCAGATTAGATAAATTGATAACCATTCTGATCTAGGTTAGAGTGCACGCTGAGTGTTTCTTTTCTCTCTCTCTTTGGCAGCGACCATTGACCCGACCCTGGACTTTGACTCAGTGACCAAGTTGACCGAACCTTCATAACACAGGCTTTTGGATTGTCAGAGTTGCAGACTTCATTGCCACTCCTACTTTTACCCTTTTCTCCAGGACACCCCGCATTACTGCGAACGTCCACTTCCATTGGACAAAACCATCGTATGGTTATATACGAACTCGAAGGACTTCGAGGATGGTTTCTGGTTCTGGAGAAAACGAATAGGATTATTCAGTTGTCTTTTCTTTTCACCTTCTCTCATTGAGAGTACTCCTTGGTTTAGGAGATAGTACACCTATTACGCAAATTGGATAGTCTTCTTCCAAACCTTAGGCTGGTGCCGAACGGTGGGGAATGAAGAAAACCAGTTAGCCTAAACGGTGTACAGAAGGTATTAAGTTAAGACAAAGCAAGGGATTAGTAGGAGGGCAAAGTAAATTGCGACTGATATTCACGACCAAACCAAGTACTTCTTCGCCAATCCTAAATCACCTTTGTATTTCTCCAGGACACTCCGTATTACTACGAAGATCCCAGTTTATTGGATAATCCATCGTATGGTTATATACGAACTCGAAAGGAACTTGTTCCAGTTCGGGGATGGATTCTGGTTCAGGAGAAATAGGAATAAAGTACATTCAGGTGTCTTTTATCTTCACCTTCTCTCGCGTTGCGAGTGCTCCTAGGATTAGGACAGTACACCCTTTATGCTTTTTGGATAGTCTTCTTCCAAACCATAGGCTGGTGCCGAACGGTAGGGAAGGAAGAAAACCATTTGGCCTAAAGGGGTGTACAGAAGGTAATGACTAAAGACATATAAAGGGACTTGGAGAGGTGGCAAAGAATTATACGGTTACGGTTGTGAATCTGGATAATGGAAGAGGCATTACTTAGAATACCAGGATACCCCAACGAAACATTTCAATGTTTCAGTTTCACTATGTACTGTTAATAGAAAACTGATTTCCCGATTAGACACTTACTCCAGGGTATGTATTTACCAGGTATGATTCTCGCATCTGTATGGTTTTACAGATGATGAGTGGGAGTAAGTTATTGGGAATTGGGTGGTCATCCTCATTATATCGGGATTCGTTGTAATCGGTGATATTTGAGGAAGTCACCTGGGTTGTTTGCCGGTCGGCAAATATTTGGTTTTGAATATCCGATGTTGTGCACCAATTTCAAATTGATATATCTGTACGTCTATTTTTATAGAGTGAGATATACCTTTTGATATTATGTCGATGACATTTACCTATATCAGTGGATGGTTAGGTAAGGAGCATTGAACAGCGGTGTAATTCTTCTTAACCATAAGTACAGTTTTCAACCTACGACGCACAGTGAAAGAGTTGTTAGACTCAGCGGACTTATACAGAGTATTGTATGTTGTCCAGTGTCCATTAGGACAGAGGGGTTGGTCCTCATACTATATTCTGTTTACTTTTAACTTCTCTAGTTCTTAGACATGTGTTTCGTGGAAACACAGGGTCTAAGTTTTGAGGAATTATAGGTATTTGAATAGAGTAGAGAACCAGGTGTAGCAAGTATCGGGATTCTTCAAAAAGATCGAAGATGTAGATACTTGTTTATGGTATTCAGTTGATAGTAATGATTAAGAGAAATTGCTTCTCTTTCAGGTTACTCATAATTGGAAGCATTCCTAAGTTGAGTAACGCTCATCGGCCTCCTTCCATTTAGTTCACATGCACTGGAGATAGCTGTATGATTTGAATCTAGTTCAATTGAATCAGTGCCTCTGGTTCTATATTGGATATAGAATAGTTCATATCTTAACGATGTTAAGGTACGGGGAGTTGTCCGGTTTATGCTTAAAACCAGACACTAGACAACTCAAGGCACGTTTCTGTAATGGCTGTTTGTGGGTTGACCCAGGCTATGACGAGGGTTGACTTTCTACCATCTGGATGAACAATAGCAATATTGTTCTAGACTCGCCACAGTTTTATTAAAAATGGATTTTTCAAAATCAGTAGTGGGAGTATGGTAGAACTGGATGTGATTCCAGAACCGCAAACGATTATTGAAGATTTGATAAGGAACCTAAAGATTAAACCTGATTTGACATTCCATTGGCCACTCCGCAGATAAGGTGGGTAACTTCAGGCACCCGAGAGGTACTCCGGTAGCCTCAAGGACGGTGACAGGGAAGAGTATTGAAATTTTTATTGAAATGTAAGTATGAAAATAATTCCTAACTTTAAGTCTAAATTCTGAAAATATAGACCCTACAACTAGCACATACACGCACCTTGAAACTTGAGATAGTAGAGGATACCTTGAAATGTTCTTGTCCAAAATCCTTAGTATATGAAAAAAATTAAAGTATAAGCATGAAATAAGAGATATAAAATGAACACTGGTTTTGTAATTACTTAAGACTGCGTAAAATAAAAAAATATATAGCGAGAGTGCTTTATCACCTAGTGCCTTAGACCAACTGGTTAGAGAGTCACGGCTAAAGCCTTAGGTATTACAAGACGAGGAATTACACCTAAATGCACAAACACATTTTGTAATCAGTCGTTAGTATCTCAAGAAGTATTAACGGTCGCATGAAGAATGTGTGAGCAATTTCATCTAAAATTCACCAACTAAAAGTACTTTGGACGATGGACAAGAGTATGATAGCTTGAATTGAATTTCCAAGTGTAGGGGTGATACATACACACATGTAGGGGTATATGATTGGGGTTTGGATAAGAGATAGGAATGAAAGATAGGGCTTATATTTTTAGTAGAGATGATAAAAATTCCTAAGTTGGGATGGAACCTTAGAAGGAAAATTCAAATGCTACTAAAAGCTAAATAAATTTACAGAACATATACGATCTTAAGTTAAATGAAAAGGAAGCGTGAAAAATATGGGTTGATGATTTCTAAGTTGAAGATAATAGAATTTCTTACTAGAACACCGAATTGAAGAATGAAAGTAAACATGCCAAATTGATCGGATTTTGTGGGTAGTATCCGCTGAAAACCCTCAGGAGACAACACTCCTCCTACTAGGGACACCTAGAAGTTTAAGGGTTTGTTGCACGAGCTCAGTGCAATCGCGATTCCCTGCGAAAGTGAGGTTAGGTTTTTTCGAGAATAAAATTGGCTTTGCTCGGGATGAGCAAAAGATAAGTTTGGGGGTATTTATTCATATTAGAATTTTGCATTATTATATCGCTCATTCTTAATCATATTACAAATAAATATGTGCTTTTGATCCATGTCTACTAAATAGTTGCAGGTTACATGTTCTCAGATCATTACAGTGAAATTCATGAAAATACGCTACAAATGTGAGACTACGACCAACAATAGAAGAATCCGTAAGATGCCGCCCACCATTTCAAGGAACAACTTAAAATAATTAGACAGTTCAATGCACAAAGTTCAAGGGTAGCACAAGATTCAAGACTTCAACGTAAAGCTTACGGTAAAAAGTCCACTGTTGAATATCTGGAAGAGAATTGAAGAGATTCTGAGAGACCAAGTGAAGAAAACAGATGATAAAAGCAACTTGAAGAAACCCTAAAGAATTGGGCCTATGAGCCCACCAAATGGCCGCGGATCCGCGGCCAAACAGGCTATTCTGCCGTGGTTCCGCGACCGTGCAATGCCCGTGTCGGTGGGGGTGTCGGTGCTTTGACTCGGTCTTTGGGGTTGTTTTGTAATTTCATGTATGGATCAGAATGTAAACCTAGCGTTTTTCCCATCTATAAATAGGAGGTCTGAAAGCCAAATAAAGGGGTGTGCCTCTTTCAGGGTGCCTCTTTTGAGATTCCTCTTTTTAATTTCTTAGATTAAATTTTATTTCCATGGTAATCATCAAGAGGTCATCAATAAAGGTATTTTTATCGTGCATTCTTTTATCTGAATTTAATTCCTGAATTTTTATCTGTCTTTTATTATCTGCAACTTAGATAGTCTTTTAAAATCATAAAAATGAATTCCATTGTTAATACCCTAATGAGTGAGTAATTCCTCACTTGTTAGGGTTAGGATTGGGAAGGTTTGAGAGAAGTAAATCTCCATCTCCTTTCTTTGCCTATATATTTTTTATAATAGGACTCTATTTAAATTAACCACACACCTCTCACTACGGCACCCTATCCTTCAAGATAGCGGTGATTCCCTAGTTAGACCGATTGTGGTTGATTTAAATAGAGGTTAGGGCTAAGAGTTAAGAAAGGACGGATAAGGACCAAAGGGAAGAAACATAGTTTCTTCCTAGTCGTGCTAATCTCTTTTTTTTACTATTACCCTAACACCTATATTCTTCACCAGGGCCTTGAAAGCAGTGGGTAGAATCCCTTTTCCAAACTAACCTAATCCTAACCCTAGCAAGATTTTTAATCAATTTAATCTCATTCTTAGATCGTAAAACAAAACCCGACTTGATCGGATTAACTCGTTTGAACATAAAGAAAAGGAATCCTTCTCCCTATGGACCGACCCGTACTCAACCGGATAGCTACCAAGCAACACCGTTATTGATTGCGGTATTCTATTCTTTGATTTCAAAACGCATACGTAAAACAGCTATCAATCAAGGGCCGAGGTCAGAATTGACTCTTTTGGGACGAGGATTGACCAGGGTGGTACGCTCGCTGTATAGATGTTAGTGTATATGCCCTAGGGGCCATTATTGTATCATACTTGTATGTATATTACTTAATGGAAGCTTGGGATATTCACAGTTGTATATACAGTCTTGCTAAAAATGGTAGTATGCTACTTGGTTTGTGTATACTTTAATATGTGCATATGTTTCTTGTAACGTATAACTTATACATAATAGTAGAGCCCATAGGATCTTTGCTTGATTACCAGCGTTGTGATGGCAGTCACACTAGTGGAGGCTGGGTAGTCTATAAGAAACATACTATACTTGTCCCTAGTCGCAGGATTATCGAGACTGGGCATCGATACTCCAGAGTATACTAGTGTGTACGCTTCTCATCCCAGTTGGGGAGATGGTCTGTCCCACAGCCATCAGTACGTCGTACTGGAGATAGTATACAGGTGCTCATTAGGTTACGGGTACACCGGACAGGACTCGTAGGGGGAGTGTTGGTTGGTATTATACCAATCGTCAGTTAACAGTTCCCAGGTGACATGAGTACAGCATAGTCCGCAGACTTGACACTTCTACTTCGCCTCGAGTGTGTCCCACTGTTCTTAGATTGCTACCCTACCACGGCTCAAAGGAGTCGTGCAAACAGGTAGCAGTTGGGTGCAGTCTCGAGCACTTGGAGGCAGTGGCGGTTAGAAAGGATTCGTCTCTCCCGGTATTGGGAGTTGATATCGCGCTGTGTCAGAGAGCTATTACGCAAAGTCCCTGGCCAGGGCAAGCGAGATTTACTGGTAGGTTCCAGTAGTTTCTCAGGGTGTAATGGGCTACGCTCTGACACGACTTATACCGCTATTAGGGGACTGACGCTTGCCGCCCCCTAGTCTTGATATGCGATAGTCTTAGACGAACAGACCAGACTGTACAGAGATTGTCACATCAGGCTCAGTAGGAGTTCAGATGGGTTTCCTCATCGGCCTTCTTATCGACATCAACCTGGGGACCGTTACGTATAGCTAGTGCCGCTTGCGGTCTGTGGTTAAACCCACTGCCAGTGTAGTGTCGAGTCTTTAGAGTCCCACACAGAGAGTTTCCCAGTTCCAAGCGAAACGATATAGAGGTCGTATGGTTTTTCGACAAGGGTTCGGACTCATACGTGTGTTTACGCACGTACGACGTTCGGACAGTATTTACTAGTCGGCTTTGGTTTAAGCCAGATTCTAGTATCAGGTTATTTGATTTATACAGTCTAAAGTTTTTCCGTGTTTTCACGGATTGGAGGGGCTTTCTCGTAATTTTCCGGGAAGCTTCTAGAAGCATGGTGACTTGGGGGTTAAGGTGGTATAAGCATTTATTGCTTAATGACTCATTTGTGTGATTCATCCTTAGAGTTAATGATTCATTTATTGAGTTTATGACTCATGTGATGAATCACACAAGGTGAATTCATCAACCATGACGATTAATCACTTATATTATTTATTTGATAAATTGTTATGGTTGTTATATTCTAATGAGCTCATTATTCATATTTCATTCTCATCATCACCATCTCTCTCCTCAAGCTCTCTCATTCTTGAAACCCTAACCCTAACCTCTCATGTGTTGAGATCAAGGGTTAGCTAGACTAATACATCCATAACCTCCCTCTATATCCCCTAGGTAGCTTAGATTAGCACTTTGAGCAACCTAGTTATCTCAAGTTAGAGATCAAGCTTGGCGTAGGAGCTCTCGGGTGGATCGTCTTTGACTCGAGGAGGCCGTTGAGGTGCCGATGTTCCAAGGAGCCTACGAAGAGTGGAGGACAGCGATGAAGACCCAAAGGACAAGTAACGTGAGGTATAACTTCGAATCCGAGTAGTTAATCCTCTCGTAGTTTGCTAGTAACGGTTTAGATACGATTCATGCGCTCAAGTCCGTGTTACGAAGTTTTGATAATCGTTTTTCATATATTCCGCCTCCCCGCAAGTTCGTGGGGTGCGTGACATGGACTTACAGTGGTATCAGAGCCAACTAAACCATTACTAGCTTGTTAGCAATTAATTAGAAGTTCGATCGACGGAAAACACGAAAACGAAACCCCGGAACCCTAACAGTTTCTGTAAATTTTAAACGTGTCGAAAAAATATTTGATATGCCTTAAAATTCACAGCAGGTAAATATAAGAATTCTGGGAAAATACGGAGTTCTAACTCGGCTTGATGGCCGCGGATCCGCGGCAAGAGTGTGCTTTTGGCCGCTGATCCGCGGCGGAGTCAACCCCGAGTTGACTCCGATTTGCTCTACAATTCATATATTTTGGTGTTCTGTTTTCCTGTATGTTCTGTTTCTGCCGAGGTTACTTCAGTGCTGGTTTGCTTTTGGGGTAGTGACGGAAAAAGGTTGTTGATCGATGTTTTAAGTTATTTGCTAATTGGGTTTTGATTTGTAATGTTTAATGTGTTGTAAACCTCCCCTAACTGCTAGTATGTCGGTTGGCAGGGGGTTGCACATTTCTGTAATGTTTACTGTTTGTGTATATGGACTTGATTGGAGTGTTGTGATGTTTAGCCGGGGTTTGAGATGGGTTTAATATTCATTCATTCGATGTAAATGTAATATGATGTAATATTCTTTTGCGTGGCGCATCCAGGTTGCGGTTGTAGCCACCGTTGTATTATTTCTTTTTACTGTTTTTGCTCCTAGGATAGACCCAATGCGGGGTACACAAACTACCGGGTACTTTTAAGTGTTTAGTGGTCTACTCACTTTGTTGAGGGAGACCGCTTCACTTCGGGTACTTGGTGGGTAGTTTGCCGTAACCGTAGGGGTCTAGGGTGGGGTAATGGCTATTCATCACAACTGTGTAATCCGTCTTTTATTGCAGGCTCAAAGCAAATTCGGATTGCTAGTATATCCAATAAAGTTCATCTGTGATCTGGAATGCTTATTATTGCGTCTGACGAATGTACAATATCTATATATGATAGATATTAGACGTCACTTATGTTTTACACCCGCGCTAGCCCAGCCCCCGCTCTGTCGTTAGTTAAGTAACCTAACGGGTGATGACGGGACCCCGTGGCGAATGCGGATGATATAAGAGGACGTGGTATTTTCGTTGTTTTCTGCAATGATAGGATAAATGATAGGACGCATTATTATAATGCAAAGAAAATAAACCAAAGTTAAGTCGTTGGAACAAATTTAAAAGAAACCACTCGATTATTTTTAAAAAGGATCAGAATTTTTAATTGCGAAGCATTAACCACTCCTTTTAAAAAGTATCAGGTTCCTTCGATTATATCAAGTTCACTACGTTCATGGTTTTGCCAAAACCATTCGTAGCCCTCCGTCATTTCTTATGAATGGTCCGTAGTATTCAAGCTATATTTGTTGGCCTTCGTCAAGGCATAGTGTTTGGTAGCTGCTGGGGTATTCATTTGGTGCATAGATAGATGTGTTGGTTTGGGACAGTCGTATTACCTTGTTGGCCTTCGTCAAGGGTATGTACGGGTGGGTTCAAATTAACAAGATAATGATGGCAGAACTTGACATGTGACTTATGATTTGTTGGCCTTCGTCAAGGTCATAAGAGCATGGGGCAAAAATCCACATCGGGAGTTTCTAAAGAAACTGAAACTTGCTAGTGTTGCATACCATTTGGAGTTTGATGAATGTTGGTAGGATTCCTTCAACATTATCATACGATGATATTTGGATCCCGATCCAACTGTGAGTACATGCTACTTATCAGGAGATTCGTCACTTAACGATCAATGCTATAAACCAAGTAGGTGCCTAGAAAGGTGTCAGAGGGGCTACGCCCCCAGAGAAAAGAGGTTCTTTAATTAAGGAACTTCGCGAGAGCGTTGGAAAACCACCCTCGAAGTATCGACACTGACCTGGCTGAACGGTTAAGCAAGTATTGTACGGTAAGAATTGTCCTGGCTAATTCTTCTTTTATGGTTTGAGGAAGGATTCGAGAAACAGTGGGAGCCATCATGTTTAGATAAATTAAAAAACTGTCTAAACTTGCAAGAGCATCAAGCTAAAAGTGTTTTCTTCTCTCTCTCTTAATTGAAGCGACCCTGTGACCACGACTAGGTTACGTCTAGATAACAAATTGACTGAATCTGACTTATATGATTGGCAAAGGTCTGTCCAGATGTCCATTGCCTATGACAAGCTGGACCACCCTATTACTACTCACGATCCCGCTGTCCCAGGTCCAGTTTCCACCGTCACGGATATGGATATCCGTAAGACAAGGGAAAAGGATAAAGCGAAAGCTAAGTGCCTCATGTTAGCTTCAGTTGATGGTGTATACCAGAAGCAGCACGAGATGATGGACTCAGTTTCCATCTTTCTCCATAACAAAGATTTATATGGAGAGCAATCTCATATCGCAAGATATGAGACCTCGAACGAATTAATTCAAGAGAGGATGGTTGTCGGGTCATCTGTAGGGGACAACGTGCTTACAATGACAAGCTATATTGATGAGCTCCAGGACCTGGAAACCACGTTGGGAAACAGGTCAGATACTGAATTGATTCTACAGTCTCTACCTTCTACCCTGAATGAAACCAGGGAAGTAGAAGGAAAGAGAAGGGAAAAAGTTTTGGGACTGAATGTAGTAAAAGAGGGACATTCCTATTGTTATGGGATTAGGCATTGGCAGAATGATTGCAGGGCCTTGGAAGCCTGTAGCCAGGATATGAAGCATGTTGTGGCTTCAGCCTCAAGTGTATTTGTAATTGAGAACTGTTTGTCAATTAACTCTACTTCCTGGGTACTAGATACCGGAGCAAGATCTCATATCTGTAATTCATTACATGCTTTGAGAAACCGTAGAGTTATGAAGGTAGGTGATTTGTCTCTCAGAGTTGCAAACGGAATGAGCGGGGACGCAGAATCCGTGGGAGAATATCGCCTAGGTTTGACAAGTGGGCAGATATTGATTCTACGTAACTGTCTGTATGTACCTAGTATGACTTGCAATATCATATCAGTGTCCTCATTTTCAAGAGAGGGATATGATTTTACATTCGCAAGTGATGTAGTTCACATCCACCTAAATCAAGTTTTAATTGGGTCCGGTACTTTAAATAACGACATATACGTATTGAGTCAAGCTCAGGTTTTCAATGTCCAGAACACACTTAAAAGAAAGTCCCCGGAATTAAATCAGGCTTTCTTATGGCATTGTAGACTAGGTCACATCAATGAGAGAAGGTTGAATAAGTTACATAGAGAAGGATATTTGAATCCGTTCAAATATCAATCTTATGCTACTTGCGAATCTTGTCTCATAGGAAAGATGACCAAGACTCCGTTTACGGGACACGGAGTAAGAGCAAGCGAGCTCTTGGGACTCATACACAGTGACGTATGCGGTCCAATGTCTACACATGCGAGAGGTGGTTATTCCTACTTCATTACTTTTAGGGATAATTTCTCTAGGTTTGGACATGTCTTCTTGATGAAACATAAATCCGAGGCCTTTGAGAAATTCCAGGAATACAAGAATAAAGTGGAAAACCAAAAAGGCAAAAGTATCAAGACACTGAGATCTGATCGAGGTGGTGAATACTTAAGTGCCGGGTTCCTAGGTTACTTAAAAGAGAATGGAATTCTCTCTCAGCTTACTCCTCCATACACATGACAACACAATGGTGTATCGGAAAGGAGGAATCGAACCCTATTAGATATGGTTCGTTCCATGATGAGTAAGGCTGAATTACCGCGATCTTTCTGGGGTTATGCGCTAGAATCAGCTGCATATCTTTTGAACAAAGTTCCAACCAAGACTGTGCCTACCACACCATATCAGATATGGAGTGGGAAGAAACCCTATCTTCAGTACCTGAAGACATGGGGATGTCCAGCTTTTGTAAAAAGGTAGCATCCGGACAAGCTCGAGGCACGCTCAGTACAGTGTAAGTTTGTGGGATATCCAAAGAACTCCAAAGGGTATTATTTCTATTGCGCAGAGGAACAAAAGGTTTTTGTTTCTCGTCATGCCCATTTCTTAGAAGCTGAATTTTTAGAAAATCAAAAGAATGGGAGCGCAGTAGAACTGGAAGAAATTCCAGAACAACAAACTACTACTGAAAGTATGGTAGAACCAGAGGTTTCAGAAGAAAGGGACATCCCGACGCCACTCCGCAGGAGTAGTAGGAAGTCTCATCCGCCCGAGAGATACTACGGTTTTCTCATAAACGGGGATAGAGAGGATTGCACTATTGACTATGATGAGCCTACTAGCTTCCAGCAAGCCATTCAGAGCGGTGACTCAGTAAAATGGCTGGATGCAATGCGGACCGATATGGAGTCCATGTACACTAACAAAGTATGTACTTTGGACATTGCTCCAGATGGGGTAAAACCCGTAGGATGAAAATGGATCTTCAAAAATAAGATTGGTGTAGATAGACAGGTTGAAACCTATAAAGCTAGACTTGTTACAAAGGGTTTCCGTCAAAGACCTGGTTTGGACTATGACGAAACCTTTTCTCCAGTAGCTATGCTAAAATCCAATAGGGTCCTTCTTGCTATTGCTGCCTTCCACGATTATGAGATCTGGCAGATGGACGTTAAGACGGCCTTTCTAAATGGAAATTTGGAAGAGAGCGTCTATATGGATCAGCCAGAGGGATTCATTCAGAGTGGGAGCAGCGGTAAAGTATGCAAGTTGCTTAAGTCCATTTATGGACTAAAGCAAGCATCTCGGAGTTGGAACATCTGTTTTGATGATACTGTCAAAGAATTTGACTTTATCAAAAATCCAGATGAACCATGCATATACAGAAAGATTGTAGGGAGAGATGTAGTATTCCTCGTCTTGTACGTGGATGACATTCTCCTAATAGGAAATGATATTCCTATGTTACAGTCAGTCAAAAGATTCTTGTCACAGAAATTCTCCATGAAAGACCTGGGTGATGCCACCTACATTCCGGGAATTCAGATCTATCGTGATAGATCAAAGAAGATGTTGGGACTTTCACAGTCTAGGTACATAGACACCATATTGAAAAGATTCAGTATGGAAGATTCTAAGCGCGGTAACCTACCGGCTTGTCACGGAATCACCCTCTCTAAAGGGATGTCTCCCAAGACTGATTTGGAAAGGGATCACATGTTAATTATACCCTACGCTTCAGCGGTAGGCTCTATAATGTATGCGATGTTATGTACCATACCAGATGTAGCATACGCATTGAGCGTTGTAAGCCGGTATCAGGCAAACTGTCACGACCCGAAAGTGCACGTGACTGGCCCTTGAACCATATGAAGTCTATAGGACCCCATCTGAACCAAGTAAGCCAAAAGCCCAGCAATCTAAAACCATTTAAAGAGTAAATAAGGAAAACTGGTTTTGAAAAGTAAGGAAATCATGTTTCGAAAATCAAAGTTTTTAAATAACTATGCCGAATGTGTATTTTTAAAATGTGTAACCTTTCCTGAAAATTTCGGCAGAGTTTCCTTTGTAAAAACTGGCCCCGAATGGAGTACAATAAGAATAATATAAGAAATGATAAAAGGCATCCCCAAGCGGGAGCTAGCTCTTCGTCAATCGACGGTCACAACCACGCAAGCAATAATAATATACAACGCCAAAGGGCGAGGATCAAAACCCAAAAAGAAACTCAAAACAGCCAGAAAACCGTAATACTACAAGCGCGACTCTAAGGTCGAAATAATACAACATTGTTTTCTAAGTCTGAAACAATATACAAGTTTTTGGTTGATGGAATGACTAGATACAATAAATAATACATGAACAATGGCGGTTCTGATACAAAAGAACCCACCTACCAACGCAAGTCACCCATATGGAAGCAGTGTGCCAGAAATGCCGCTATGGAATCTGTACGGCAAAACCTGCAAGGACTGTGGCACAACGGGGGTGAGTTGCCAACTCGTGAATAGAAAAATATCTACAAGCAGAGATCGAATGCATGACCCATCCTAGGTCAATACGATCAGATAAATAAACCTCAATATGCATAAGTCTGAAACATGCTAAACTGGCAATGTAATCTCTATACATGAGTGTAATGCCAAGTGCTCGTGCCAGTGCCTCAGGTAATAGCATATCATAAATGTGAGGTACAATCAATGAAATCAATCAGCATGTACGTGGATCCCGTCCACTCGTCACCCAATGACAATAACCATCATGCATGAAAATATCATCAGCATATGCATGGAAATATGAGGATATAAACCACCTGTGTCCCTCGCGACACGTCAAAATCATGGAACCGGAGTGCCCAGCATCGGCACTCGAAAACATCATGAAAACTGTGCCCAGCATCGGCACGTAAATCCTCATATATCGGGCTCCGTAAGTCCGATCGGCCCACAGGCTCTGTCTGCGGTATCGGCCCTCGGCCCCGGCAGTACGCCCATATCCATCTATCGACTCCGGTCAGTATCCTCCGGATAACCGCTAGGTCCAACAAAATCACCGGTAGGTACTCGCCACCCTGCCAGGCTCATCGTCTACTCCACGAAAAACATTTCTGGCCCCGGGGAACCATACCGGGTCCACCATGTACCCGCAATCGGCCTCATCCGCCTCCTCGAATCGGGTTTCACATGTCGCTCTCAGCACCGAGAAAACACATGGTGGACGCACTGAAATATCATATCAAGGGTAACCGGGTTTTCAAAACAATTACATATCCTCTTTGAAACACCCACGGTTCCCAAAACCAGAAATATCATGGAAACAACATATCTCAATGCGTAGAATCAGAAAGCAGCATGTATGCGACATATAGCAGAAAGGTAAGAATATCAATATGCCATGTAAGGGTCAAATCCTGAATGCAAAAGTACTACAGTGTAGTGACATGGCAATTATCGATGATGAAGTGTGTGAGCCGGCAGCAGTGTACGTGGAACATACGCATCATCGATAATGGTGCTGGTGTTGTTGGAGATAGTGCCCTCAGAGTCAATTATTGGATCACAGGCACGTGATTGCAATGATTGAGGGAGGACCTATCCCGGTAGGACAGTCTTACTCGAGATGATAGTATGCTATCTGGTTTATCTTTATCATCGTGTACTGCTTTAGGTGACCTGACATGTCGCTATTACACGTTGATAGAGCCCCTAGGATTCTTGCTTGACTGCCAGCAGTATGATGGCGATCATATACGTGGGACCTGGTAGTCTATAAGCACATCCTTAAAAGGTCCCTAGTCGTAGGAGTTTCGAGACAGGGCATCGATACTCCATTAGTAGACTAGTGTATACAGTCGAGACCCCGACGAGGGGCGGTGGCCGGTCTCACAAGCCACTGGTGTCAGTTGGTTCACCTAAGATGTATACAGGTGCTCATTGGGTTATGAGTTCACCGGACAGGACTCTCCGGGAACCTGCTAGTTGGTCTTATACCAGATGTCAGATAGCAGTTCCCAGGTGACATGTGTACAGGTTAGTTCATCGACCTGAGATCGTCATTTGTCTCGTGTGAGTTCCCACTGTGCTTTGATTACTACCCTACCACGGCTCAAAGGAGTCATGCAAACAGGTTTTAGTTGGGTACAGTCCCGAGCCACATGGAGGCAGTGAGCGGATCTGCAGGGGTTCGTCTCTCCCGGTATTGGGGGTGAGGTCGCGCTGTGTCTAGGAGAGCCATTACACAAAGCCCTCGGCCGAGACAGGAGATTTACTGGTAGGTATTCCAGTAGTATCTCAGGGTGTTCTGGGCTACGCTCCGACACGACTTGTACCGCTTTTGGGGGTCTGACTTTCACCAACCCCCTAGGCCCGCCATGCGATACTCATAGACGAACGGACCGGACTGTACGGATATTGTCACTGACAGGCTCAGTTGGGTGTCGGGGTGAGCTTCCTCATCGATGTCCCATTTGGTCAATACCTGGTGGCCCGTCACGTATTGGCTTATACCTCTGACGTGCTAGTGGTTAAATCCATAGCCAAGGTATTGACGAGTCTTTAGAGTCCACCACACTCAGTTACTCAGCTTTCGGGCGAAACGCTGTAGAGGCCGTATGGAGATATGGCAGGGTTCGATCTGATACGTGCGGTATTGCACGGATCGTGATCGGACGGTTTTTACTAGCCGGCTTTGGCTTAAGCCGGATTCTAGTATTTGATAGTGTAGTTTTGTCTCTTTGCATTTGTGTTCAGTGGGAATACAAATGCGGGCATGTATTTGCAGTAGCGGGGTTTTCCCGTAATTTATTACGGGATCGGTTTTCTGAAGTTGCCAGTTTGCATTCCGTTCCGGCCGGTTTTCCTTCATTCCTTCTCGGTCGGACTTTATTGTTGGAAGGGGTTATTTGCAGTTTGCAAATAATTCTTTTGTGGAGGGTTTTGTTGCATATATGCCTTTGTCATGATGAGATTCCTTTTTAATCTCATCACTTGCTTTTCATTTGATGGTGGGTGAAATGATTTAGATGAGAAATGAGAGTGACCATTTTATATATTTGTTTTTTGCCATTTCATTTTTCTCTCTCAAATCTATTCTTGTAAGGAGAGGGGCCGGCCACTTTGGAGAGGGGGTGAGGATCATTTCTTTTTGAGTGAGGAAAAATGTTTGATATCATTCTTCAAGCTACCAAATTCATGAGCACATTTTTGAGTTGCTTTCTTCACCTCCACAACATCAAAGGCAACTTCAAGAACCCCAAGAGACAAGTTCACTACACTATTCTATAGCAACCCTTGGACGCGTCGGCTAGCCAACTTCGCGCCCGAGTTGCCTTGGTCAAGAGGCGGGAGCCCGTAAAAGATTCCGGCTACGTGGTGCCCTTTCCGACGAGCGAGGAGGTGACGGAGATTCCGCGGGAGATCGGAGTGGAGACGAAGACCGAAGGATACGGATCGCTTGGTATATCTCTCACCCCATCTCTATTTAGCTAGATTAGGTTAATGGTTTACGATCCGGGTTTTTCTTTGCCCGCGGTAGCGCCGGTTTCCGAGTAAGGAAAAAATTTTGATTCCGCATTTTGGCCTCGAGTACGAGGCCGGGGCGCTGCCGTGGCGCAACATGGTATCAGAGCCACGCCATTAACCTTCTCTAGCTTGTTCTAATGTGTTTTGCTTATCCGATCGACCGAAATTCCAAAAACCGTATTTTTCCTTCACATCAGTTTCTGTTGAAATTTTTTGAAGTCTAAAATTTTTCTGGTGGTCTCAGAAAGATGTGCAGGGAGTTCTAAGAACTCTGGAAAAAAAACGAGACAGTGAACCCTTACCTCGAGCGCGGAAGCGCGGCACAACCCCCCTTTCTGCCGCCCTTCCGCCGAAAGTTGGTGGGTTCAATGCTTCGTATTTTTCCAGTGGGCTTCTGGGCTGAAAATAGGGCTTTTGGGATATTAAATTTGGGCCAATTATTTCTGTGAGTGCTACAGTTTTTCTTGGGGCCCACTTGTTAATTGTTTGATCGATCGGATATTTTTAAACACATTATTTCACAGTATTTACATTATATCTGCGACCGTGAATGTCACTTGATCGGTAAATCCGGTCTAACTGCTATAGCCCGGTTAGACGGATTTGCGAACGTGATTTTCACGTTGATGTTCTATGTTTATGCTGTGTTGTTGCGGATCGGTCGTGGGGGATAGCCTGGATGCAATGCTAGTACTGTTTTGTTGTATTATGTACATTTGTTATTGCGGGGCGAGCGTCCGACATGTGGACTGCCGTCACTGCCTGTTTGTATTATTCTTTTGGGGCACGACCTGGTTGCGGTCGATGTACCCGGTGTATGTATATTTTACTTTCTGTACTAGGATTACCCCGCGGAGGGGTGCACGGATAGCCGGGTTCTAGAGGGCAACGGGCCCGCATCTCATGGCATTGAGACGGAGGGTGCTTCACTCTAGGATTGGCGGGCTATTCGCCGCACTCGTAGGGGGTACAGGTTGACCCAGGAGGGGTGCCCAAGTTACCGGATTCCGTGAAGTGTTGGGTGGTCCATTCACGGTGCTGAAGGGGGCTGCCTCGCTTCAGGTTTTGGCGGGTGACTTGCCGCGCCCGTAGGGGTCTAGGTTTTCATTGCACAGGCTATCCACACGACCAGGGGAACGTCGGGTTTCAGCAGCGGCTCTGTGAAACCCGGGCTTCCAGATATCTGTATTGTTCTGTGATGCTGTATATTTCTGTGATGTTGCTTTTTATCACGCCTTGAGCGAAAATTATATATTGGTATATACATTAGTAGATGTTGTATATGTTTTACATCCGCGCAAGTCCAGTCCCCGCTCTGTCGTTAGTAAGCTAACCTAACGGGTGATGACGGGACCCAGTGGCGAATGCGGATGGCATATACGTACATCAGTATATTTTCGTTCTTTGTGGTGTGATCAACTGATGGGACTGCGTTGATTCGGATCAATGCAAGATAAACAAACCTATTCTGATGTTGTTGGAACACTTTTCAAAAGGCTGTTATTGCAAGGACGTTCACTTTTGTTTTGCATCGTGGTATTCAGTAGGAATATCCTGCTCCTCAGTCGACGAGGCAAGGGCCGAGATCCCTTCACCGGGAGTGACCCCTTGGACAGAAGTTTGTGTCAGGGCATTAACTTCACTATAGCCGATTACTTTTACTTTGCATCGTGGTATTCAGATGGAATATCCTGCACCTCATTCTATGGGGAAAGAGCCGAGATCCCTTCACCGGGAGTGACCTCTTTAGTAAAGGTTTTCGTCACTATATTTTTATAAAAACTATGCAGTTCCTTCAACGATATCAAGTTCATTACGTTAAAGGTTTTTCGCCAAAAACCAGCCGTAGCCCTCCGTCATTTCTTATGAGTATTATTTAGTATTCGTGCTGCGTTTGTTGACTCCGTCAAGGCGTAGTGTACGGTAGCTAAGTGGTGCTTGTTTGTTGCATAAATGGGATTGGTTAGGACAGTCGTGCGGCCTTGTTGACTCCGTCAAGGGCACGTACGGGTGGGTTTAATGCAATCCAGATAATGACGGGATGAACTTGACTAGGACTCTTTGATTTGTTGACTCCGTCAAGGTCACTTGAGTCCTAAGGGTAAAAATCACATCGGGAGTTTTAAAAGAACTGAAACTTGCCAGGCATGCGCATACCTTCTGGAGTGTGGTGACGTGAGTGGATTCCGTCACGTTATCATGCGATGATAGTTGGATCCCGATTCCCACTGATGAGTTGGTTTACTCCTCGGGTGACCCCGACTAATTCTTCTTTCAGGTTTGGAGGAGAATTTGAGGTACAGTGAGAGATTTCCAGATTAGATAAATTGATAACCATTCTGATCTAGGTTAGAGTGCACGCTGAGTGTTTCTTTTCTCTCTCTCTTTGGCAGCGACCATTGACCCGACCCTGGACTTTGACTCAGTGACCAAGTTGACCGAACCTTCATAACACAGGCTTTTGGATTGTCAGAGTTGCAGACTTCATTGCCACTCCTACTTTTACCCTTTTCTCCAGGACACCCCGCATTACTGCGAACGTCCACTTCCATTGGACAAAACCATCGTATGGTTATATACGAACTCGAAGGACTTCGAGGATGGTTTCTGGTTCTGGAGAAAACGAATAGGATTATTCAGTTGTCTTTTCTTTTCACCTTCTCTCATTGCGAGTACTCCTTGGTTTAGGAGATAGTACACCTATTACGCAAATTGGATAGTCTTCTTCCAAACCTTAGGCTGGTGCCGAACGGTGGGGAATGAAGAAAACCAGTTAGCCTAAACGGTGTACAGAAGGTATTAAGTTAAGACAAAGCAAGGGATTAGTAGGAGGGCAAAGTAAATTGCGACTGATATTCACGACCAAACCAAGTACTTCTTCGCCAATCCTAAATCACCTTTGTATTTCTCCAGGACACTCCGTATTACTACGAAGATCCCAGTTTATTGGATAATCCATCGTATGGTTATATACGAACTCGAAAGGAACTTGTTCCAGTTCGGGGATGGATTCTGGTTCAGGAGAAATAGGAATAAAGTACATTCAGGTGTCTTTTATCTTCACCTTCTCTCGCGTTGCGAGTGCTCCTAGGATTAGGACAGTACACCCTTTATGCTTTTTGGATAGTCTTCTTCCAAACCATAGGCTGGTGCCGAACGGTAGGGAAGGAAGAAAACCATTTGGCCTAAAGGGGTGTACAGAAGGTAATGACTAAAGACATATAAAGGGACTTGGAGAGGTGGCAAAGAATTATACGGTTACGGTTGTGAATCTGGATAATGGAAGAGGCATTACTTAGAATACCAGGATACCCCAACGAAACATTTCAATGTTTCAGTTTCACTATGTACTGTTAATAGAAAACTGATTTCCCGATTAGACACTTACTCCAGGGTATGTATTTACCAGGTATGATTCTCGCATCTGTATGGTTTTACAGATGATGAGTGGGAGTAAGTTATTGGGAATTGGGTGGTCATCCTCATTATATCGGGATTCGTTGTAATCGGTGATATTTGAGGAAGTCACCTGGGTTGTTTGCCGGTCGGCAAATATTTGGTTTTGAATATCCGATGTTGTGCACCAATTTCAAATTGATATATCTGTACGTCTATTTTTATAGAGTGAGATATACCTTTTGATATTATGTCGATGACATTTACCTATATCAGTGGATGGTTAGGTAAGGAGCATTGAACAGCGGTGTAATTCTTCTTAACCATAAGTACAGTTTTCAACCTACGACGCACAGTGAAAGAGTTGTTAGACTCAGCGGACTTATACAGAGTATTGTATGTTGTCCAGTGTCCATTAGGACAGAGGGGTTGGTCCTCATACTATATTCTGTTTACTTTTAACTTCTCTAGTTCTTAGACATGTGTTTCATGGAAACACAGGGTCTAAGTTTTGAGGAATTATAGGTATTTGAATAGAGTAGAGAACCAGGTGTAGCAAGTATCGGGATTCTTCAAAAAGATCGAAGATGTAGATACTTGTTTATGGTATTCAGTTGATAGTAATGATTAAGAGAAATTGCTTCTCTTTCAGGTTACTCATAATTGGAAACATTCCTAAGTTGAGTAACGCTCATCGGCCTCCTTCCATTTAGTTCACATGCACTGGAGATAGCTGTATGATTTGAATCTAGTTCAATTGAATCAGTGCCTCTGGTTCTATATTGGATATAGAATAGTTCATATCTTAACGATGTTAAGGTACGGGGAGTTGTCCGGTTTATGCTTAAAACCAGACACTAGACAACTCAAGGCACGTTTCTGTAATGGCTGTTTGTGGGTTGACCCAGGCTATGACGAGGGTTGACTTTCTACCATCTGGATGAACAATAGCAATATTGTTCTAGACTCGCCACAGTTTTATTAAAAATGGATTTTTCAAAATCAGTAGTGGGAGTATGGTAGAACTGGATGTGATTCCAGAACCGCAAACGATTATTGAAGATTTGATAAGGAACCTAAAGATTAAACCTGATTTGACATTCCATTGGCCACTCCGCAGATAAGGTGGGTAACTTCAGGCACCCGAGAGGTACTCCGGTAGCCTCAAGGACGGTGACAGGGAAGAGTATTGAAATTTTTATTGAAATGTAAGTATGAAAATAATTCCTAACTTTAAGTCTAAATTCTGAAAATATAGACCCTACAACTAGCACATACACGCACCTTGAAACTTGAGATAGTAGAGGATACCTTGAAATGTTCTTGTCCAAAATCCTTAGTATATGAAAAAAATTAAAGTATAAGCATGAAATAAGAGATATAAAATGAACACTGGTTTTGTAATTACTTAAGACTGCGTAAAATAAAAAAATATATAGCGAGAGTGCTTTATCACCTAGTGCCTTAGACCAACTGGTTAGAGAGTCACGGCTAAAGCCTTAGGTATTACAAGACGAGGAATTACACCTAAATGCACAAACACATTTTGTAATCAGTCGTTAGTATCTCAAGAAGTATTAACGGTCGCATGAAGAATGTGTGAGCAATTTCATCTAAAATTCACCAACTAAAAGTACTTTGGACGATGGACAAGAGTATGATAGCTTGAATTGAATTTCCAAGTGTAGGGGTGATACATACACACATGTAGGGGTATATGATTGGGGTTTGGATAAGAGATAGGAATGAAAGATAGGGCTTATATTTTTAGTAGAGATGATAAAAATTCCTAAGTTGGGATGGAACCTTAGAAGGAAAATTCAAATGCTACTAAAAGCTAAATAAATTTACAGAACATATACGATCTTAAGTTAAATGAAAAGGAAGCGTGAAAAATATGGGTTGATGATTTCTAAGTTGAAGATAATAGAATTTCTTACTAGAACACCGAATTGAAGAATGAAAGTAAACATGCCAAATTGATCGGATTTTGTGGGTAGTATCCGCTGAAAACCCTCAGGAGACAACACTCCTCCTACTAGGGACACCTAGAAGTTTAAGGGTTTGTTGCACGAGCTCAGTGCAATCGCGATTCCCTGCGAAAGTGAGGTTAGGTTTTTTCGAGAATAAAATTGGCTTTGCTCGGGATGAGCAAAAGATAAGTTTGGGGGTATTTATTCATATTAGAATTTTGCATTATTATATCGCTCATTCTTAATCATATTACAAATAAATATGTGCTTTTGATCCATGTCTACTAAATAGTTGCAGGTTACATGTTCTCAGATCATTACAGTGAAATTCATGAAAATACGCTACAAATGTGAGACTACGACCAACAATAGAAGAATCTGTAAGATACCGCCCACCATTTCAAGGAACAACTTAAAATAATTAGACAGTTCAATGCACAAAGTTCAAGGGTAGCACAAGATTCAAGACTTCAACGTAAAGCTTACGGTAAAAAGTCCACTGTTGAATATCTGGAAGAGAATTGAAGAGATTCTGAGAGACCAAGTGAAGAAAACAGATGATAAAAGCAACTTGAAGAAACCCTAAAGAATTGGGCCTATGAGCCCACCAAATGGCCGCGGATCCGCGGCCAAACAGGCTATTCTGCCGTGGTTCCGCGACCGTGCAATGCCCGTGTCGGTGGGGGTGTCGGTGCTTTGACTCGGTCTTTGGGGTTGTTTTGTAATTTCATGTATGGATCAGAATGTAAACCTAGCGTTTTTCCCATCTATAAATAGGAGGTCTGAAAGCCAAATAAAGGGGTGTGCCTCTTTCAGGGTGCCTCTTTTGAGATTCCTCTTTTTAATTTCTTAGATTAAATTTTATTTCCATGGTAATCATCAAGAGGTCATCAATAAAGGTATTTTTATCGTGCATTCTTTTATCTGAATTTAATTCCTGAATTTTTATCTGTCTTTTATTATCTGCAACTTAGATAGTCTTTTAAAATCATAAAAATGAATTCCATTGTTAATACCCTAATGAGTGAGTAATTCCTCACTTGTTAGGGTTAGGATTGGGAAGGTTTGAGAGAAGTAAATCTCCCTCTCCTTTCTTTGCCTATATATTTTTTATAATAGGACTCTATTTAAATTAACCACACACCTCTCACTACGGCACCCTATCCTTCAAGATAGCGGTGATTCCCTAGTTAGACCGATTGTGGTTGATTTAAATAGAGGTTAGGGCTAAGAGTTAAGAAAGGACGGATAAGGACCAAAGGGAAGAAACATAGTTTCTTCCTAGTCGTGCTAATCTCTTTTTTTTACTATTACCCTAACACCTATATTCTTCACCAGGGCCTTGAAAGCAGTGGGTAGAATCCCTTTTCCAAACTAACCTAATCCTAACCCTAGCAAGATTTTTAATCAATTTAATCTCATTCTTAGATCGTAAAACAAAACCCGACTTGATCGGATTAACTCGTTTGAACATAAAGAAAAGGAATCCTTCTCCCTGTGGACCGACCCGTACTCAACCGGATAGCTACCAAGCAACACCGTTATTGATTGCGGTATTCTATTCTTTGATTTCAAAACGCATACGTAAAACAGCTATCAATCAAGGGCCGAGGTCAGAATTGACTCTTTTGGGACGAGGATTGACCAGGGTGGTACGCTCGCTGTATAGATGTTAGTGTATATGCCCTAGGGGCCATTATTGTATCATACTTGTATGTATATTACTTAATGGAAGCTTGGGATATTCACAGTTGTATATACAGTCTTGCTAAAAATGGTAGTATGCTACTTGGTTTGTGTATACTTTAATATGTGCATATGTTTCTTGTAACGTATAACTTATACATAATAGTAGAGCCCATAGGATCTTTGCTTGATTACCAGCGTTGTGATGGCAGTCACACTAGTGGAGGCTGGGTAGTCTATAAGAAACATACTATACTTGTCCCTAGTCGCAGGATTATCGAGACTGGGCATCGATACTCCAGAGTATACTAGTGTGTACGCTTCTCATCCCAGTTGGGGAGATGGTCTGTCCCACAGCCATCAGTACGTCGTACTGGAGATAGTATACAGGTGCTCATTAGGTTACGGGTATACCGGACAGGACTCGTAGGGGGAGTGTTGGTTGGTATTATACCAATCGTCAGTTAACAGTTCCCAGGTGACATGAGTACAGCATAGTCCGCAGACTTGACACTTCTACTTCGCCTCGAGTGTGTCCCACTGTTCTTAGATTGCTACCCTACCACGGCTCAAAGGAGTCGTGCAAACAGGTAGCAGTTGGGTGCAGTCTCGAGCACTTGGAGGCAGTGGCGGTTAGAAAGGATTCGTCTCTCCCGGTATTGGGAGTTGATATCGCGCTGTGTCAGAGAGCTATTACGCAAAGTCCCTGGCCAGGGCAAGCGAGATTTACTGGTAGGTTCCAGTAGTTTCTCAGGGTGTAATGGGCTACGCTCTGACACGACTTATACCGCTATTAGGGGACTGACGCTTGCCGCCCCCTAGTCTTGATATGCGATAGTCTTAGACGAACAGACCAGACTGTACAGAGATTGTCACATCAGGCTCAGTAGGAGTTCAGATGGGTTTCCTCATCGGCCTTCTTATCGACATCAACCTGGGGACCGTTACGTATAGCTAGTGCCGCTTGCGGTCTGTGGTTAAACCCACTGCCAGTGTAGTGTCGAGTCTTTAGAGTCCCACACAGAGAGTTTCCCAGTTCCAAGCGAAACGATATAGAGGTCGTATGGTTTTTCGACAAGGGTTCGGACTCATACGTGTGTTTACGCACGTACGACGTTCGGACAGTATTTACTAGTCGGCTTTGGTTTAAGCCAGATTCTAGTATCAGGTTATTTGATTTATACAGTCTAAAGTTTTTCCGTGTTTTCACGGATTGGAGGGGCTTTCTCGTAATTTTCCGGGAAGCTTCTAGAAGCATGGTGACTTGGGGGTTAAGGTGGTATAAGCATTTATTGCTTAATGACTCATTTGTGTGATTCATCCTTAGAGTTAATGATTCATTTATTGAGCTTATGACTCATGTGATGAATCACACAAGGTGAATTCATCAACCATGACGATTAATCACTTATATTATTTATTTGATAAATTGTTATGGTTGTTATATTCTAATGAGCTCATTATTCATATTTCATTCTCATCATCACCATCTCTCTCCTCAAGCTCTCTCATTCTTGAAACCCTAACCCTAACCTCTCATGTGTTGAGATCAAGGGTTAGCTAGACTAATACATCCATAACCTCCCTCTATATCCCCTAGGTAGCTTAGATTAGCACTTTGAGCAACCTAGTTATCTCAAGTTAGAGATCAAGCTTGGCGTAGGAGCTCTCGGGTGGATCGTCTTTGACTCGAGGAGGCCGTTGAGGTGCCGATGTTCCAAGGAGCCTACGAAGAGTGGAGGACAGCGATGAAGACCCAAAGGACAAGTAACGTGAGGTATAACTTCGAATCCGAGTAGTTAATCCTCTCGTAGTTTGCTAGTAACGGTTTAGATACGATTCATGCGCTCAAGTCCGTGTTACGAAGTTTTGATAATCGTTTTTCATATATTCCGCCTCCCCGCAAGTTCGTGGGGTGCGTGATATGGACTTACAGTGGTATCAGAGCCAACTAAACCATTACTAGCTTGTTAGCAATTAATTAGAAGTTCGATCGACGGAAAACACGAAAACGAAACCCCGGAACCCTAACAGTTTCTGTAAATTTTAAACGTGTCGAAAAAATATTTGATATGCCTTAAAATTCACAGCAGGTAAATATAAGAATTCTGGGAAAATACGGAGTTCTAACTCGGCTTGATGGCCGCGGATCCGCGGCAAGAGTGTGCTTTTGGCCGCTGATCCGCGGCGGAGTCAACCCCGAGTTGACTCCAATTTGCTCTACAATTCATATATTTTGGTGTTCTGTTTTCCTGTATGTTCTGTTTCTGCCGAGGTTACTTCAGTGCTGGTTTGCTTTTGGGGTAGTGACGGAAAAAGGTTGTTGATCGATGTTTTAAGTTATTTGCTAATTGGGTTTTGATTTGTAATGTTTAATGTGTTGTAAACCTCCCCTAACTGCTAGTATGTCGGTTGGCAGGGGGTTGCACATTTCTGTAATGTTTACTGTTTGTGTATATGGACTTGATTGGAGTGTTGTGATGTTTAGCCGGGGTTTGAGATGGGTTTAATATTCATTCATTCGATGTAAATGTAATATGATGTAATATTCTTTTGCGTGGCGCATCCAGGTTGCGGTTGTAGCCACCGTTGTATTATTTCTTTTTACTGTTTTTGCTCCTAGGATAGACCCAATGCGGGGTACACAAACTACCGGGTACTTTTAAGTGTTTAGTGGTCTACTCACTTTGTTGAGGGAGACCGCTTCACTTCGGGTACTTGGTGGGTAGTTTGCCGTAACCGTAGGGGTCTAGGGTGGGGTAATGGCTATTCATCACAACTGTGTAATCCGTCTTTTATTGCAGGCTCAAAGCAAATTCGGATTGCTAGTATATCCAATAAAGTTCATCTGTGATCTGGAATGCTTATTATTGTGTCTGACGAATGTACAATATCTATATATGATAGATATTAGACGTCACTTATGTTTTACACCCGCGCTAGCCCAGCCCCCGCTCTGTCGTTAGTTAAGTAACCTAACGGGTGATGACGGGACCCCGTGGCGAATGCGGATGATATAAGAGGACGTGGTATTTTCGTTGTTTTCTGCAATGATAGGATAAATGATAGGACGCATTATTATAATGCAAAGAAAATAAACCAAAGTTAAGTCGTTGGAACAAATTTAAAAGAAACCACTCGATTATTTTTAAAAAGGATCAGAATTTTTAATTGCGAAGCATTAACCACTCCTTTTAAAAAGTATCAGGTTCCTTCGATTATATCAAGTTCACTACGTTCATGGTTTTGCCAAAACCATTCGTAGCCCTCCGTCATTTCTTATGAATGGTCCGTAGTATTCAAGCTATATTTGTTGGCCTTCGTCAAGGCATAGTGTTTGGTAGCTGCTGGGGTATTCATTTGGTGCATAGATAGATGTGTTGGTTTGGGACAGTCGTATTACCTTGTTGGCCTTCGTCAAGGGTATGTACGGGTGGGTTCAAATTAACAAGATAATGATGGCAGAACTTGACATGTGACTTATGATTTGTTGGCCTTCGTCAAGGTCATAAGAGCATGGGGCAAAAATCCACATCGGGAGTTTCTAAAGAAACTGAAACTTGCTAGTGTTGCATACCATTTGGAGTTTGATGAATGTTGGTAGGATTCCTTCAACATTATCATACGATGATATTTGGATCCCGATCCAACTGTGAGTACATGCTACTTATCAGGAGATTCGTCACTTAACGATCAATGCTATAAACCAAGTAGGTGCCTAGAAAGGTGTCAGAGGGGCTACGCCCCCAGAGAAGAGAGGTTCTTTAATTAAGGAACTTCGCGAGAGCGTTGGAAAACCTCCCTCGAAGTATCGACACTGACCTGGCTGAACGGTTAAGCAAGTATTGTACGGTAAGAATTGTCCTGGCTAATTCTTCTTTTATGGTTTGAGGAAGGATTCGAGAAACAGTGGGAGCCATCATGTTTAGATAAATTAAAAAACTGTCTAAACTTGCAAGAGCATCAAGCTAAAAGTGTTTTCTTCTCTCTCTCTTAATTGAAGCGACCCTGTGACCACGACTAGGTTACGTCTAGATAACAAATTGACTGAATCTGACTTATATGATTGGCAAAGGTCTGTCCAGATGTCCATTGCCTATGACAAGCTGGACCACCCTATTACTACTCACGATCCCGCTGTCCCAGGTCCAGTTTCCACCGTCACGGATATGGATATCCGTAAGACAAGGGAAAAGGATAAAGCGAAAGCTAAGTGCCTCATGTTAGCTTCAGTTGATGGTGTATACCAGAAGCAGCACGAGATGATGGACTCAGTTTCCATCTTTCTCCATAACAAAGATTTATATGGAGAGCAATCTCATATCGCAAGATATGAGACCTCGAACGAATTAATTCAAGAGAGGATGGTTGTCGGGTCATCTGTAGGGGACAACGTGCTTACAATGACAAGCTATATTGATGAGCTCCAGGACCTGGTAACCACGTTGGGAAACAGGTCAGATACTGAATTGATTCTACAGTCTCTACCTTCTACCCTGAATGAAACCAGGGAAGTAGAAGGAAAGAGAAGGGAAAAAGTTTTGGGACTGAATGTAGTAAAAGAGGGACATTCCTATTGTTATGGGATTAGGCATTGGCAGAATGATTGCAGGGCCTTGGAAGCCTGTAGCCAGGATATGAAGCATGTTGTGGCTTCAGCCTCAAGTGTATTTGTAATTGAGAACTGTTTGTCAATTAACTCTACTTCCTGGGTACTAGATACCGGAGCAAGATCTCATATCTGTAATTCATTACATGCTTTGAGAAACCGTAGAGTTATGAAGGTAGGTGATTTGTCTCTCAGAGTTGCAAACGGAATGAGCGGGGACGCAGAATCCGTGGGAGAATATCGCCTAGGTTTGACAAGTGGGCAGATATTGATTCTACGTAACTGTCTGTATGTACCTAGTATGACTTGCAATATCATATCAGTGTCCTCATTTTCAAGAGAGGGATATGATTTTACATTCGCAAGTGATGTAGTTCACATCCACCTAAATCAAGTTTTAATTGGGTCCGGTACTTTAAATAACGACATATACGTATTGAGTCAAGCTCAGGTTTTCAATGTCCAGAACACACTTAAAAGAAAGTCCCCGGAATTAAATCAGGCTTTCTTATGGCATTGTAGACTAGGTCACATCAATGAGAGAAAGTTGAATAAGTTACATAGAGAAGGATATTTGAATCCGTTCAAATATCAATCTTATGCTACTTGCGAATCTTGTCTCATAGGAAAGATGACCAAGACTCCGTTTACTGGACACGGAGTAAGAGCAAGCGAGCTCTTGGGACTCATACACAGTGACGTATGCGGTCCAATGTCTACACATGCGAGAGGTGGTTATTCCTACTTCATTACTTTTAGGGATAATTTCTCTAGGTTTGGACATGTCTTCTTGATGAAACATAAATCCGAGGCCTTTGAGAAATTCCAGGAATACAAGAATAAAGTGGAAAACCAAAAAGGCAAAAGTATCAAGACACTGAGATCTGATCGAGGTGGTGAATACTTAAGTGCCGGGTTCCTAGGTTACTTAAAAGAGAATGGAATTCTCTCTCAGCTTACTCCTCCATACACATGACAACACAATGGTGTATCGGAAAGGAGGAATCGAACCCTATTAGATATGGTTCGTTCCATGATGAGTAAGGCTGAATTACCGCGATCTTTCTGGGGTTATGCGCTAGAATCAGCTGCATATCTTTTGAACAAAGTTCCAACCAAGACTGTGCCTACCACACCATATCAGATATGGAGTGGGAAGAAACCCTATCTTCAGTACCTGAAGACATGGGGATGTCCAGCTTTTGTAAAAAGGTAGCATCCGGACAAGCTCGAGGCACGCTCAGTACAGTGTAAGTTTGTGGGATATCCAAAGAACTCCAAAGGGTATTATTTCTATTGCGCAGAGGAACAAAAGGTTTTTGTTTCTCGTCATGCCCATTTCTTAGAAGCTGAATTTTTAGAAAATCAAAAGAATGGGAGCGCAGTAGAACTGGAAGAAATTCCAGAACAACAAACTACTACTGAAAGTATGGTAGAACCAGAGGTTTCAGAAGAAAGGGACATCCCGACGCCACTCCGCAGGAGTAGTAGGAAGTCTCATCCGCCCGAGAGATACTACGGTTTTCTCATAAACGGGGATAGAGAGGATTGCACTATTGACTATGATGAGCCTACTAGCTTCCAGCAAGCCATTCAGAGCGGTGACTCAGTAAAATGGCTGGATGCAATGCGGACCGAAATGGAGTCCATGTACACTAACAAAGTATGTACTTTGGACATTGCTCCAGATGGGGTAAAACCCGTAGGATGAAAATGGATCTTCAAAAATAAGATTGGTGTAGATAGACAGGTTGAAACCTATAAAGCTAGACTTGTTACAAAGGGTTTCCGTCAAAGACCTGGTTTGGACTATGACGAAACCTTTTCTCCAGTAGCTATGCTAAAATCCATTAGGGTCCTTCTTGCTATTGCTGCCTTCCACGATTATGAGATCTGGCAGATGGACGTTAAGACGGCCTTTCTAAATGGAAATTTGGAAGAGAGCGTCTATATGGATCAGCCAGAGGGATTCATTCAGAGTGGGAGCAGCGGTAAAGTATGCAAGTTGCTTAAGTCCATTTATGGACTAAAGCAAGCATCTCGGAGTTGGAACATCTGTTTTGATGATACTGTCAAAGAATTGGACTTTATCAAAAATCCAGATGAACCATGCATATACAGAAAGATTGTAGGGAGAGATGTAGTATTCCTCGTCTTGTACGTGGATGACATTCTCCTAATAGGAAATGATATTCCTATGTTACAGTCAGTCAAAAGATTCTTGTCACAGAAATTCTCCATGAAAGACCTGGGTGATGCCACCTACATTCCGGGAATCCAGATCTATCGTGATAGATCAAAGAAGATGTTGGGACTTTCACAGTCTAGGTACATAGACACCATATTGAAAAGATTCAGTATGGAAGATTCTAAGCGCGGTAACCTACCGGCTTGTCACGGAATCACCCTCTCTAAAGGGATGTCTCCCAAGACTGATTTGGAAAGGGATCACATGTTAATTATACCCTACGCTTCAGCGGTAGGCTCTATAATGTATGCGATGTTATGTACCATACCAGATGTAGCATACGCATTGAGCGTTGTAAGCCGGTATCAGGCAAACTGTCACGACCCGAAAGTGCACGTGACTGGCCCTTGAACCATATGAAGTCTATAGGACCCCATCTGAACCAAGTAAGCCAAAAGCCCAGCAATCTAAAACCATTTAAAGAGTAAATAAGGAAAACTGGTTTTGAAAAGTAAGGAAATCATGTTTCGAAAATCAAAGTTTTTAAATAACTATGCCGAATGTGTATTTTTAAAATGTGTAACCTTTCCTGAAAATTTCGGCAGAGTTTCCTTTGTAAAAACTGGCCCCGAATGGAGTACAATAAGAATAATATAAGAAATGATAAAAGGCATCCCCAAGCGGGAGCTAGCTCTTCGTCAATCGACGGTCACAACCACGCAAGCAATAATAATATACAACGCCAAAGGGCGAGGATCAAAACCCAAAAAGAAACTCAAAACAGCCAGAAAACCGTAATACTACAAGCGCGACTCTAAGGTCGAAATAATACAACACTGTTTTCTAAGTCTGAAACAATATACAAGTTTTTGGTTGATGGAATGACTAGATACAATAAATAATACATGAACAATGGCGGTTCTGATACAAAAGAACCCACCTACCAACGCAAGTCACCCATATGGAAGCAGTGTGCCAGAAATGCCGCTATGGAATCTGTACGGCAAAACCTGCAAGGACTGTGGCACAACGGGGGTGAGTTGCCAACTCGTGAATAGAAAAATATCTACAAGCAGAGATCGAATGCATGACCCATCCTAGGTCAATACGATCAGATAAATAAACCTCAATATGCATAAGTCTGAAACATGCTAAACTGGCAATGTAATCTCTATACATGAGTGTAATGCCAAGTGCTCGTGCCAGTGCCTCAGGTAATAGCATATCATAAATGTGAGGTACAATCAATGAAATCAATCAGCATGTACGTGGATCCCGTCCACTCGTCACCCAATGACAATAACCATCATGCATGAAAATATCATCAGCATATGCATGGAAATATGAGGATATAAACCACCTGTGTCCCTCGCGACACGTCAAAATCATGGAACCGGAGTGCCCAGCATCGGCACTCGAAAACATCATGAAAACTGTGCCCAGCATCGGCACGTAAATCCTCATATATCGGGCTCCGTAAGTCCGATCGGCCCACAGGCTCTGTCTGCGGTATCGGCCCTCGGCCCCGGCAGTACGCCCATATCCATCTATCGACTCCGGTCAGTATCCTCCGGATAACCGCTAGGTCCAACAAAATCACCGGTAGGTACTCGCCACCCTGCCAGGCTCATCGTCTACTCCACGAAAAACATTTCTGGCCCCGGGGAACCATACCGGGTCCACCATGTACCCGCAATCGGCCTCATCCGCCTCCTCGAATCGGGTTTCACATGTCGCTCTCAGCACCGAGAAAACACATGGTGGACGCACTGAAATATCATATCAAGGGTAACCGGGTTTTCAAAACAATTACATATCCTCTTTGAAACACCCACGGTTCCCAAAACCAGAAATATCATGGAAACAACATATCTCAATGCGTAGAATCAGAAAGCAGCATGTATGCGACATATAGCAGAAAGGTAAGAATATCAATATGCCATGTAAGGGTCAAATCCTGAATGCAAAAGTACTACAGTGTAGTGACATGGCAATTATCGATGATGAAGTGTGTGAGCCGGCAGCAGTGTACGTAGAACATACGCATCATCGATAATGGTGCTGGTGTTGTTGGAGATAGTGCCCTCAGAGTCAATTATTGGATCACAGGCACGTGATTGCAATGATTGAGGGAGGACCTATCCCGGTAGGACAGTCTTACTCGAGATGATAGTATGCTATCTGGTTTATCTTTATCATCGTGTACTGCTTTAGGTGACCTGACATGTCGCTATTACACGTTGATAGAGCCCCTAGGATTCTTGCTTGACTGCCAGCAGTATGATGGCGATCATATACGTGGGACCTGGTAGTCTATAAGCACATCCTTAAAAGGTCCCTAGTCGTAGGAGTTTCGAGACAGTGTTAGTTGTATGTATGCCCTAGAGGCCAGTATTGTACCGATTATGTATATTATATTGGATGCTTGGACATATATAGAGATGACTTTCTTGCTCGACATGATAGTATGCTATCTGGTTACCATTTATCTTAACATGTACACTAGTCTCTTTATACTGTCTTATAGTTACATGTTGGTAAAGCCCTTAGGATTTGTACTTGACTACCTGGACTATGATGCAGATCATACTAGTGGGGACATGGTAGTCCATAAGTACATCCTTCAAGGTCCCTAGTCGTGGGTGTAATCGAGACAGGGCATCGATATACCAGAGTAGACTAGCGTATACGCTTCTCGATCCATGTGATGGGCGATGGATGATCCCATATCCATTGGTGTTTGACATCAGAGATGGTATACGGGTGCTCAGTGGAGACTGGGTACACTGGACGGACTCGCCGAGAACTCCCAGATGGTATTATACCTCACGTCAGATGGCAGTTCTCAGGTGACACTTATACAGGTTAGTCTGTAGACCCGAGATCGTCATAGAGTCTTGTGTGATTCCCACTGTGCTTTGATCTCCACCTTACCACGTCCATGAGGGCGTGCAAAACGGTGGTCTTTGGGTACAGTCCCGAGTCACATGGAGGCAATGAGCGATAGGAGGGGTTTCGTCTCTCCCGGTATTGGGAGTTGATGTTGCGCAGTGCTCGATTGGCCGTAACAGGGAAGTCCCTGGCCAGGGCTGATCAGAGATTTGCTGGTAAGTGTTACCAGTAGTTTCTCGACCCGTTACGAGCCTCATATCGGCACGACTTATCGGGTTATTGGGGTCTGACGTATACCACCCCTAGACTTGATATGCGACGTATCAGACGAAGAGACTTGACTGTATGGTAAGTGTTACTGGTCGGATTCGCAGGAGTGTGAGCGGGCTAGCTCGTCGATCTTCTGATCGCTCAATACCCGGGTGGCCGTTACGTTTAGCAGACCGCTTGCGGCTTGTGGGTGCCTGATATGATCATCATCTGCTACCGGCGTATTGACGAGTCTTTAGAGTCCTACACAGAGGTTTCCTGGCTCAAGCGAAACGAAATAGGAGCGCATATGAGATATGTGCAGGACCGAGAATAATGCGTGTATGTGATACCGCATTTCATTCTCGCGATATATGTTTCGATTGGTTATATTCGATATGACCTAGTTATCGAATCATTGATTCGATAAATCGATGCATTGAATACTAGTCGGTTATGTGCGACATGACCGGATCATTGAATCAAGTGTTGATTTAATGATTTAATGCATAATTATATATTTGATATATTGCATTGCATTGACTAGTATTGGTTCACTTTAAACGGATTTTTCTCACTAGGATTGCACATTGTATATGTGATATACTTTCGTGCACTTTTTGTATCATATTTGATGATACTTGATCATTTAGTTAAGTGTATAAAATTAATCCATGGTTAATTTGATAATTAGGGTTTTGCATATTCATTTATTTATTTATTTATTTATTTATTTATTTGGAAAAGAATAAGATGAGGATGGTGGCTTTCTTTGTCATTTTGTTGAAGCTTCATGAAGCTTTGACTTTAGCAACCATCCTTATCTTCATGCTTAACCCTAACCCATCAAAGTGACCATGGTTAATTCTCTACACTTGACCCAAGTTCAAGTTATGATAAGTATTTGATTTATATTTATTTTTATAATAAGACTTATCATAATTCCTTCTTGAGCTCATCTTCTTCTTCTTCTTCAAGCTTGCTACAAAAATGGCAACTTGAGATCTAGTGAGATAAATCCAAATCTAAAGTGTACCCACCTCCTATTTCTTCACCCTCTACCTCTTGCCAAGTTGTTTTGGGTGTTTACTTCACAAGTTTCACAAGTTTGTGAAGTCGGAGCTTGAGTTTATGCAACCTCGACGTAGATCGTCTTTGACACAAAGCCGACGACCTATTCCGCTTGCTTTCCCGATGAAGCCGATGATCGAGTCGTGGATTCATGATGGACAGCGAGGACATGACGTTGCGGAGCCGTGGAGGTGGATATCCGGATCTACAAAGGTTGTAGTTTCCGACTTTTAGTTAAATAGTTAACTAGTTCTAGTTTCGCCTAAACATCTAGTTAAGATCCGTAGTCTAGGGTTTCTCGGTACCAAAAATTTTAATTTGGCATGTCTGATGCCTTGTGAGACCTTACTAAAGTGCCTAGGAACCTTTCACTGGTATCAGAGCCTAGCTAGAGCCTTAGGCGAAGCATAGACGGAGTTTGAAGTCCGATCGAACCGAAATCCGATTTCCAAATTGCTCTCTGTACTTTTTTGTAAAATGTGGTTTTTTGCAAATTAAAAATATGCAGAAAAATCAGCAGGGAAATATAAGAATTACGGTGCGAAAATTACCAAATGATCCCTCTAAAGTGCGGCGGAACCGCGGCATTAGCGTGCTAATGCGGCCCTTCCGCCGCCGTTTTGTCTTATTAGGCACTCAATTTTGCACAGTAACTCCTATTTTTTAGTGCTGGTTTTCCTGGGAACTTTTAATCTGGAATAAAGAGTTGAGTATTTTGGGAAGTATTGGGAGTTCATACATTCGATCGGATTGTCAAACTTTGTCTATGTGTCGTTCCGGATAATTTTTAGAATATGTTAAACAGTTCGACCGGATATAAATACCCAGGTTTTCCCCTGCCGGAAAATCCAAGTGTTGGATCATTGTATGGTTTAAGGACGTTCTCAGTAGTGCAAGTAACGCGATGGTCCCTCTAGAAGACAACAAACCTTAACTCGATTATGTGACCGTCTTGAACTGCCCTTTGAACCTTCGGGTTTGGGGCAGTACGGCGTGCCACATGTGAGGCGTTGGCTTGACCCTTCTACGGCTGGACCGTTGGTACTGAGGTATGAAGTGAATGTCTTTGAACCTATTTCATGTGTTGATCGGTGTCGGGAAAACTTGGGTGTTAGAATGTTTGATCGGAAAGTTTGATATATTCTATTTATCCGGAATTGGATACAATAATTGGAATTCACAAAAGGTTATGAGATAACTGGATGGATGTTGCAAATCTAGCGGTTTAGTTTCATTAGATATTGAAAAGAGTTTTCGATAATGAGACTAAAATGCGGGGTTTGTAACTGTTAGGCATGTGATGTCTAAAGTTGTTGCGGATTCCAATTGTTGTAGTTTTACACTTTCTTTTCTGTGACCGTAAGTGTAGTATGTTCATATCGCCGGTTTCGTTGCTATACGTCAAGGACAATTGGGGTATGCATACTTACTTACGTTGATGACATGTGTTGTTATGTGTTGCTGGATATGTTATATTGGATCGTCGTAATCGAATAGCCGGGGGTTTTTATGTGAGATGAGTGTTTTTCATTTTCATTCATGTAAAAACTTGTATGTAATATTCTTTTATTCGGGGCACTTCCAGGATGCGGGAGTTGTCACCCTTTGTATATTATTTACTTTTCTGCACTAGGATAGACCCAAGGAGGGGAGCACAAGTAACCGGGTTCTGGGGTCCAGTGGGAGACCAACTCGAGGAGTCGAGTCCGGGTCTCCTAACCCTAGAATTGGCAGGGTTGCTTGCCGCTCTCGTAGGGGTCTAGGGATGTGGGATTGGCTATTCATCACGACCGTGGAATCCGTGTTTTATACTGGCTCGTATTGAAAACACGGACGTCCTAGTATATCCAATATTTCATATGTTTATTCTGCTGCGATATCTGTGATGCGATTCTGTGATAGATTTAGTATATGATATATATGATATATTATATAGACGTTACTTATGTTTTACACCCGCGCTAGCCCTGCCCTGCTCTGTCGTTAGTTACCTAACCTAACGATGCACGAGGGGACATCGAGGTGAATGCGGATGGCATAAGTGTACGTCATATCTATCTGTGATGTTTAGGTGTTTAAATGATGGGACTTCATTAATGTGATTAATGAAAGGTAAGAAACCTAAGATGTTGTAGAATCGAATTTTAAAATAGAACAGGTAGCTACAGTTTTTGCTTTGCACAGAGGTATATATGATATACCCTGCACCTTATTCGATGAGGAAAGGACCGAGATCCCTTCACCGGGAGTGACTCCTTTAGCAATAATTGGCAGATGCTACACACTCGGTTTGCTTTTGATTGCTTTTGAGTTTTTGCTTTGCACAGCGATATATATGATATATCCCGCACCTCATTCGATGAGGAAAGGACCGAGATCCCTTCACCGGGAGTGACTCCTTTAGCAAAACTAGAAAAGCCTCAAAATCACTCCATTTCAAAACTACATTTGATTCTACAACGATATCAAGTTCATTACGCTCATGGTTTTCAGAAAAACCTGCGTAGCCCTCCGTCATTTCAGATAAGTTGCATATAGTATTCGTGCTACATTTGTTGGCTTTCGTCAAGGTGTAGTGTGCGGTAGCTATGTGCTGTTTATCTGCTGCATATGATGCGACTGGATTAGGGTAGTCGTACGGCTTTGTTGGCTTTCGTCAAGGGTCGTGCGGGTGGGTTTGATTCAGTCAAGAAATGTACGGGTTGAACTTGACTAGCGGGCTGTGGTTTGTTGGCTTTCGTCAAGGTCATAGCACGCTAGGGGCAAAATATTATCGGGAATTTCAAGTGTTGAAATTTGCAATGAGATTGCATACCTTCTATGAGATAGTTGGATCCCGATACCCACTGCGAGTAAGAGTTACTCCTGGGAGAGTTTTACACGTTGCAATTAGCTGATCAAGTAGGTGACTAGAAAGGTGTCAACGGGGTTACGCCTCTGGGAAAACGAGGTTTACATTAATTAGGTTCGTGCGAAAGCACGGGGGACCTCCCTCAAAGTACCGACACTGGCCTGGCTGAAAGATTGGCGAACCTGTAGTGTGTAATTAATCCCGGCTAGTCTTTCCTTTTAGGGTTTGGAGGAAGATTTGATAAAAAGCAGTGGGAGCCATCCTGATTAGATAAGATAAAAACCAATCTGATCTTGCACGAGCATACGCTAAAGTGTTTTCTTCTCTCTCTCTCCAGGTAGCGACCAGTTCATGCCTTAATCAAGATAATAATATGGATGTATTGACCGAACCCGCATGTTATACTGTGCTGGGGAACGTTGGTTCCGTTCTTTCCTATAAGAGTTATAGGAATGAACAGGATATAGGGGAATGCCAGGATTCTCATGCCACCCGAATGAAGAAAGTACATGCTGATGCATTTTCTTCGGGTGTGTTCGTTACTGAGAACTGTTTCTCCATTTGCTCTACGTCCTGGGTATTAGATACCGGGTCAGGATCCCATATATGTAATCAGTTACATGGGCTAAGGAAAGGTAGAGAACTTGGAGAAGGTGATAAAGACATTAGAGTTGGAAATGGTGCAATTGTTGCAGCTAAGACTGTTGGGGAATATCACCTTGTATTACCAACTGGTAATACATTGGTTCTGAACGAATGCTATTACATGCCGAACCTGATATGCAACATTATATCGGTTTCTTTATTAAGTAAAGAGGGATATAATTTTGTATTACAGGACAATGTTATGAACATTTTCTATAACCAAAAGTTGGTTGGATCAGGCACGTTGTGCAATGGCATTTATGTTCTAAACCAATCAACAGTTCTGAGCATAACAAGCACACATAAGAGGAAGAGTTCTGAACTCAACGAATCCTTCTTATGGCATTGTAGACTGGGTCACATCAATGCGACACGACTAGCTAAGTTGCATAGAGATGGATATTTAAATCCGTTTGAATTTTCATCCTATGACACTTGCCAGTCATGTCTCAAAGGCAAGATGACCAAAACTCCGTTTACGGGACACGGAGAAAGAGTTACTGAACTCTTGGGACTAATACATAGCGATGTATGTGGTCCCATGTCTACACATGCCAGGGATGGTTCTTCGTACTTCATTACATTCACTGACGATCTCTCAAGATACGGACATGTGTACTTGATAAGACACAAGTCTGAAGCCTTTGAGAAATTTAGAGAATATAAACAAGAAGTCGAAAACCAAACCGGAAAAAGTATTAAAATCCTTCGATCTGATCGAGGAGGTGAATACTTGAGCAATGAATTCCTGGACTTCCTAAAAGAGAATGGGATTCTCTCTCAACTGACTCCTCCATATACACCACAGCACAACGGTGTATCAGAACGGAGGAACCGCACTTTATTAGATATGGTGCGCTCTATGATGAGCACAGCTGAGTTACCTATTTCCTTCTGGGGGTATGCGCTTGAGACAGCCATACATCTATTGAATATGGTCCCCACCAAATCTGTGCCTACCACTCCATATGAGATATGGAAAGGGAAGAGACCAAGTCTTAACTATGTTAAGATATGGGGTTGTCCAGCCTATGTCAAACGACAAAATCCGGACAAACTCGAGGCACGGTCTGTTCTATGCAAATTTGTAGGATATCCCAAGAATTCTCAAGGGTATATCTTCTACCACCCTGAGGAACAAAGAGTGTTTGTTTCTCGGCATGCCACCTTTTTAGAAAAGGAATTTCTTGAAAAAGAGAATAGTGGTTATGAGGTAGAACTGGAAGAGGTTCCAGCTGCAAAAGCTACAACAGAAGATCTGGTGGAACCAGAGGATTCCGTAGTTCCCGATGAACCCCAGCCACTCCGCCGATCTAGTAGGGTTCCTCGCCAACCTGAGAGATACTACGGTTTTCTCATGGACGGTGGGAGCGAGGATTGCATCATGGAGGATGATGACCCAACTAGCTTCGAGCAGGCCATCACGAGTGGGGACTCAGTGAAATGGCTGGATGCTATGCGGTCCGAGATGGATTCCATGTACACCAACAAAGTATGGACTTTGGAAGTTGCTCCTGAAGGGGTAAAACCCATTGGGAGCAAGTGGATCTTTAAGAAGAAACTTGGTGTAGATGGGAAAGTGGAGACTTTCAAAGCTAGACTAGTAGCAAAGGGTTTTCGTCAAAGACCAGGTGTGGACTATGACGAGACCTTTTCTCCAGTGGCTATGCTTAAATCCATCCGAATCATGCTTGCCATTGCTGCCTTTCATGACTACGAAATCTGGCAAATGGATGTTAAGACCGCCTTTCTAAATGGTGATTTAGAAGAGTGCGTGTACATGACTCAGCCAGAGGGCTTCGTAGACAGTGGGAGCAGCGGGAAGGTGTGCAAGCTGCTTAAATCCATTTATGGATTAAAGCAAGCATCGCGGAGTTGGAACATCTGCTTTGACGTCGTTATCAAAGAGTTTGATTTCGTCAAAAATCCAGATGAACCTTGTATCTACAAGAAGGTGGCAGAGAGTAAGGTTGTCTTCCTCGTATTGTACGTGGACGACATACTCTTGATAGGAAATGATATTCCTATGCTGCAATCGGTCAAGCTCTTCTTATCACAAAGATTCTCAATGAAAGATCTTGGTGATGCCTCCTGCATATTGGGAATCAGGATCTATAGAGATAGATCCAAACGGATTTTGGGATTGTCCCAATCCAGGTACATTGACACCATACTAAAGAGGTTTAGTATGGAAGAGTCCAAGCGTGGGAACTTGCCCACGATCTCTGGAGTCACTCTCTCCAAAGAGATGTCTCCCAAGACTGATTTGGAGAGAGCTCGCATGCAAGGGATACCCTATGCTTCGGCAGTAGGCTCTATCATGTATGCGATGCTATGTACCAGACCCGATGTAGCATACTCACTAAGTGTAGTGAGCAGGTATCAAGCTGATCCTGGAGAGAGTCACTGGACAGCTGTGAAGAGCATTCTCAAGTACTTGCGAAGGACTAGAGATATGTTCTTGGTGTATGGTAACGGAGAACTCCAAGTGGAGTCCTTTACCGATTCGAGCTTCCAGAGTGATAAGGACGACTCTAAGTCGCAGTCGGGTTTTGTCTTTACCCTTTACGGAGGGGCGGTAAGCTGGAAGAGTTCCAAGCAGGAAACCGTGGCAGACTCGACGATGGAGGCTGAATACATCGCTGCCAACGATGCTGCTAAAGAAGCTGTCTGGGTCAAGAAGTTCATTACTGAACATGGAGTGGTTCCATCCATTGAGCATCCAATACCTTTGTATTGTGATAACAATGGAGCGGTGGCTTTGGCCAAGGAACCCAGGTCCCATCAGCGGTCCAGGCATATTCTGAGGCGGTATCACCTGATCCGGGAGATAGTTGATCGCCGGGAGATCGAGGTCAGGAGAGTTGACACGAAGAACAACACCGCGGATCCACTCACGAAGGCCATTCCCCAGATACAGTTTGAGAGACTCTTCGGGATGCTCGGTATGAGATACTACAGCAGCTGGCCCTAGTGCAAGTGGGAGATTGTTAGTTGTATGTATGCCCTAGAGGCCAGTATTGTACCGATTATGTATATTATATTGGATGCTTGGACATATATAGAGATGACTTTCTTGCTCGACATGATAGTATGCTATCTGGTTACCATTTATCTTAACATGTACACTAGTCTCTTTATACTGTCTTATAGTTACATGTTGGTAAAGCCCTTAGGATTTGTACTTGACTACCTGGACTATGATGCAGATCATACTAGTGGGGACATGGTAGTCCATAAGTACATCCTTCAAGGTCCCTAGTCGTGGGTGTAATCGAGACAGGGCATCGATATACCAGAGTAGACTAGCGTATACGCTTCTCGATCCATGTGATGGGCGATGGATGATCCCATATCCATTGGTGTTTGACATCAGAGATGGTATACGGGTGCTCAGTGGAGACTGGGTACACTGGACGGACTCGCCGAGAACTCCCAGATGGTATTATACCTCACGTCAGATGGCAGTTCTCAGGTGACACTTATACAGGTTAGTCTGTAGACCCGAGATCGTCATAGAGTCTTGTGTGATTCCCACTGTGCTTTGATCTCCACCTTACCACGTCCATGAGGGCGTGCAAAACGGTGGTCTTTGGGTACAGTCCCGAGTCACATGGAGGCAATGAGCGATAGGAGGGGTTTCGTCTCTCCCGGTATTGGGAGTTGATGTTGCGCAGTGCTCGATTGGCCGTAACAGGGAAGTCCCTGGCCAGGGCTGATCAGAGATTTGCTGGTAAGTGTTACCAGTAGTTTCTCGACCCGTTACGAGCCTCATATCGGCACGACTTATCGGGTTATTGGGGTCTGACGTATACCACCCCTAGACTTGATATGCGACGTATCAGACGAAGAGACTTGACTGTATGGTAAGTGTTACTGGTCGGATTCGCAGGAGTGTGAGCGGGCTAGCTCGTCGATCTTCTGATCGCTCAATACCCGGGTGGCCGTTACGTTTAGCAGACCGCTTGCGGCTTGTGGGTGCCTGATATGATCATCATCTGCTACCGGCGTATTGACGAGTCTTTAGAGTCCTACACAGAGGTTTCCTGGCTCAAGCGAAACGAAATAGGAGCGCATATGAGATATGTGCAGGACCGAGAATAATGCGTGTATGTGATACCGCATTTCATTCTCGCGATATATGTTTCGATTGGTTATATTCGATATGACCTAGTTATCGAATCATTGATTCGATAAATCGATGCATTGAATACTAGTCGGTTATGTGCGACATGACCGGATCATTGAATCAAGTGTTGATTTAATGATTTAATGCATAATTATATATTTGATATATTGCATTGCATTGACTAGTATTGGTTCACTTTAAACGGATTTTTCTCACTAGGATTGCACATTGTATATGTGATATACTTTCGTGCACTTTTTGTATCATATTTGATGATACTTGATCATTTAGTTAAGTGTATAAAATTAATCCATGGTTAATTTGATAATTAGGGTTTTGCATATTCATTTATTTATTTATTTATTTATTTATTTATTTGGAAAAGAATAAGATGAGGATGGTGGCTTTCTTTGTCATTTTGTTGAAGCTTCATGAAGCTTTGACTTTAGCAACCATCCTTATCTTCATGCTTAACCCTAACCCATCAAAGTGACCATGGTTAATTCTCTACACTTGACCCAAGTTCAAGTTATGATAAGTATTTGATTTATATTTATTTTTATAATAAGACTTATCATAATTCCTTCTTGAGCTCATCTTCTTCTTCTTCTTCAAGCTTGCTACAAAAATGGCAACTTGAGATCTAGTGAGATAAATCCAAATCTAAAGTGTACCCACCTCCTATTTCTTCACCCTCTACCTCTTGCCAAGTTGTTTTGGGTGTTTACTTCACAAGTTTCACAAGTTTGTGAAGTCGGAGCTTGAGTTTATGCAACCTCGACGTAGATCGTCTTTGACACAAAGCCGACGACCTATTCCGCTTGCTTTCCCGATGAAGCCGATGATCGAGTCGTGGATTCATGATGGACAGCGAGGACATGACGTTGCGGAGCCGTGGAGGTGGATATCCGGATCTACAAAGGTTGTAGTTTCCGACTTTTAGTTAAATAGTTAACTAGTTCTAGTTTCGCCTAAACATCTAGTTAAGATCCGTAGTCTAGGGTTTCTCGGCACCAAAAATTTTAATTTGGCATGTCTGATGCCTTGTGAGACCTTACTAAAGTGCCTAGGAACCTTTCAGACAGGGCATCGATACTCCATTAGTAGACTAGTGTATACAGTCGAGACCCCGACGAGGGGCGGTGGCCGGTCTCACAAGCCACTGGTGTCAGTTGGTTCACCTAAGATGTATACAGGTGCTCATTGGGTTATGAGTTCACCGGACAGGACTCTCCGGGAACCTGCTAGTTGGTCTTATACCAGATGTCAGATAGCAGTTCCCAGGTGACATGTGTACAGGTTAGTTCATCGACCTGAGATCGTCATTTGTCTCGTGTGAGTTCCCACTGTGCTTTGATTACTACCCTACCACGGCTCAAAGGAGTCGTGCAAACAGGTTTTAGTTGGGTACAGTCCCGAGCCACATGGAGGCAGTGAGCGGATCTGCAGGGGTTCGTCTCTCCCGGTATTGGGGGTGAGGTCGCGCTGTGTCTAGGAGAGCCATTACACAAAGCCCTCGGCCGAGACAGGAGATTTACTGGTAGGTATTCCAGTAGTATCTCAGGGTGTTCTGGGCTACGCTCCGACACGACTTGTACCGCTTTTGGGGGTCTGACTTTCACCAACCCCCTAGGCCCGCCATGCGATACTCATAGACGAACGGACCGGACTGTACGGATATTGTCACTGACAGGCTCAGTTGGGTGTCGGGGTGAGCTTCCTCATCGATGTCCCATTTGGTCAATACCTGGTGGCCCGTCACGTATTGGCTTATACCTCTGACGTGCTAGTGGTTAAATCCATAGCCAAGGTATTGACGAGTCTTTAGAGTCCACCACACTCAGTTACTCAGCTTTCGGGCGAAACGCTGTAGAGGCCGTATGGAGATATGGCAGGGTTCGATCTGATACGTGCGGTATTGCACGGATCGTGATCGGACGGTTTTTACTAGCCGGCTTTGGCTTAAGCCGGATTCTAGTATTTGATAGTGTAGTTTTGTCTCTTTGCATTTGTGTTCAGTGGGAATACAAATGCAGGCATGTATTTGCAGTAGCGGGGTTTTCCCGTAATTTATTACGGGATCGGTTTTCTGAAGTTGCCAGTTTGCATTCCGTTCCGGCCGGTTTTCCTTCATTCCTTCTCGGTCGGACTTTATTGTTGGAAGGGGTTATTTGCAGTTTGCAAATAATTCTTTTGTGGAGGGTTTTGTTGCATATATGCCTTTGTCATGATGAGATTCCTTTTTAATCTCATCACTTGCTTTTCATTTGATGGTGGGTGAAATGATTTAGATGAGAAATGAGAGTGACCATTTTATATATTTGTTTTTTGCCATTTCATTTTTCTCTCTCAAATCTATTCTTGTAAGGAGAGGGGCCGGCCACTTTGGAGAGGGGGTGAGGATCATTTCTTTTTGAGTGAGGAAAAATGTTTGATATCATTCTTCAAGCTACCAAATTCTTGAGCACATTTTTGAGTTGCTTTCTTCACCTCCACAACATCAAAGGCAACTTCAAGAACCCCAAGAGACAAGTTCACTACACTATTCTATAGCAACCCTTGGACGCGTCGGCTAGCCAACTTCGCGCCCGAGTTGCCTTGGTCAAGAGGCGGGAGCCCGTAAAAGATTCCGGCTACGTGGTGCCCTTTCCGACGAGCGAGGAGGTGACGGAGATTCCGCGGGAGATCGGAGTGGAGACGAAGACCGAAGGATACGGATCGCTTGGTATATCTCTCACCCCATCTCTATTTAGCTAGATTAGGTTAATGGTTTACGATCCGGGTTTTTCTTTGCCCGCGGTAGCGCCGGTTTCCGAGTAAGGAAAAAATTTTGATTCCGCATTTTGGCCTCGAGTACGAGGCCGGGGCGCTGCCGTGGCGCAACATGGTATCAGAGCCACGCCATTAACCTTCTCTAGCTTGTTCTAATGTGTTTTGCTTATCCGATCGACCGAAATTCCAAAAACCGTATTTTTCCTTCACATCAGTTTCTGTTGAAATTTTTTGAAGTCTAAAATTTTTCTGGTGGTCTCAGAAAGATGTGCAGGGAGTTCTAAGAACTCTGGAAAAAAAACGAGACAGTGAACCCTTACCTCGAGCGCGGAAGCGCGGCACAACCCCCCTTTCTGCCGCCCTTCCGCCGAAAGTTGGTGGGTTCAATGCTTCGTATTTTTCCAGTGGGCTTCTGGGCTGAAAATAGGGCTTTTGGGATATTAAATTTGGGCCAATTATTTCTGTGAGTGCTACAGTTTTTCTTGGGGCCCACTTGTTAATTGTTTGATCGATCGGATATTTTTAAACACATTATTTCACAGTATTTACATTATATCTGCGACCGTGAATGTCACTTGATCGGTAAATCCGGTCTAACTGCTATAGCCCGGTTAGACGGATTTGCGAACGTGATTTTCACGTTGATGTTCTATGTTTATGCTGTGTTGTTGCGGATCGGTCGTGGGGGATAGCCTGGATGCAATGCTAGTACTGTTTTGTTGTATTATGTACATTTGTTATTGCGGGGCGAGCGTCCGACATGTGGACTGCCGTCACTGCCTGTTTGTATTATTCTTTTGGGGCACGACCTGGTTGCGGTCGATGTACCCGGTGTATGTATATTTTACTTTCTGTACTAGGATTACCCCGCGGAGGGGTGCACGGATAGCCGGGTTCTAGAGGGCAACGGGCCCGCATCTCATGGCATTGAGACGGAGGGTGCTTCACTCTAGGATTGGCGGGCTATTCGCCGCACTCGTAGGGGGTACAGGTTGACCCAGGAGGGGTGCCCAAGTTACCGGATTCCGTGAAGTGCTGGGTGGTCCATTCACGGTGCTGAAGGGGGCTGCCTCGCTTCAGGTTTTGGCGGGTGACTTGCCGCGCCCGTAGGGGTCTAGGTTTTCATTGCACAGGCTATCCACACGACCAGGGGAACGTCGGGTTTCAGCAGCGGCTCTGTGAAACCCGGGCTTCCAGATATCTGTATTGTTCTGTGATGCTGTATATTTCTGTGATGTTGCTTTTTATCACGCCTTGAGCGAAAATTATATATTGGTATATACATTAGTAGATGTTGTATATGTTTTACATCCGCGCAAGTCCAGTCCCCGCTCTGTCGTTAGTAAGCTAACCTAACGGGTGATGACGGGACCCAGTGGCGAATGCGGATGGCATATACGTACATCAGTATATTTTCGTTCTTTGTGGTGTGATCAACTGATGGGACTGCGTTGATTCGGATCAATGCAAGATAAACAAACCTATTCTGATGTTGTTGGAACACTTTTCAAAAGGCTGTTATTGCAAGGACGTTCACTTTTGTTTTGCATCGTGGTATTCAGTAGGAATATCCTGCTCCTCAGTCGACGAGGCAAGGGCCGAGATCCCTTCACCGGGAGTGACCCCTTGGACAGAAGTTTGTGTCAGGGCATTAACTTCACTATAGCCGATTACTTTTACTTTGCATCGTGGTATTCAGATGGAATATCCTGCACCTCATTCTATGGGGAAAGAGCCGAGATCCCTTCACCGGGAGTGACCTCTTTAGTAAAGGTTTTCGTCACTATATTTTTATAAAAACTATGCAGTTCCTTCAACGATATCAAGTTCATTACGTTAAAGGTTTTTCGCCAAAAACCAGCCGTAGCCCTCCGTCATTTCTTATGAGTATTATTTAGTATTCGTGCTGCGTTTGTTGACTCCGTCAAGGCGTAGTGTACGGTAGCTAAGTGGTGCTTGTTTGTTGCATAAATGGGATTGGTTAGGACAGTCGTGCGGCCTTGTTGACTCCGTCAAGGGCACGTACGGGTGGGTTTAATGCAATCCAGATAATGACGGGATGAACTTGACTAGGACTCTTTGATTTGTTGACTCCGTCAAGGTCACTTGAGTCCTAGGGGTAAAAATCACATCGGGAGTTTTAAAAGAACTGAAACTTGCCAGGCATGCGCATACCTTCTGGAGTGTGGTGACGTGAGTGGATTCCGTCACGTTATCATGCGATGATAGTTGGATCCCGATTCCCACTGATGAGTTGGTTTACTCCTCGGGTGACCCCGACTAATTCTTCTTTCAGGTTTGGAGGAGAATTTGAGGTACAGTGAGAGATTTCCAGATTAGATAAATTGATAACCATTCTGATCTAGGTTAGAGTGCACGCTGAGTGTTTCTTTTCTCTCTCTCTTTGGCAGCGACCATTGACCCGACCCTGGACTTTGACTCAGTGACCAAGTTGACCGAACCTTCATAACACAGGCTTTTGGATTGTCAGAGTTGCAGACTTCATTGCCACTCCTACTTTTACCCTTTTCTCCAGGACACCCCGCATTACTGCGAACGTCCACTTCCATTGGACAAAACCATCGTATGGTTATATACGAACTCGAAGGACTTCGAGGATGGTTTCTGGTTCTGGAGAAAACGAATAGGATTATTCAGTTGTCTTTTCTTTTCACCTTCTCTCATTGCGAGTACTCCTTGGTTTAGGAGATAGTACACCTATTACGCAAATTGGATAGTCTTCTTCCAAACCTTAGGCTGGTGCCGAACGGTGGGGAATGAAGAAAACCAGTTAGCCTAAACGGTGTACAGAAGGTATTAAGTTAAGACAAAGCAAGGGATTAGTAGGAGGGCAAAGTAAATTGCGACTGATATTCACGACCAAACCAAGTACTTCTTCGCCAATCCTAAATCACCTTTGTATTTCTCCAGGACACTCCGTATTACTACGAAGATCCCAGTTTATTGGATAATCCATCGTATGGTTATATACGAACTCGAAAGGAACTTGTTCCAGTTCGGGGATGGATTCTGGTTCAGGAGAAATAGGAATAAAGTACATTCAGGTGTCTTTTATCTTCACCTTCTCTCGCGTTGCGAGTGCTCCTAGGATTAGGACAGTACACCCTTTATGCTTTTTGGATAGTCTTCTTCCAAACCATAGGCTGGTGCCGAACGGTAGGGAAGGAAGAAAACCATTTGGCCTAAAGGGGTGTACAGAAGGTAATGACTAAAGACATATAAAGGGACTTGGAGAGGTGGCAAAGAATTATACGGTTACGGTTGTGAATCTGGATAATGGAAGAGGCATTACTTAGAATACCAGGATACCCCAACGAAACATTTCAATGTTTCAGTTTCACTGTGTACTGTTAATAGAAAACTGATTTCCCGATTAGACACTTACTCCAGGGTATGTATTTACCAGGTATGATTCTCGCATCTGTATGGTTTTACAGATGATGAGTGGGAGTAAGTTATTGGGAATTGGGTGGTCATCCTCATTATATCGGGATTCGTTGTAATCGGTGATATTTGAGGAAGTCACCTGGGTTGTTTGCCGGTCGGCAAATATTTGGTTTTGAATATCCGATGTTGTGCACCAATTTCAAATTGATATATCTGTACGTCTATTTTTATAGAGTGAGATATACCTTTTGATATTATGTCGATGACATTTACCTATATCAGTGGATGGTTAGGTAAGGAGCATTGAACAGCGGTGTAATTCTTCTTAACCATAAGTACAGTTTTCAACCTACGACGCACAGTGAAAGAGTTGTTAGACTCAGCGGACTTATACAGAGTATTGTATGTTGTCCAGTGTCCATTAGGACAGAGGGGTTGGTCCTCATACTATATTCTGTTTACTTTTAACTTCTCTAGTTCTTAGACATGTGTTTCGTGGAAACACAGGGTCTAAGTTTTGAGGAATTATAGGTATTTGAATAGAGTAGAGAACCAGGTGTAGCAAGTATCGGGATTCTTCAAAAAGATCGAAGATGTAGATACTTGTTTATGGTATTCAGTTGATAGTAATGATTAAGAGAAATTGCTTCTCTTTCAGGTTACTCATAATTGGAAGCATTCCTAAGTTGAGTAACGCTCATCGGCCTCCTTCCATTTAGTTCACATGCACTGGAGATAGCTGTATGATTTGAATCTAGTTCAATTGAATCAGTGCCTCTGGTTCTATATTGGATATAGAATAGTTCATATCTTAACGATGTTAAGGTACGGGGAGTTGTCCGGTTTATGCTTAAAACCAGACACTAGACAACTCAAGGCACGTTTCTGTAATGGCTGTTTGTGGGTTGACCCAGGCTATGACGAGGGTTGACTTTCTACCATCTGGATGAACAATAGCAATATTGTTCTAGACTCGCCACAGTTTTATTAAAAATGGATTTTTCAAAATCAGTAGTGGGAGTATGGTAGAACTGGATGTGATTCCAGAACCGCAAACGATTATTGAAGATTTGATAAGGAACCTAAAGATTAAACCTGATTTGACATTCCATTGGCCACTCCGCAGATAAGGTGGGTAACTTCAGGCACCCGAGAGGTACTCCGGTAGCCTCAAGGACGGTGACAGGGAAGTTCTTGTTTACCCACACTTGCCATTGTTGTTGTTCCAGGCTGCGAGACCCGGCAGGAGGATGAGTATAGCATCGTTCTAAACTAGCTTTGGAAGTGCACGTCTATATGACTCTGCCAGAGGGTTGTCGTAGTCAGTGGGAGCAGCGGAAGCATTGGTGGACATCAGGCTTATGTCTATTTATAGACTAAAGCAGATATAGCGGAGATAGATCATCTATTTCTGATGTGACAGTCATAGGTTTGACTTCATCAGAATAGGGGACGGATCTGTTGAGAAGGTAGTAGAGTATGATGTCCTGGTATTTGGATGACATACACAGAATAGGAAAAGATACTCCTATACTACGATCGGTTATACTTTGGTCGTCACACAGTGTTTTCTCCACATAGGACTTGGATATTATATCAGACATACTGGTAACTAGATCTATGGTTTTAGATCTAGATTTGGGTGGTTTCCCAATCTGGGTACCTTGACAGCATTCTATGAGTATTTAGAATGGACGACTCCTGGCACGGTAGTGCACCTGCAGTTAATGGAGTCACCCTCTCTAAAGGTGTCTTATAGACTAAAGGGGAGAGGGATACTCATGATTGGCAGATCACTTGCTTAGGCAATTGAGTCAATCATGAGATGTCGAGTACCACACCAGATGTTGTTCTTGCACTAGATGCAATAAGTTGACATTGATCCAATCCTGGAGAAACAGTCGGAAGCAGTTTTAGAACATAAGTGGATGTTCTAGGGATATGATAACGACAGCCTCATTTGGGAGACAGTTATCATTCCAGGCTTCCAAGGTGACATGGACGACAAGGAGGTTGTCAGAGTTATAGTTTTCCTTCTGACGAGGGGCAGTATTTTGGACAGCTGGTCCAAGGCAATACTGAGGGTGGCATGGCGCAGGATACTGATTAAGTTCAGTTGACGATACAGTCTAAGAAGTTTGGATTTGGAGTTCATTAATGAGCTAGGTCCCATCAGACATCCAGACATTCTAAGACAGGTATTGCTCATTTCAGGAGATGGCTTTCTCTGCGAACTTGAGATATAGAGAGACATAGAAAGAAACTTCTCTGCGGATCCACTCACTGAGGCTATTACTCGAACGCAATAGTTTCGCAAACGAGCTTTGTGAGACTGACTAGTAGAGGAGTTGGGTGTTCGGTATCACACGGGCTGTGAGTATGCGGCATCGCAATAATTAGCCTAGAGTGCAAGTGGGAGATTGTTGAAGATAGTGCCCTCAGAGTCAATTATTGGATCACAGGCACGTGATTGCAATGATTGTGGGAGGACCTATCCCGGTAGGACAGTCTTACTCGAGATGATAGTATGCTATCTGGTTTATCTTTATCATCGTGTACTGCTTTAGGTGACCTGACATGTCGCTATTACACGTTGATAGAGCCCCTAGGATTCTTGCTTGACTGCCAGCAGTATGATGGCGATCATATACGTGGGAGCTGGTAGTCTATAAGCACATCCTTAAAAGGTCCCTAGTCGTAGGAGTTTCGAGACAGGGCATCAATACTCCATTAGTAGACTAGTGTATACAGTCGAGACCCCGACGAGGGGCGGTGGCCGGTCTCACAAGCCACTGGTGTCAGTTGGTTCACCTAAGATGTATACAGGTGCTCATTGGGTTATGAGTTCACCGGACAGGACTCGCCGGGAACCTGCTAGTTGGTCTTATACCAGATGTCAGATAGCAGTTCCCAGGTGACATGTGTACAGGTTAGTTCATCGACCTGAGATCGTCATTTGTCTCGTGTGAGTTCCCACTGTGCTTTGATTACTACCCTACCACGGCTCAAAGGAGTCGTGCAAACAGGTTTTAGTTGGGTACAGTCCCGAGCCACATGGAGGCAGTGAGCGGATCTGCAGGGGTTCGTCTCTCCCGGTATTGGGGGTGAGGTCGCGCTGTGTCTAGGAGAGCCATTACACAAAGCCCTCGGCCGAGGCAGGAGATTTACTGGTAGGTATTCCAGTAGTATCTCAGGGTGTTCTGGGTTACGCTCCGACACGACTTGTACCGCTTTTGGGGGTCTGACTTTCACCAACCCCGTAGGCCTGCCATGCGATACTCATAGACGAACGGACCGGACTGTACGGATATTGTCACTGACAGGCTCAGTTGGGTGTCGGGGTGAGCTTCCTCATCGACGTCCCATTTGGTCAATACCTGGTGGCCCGTCACGTATTGGCTTATACCTCTGACGTGCTAGTGGTTAAATCCATAGCCAAGGTATTGACGAGTCTTTAGAGTCCACCACACTCAGTTACTCAGCTTTCGGGCGAAACGCTGTAGAGGCCGTATGGAGATATGGCAGGGTTCGATCTGATACGTGCGGTATTGCACGGATCGTGATCGGACGGTTTTTACTAGCCGGCTTTGGCTTAAGCCGGATTCTAGTATTTGATAGTGTAGTTTTGTCTCTTTGCATTTGTGTTCAGTTGGAATATAAATGCGGGCATGTATTTGCAGTAGCGGGGTTTTCCTGTAATTTATTACGGGATCGGTTTTCTGAAGTTGCCAGTTTGCATTCCGTTCCGGCCGGTTTTCCTTCATTCCTTCTCGGTCGGACTTTATTGTTGGAAGGGGTTATTTGCAGTTTGCAAATAACTCTTTTGTGGAGGGTTTTGTTGCATATATGCCTTTGTCATGATGAGATTCCTTTTTAATCTCATCACTTGCTTTTCATTTGATGGTGGGTGAAATGATTTAGATGAGAAATGAGAGTGACCATTTTATATATTTGTTTTTTGCCATTTCATTTTTCTCTCTCAAATCTATTCTTGTAAGGAGAGGGGCCGGCCACTTTAGAGAGGGGGTGAGGATCATTTCTTTTTGAGTGAGGAAAAATGTTTGATATCATTCTTCAAGCTACCAAATTCATGAGCACATTTTTGAGTTGCTTTCTTCACCTCCACAACATCAAAGGCAACTTCAAGAACCCCAAGAGACAAGTTCACTACACTATTCTATAGCAACCCTTGGACGCGTCGGCTAGCCAACTTCGCGCCCGAGTTGCCTCGGTCAAGAGGCGGGAGCCCGTAAAAGATTCCGGCTACGTGGTGCCCTTTCCGACGAGCGAGGAGGTGACGGAGATTCCGCGGGAGATCGGAGTGGAGACGAAGACCGAAGGACACGGATCGCTTGGTATATCTCTCACCCCATCTCTAGTTAGCTAGATTAGGTTAATGGTTTACGATCCGGGTTTTTCTTTGCCCGCGGTAGCGCCGGTTTCCGAGTAAGGAAAAAATTTTGATTCTGCATTTTGGCCTCGAGTACGAGGCCGGGGCGCTGCCGTGGCGCAACAGGTGTCCTAGCAGCATGACTGAAATATATCAACAATACAAGCGATGCAATGCAACAAGCATGAATGTGCGGAATCGAGTAGTCAACACAACAGTAGAGAACCTGCCTCAATAGATATATCATGCAACCTTGCCTTTTGAAATAAGACGAATCAGGGCTTTTGGTAAAATAAGGGCTACGGTGTTTTAAGGAAAGATGCCCTTTTGAAATATCCGTATAAACCCTTTTTCCTATCTTTAAAATATCCCTGATTCGTTAGTTTTGAAATAGGTATGACTCGGGTCTAGTCTAACGCCTACTATGCGAACTACGAACCCACAATCAAGTCAATAGAGAGGGGTATGGAAACCACCTAAATCTGAGTCGATATCACACTATCTCATCATATGACAGGTATCACTACCATCATATCACATCTCCAATACGAACTCTGTCATGTCGCCAAATCTCACGGCCTCAATCGAATCTCATCGACTCATCTCAATCCCACGTATCATCCTCAAAACTCGTATATGAACACATAGTCCCATACCCATGTCCAGATATACACACCATCATATGCGCACAGATATATGAATAATGTATGCAAGTATGTGTGTATGTGTGAGTGTGGGTGCAACCAGTACTCTAGGGTTTCGCACTATACTCAACCAATACATCCTTATCACCAATAATCCATTATTACCATCAATAACCCTAAACAACACATAATAAATATATGTGTGTATACGTATTCGTATACATCATCACGGACTGCGGGGGTGCTATACGCCATCCACCCGACTTCTCCCCGTAGATATAATCTACTCACCTTGCTTCTCATGTGTCGGTGCCGATGTCGCCATCTTCATCTTCTTTGCCTCAACATCTCATAGGGTACCTACAAGTATATTACAACGCTAAAGCACATGAAAATCACATCGGAAACCAAAATAGCACACGCTACCCGCATAGGTAAAAACCTATCGACTCGCATGTAAACACGTTCAATATCCACTTGTCGTTGACGTCCAAACGCCACCCGACAGCAATGAATCACCAAATACCAAAATCCATGCTAAATCAAGTCGTAAACCATGCACCAACATAGGAAAATCAACCCAGATTTTACCTTAGATGGAATCAGTCAAAACTAGACATACCCAGGGTCAAGAATAGAGGAAATGGGGCCATGCAAAAAAATCGAGGCAATTCCCTCCTGCTCTGGCCGCAATTTGCGGCTAGAAGGGATTAATTGGCGGAATCACTTTGGAGTTGGGGGCTAGGGTTTGGTGTGGTGGTTCTATGGTGCCTGCACATCTCACTGTCAACTCAGTTTCATTTTTGGGATCTCGGGGTGATAGCAGATTCCACAAAACACTTCCAGATCTACAGTTTTCCCCGATATCGATTCCGTAATTCCGTATTCTGGTTTCAAGTTCAGGTTTGGGTTCAAATTAGCATCACACAAGGGATTCTAAGGTCACCACAATCCTCAATTCCATCTTTGATTTCAGTTTTACCCTAAACCCTAACTTGAATTCTCAAAATTCCTCAAAACGACACAATATCAATATGAAACTAGAATTGATGCACAAGAAATGAAATACTACTCTAATAGGTGCAGAAATTACCTCCTTTGGCAACTCAAGAAAATTCTTGAGTTGCTCAAAGTTCTCCAAATCCAATCTTGCTAGGTTCAATGTGTAGTTAGTGAGCTTGGGAGCAAGTTTTGTGAAGTGGGAATGGGGTTTTGGCTTGGATTTCATGGTGGATCTAAGGTTTCATGAAGAGGGAGAGAGAGGGGGAGAAGGAGTAGCAGCAGCTCAGCTCTTGGGGATGGGGAGAGAGAGATGGGATGGGGAAATGATGAAGGAAAGGGTCAAAAGTCAAAAGCAACCTACTCTCTCTCTCATCATCACTTACTTTTTCTTTCTCTTTTCTTTTCCTTCTCACTCCAATAGTGAACCCAAAAGAACAACCATGGCAAAAGAAATGTAACACAAGTGTAACAAGTGTGGAAAATGATATGTGCACATTTTTGCACAAAAATGCTAAAAATCGAATTAGCGATTTTTAATCGCGATTAACACTAACATAGCATATAACTAGTCTTAAAAACATTAAAATGGCATAATTCCATAAAATACCCTATTTTAGAATTTTCCATAATTTTCCCCAATTTATTTGTATTTAATTATACCAGAATATTAAAATATTCATTAAAATAATATTAAATTACAAAATTTCCCAAAAATCATATTTTATTATTTTGAAAACGTTACACAAACCAAGGGGAGAATCACTGGATAGCAGTAAAGAACATTCTCAAGTACCTGAGGAGGACTAAGGAGATGTTCTTAGTATATGGCGGAAAAGACCTCCAGATGGAGGCTTTTGCCGACTCCGGCTTCCAGAGTGACAAAGATGACTCCAAGTCCATGTCGGGTTATGTCTTTACCCTCAAAGGAGAGGCGGTCTGTTGGAAGAGTTCCAAGCAGGAGACCGTTGCTGACTCAACAATGGAAGCGGAGTACATAGCTGCTTGCGATGCCGCAAAAGAAGCTATCTGGATGAAGAAGTTCCTCACAGAACTTCAGGTGGTTCCTACCAGTTTTGATCCAATACCTCTGTATTGTGACAACAACGGCGCTATAGCTTTAGCGAAGGAACCCAGGTCCCATCAGAAGTCCAGAAACATCTTAAGGCGGTATCACCTGATCAGGGAGATTGTCGATCGCCGGGAGATCGAGGTGAAAAGAGTAGAGACGGAGAATAACATTGCTGATCCATTCACAAAGGCCATTCCTCAGACGCAGTTCGAGAGGCTATTCGAGATGATAGGTCTACGATATACCAGCTCATGGCCCTAGTGCAAGTGGGAGATTGTTAGTGTATATACCCTAGGGGCCATTATTGTATCATACTTGTACGTATATTACTTAATGGAAGCTTGGGATATTCACAGTTGTATATACAGTCTTGCTAAAAATGGTAGTATGCTACTTGGTTTGTGTCTACTTTAATATGTGCATATGTTTCTTGTAACGTATCACTTATACATATTAGTAGAGCCCATAGGATCTTTGCTTGATTACCAGCGTTGTGATGGCAGTCACACTAGTGGGGGCTGGGTAGTCTATAAGCAACATCCTATACTTGTCCCTAGTCGCGGGATTATCGAGACTGGGCATCGATACTCCAGAGTAGACTAGTGTATATGCTTCTCATCCCAGTTGGGGAGATGGTATGTCCCACAGCCATCAGTACGTCATACTGGAGATAGTATACAGGTGCTCGTTAGGTTACGGGTACACCGGACAGGACTCGCAGGGGGACTGTTGGTTGGTATTATACCAATCGTCAGTTAACAGTTCCCAGGTGACATGAGTACAGCATAGTCCGCAGACTTGACACTGCTACTTCGCCTCGAGTGTGTCCCACTGTTCTTAGATTGCTACCCTACCACGGCTCAAAGGAGTCGTGCAAACAGGTAGTAGTTGGGTGCAGTCCCGAGCACTTGGAGGCAGTAGCGGTTAAAAGGATTCGTCTCTCACGGTATTGGGAATTGATATCGCTCTGTGTCAGAGAGCCATTACGCAAAGTCCCTGGCCAGGGCAAGCGAGATTTACTGGTAGGTTCCAGTAGTTTCTCAGGGTGTAATGGGCTACGCTCCGACATGACTTATACCGTTATTAGGGGACTGACGCTTGCCTCCCCCTAGGCTAGATATGCGATAGTCTTAGACGAACAGACCGGACTGTACGGAGATTGTCACATCAGGCTCAGTAGGAGTTCGGATGGGTTTCCTCATCGGCCTTCTTATCGACATCTACCTGGGGACCGTTACGTACAGCTAGTGCCGCTTGCGGTCTATGGTTAAACCCACTTCCAGCATAGTGTCGAGTCTTTAGAGTCCCACACAGAGAGTTTCACTGCTCCAGGCAAAACGATATAGAGGTCGTATGGTTTTACGAGAAGGGTTCGGACGCATACGTGTGTTTACGCACGTACGACGTTCGGACAGTATTTACTAGTCGGCTTTGGTTTAAGCCAGATTCTAGTATCAGGTTATTGGATTTATACGGTCTAAAGTTTTTCCGTGTTTTCACGGATTGGAGGGGCGTTCTCATAATTTTCCGGGAAGCTTCTAGAAGCATGGTGACTTGGGGTTAAGGTGGCATAAGCATTTATTGCTTAATGACTCATTTGTGTGATTCATCCTTAGAGTTAAAGATTCATTTATTGAGCTTATGACTTATGTGATGAATCACACAAGGTGAATGCATCAACCATGATGATTAATCACTTATATTATTTATTTGATAAATTGTTATGGTTGTTATATTCTAATTAGCTCATTATTCATATTCCATTCTCAACATCACCTTCTCTCTCCTCAAGCTCTCTCATTCTTGAAACCCTAACCCTAACCTCTCATGTGTTGAGATCAAGGGTTAGCTAGACTAATACATCCATAACCTCACTCTATATCCCCTAGGTAGCTTAGATTAGCACTTTGAGCAACCTAGTTATCTCAAGTTAGAGATCAAGCTTGGCGTAGGTGCTCTTAGGTGGATCGTCTTTGACTCGAGGAGGCCGTTGAGGTGCCGATGTTCCAAGGAGCCTACGAGGAGTGGAGGACAGCGATGAAGACTCGAAGGACAAGTAACATGAGGTATAACTTCGAATCCGCGTAGTTAAACCTCTCATAGTTTGCTAGTAACGGTTTAGATACGATTCATGCGCTCAAGTCCGTGTTACGAAGCTTTGATAATCGTTTTTCATATATTCCTCCTCCCCGCAAGTTCGTGGGGTGTGTGACATGAATTACAATAGGACCAGATGGATCCGCCTTCGATAGATCGTATCGCTAGGCTTGAGGCAGAGATGCAGGACTTGCGCCAGACGATGAGGTCGTTGATTGAGGCCAATCGAGCGCAGCGACAGGAGGTTGTCACCACTGTTACCCAGTTATTCCTTGCGATCAGCACACAGTATAGTGTTACGTTTACAGCACCAGTGGATGCGGCCCTATTCGATGAGGAGCGTCTTTCCGAGACTTTGGGAGTCCGAGGATAGAGGAAGGCTCATACAGGTGTATTGGCCCAGAGACAGAGTTTCAGTCGCCGTGATAGGTTTCGTGCACGTTGCGGGAGTAGCAGAGGCTTGGAACGAGGACGGTCGCTCAGCTCTCATCCCAGGAGGGTCAGCAGCCATGGAGTGGATGTTTTCGATGCGGGAGCCTTCATCACTTCATCAGAAATTGTTCCTTAGCATCACGTCAGGCTCGTGTTCAGAGAGGTCATGGTCGCGGAGGGTTCGCTAAGAGGGGACAGGTTCGCAGAGGAGGAGTTCAGCCAGTTGTGGGTAGGGGCAGATACGAGAGTTTGCTTCTACTTATCGGGACGCGCGGGCATCCAATGCAGAGTTTTCAAGTATTTTTAATTCGTATGTTCTTTTGATGCACTTTTTTGTTTTACACACTTTGTGCCGTGGTTGGGCCGAGAGTCGTGTTAGCTAGATCATCCGTTTGTTGTGTTAACTTCTATCAGCGATTCTTTTGTTGCGCGAGACGTGTTTCCTCATGTGCCAATCAGATAGGAGATAGAGATTCGTCCGTCGTTTTGATCCCTCTAGAGAAGTTGGATTTGACGTTTTCCTGGGCACGGACTGGTTAGCTACTTGCTATGTGTCTGTGGACTGCCGCGAGGAAACAGTCAGGTTTTGTTTTCCCAGCGAGTCAGTTCTTGTTGTGCAGGGGGACAGTGGTGCCAACTCTCACAGCTTGAATTCAGCCTTTTTCGCTAGTCTGCTTTTGAGGAGAGGATGTCGAGGATTCTTGGCTTTCATTCATGATACCGGAGCCACAGTGGGTTCGTTGGACCGGGTTCCTATCGTGCAGGAGTTTTCGACGTTGTTCCAGATGAGCCGACGAAGCTTAGGGAGCTTAAGGATCAGCTGTAGAGTTTCTTGTATGGGGGCTTATGCGTCTGAGTGTTTCTCTTTGAGGAGCTCCTATTCTATTCGTCAGGAGAAGGACGGCAGTTGAGGTTGTGTATTGATGGATCGTCAATTGAACCGAGTTATGGTGCGGATAGGTATTTTTTACCTTGCATTGACGATTTCTTTGATCAGCTCCAGAGTGCGAGACATTTTCTATGTTTGTTTCGGATCAGGTCATCGCTGTTGCGGGTTCGGAGAGATGACATTCCGAAGACTGCTTTTGTGCGTGATACGGGCTTGATGAGTTTTGGATGTGTCGTTGGACGCGCCAGTGCCCTAGCAGTATTTGTGGATGTGATAAACCAGATTTCTTTAGGCCGTTCTTCGACCAGTTGATTGTTTTGTTATTGATGACATTCTGGTCTTTTCCAAGAGTCGTGAGGAACGTGGGTAGCACTTGAGGATTTTCTTTGCAGACATTGGGAGAGCTCCAGTGGTTTGATAAATTCTCGGAGTGTTCCTTCAGGCTTGATTGTGTTGACTCCTAGGCCTTGCAGTTACGGGAGACGGTTTTCGTATGGACCCGAGGAAGATCGAGGCCGTACAGCTTTGGCCCAGACTTGTGTACGGGATGGAGGTCCGCAGATTTTTAGGCTTAGCAGGTTTTTACCGTCGTTTCGTGCATGATTGCTTGTGTATCGCTATACCGTTGACTGGACTGACCGGAAAGGAGGTTCATTTTCTTTGGACTGAGACATGCGTGCAGAGTTTTCAGCAGTTGAAGACTCGGTTGACGACTGCACCAGTTCTTTCTTTGTTTTGGATCGGGAGACTTTGTTGTTTACTGTGATGTTTCGCGAGTGGGGCTCGATTGTGTACTGATGTGACACTATATAGTTATCGCTTTTCTTTTCGACAGTTGGGGGAAGTACGAGCAGAATATCCCACTCATGATCTGGAGATGGCCGCGGTGGTCGTGCGTTGATGTTTTGGAGACACTACTTGTGTGGTGAGTCGTATCAGATTTTTACGGACCACCGGAGCTTAATATATATCTTCCTGCAGCGGGTTTTGATTATTGAGACAGCGTCGTTGGATGGAGCTTGTGAAGGATTGTGTTTGTGAGATCCTCCTTACCCGTGGTAAGGCGATTGTGGTAGCTGATGCTGGAGTCGTAGGCCCGGGGTTAGCTTGTCCCAGTTGTGCGCAGTTCTGAGACAGTCTTTTGCAGATTTACAGTTCTTGTGTGATCGTTTAGTAAAGCTTAAGTTCGCCTCAACTGAGGGGACAGCTTGCTCATGTTCGCGCCCGTCTATTTTTCCTTAATCGTTTTCGCGAGGCACAGCCCGCCGATGCTCGTTTGTCAGAGATTCTTGAGCATACTTGGCTGGGTAAACATTCGGAGTCCTTGATTTGTGACCAGGGTGTGCTACGTTTAGGGACGCGTTTGTGTGTACCTAATACTGTTGGGTAGAAACGCGAAATCCTAGAGCAGGCACATCAGTCAGCTTTCTGTGTTCATTCAAGTTCCACCAGTATGTGACATGACTTGTGATATAGTTACGGGTGGGCAGGGATGAAGAGTGAAGTTTCGGATTTCGTTTCAAGGTGTCTGTCTTGTTGTGAGCTAAGGTTGAGCATTTGAGACTGGCTGGAGAGTTGCAACCTTTAACCGTTCCAGAGTGGGAATAGGAGCAGATCTCCATGAATTTCGTTATGGTGTCTACCCAGTTCTAGGCAGGGTGTGACTCCATTTGGGTGTTTGTTGTCCGGTTATGCTCAGTTGTTCTTCGTTAAGTTTGTGCGTTGCATGGAGTTCCTTCGTGTGTTGTATCTAATAGAGGCACCCTGTTCGCTTGTCGTCTTTGGCAGAAGCTTCAGGAAGCCTTGGGTACTGGTTGAGCTGTAGCTACCCTTTTCCATCCGCAGGACGAAGGTTTATGAGAGCGGACTATACAGACTCTGGAGTATATGCTTGTGCGTGCGTACTAATTGTTGTTGGCAGTTGGGATCGTCACATGCCATTATTAGGGTTCTCCTTCGATAGCTTTTATGAGGAAACATTCCAATTGGCAACCTTTTGGCCTTGTGGGTTAGGTGGTGTCGATCACCAGTCTGTTTTTCTGACTCCGCGAGAGTAGAATTTTTGGACCCCAGCTAGTCGAGAGGCTTCGGAGATGATCCAGTTGATTCAGGTCAGGATGAGAGCAGACGAGTGCAGACAGAGGTCTTATACCGACCGTGGTGGTCGTAGACTTGAGTTCCCAGTGGAAGATCATGTATTCCTACGGATTTTCCGATGAATTACGTGTTGAGTTTTAGGAAGCTTGTCCTGGGATTATAGGTCCTTTTGAGATCCTTAAAGCGAGTTAGTTCCGTTGCCTATAATTTGGCACTTCCACCCAGATCTTTGAGTATTCATCCCTTATTTATAGTGTTGATAATTTGCAAATACCTTCATTACCTTTCTCACATGATTCAGCATCAGACCATTTAGCTCGGACGCGATCTTTCGTTCATTGACAGCCGATAGTGTTAGGGGATCGGCAGGTGGAAAAACTTCAGTCAAGGGTCTTGCCATCTGTGGAGGATTTTCTTTTGCGTAGCCGTATAATGAGGTGATCACTTGGGAGGCTGCGGGCGAGATGTGGAAATTTTGCACTCATCTCTTTGAAGGTATGCATAGTAAGAAATTTAATTCGGGGACGAATTTTCTTTAAGGGGGGAGATTGTAACGCCTTAGATTTAGATTAGTGTTAGTTTAAGCGGTAATGCGGGTTTTTGGGAAAAATTTTACCAATTTGGGTTCCTCACATTTTATAACATTTAATTAATATTTTTATTATTATTTGTTATGGCTTGTACGTACATGTGCATGTTTATGTGAGGGTGTGTTTGTGTAATCTAGTTTAGCAACCATGACAACTTAACCTTGACCTAATCCTTTGTTTAAACCTTGACCTAAACCCTAGATATTTGTTTGTGTGAGGTGAGATATTTTCTTTTAGGTTTTGTTTGGAGAGGAGGTGTCATGGTGAGCATATGCTTGCATTTATTGAGTGGTGCACTCACCATTACACTCACCTCTCTCTCTCTCTTCTTCACACCTCACTCATTTCTCTCTCACTTTATCTCTTTCATCATTCCTCTTTCCCTCAACTGAACACTCACTAATCCATCACAAAACCTTCACTAAACTTCACAAAATCTTACCCAAATCACATCTTAAGCCTTGTTTTGCATCTTGGATTCCTTGGAGCTTGGAAAGCTAGGATCTTTGAGCTTGTGGGAGTAGGTAATGATCTCTATCTGTTAATGTAGTTGCTTATAGTGTTGTGTAGCCATGTAGTTTTTGTTTTGAACTTTTAATGTATCGTTTCATGCACATATCATATTTTTAGTGTCAATATATGATATCTGTGATCTGCTGTGACCCCGAGAGTATACTAGAAAATCTAGCAGTGTAGTTGTGTTGTACCGGAGACCCTAAGCCTTCACCTGAAGCACGAACCCCTAGGCTCGGACCATGGCCGCGACATTCCTTTGAAATCAGGCAACCTCGGCCATAGGGTAGAGTTAGGGTGTGGGTTTTTGTGGGTAGCTGTCTTCTTTGGTTTAGGTGTGTTTGGCCCTGTTTGATTTTTGGGTTTTCTCGGTATACAAAATCTAGGATCACATAGCTAGTTTCTTGTGTTACGATTACGTGTGTTACGTTATACGACACGGTTCGTGCACTTTGTGTGGTTTTGCTCTTGGGATGGTTTCGTAGTGTCGCTACGCACGTTAGCCACAATACGAACACTTGAGAGTGTGTTTTGAGTTGGTGTGTCGGTCAAACGTAGTTTTTACATGTTATTGGTCGTTTGCTAATATACATACTTGTTATATTGTTTTATGTTTTAGGATCGCAGGCGAAGACTTTGGATGCTGAAAAGAAGGGGAAACGAGTGGTTGGTTTTACTTAGCCAGGATCGTTGTTAGTAGATTTAACATCTACAGGGGAATCACCCACATGGCGTTATGCGTCTGGGCTAGAGATGATATGATATTAGTCGCATATCCTATTGCATATATAGAGTTTGCGCATACAACTTATTGCATATTATCTCTTGTTGTGCTTGGACTTGTACCTTGGGACACTACCCTATTATTGACGGCTCATATTGCATGAGCACTGATTGTATGCCACACACACCGTCAATATTTTCCATGACACGCACAACACCTATACCTTCTGATATCGTATTGGTTAGGGACATTGAGACATTGATTCATATACCATTATGCATATGACATATAGCATACCTGTATACCAACATGCTTACAGGTATGCCTTGCCATACCTACATGCTAGCTACCCATATACCTACATGGTGTAAGTCTACGGTAGCGCCCCGGCCTTCTTTCAGACGCCAAAATGCGGAACAAAAACTTTTATAACTGGCGCTATCGCATACTATAACCCGGATCTGCCATTAACGCTAAACTAACAATCTACAAAGAGGGAAGAAAGGTTATACCGAACGATCCTAGTCCTTCGTTCTTTAACCATCATCCCACGCTCCGTTGCGGCTTCTCCGATCTCGTCGATCTCCGATCTCGTCGATCTTCGTTCTCGTCGATCTCCGATCTCGTCTTCCAAGTGGCACCACGTCATCGGATCTCTAAAAGGGCTCCCGCCTCTGACTCGAGGCAACTCGGGCATCAAGTTTGCTAGAAGAGATGATCAAGGTTGAAGTAGAGAATGAGTGGAATACTTTGTCTCGCTTCGTCCAAAGCCATGGACGAACGGTTAATGAAGTTGCCATGGGAATCGGGTGATGGAATGAAATGAGCTGTGAAATTCCATACACCGAAACTATCATAATCTTTTAAACAACAACCATTCCTTTTTTCTGCAAAGTGAGAGAGTGAGAGAGGAGGAGGGCCGGCCGCATATATAGAGGTGGGGGGTGAGTGTAGGAGAGGGGGAGGTGATAATAAGAAAATATCTATAGTGTGAACACAAAGTGTGAACACACTTAATGAAATGATGAATCATTAACATAGTCATCAAGCATTAATGGAATCATTAAATGCAACCATGACTCTCTAAACACCTCACCACTTCTAGAAACTTCTAGAAGCTTCCACACTCATCTCAAGAAAAGATAAATCCGTATTTAACCAAATGTTAAATACGGCTGATAGAAAACTGGAAACTGGCAACTTCCAAAAGTGATCCCGAAACGAATTTCAGGATAACCCCGTAACTGTATAAATATACCCGCATTTGTATTACGACCGAATACAAATGCAACTGAGACAAAGATATTATATCTACTCTGTATAATACATGGATCCGGCTTAAACCAAAGCCCACCAGTATTATCTGCCCGAAAAATGACACGTGTATAAACGCACGTGCATTTTCCGAACCCTGCCATAAAACCATACGGCCTCTACAACGTTTCGCCCGAACTTGGGAAACTATCTGTGGGGGACTCTAATGACTCGTCAGTACCCTGGCAGTGGGTATAACCACAAACCGTCAGCGGCACTAGCTATGCATAACGGTTGCCCATGGACTGACCTCAAGGGAGGCCAATGAGCGAACTCATCCGGAAACCCTACTGAGCCTAACAGTGACAATGTATATACAGTCCGGTCCGTTCGTCTATGAGTATCGCATGTCCAGCCTAGGGGGCTAGTAACGTCAGACCCCCAAAAGCTGTATAAGTCGTGTCGGAGACAAGCCCTGAACACCCTGAGATACTACTGGAGTACCTACCAGTAAATCTCACCTGCCTTGGCCAAGGACTTGGTGTAATGGCTTTTCTAGACACAGCGCGACCTCTACCCCCAATACCGGGAGAGACGAATCCCATGCCGATCCGCTCACGTGCCTCCATGTGGATCGGGACTGTACCCAAAAACTACCTGTTTGCACGACTCCTTTGAGCCGTGGTAGGGTAGAAATCAAAGCACAGTGGGAACTCACACGAGAAAAATGACGACCTCAGGTCGATGAACTAACCTGTACACATGTCACCAGGGAACTGCTATCTGACGATATGTATAATACCAACTAGCAGGTTCCCGGCGAGTCCTGTCCGGTGTACTCATAACCCAATGAGCACCTGTATATATCTTAGGTGATCCAACTGACACCAGTGGCTTGTGAGACCGGCCACCGCCCCTCGTCGGGGTCTCGACTGTATACAGTAGTCTACTCCGGAGTATCGATGCCCTGTCTCGAAACTCCCACGACTAGGGACGACTATTAAGGATATGCTTATAGACCACCCAACTCTCACGTATATGATCGCCTTCGTACTGTTGGTAGTCAAGCAAGATCCTAAGGGCTCTATCAAAGTGTAATCGTGATAAGTCACCTGAACCTATACACGACTGATAAAGGCAAACCAGATAGCATACTATCATCTCGAGTAAGACTGTCCTACCGGTATAGGTCCTCCTCAATCATTGCAATCACATACCTGCGATCCAATAATTGACTTTGAGGGCACTATATCCAACAATCTCCCACTTACACTTAAGGCTAATTATTGCGATGTTGCGTACTCACAGCCCGTGTGAAACCAACACCTAACTCCTCTACTAATCAGTTTCACAAAGCCCGTTTGTAAAACTATTGTGTTCGAGAAATAGCCTCAGTGAGTGGATCCGCCCTGATGTTTCTTTCTATGTCTCTCTTAATCTCAAGTTCGCGGAGAAAGCCATCTCCCGAATTGAGTAATACCTGTCTTAGAATATGTCTGGATATCCGATGGGACCTAGTTCATAAATGAACTCCAAATCCAAACTTCTTAGACTGTATCGATAACTGAACCTAATCAGTATCCGGCACCATGCCTTCCACAGTATCCTCTTGGACCACCTGTCCATAATACTGTTCCTCTTTGTCAGAGGGAAAACTATAACTCTGACAATCACTCTGTCATCCATGTCACCTTTGAAGCCTGGAATGATAACCGTCTCCCGAAGGAGGCTGCCGTCATCAAATCCGTAGAATATGCACTTATGTTCTAAAACTGCTTCCTTATGTTTCTCCAGGATTGGATTAATACAAACTTATTGCATCTAGTGCAAAAACAACATTTGGTGTAGTACTTGACATCTCATGATTGACTCAATTGCCTAAGCAAGTGATCTGCCAATCATGCACATCCCTCTCCCCTTTAGTCTGTAAGACACTTTTAGAGAGGGTGACTCCATCACCTGCAGGTACACCACCATGCCAGGAGTCATCTATTCTAAAAACCATTAGAATACTGTCAAAGAATCCACATTGGGAAACTACCCAAATCCAGATCTAAAACCATAGATCTAGAAACCAGAATGTCAAATATTATATCCATATCCTGTCTGGAGAAACAACTGTGTGACGACCACAGTACAACCGATCGTAGTATAGGAATTTTACTTCCTACTCTGTGTATGTCATCCAAATACCAGGACATCACACCCTACTACCTTCTTAACAGATCCATCCCCTATTCTGATGAAGTCAAACCCATGACTGTCACATCAAAATTAGATGATCAATCTCCGCTATAACTGCTCTAGTCTATAAATAGACATACGCTACTTGCCCACTATGCTTCCGCTGCTCCCACTAACCACAACAACCCTCCTACCGGGTCTCATAGCCTGGAACAACAGTAGTGTCAAGTCTGGGTAGATAAAACCTCCCTGTCACCGTCCATGAGGCTACCGAAGTACCTCTCGGGTGTCTGAGGTAACCCACCAAATCTGCGGAGTGTTTAATGGAATGTCAAACCTGATTGAATCTGTAGGACCTATTAAATTTTCCGTAATCGTTTGCGGTTCTGGAATCACTTCCAGTTCTACCATACTCCTACTACTGTTTTCTGAAAAAATCCATTTTACTAAAACTGTGGCGAGTCAAGAACAATATCACTATTGATCTCCCAGATGGTAGAAAGTCAACCCTCGTCATAGCCTGGGCCAACCCACAAACTGCCATTACAGAAACGTGCCCTGAGTTATCCAGAGTCTGGTTTTAAGTATAAGCCGGACAACTCACCTATATCCAGTATAGAAACTTTGGCACTTATTTAATTGGAACCAGATTCAAATCATGCTACTGTCTCCAGTGCATATCAACTTTAATGGAAAAAGTCTATTCAGCATTACTCAACTTAGGAATCCATCCAATTATGAGTAACCTGAAAGGGAAACAAGTTTCTCAAAACTTTTACTATCATCTGAATACCAATCACAAGTATCTACATCTTCGATCTCTTTGAAGAATCCCGATACTTGCGACATCTGGTTCTCTACTTTATTCTTATACCCACAACTTCTCAAAACTTAGACCTTGTATTTCTACGAAACACTTATCCAAATACCAGAGAAGTCATAAGTAGACAGAACAAAGTACGAGGACCTACCCCTTTGTCCTGATGGACACTGGACAACATACAATACTCTGTATAAGTCCGCTGAGTTGAATAACTCAAAACCTGTGCGTCGTAGGTTGAAAACTGTACCCTGGCGATTTCCTCAAATATCACCAATTACAACGAATTCCGATATAATGAGGATGATCACCTAATTCCCAATAACTTCCTCCCACTCATCATCTGTAAAAACCATATGGATATGAGAATGAAACCTGGTGAATACACACCCTGGAGTAAGTATCTAATCGGGAAAACAGTTTTCCATTAATAATACACTGAAACATGAAAATGTTTCGTAGGGGTATCCTGGTATTCATAGTAATGCCTCTTCCATAATCCAATTCATGACTCTAACCGTATATTTCTTTGTCATCTCTCCAAATCCCTTTATTTGTCTTTAGTCGTTACCTTCTGTACACCATCGTTAGGCTAAATGGTTTTCTTCCTTCCCTACCGTTCGGCACCAGCCTATGGTTTGGAAGAAGACTATCCAGTAAGCATAATAGGTGTACTCTCCTAAACCAAGGAGTACTCATAACTGAGAGAAGGTGATGATAAAAGACAACTGAATAATACCTTATTCTTTTAAAGGTGAAATAGGAGTGGCGATGAAGTACGCGGTTTGGTCGTGAATGATAACAGTCGCAACTTACTTTTCCCTCTTTATAATCCCTTTATTTTGTCTTTACATATTACCTTCTGTACACACTACTTAGGCTAATTGGTTTTCTTCATTCCCTACCGTTCGGCACCTGCCTATGATTTGGAATAAGACTATCCAATAAGCGTAATAGGTGTACTCTCCTAAACCAAGGAGCCCTCGCAACCTGAGAGAAGGTGATAATAAAAGACAACTGAATAAACTAATTCTATTTCTCCTGAATCTTGATCCATCCTCGAAGGAGTCCCTTCGAGTTCGTATATAACCATACGATGGATCTATCCAATGGAAGTGGATGTCCGTACTAATACGGGGTGTTCTGAGAAATACAAAGGGTAGAAGAAGGAGTGGCAATGACTTATGCAACTCAGACAATCCAAAAGCCAGTATTTTAAGAAGGTTCGGTCAACTTGGTCACTGAGTCATAGTCTAGGGTCGGTCAAAGGTCGCTGCCAAAGAGAGAGAGAAAAAAGAAACACTCTGCGTGCACTCTAACCTAGATCAGAATGGTTATCAATTTATCTAATCCGGAAACCTCCCACTGTACTGTCAAATTCTCCTCCAAACCTAAAAGAAGAATCAATCGGGATCACCCGAAGAGTAAACCAACTCATCAGTGGGAATCGGGATCCAACTCTCATCGCATGATAACGTGACGGAATCCACTCGTGTTATCACACTCCAGAAGGTATGCGCATGCCTGGCAAGTTTCAGTTTCTTTAGAAACTCCCGATATGATTTTTACCCCATGTTCTTATGACCTTGACAAAAGCCAACAAATCATAAGACACATGTCAAGTTCTGCCCGTCATTATATTGTTAATTCGAACCCACCCGTACATACCCTTGACGAAAGACAACAAGGTAATACGACTGTCCCAAACCAACTCATCTATCTATGCAACAAATGAATACCCCAGCAACTACCAAACACTATGCCTTGACGAAAGACAACAAACATAGCTTAAATATTACTGACCATCCATAAGAAATGACGGAGGGCTACGGCTGTTTTTTGGCGAAAAAACCTTTAACGTAATGAACTTGATCTCGTTGAAGGAACCTGATAGCTTTTTTTAAAATATAGTGGCGAAAAACCTTTGCTAAAGAGGTCACTCCCGGTGAAGGGATCTCGGCTCTTTCCTCGTGGAATGAGGTGCAGGATATTCTACTGAATACCACGATGCAAAGCAACATGTAATCGACTATAGTGAAGTTATTACCCTGACGCAAACTTCTGCCCAAGGGGTCAGTCCCGGTGAAGGGATATCGGCCCTTGCCCCGTCAAATGAGGTGCAGGATATTCTAACTGAATACCACTGTGCAAAACAAAAGGAAACATCTTTGTAATAACACTTTTTAAATTGTTCCAACAACATCCAAATAGGTTTGTTTTACTTTGCATTGATCAGAATCAACGCAGTCCCATCATTAATCACACCAGAAAAGAACGAAAATAAAATGTACGTATATGCCATCCGCATTTGTCACTGGGTCCCGTCATCACCCGTTAGGTTACTTAACTAACGACAGAGCGAGGACTGGACTAGCGTGGGTGCAAAACATATACATCTAATAGTATATAAACCAATATACAATAATCGCTCCAGGCGTGATAATATGCAACATTACATAAAAGTAATAAGCATCACAGAACAATACAGATAATCTGGGATCCCCGGGTTTCACAGAGCCACTGCTGAAACCCGACGTTCCCCTGTCGTGTGGATAGCCTGTGCAATGAAACCTAGACCCCTACGGGTGTGGCAAGTTACCCGCCAAAACATGAAGCGAGGCAGTCCCTTACAGCATAGTGAATGGACCACCCTGCACTTCACGGAATTCTGTAATCTTGGGCACCCCCTTTGGGTCAACCAGTACCCCCTACGAGTGCGGCGAATAGTCTGCCAATTCTAGAGTGAGGCCCCTCTGCCTCTCAAAACCATGAGATGCGGACCCATTTCCCCCCAGAACCCGGCTATCCGTGCACTCCGTCACGGGGTAAAACCTAGTACAGAAATGGAAATATAGTACAACAGGTACATCGACCGCAACCTGGTCGTGCCCCAGAAGAATATTATACAACCAGGCAGTGACGTCAGTCCATATGTTGGACGCTCGCCCCGCAATATCAAATGTACAAATAAACTCAAACTGCACTACCATTGCACACTGCTATCCACCACGACAAATCCGCAACATCACAGCACAACACAGAACATCAACGCGAATGTCACGTTCGCAAACCCGTCTAAAAGAACTATAGCAATCAGACGCGGTTTACCAATCAAATGACATTCACGGTCGGAGATATAATGTAAGCACTGTAAACTAACACGTTTAAATTTCGATCGACTAAATTTCCCGAAGTGGGCCCCACGCAAATCTGCTGTACAGTAAAAAACCCTGGGCCCAAATAAACAGTTCCAGAAACCACAATTTCCAACATAGAATCCACTGTAGAAAATTGAGCAATTGATCTCACTTTCCTGCGGCGGATCCGCGACCAAACCCTAGCTTGGACCGCGGATCCGCGGCGGAACAGTGGAATCACTTGGTCGAATTTCTACAGTATTCCTCAAAAACCCTGCTTGATTTTCTGGTATGGTCAAAATGATTTTTAGACCAGTTTGAAAATTAACAGAAACTTTAACACTAGAAATTGCGATTTTTGAAAATCCGTTCGATCGATATTTTAAACGCGTTAGCACAAGTTAGTAAAGCTTAATGGCGTGGCTCTGATACCATGTAAGTCTACGGTAGCGCCCCGGCTGTCTTTCAGACGCCAAAATGCGGAACAAAAACTTTTATAACTGGCGCTATCGCATACTATAACCCGGATCTGCCTTTAACGCTAAACTAACAATCTACAAAGAGGGAAGAAAGGTTATACCAAACGATCCGAGTCCTTCGTTCTTTAACCATCATCCCACGCTCCGTTGCGGCTGCTCCGATCTCGTCGATCTCCGATCTCGTCGTCCAGGTGGCACCACATCATCGGATCTTTAAACGGGCTCCCGCCCCTGACTCGAGGCAACTCGGTCATCAAGTTTGCTAGAAGAGATGACCAAGGTTGATGTAGAGAATGAGTGGAATACTTTGTCTCACTTCGTCCAAAGCCATAGACGAACGGTTAATGAAGTTGCCATAGGAATCGGGTGATGGAATGAAATGAGCTGTGAAATTCCATACACCGAAACTATCATAATCTTTTAAACAACAACCATTCCTTTTCCTACAAAGTGATAAAGTGAGAGAGGAGGAGGGCCGGCCACATATATAGAGGTGGGGGGGTGAGTGTAGGAGAGGGGGAGGTGACAATAAGAAAATATCTCTAGTGTGAACACAAAGTGTGAACACACTTAATGAAATGATGAATCATTAACCTGGTCATCAAGCATTAATGGAATCATTAAATGCAACCATGACTCACTAAACACCTCACCACTTCTAGAACCTTCTAGAAGCTTCCACACTCATCTCAAGAAAAGATAAATCCGTATTTAACCAAATGTTAAATACGGCTGAAAGAAAACTGGAAACTGGCAACTTCCAAAAGTGATCCCGAAACGAATTTCAGGATAACCACGTAACTGTATAAATATACCCGTATTTGTATTACGACCGAATACAAATGCAACTGAGACAAAGATATTATATCTACTCTGTATAATACATGGATCCGGCTTAAACTAAAGCCCACCAGTATTATCTGCCCGAAAAATGACACGTGCGTAAACGCACGTGCATTTTCCGAACCCTGCCATAAAACTATACGGCATCTACAACGTTTCGCCCGAACTTGGGAAACTATCTGTGGGGGACTCTAATGACTCGTCAGTACCCTGGCAGTGGGTTTAACCACAAACCGTCAGCGGCACTAGCTATGCGTAACGGCTGCCCATGGACTGACCTCAAGGGAGGCCGATGAGCGAACTCATCCGGAAACCCTTCTGAGCCTAACAGTGACAATGTATATACATTCCGGTCCGTTCGTCTATGAGTTTCGCATGTCCGGCTTAGGGGGCTAGTAACGTCAGACCCCCAATAGCTGTATAAGTCGTGTCGGAGACAAGCCCTGAACACCCTGAGATACTACTGGAGTACCTACCAGTAAATCTCACCTGCCTTGGCCAAGGACTTGGTGTAATGGCTTTCCTAGACACAGCGCGACCTCCACGCCCAATACCGGGAGAGACGAATCCCCTGCCGATCCGCTCACGTGCCTCCATGTGGATCGGGACTGTACCCAAAAACTACCTGTTTGCACGACTCCTTTGAGCCGTGGTAGGGTAGAAATCAAAGCACAGTGGGAACTTACACGAGACAAATGACGACCTCAGGTCGATGAACTAACCTGTACACATGTCACCAGGGAACTGCTATCTGACGATATGTATAATACCAACTAGCAGGTTCCCGGCGAGTCCTGTCCGGTGTACTCATAACCCAATGAGCACCTGTATACATCTTAGGTGATCCAACTGACACCAGTGGCTTGTGAGACCGGCCACCGCCCCTCGTCGGGGTCTCGACTGTATACACTAGTCTACTCCGGAGTATCGATGCCCTGTCTCGAAACTCCCATGACTAGGGACGACTATTAAGGATATGCTTATAGACCACCCAACTCTCACGTATATGATCGCCCTCATACTGTTGGTAGTCAAGCAAGATCCTAAGGGTTCTATCAAAGTGTAATCGTCATCAGTCACCTGAACCTATACACGACTGATAAAGGCAAACCAGATAGCATACTATCATCTCGAGTAAGATTGTCCTACCGGTATAGGTCCTCCTCAATCATTGCAATCACGTACCTGCGATCCAATAATTGACTTTGAGGGCACTATATCCAACACATGGTATTGTACCATTAGAGATAGGTATATCCACATATGAGACATAGCTACATGTACATCTTGCATACATACTTGCATGTATACCCGTGCCTTGATATAGTTATACACATACCTGGAGGGTATTGTATCATTATTGACATGTTTATACACATACCTAGCATGATATATTTTATAACTTGTGGAAGTTAAATAGCGATTTTTTTCCTTTATATGCTCATATTACTGTTTCATGTTGCATATATTATAATTCATGGATTTCGCATTGTGATATGGTTTTCATATAATGTTTTCTGAATGTTTTAATCCTGCGTATATATATATATCAGTGGTATGGGACACTGATATATATATATATATATGTATATTTGTCGTATATTTATACCAGTGGTATGGGACGCTGTTATATATATATACACCTACATAATATATCATCATAATGATCTATGCAAATATACTTATCCATTATATATGTAAGGGGCCTATGTGCTCGGGACCTATGTGCTCGATGTGAGGGACCTATGTGCTCGAGGCCTATGATTTACTTGATATTGGATACAGGATATATGAGATTTACTTGATATTGGATACAGGATATATGAGATTTACTCGATATTGGATACATGATATATGATATTTACTCGATATTGGATACAGGATATATGAGATTTACTTGATATTGGACACTCATAATATATGAGACTTACAAGATATGAGAGCCAATTTGGGGGCTGATTTGAGGAAATTTGGGATTTAATTATCTTGATGGACTTTGGTCCTGCCACGAGATCAGGATTCCATGAGGATGACATGTTTTATCCCATATTCCGCATTTATTCCATATGCATTGCTTCATGTATTAGTTGTACCTGATAGAGTACCTTTCATGACTGTTGCATATAAATATTGTCATATTATTGCTTCATGTATTAGTTGTACCTGCTAGAGTACCTTTCTTGATTGTTGCATACTTATTGCCATTTATTGCTATCTGCTTGCATATGTTAGATTCGCGATGTACGTGCATACTTGCGATTATATGCATATATTATTTACTATTCACGAGTTGGCAACTCACCCCCGTTGTGCCACAGGGTTTGCAGGTTGTTCCTCAGAGTAGTCGAGGCAGGGCTTTCATCTATCATATCTTCTTTTGCAGCGGATACCGCTACGGCCGACTGTGTATAGTTTTTCTATAGGTGGGTTTTGCGGTTATCCGATGTGGCTCATTGTATATTCGTTGTACCATGTACTCTTCATCTACCACTTTCATGTATGACTTAGAGACTTGATGTGAGGACGATATTGTATATTATTTTGTGACTTGGAGGTCTTTATGCAGTTTTATTTATATCGTCTTTTATTTCTTCGCTACGGCGTCGTATATCTGTTGTGGTGGTTGTTTCCCGCCTTTGGGCGTGTATTTGCTCCCGTTTGGGGATGCTTTACTTATATCTTTGTATGTACCTATTTTAGGGGATGGTTTTTACAAAGGAGGTTCTCCCAAAATTTTAAAGGAAATAAAGTTGGACTTTAAAGAATTTGGCTTGAGATTTCAAAAGTTTTAAAATTGTTATGTAAGGGTATGCGATACTACAACAGCTGGCCCTAGTGAAGTAGGAGATTGTTAGTTGTATGTATGCCCTAGAGGCCATTATTGTACATGTGATGTATATTATAATGGATTCTTGGACATATATAGAGATGACTTTCTTGGTCGACATGATAGTATGCTATCTGGTTTCTCTTTATCTTAACATGTATAATTGTCTCTTGATACTGTCTTATAGTTACATGTTGGTAAAGCCCTTAGGATGTGTACTTGACAACCAGGAATATGATGCAGATCATACTGTAAGTCCACATTGCACACCCCGGTTCTTACGGGGAGGCGGAAACGGCGAAAAACAATAATTTGGCGCAAGGAAATATGGACTCAAAAGCAAGGATCTTGGCTAAACTAGAAACTAGCAAACAAGTAGAGGCTTTAACTACTATGCTGTAGAAAATATACCTCACGGAACCGGTCCTTCGGGTCTTCTCTCCGCTGTCCGGCCTGTCCATCCACCCTCCGAGGGTCGATCCGGATCTAGGTCACCTCCGCAGACTTCTTGAGTCGAAGACGATCCACCCGAGAGTTATACACTAAGCTCAGCCTCAAGCCGAGGTAACTAGGGCAAAGAGATTGCCAATCTAAAGGCCTTAGGTTGTGTAGAAGAGAAGGATGGAAGTGTTTGTCTATATGGATTCTTTTTCTCTCAACACATGAGATCAAAAGAATATTCAAGAGGAGGAAGATGAAGGAGAAAACTTAGCAACCATGGAGCTTTTCTTTTCTTCTCATTTCAAGAGAGAGAATGAGAAGAGAATCATGAAAAGATTAACCCAAATGAAATGAACCATGGTTGCAATAATACACTAAAATCATCATTACTAATCCTATCATGATAAAGTTGATGGCACATTGAATTGACCATTATCATAACTCAAGAATTAAAAAGAAAATGAAAGAAGAGTGTAGATCTCTCTTGAAGGTCAATGGTCAACACAGTCAACGGGTCAACAAAGTCAAGAGAGGTCTATGTGGTCAAATGGTCAATGCAATTAGCCATCACTAAACTATCACTAAAAGGATTAGTAAACAATGTCTCCGGCTCATAACGGTTTTGACCAACCGAATTTTCAAAACCCTAAAGAGTGTGCCACATTACGGTTTTGGCCGAACCAACTGCCAAAACCCTAATGGGGCACCTCCTCCTTCATCGCTCCTCAAAACTGTGCATACACACCCGCATTCGCATTCCGTAGAATGCGAATGCACAGAAGACAAGTCAAATCCATCTGTGTAATACTAGGATCTGGCTTAAACCAAAGCCCACTAGTATTGCCTGCTCGAACAGCATACGCACACAAGTGCACGTAAGTGATCGTAGCCCTGCCGTAAAACCATACGGCCTCTGCACGTTTCGCTCAGTGCAGGGAAACTCTCTGTGTGGGACTCTAAAGACTCGACACTACGCTGGCAGTGGGTTTAACCACAGACCGCAAGCGGCACTAGCTATACGTAACGGTCCCCAGGTAGATGTCGATAAGAAGGCCGATGAGGTAAACCCATCCGAACTCCTACTGAGCCTGTATGTGACAATCTCCGTACAGTCCGGTCTGTTCGTCTGATACATTGCATAGCGGGCCTAGGGGGCGGTGCACGTCAGTCCCCTAATAGCGGTACAAGTCGTGTCGGAGTGTAGCACAGAACACCCAGAGATAACACTGGAAACCTACCAGTATATCTCGCCTACCCTGGCCAAGGACTACTTGTGTAATGGCTCTCCTATACACAGCGCGATGTCAACCCCTAACACCGGGAGAGACGAATCCTGTCTAACCGTCACTGCCTCCAAGTGCTTCGGGACTGCACCCAACTACTACCTGTTTGCATGACTCTTTTGAGCCGTGGTAGGGTAGTAATCTAAGTACAGTGGGAACACACTCAAGGCGAAGTGACAGTGTCAAGTCGGCGGACTAAGCTGTACTCATGTCACCTGGGAACTGATAACTGACGATAGGTATAATACCAACCAACAGTTCCCGACGAGTCCTGACAAGTGTACTCGTAACCTAACGAGCACCCGTATACTATCTCAAGTACGACGTACTGATGGCTGTAGGACAGACCGTCTCCCCCGCTGGGATGAGAAGCGCATATTCTAGTCTACTCCGGAGTATCGATGCCCTGTCTCGATAGTCCTACGACTAGGGACCTGTATAAGGATGTGCTTATGGATTACCCAGCCCCATGAGTGTGAGCGCCATCACAACGCTGGCAATCAAGCAAAGATCCTAAGGGCTCTACTAATATGTATATAAGTGATATGCTAAAAGAAACACATGCACATATTGAAGTAGAGACAAATCAAGTAGCATACTACCATTTTGAGCAAGATTGTCTATACAACTGTGAATATCCCAAGCTTCCATTAAGTAATATACAAGCTAGTATGATACAGTAATGGCATCTAGGGCATATACACTAATAATCTCCCACTTGCACTAAGGCCATGTACTGGCGTATCGAAGACCTATCATCTCGATCAGTCGCTCGAACTGAGTCTGGGGTAGGGCCTTCGTGAGTGGACCTGTAGTGCTGTTCTCCGTATTCACTCTCTTCACCTCGATCTCCCGGCGATCTACGATCTCCCTGATCAGGTGGTACCGCCTCAAAATATGCCTGGACTTCTGATGGGACCTGGGTTCCTTCTCTAAAGCTATAGCGCCATTGTTGTCGCAATACAGCGGTATTGGTTCAACAATGGTAGGAACCACCTGATGCTCCGTGAGGAACTTCTTCATCCAGACAGCTTCCTTTGCGGCATCGTAAGCAGCTATGTACTCCGCTTCCATAGTTGAGTCTGCAACAGTCTCCTGCTTGGAATTCTTCCAGCAAACCGCCCCTCCATTGAGGGTAAAGACATAACCTGACATGGACTTGGAGTCATCCTTGTCACTCTGGAAGCTGGAGTCGGCAAAGGCCTCGAGCTGGAGGTCTTTTCCGCCATACACCAAGAACATCTCCTTAGTCCTTCTCAGGTACTTAAGAATGTTCTTTACCGCTATCCAGTGTTTCTCCCCTGGGTTCGACTGATACCGGCTTACAACGCTCAATGCGTATGCTACATCTGGTCTGGTACATAACATCACATACATTATAGAGCCTACCGCAGAAGCGTAGGGTATAATAGACATGCGATCCCTTTCCAAATCAGTCTTGGGAGACATCTCTTTGGAGAGGGTGATCCCGTGACAAGCCGGTAAATTACCGCACTTGGAATCTTCCATACTGAATCTTTTCAGTATGGCGTCGATGTACCTTGACTGTGAAAGTCCCAACATCCTTTTAGATCTATCACGATAGATCTGGATCCCTAAAATGTAGTTGGCATCGCCCAGGTCCTTCATGGAGAACCTCTGCGACAAGAATCCTTTGACTGACTGTAGCATAGGAATATCATTTCCTATTAGGAGAATGTTATCCACGTACAAGAAGAGGAATACCACAGTTCTCCCTACAATCTTACTGTAAATGCATGGTTCATCTGGGTTTTTGATAAAGTCGAATTCTTTGACAGTATCATCAAAGCAGATCTTCTAACTCCGCGATGCCTGCTTAAGTCCATAGATGGACTTTAGCAACTTGCACACTTTACCGCTGCTCCCACTCTGAATGAATCCTTCTGGCTGATCCATATAGACGCACTCTTCCAAATTTCCATTTAGGAAAGCCGTCTTTACGTCCATCTGCCAGATTTCATAATCGTGGAAGGCAGCAATGGCAAGAAGGATCCGAATGGATTTCAGCATAGCCACTGGAGAAAAGGTCTCGTCATAGTCCAAACCAGGTCTTTGACGAAAACCCTTTGCAACAAGTCTAGCTTTATAGGTCTCAACCTGCCCATCTACATCAATCTTCTTTCTGAAGATCCATTTGCAGCCTACGGGTTTTACCCCTTCTGGAGCAAAGTCCAAAGTCCAAACTTTGTTGGTGTACATGGACTCCATCTCGGCCCGCATTGTATCCAGCCATTTTACCGAGTCGCCGCTCTGAATGGCTTGCTGGAAGCTAGTAGGCTCACCATAATCCATAGTACAATCCTCTCTATCCCCGTCTATGAGAAAACCATAGTATCTCTCGGGCGGATGAGACTGCCTACTACTCCTGCGGAGTGGCGTAGGAATGTCCTGTTCTTTCGAACCCTCTGGTTCTACTAAGCTTTCAGTAATAGCTCGTGGTTCTGGAATTTCTTCCAGTTCTATTGCACTCCCACTTATCTGATTTTCCAAAAACTCAGTTTCCAAGAAGCGGGCATGACGAGAAACAAAAACCTTTTGTTCCTCTGCGTAATAGAAAAGATACCCCTTGGTGTTCTTTGGGTATCCCACAAACTTACACTGTACTGATCGTGCCTCGAGCTTGTCCGCATGCTGCTTTTTTACAAAAGCTGGACATCCCCATGTCTTAAAGTGTTTAAGACTGGGTTTCTTCCCACTCTACATTTGATATGGTGTGGTAGGCACTGACTTAGTGGAAACTTGGTTCAAACGATATGCAGCTGTTTCTAGTGCATAACTCCAGAAGGATCGCGGCAACTCAGCCTTACTCATTATGGAACGAACCATATCCAATAGGGTTTGATTCCTCCTTTCCGATACACCATTGTGTTGTGGTGTGTATGGAGGAGTAAGCTGAGAGAGAATTCCATTCTCTTTTAAGAAGCCCAGAAACTCGGCACTCAAGTATTCACCACCTCGATCAGATCTCAGTGTCTTGATACTTTTGCCTGTTTATTTTTCAACTTCATTCTTGTATTCCTGAAATTTCTTAAAGGCCTCGGATTTGTGCTTCATTAAGAAGACATGCCTATACCTAGAGAAATCATCTGTGAAAGTAATGAAGTATGAATAACCACTTCGCACATGTGTAGACATTGGACCACACACATCACTGTGTATGAGTCCCAAGAGCGAGCTCGCTCTTTCTCCGTGTCCAGTGAACGGAGTCTTTGTCATCTTTCCCATGAGACAAGATTCTTAAGTGGCATAAGACTGGTACTCGAACGGATCCAAGTATCCTTCTTTATGTAACTTTGTCAACCGTGTCTCATTAATGTAACCTAGTCTACAATGCCATAAGAAAGCCTGATTTGTTTCCGGAGACTTTCTTTTAAGTGTGTTCTGGACACTGAAGACCTGAGCTTGATTCAAAACGTATATACCGTATTTCAATGTACTTGACCTAATCAGTACTTGATTTAGGTGGATGTTTACTACATCGCTTACAAAAGTAAAATCATATCCTTCCTTAGAAAGTAAGGATACAGGTATGATGTTACAAGTTGCACCTGGTATATAAAAACAGTCACGCAGAATAAATATCTGCCCAGTTGTCAGTCCTAGATGATATTCCCCTACGGATTCAGCATACATGCTCATTCCGTTAGCAACCCTGAGAGTCATATCACCTTTCCTGATAACCCTACGGCTTCTTAGAGCCTGTAACGAATTACAGATATGAGATTATGATCCGGTATCCAATACCCAGGAAGTAGGGTTAACTGACATACAGTTCTCTATTACAAACACACCCGAAGCCGAAGCTACAACATGGTTCGAATTCTGGCTACTGGCTTTGCAAGCCCTGCAATCCTTCTGCCCATATTCATTCCCGTAACAATAGGAACATCCCTTTTTTACTACATCCATTCCCGAAACTTCTGCCTTTTCCTTTCTTTCTACTTCCCTGGTTTCCTTCAGGGTAGTAGGTAGAGACTGTTGAACTAAGTCAGCATCTGACCCGTTCTTCAACGTGGTCTTCAGGTCCGAGAGCTCAAAAGAGCTGGTCTCTGTAAGGACGTTGCCCCTTACAGATGACCCGATGGCCAACCTCGCTGGAAGCAATTCGTTCGAGGTCTCATATCTTGCGATACGAGATTGCTCTCCATATAAATCTTTGTTATGGAGGAAGATAGAAACTGAGTCCATCTTCTCGTGCTGCCTCTGGTATGTACAATCAACTGAGGCTAACACGAGGCACTTGGCTTTCGCACAGTCTTCTTCCGATGTCCTACGGATATCAATATCAGTGACAGGGGAAACTGGACCTGAGACGGCAGGGGTTGGATTAGTTAAGAGGTGTCCCAGCTTATCCTGGGCAATGGACATCTGGACAGATCTTTGCCAGTCATAACAGTCAGATTCGGTCATTTTATTATCTAGATGTAACCTAGGTGCGGTCACTGGGTCGCTGCAATTAAGAGATAGAGAAGAAAACACTTAGCATGATGCTCTTGCAAGTTTAGATTGGTTTTTAATTTATCTAAACAGGATGGCTCCCACTGTCTCTCGAATCCCTCCTCAAACCATAAAGGAAGAATTAGTCGGGATCAATCTCACCATACACTTCTTGCTTAACCGTTCAGCCAGGCCAGTGTCGGTACTTCGAGGGAGGTTTTCCAACGCTTTCGCGAAGTTCCTTAATTAAGTAACCTCTTTTCCCTGTGGGCGTAGCCCCGCTAACACCTTTCTAGACACCTACTAGGTTTATAGCATTGATCGTTAAGTGAGAGATTTCCCGAGGAGTAGCATATACTCACAGTAGGATCGGGATCCAAATATCATCGTGTGATAAAACCGAAGGAATCCTACCAGAATCATTACACTCCAAATGGTATGCAGCGCTAGCAAGTTTCAGTACTTATGAAACTCCCGATGTGAATTTTTGCCCCATACTCTTATGACCTTGACTAAGGCCAACAAATCATAAGTCACATGTCAAGTTCTACCCGTCGTTGTCCAGGTTAATTTGAACCCACCCGTATATACCCTTGACTATGGCCAACAAAGCAATACGACTGTCCCAAACCAACGCATTCTATATATGCAACATATGAATACCCACCAGCTACCAAACACTGTGCCTTGACTAAGGCCAACAAACACAGCTTGAATACTGTTGAATATTCATATGAAACGACAGAGGGCTACGGATGGTTTTGGCGAAACCGTGAACGTAGTGAACTTGATATAGTCGATGGAACGAGATAGCTTTTAAAAGGAGTGGTTCAAGCTCCGCGTTTAAAATGCTAGTTTTTGAAAAAGAACCGAGTGGTTTTCAAAGTGTTCCAACGACTTTTACTTGGTTTATTTTCTTGCATTAATTCCAATGCGTCCCATCATTTAATCCTACCATTGCAGAAAACAACCAAAATATGGCGTACACTTATGCCATCCGCATTCGCCACGGGGTCCCGTCATCACCCGTTAGGTTACTTAACTAACGACAGAGCGGGGGCTGGACTAGCGCGGATGCAAAACATAAGCAACACCTAAATAGATATCATATATAGATATATAGCAATGATAGCCATTACAGATCACAGATGAACACTTTGGATATACTAGGAATCCGCGATTCGTTCGAGCCTGCAACGAAAAGCGGATTACACGGTCGCGATGAATAGACAAACCCTACCCTAGACCCCTACGGGTGCGGCAAACTACCCGCCAAGTACCCGAAGCGAAGCAACCTCCCTCAACACCGTGAGTAGGCCACTCGGCACTTCGAGATACCCGGTAGTTTATGCACCCCACCTTGGGTCTATCCTAGGAGCAAAAACAGTAAAAAGAAATTATACAATGACGGCTACAACCCCGACCCGGTTGTGCGGCCAAACAAATAATATTACATCAATTTACAAATTTTACGATGAATGAAAGAAAAAAGGAAACTCTCATCTCACATCCATTCCCGGCTATTCATCCGCGACAATCCAACGAGTTCATATACACAAACCATCAACATTTCAGATCACAGATATGTATAACCCCCACTAATCGACGTATAGCGATTAGCGGACGTTCAATACATATATCACATCACAGATAATATTCATTAGCCAAAGAGTACGGAATATCGATCAAAATACGGATTTGTAACCACCTGAAAATTCAATTTGTGCTCTGGAAAATCTGGGCAGAAACAACATGTACAAAAAATCCCAAAACTCCCAAATAAAAACACTGCAAGAAACCCGGTCCATGACCAAGTCAAATCGGCAGCGGAACCGCGGCAAGAAGCATGTTCTTGCCGCGGGACCGCGGCGGTTTGGTCGGTTCAGTGGACCGGTTTTCTTCTGTGGTTTTAAAAAACCCTGAGTCGAATTTTCATGTAAGTTAAAAAATTATTAGAGCAGTATAAAAATTCGACAGAAACTTGGTTTTTTTCGGATGTGTTTTGCGAATTTTTTTTCGATCGATATTCTTAACACTTTGCTAACTTACTAGTTTTTGTTTAGCTAGGCTCTGATACCACTCTAAGTCCACGTTGCACACCCCGGTTCTTACGGGGAGGCGGAAACGGCGAAAAACAATAATTTGGCGCAAGGCAACATGGACTCAAAAGCAAGGATCTTGGCTAAACTAGAAACTAGCAAACAAGTAGAGGCTTTAACTACTATGTTGTAGAAAATATACCTCACGGAACTGGTCCTTCGGGTCTTCCCTCCGCTGTCCGGCTCGTCCATCCACGCTCCGAGGGTCAATCCGGATCTCTCACCTCCGCGGTCTTCTTGAGTCGAAGACAATCCACCCAAGACTTGTACACTAAGCTCCGCCTCAAGTCGAGGCCACTAGGGCAAAGAGATTGCCAATCTAAATGCCTTAGGTTGTGTAGAAGAGAAGGATGGAAGTGTTTGTCTATGTGGATTCTTGTTCTCTCAAAACATGAGATCAAAAGAATATTCAAGAGGAGGAAGATGAAGGAGAAAACTTAGCAACCATGGAGCTTTTCTTTTCTTCTCATTTCAAGAGAGAGAATGAGAAGAGAATCATGAAAAGATTAACCCATATGAAATGAACCATGGTTGCAATAATACACTAAAATCATCATTACTAATCCTATCATGATAAAGTTGATGGCACATTGAATTGACCATTATCATAACTCAAGAATTAAAAAGAAAATTAAAGAAGAGTGTAGATCTCTCTTGAAGGTCAATGGTCAACACGGTCAACGGGTCAACAAAGTCAAGAGAGGTCTATGTGGTCAAATGGTCAATGCAATTAGCCATCACTAAACTATCACTAAAAGGATTAGTAAACATGTCTCCGGCTCATAACGGTTTTGACCAACCGAATTGTCAAAACCCTAATGAGTGTGCCACATTACGGTTTTTCCCGAACCAACTACCAAAACCCTAATGGGGCACCTCCTCCTTCATCGCTCCTCAAAACTGTGCATACACACCCGCATTCGCATTCCGTAGAATGCGAATGCACAGAAGACAAATCAAATCCATCTGTGCAATACTAGGATCTGGCTTAAACCAAAGCCCACTAGTATTGCCTGCCCGAACAGAATACGCACACAAGTGCACGTAAGTGATCGTAGCCCTGCCGTAAAACCATACGGCCTCTACACGTTTCGCTCAGTGCAGGGAAACTCTCTGTGTGGGACTCTAAAGACTCGACACTACGCTGGCAGTGGGTTTAACCACAGACCGCAAGCGGCACTAGCTGTACGTAACGGTCCCCAGGTAGATGTCGATAAGAAGGTCGATGAGGTAAACCCATCCGAACTCCTACTGAGCCTGTATGTGACAATCTCCGTACAGTCCGGTCTGTTCGTCTGATACTTCGCATGGCGGGCCTAGGGGGGCGGTGAACGTCAGTCCCCTAATAGAGGTACAAGTCGTATCGGAGTGTAGCCCAGAACACCCTGAGATAACACTGGAAACCTACCAGTATATCTCGCTTGCCCTGGCCAGGGGCTACTTGTGTAATGGCTCTCCTAGACACAGCGCGATGTCAACCCCCAACACCGGGAGAGACGAATCCTGTCTAACCGTCAATGCCTCCAAGTGCTTCGGGACTGCACCCAACTACTACCTGTTTGCACAACTCCTTTGAGCCATGGTAGGGTAGTAATCTAAGTACAGTGGGAACACACTCGAGGCAAAGTGACAGTGTCAAGTCGGCGGACTAAGCTGTACTCATGTCACCTGGGAACTGATAACTGACGATAGGTATAATACCAACCAACAGTTCCCGACGAGTCCTGTCCAGTGTACTCGTAACCTAACGAGCACCCACATACTATCTCAAGTACGACGTACTGACGGCTGTGGGACAGACCGTCTCCCCCGCTGGGATGAGAAGCGCATACGCTAGTCTACTCCGGAGTATCGATGCCCTGTCTCGATAGTCCTACGACTAGGGACCTGTATAAGGATGTGCTTATGGATTACCCAGCCCCCACGAGTGTGAGCGCTATCACAACGCTGGCAATCAAGCAAATATCCTAAGGGCTCTACTAATATGTATATAAGTGATATGCTAAAAGAAACACATGCACATATTGAAGTAGAGACAAACCAAGTAGCATACTACCATTTTGTGCAAGATTGTCTATACAACTGTGAATATCCCAAGCTTCCATTAAGTAATATACAAGCTAGTATGATACAGTAATGGCCTCTACGGCATATACACTAACACATACTAGTTGGGCCATGGTTGTCCATAAGTTCATCCTTTAATGTTCATAGTCGTGGGTGTATCGAGACAGGGCTTCGAAATACCAGAGTAGACTAGCGTATACGCTTCTCGACCCATGAGATGGGCAATGGATGATCCCATATCCATTGGTGTTTGACATCAGAGATGGTATACGGGTGCTCAGTGGATACTGGGTACACTGGACGGACTCGCCGAGAACTCCCAGATGGTATTATACCTCACGTCAGATGGTAGTTCTCTGGTGACACTGGTACAAGTTAGTCTGTAGACCCGAGATCATCATAGAGTCTTGTGTGATTCCCACTGTGCTTTGATTTCCACCTTACCACATTCAAGAGGATGTGCAAAACGGTGGTTTTTGGGTACAGTCCCGAGTCACATGGAGGCAATGAGCGATAAGAGGGGTTTCGTCTCTCCCGGTATTGGGGTTTGATGTTGCGCTGTGCTCGATTGGCCATAACAGGGAAGTCCCTGGACATGGCTGATCTAGAGATTTACTGGTAAGTGTTATCAGTAGTTTCTCGACCCGTTATTAGCCTCATATCTGCATGACTTATCGGTTATTAGGGTCTGACGTTTACCACCCCTAGACTTGATATGCGACATATCAGATGAGGAGACCGGACTGTACGGTAGTGTTACTGACAAGCTTTATAGAAGCTAGAGCGTTCTTGCTTGTTGATCTTCTGATCGCTCAATACCTGGGTAGCCGTTACGTCCAGCTAGTACCGCTGACGTCTTGTGGGTGGTTGATGTGATCATCACCTACTGCCGGCGTATTGACGATGCTTTAGAGTCCTACATAGAGGTTTTACTGGTTCAGGCAAAACGAAGTAGGAGCACATATGTGATATGTGCGGGACCGAGAATAATGCGAGTATTGGATACCGTATTCTATTCTCGCGATATTTGTATCGGACGGTTATATGTGATATAGCCGGGTTATCGAATCAAGTGTTGATTCGATAAGTTGGTACATTTAATATTAGTCGGTTATATGTGATATAGCCGGATTATTAAATCAAGTGTTGATTTGATAATTTAGTGTATAATTGTATATTTGATATACTAATTTACATTAACTAATATTAGCTCACTTAAGCATTTATTATTCTCACATGTGCACACTTAATATATATGTGATATATATTAATTGTTTTTTATTTTGTATCATGGTTGTTGATACACACTACATGGGTGTATGAGACTTACACCATACTAATTATAATGTTGGGTTTTAGTATTTAAAGTAATTCCAAATTAGTGGATTATTAGTCACTTGCATGAAGCTTGTGGAAGCTTGTGGACGCTTTGACTAAGTCCACTAGTTTTGTTTTACTTAAGATATTTATTAACCTAACCATTATAATTTAGCCATGGTTATATCTCTACATGGGTTAGTATATGATACAAACTCACCCATGGTTGATTCTCTCATCTCATTAGTTCATTCTCATCTCTTGAGCTCATCTTCTTGTTCCTTGAGCAAAAGCTTGCTAAGGTTTTCAAAAGAGAGAAAATATTGTGAGAAAAATAAAACTAAAGTGAGCCCACTTCCTACTTCATCATCCTCTACTAGATTAGCACTTTAGTATATGGTGTTAGCTTCACTAATCTCTCAATTAGTGAAGTAGTAGCTTGAGTTAGTGTCTCCTCGACGTAGTTCATCTTCGGCCTCGATGACTTCAAGCAAGATCATTCTTTTCACCTTGAGAAACCATGCAAGAGTCCGGGACTTGGATCGCAGCGTAGGGACTTCAACTCGGAGCTTTAGAAGCGAAGGACCGGTCTACAAAGGTTGTATTCTGCAAACACTTAGATGTAAAGTAGTTTACTTTGTGTTTCGTATTATTCTCTAGTTAACGATTCTAGTTTAGGGTTCTTTAAAACGGCAAAAAATTTAAAATGCCATGGACGATGCCTCTTGAAACCTTGCTGTCATTCATAGGAACCCTACAGTGGTATCAGAGCCTAGCTAGAGAATTAGACAGATTGTGTAGGATTACAAAAATGAAACTACTCTGAAACTTGCAACCCCAAGCCACAGTTTCTGTCGATTTTTATATGAGCTCTAAAAATTTTTCAAACAAGTGAAGAATGTTGTATGGGACAATATAAGAGCACAGAAGAAATTTGGAGACCACTGGGTAGTTTATGGCCGAGCCCAATCCCCCTATATCCGAGCAGGCCGGCCCCCATGGGGAATTCTGGGTCCAAATTTTTTTTGTGTTCTGGTCTCTGGGTTTTGGTGTTTCAGGTGTTGTTTGTTTTTTCTAAATTTGCATGAAATGTTAATTTACTATAAAAGCAACTCGGAGTGTTTTCGTAGTCGTAAATCTAACTGTTTTGGGGTTACTAGAGACGGTATTAAAAAGTTCGATCGAATATCAAATACCCGCTTTAACCCTTGCCGAAAAAAAACTTTCCAAGTGTTGGATTTTTTCCGTAGTTAAAAAGCATTCAAACATCATGCAAGTTATGCGATGGACCCTCTAGAAGAACAAAACCTAACTCGATTATGTTACGGTCAGAACCGCCACTAAACCCTCGGGTTTGTGGTGGTTCAGGGTGCCACATGTGAGGCGTTGGTTGACCCTTCTACGGCTGGCCCATTGGTACTGTGGCATGTGCTGAATAATTTTAAACTACGCTCAAGTGTTGAGATTTTTGGGTAATTATGGGTGTTTGTTGATTCGATCGGAATGTTTAACACCGTCTAGTTTTTCTACGACCGTAAGTGTAATATGTGGTGTATCGCCGGTTTCATTGCTATATGTCAACGACAATTGGGATACGCATATTTACTTACGTTGATGACATGTGATATTATGTGTTGTTGTGTATGTTATATTGGATCGTCGTGTTTGAATAGCTGGGGGTTTTATGTGAGATGAGAGTTTTTCATTTTCATTCATGTTAAATTCAATGTATGTAATATTCTTTTATTTGGGCACTTACGGGTTGAGGATGATATCACCATTGTTGTATATTATTTACTTTTCCGCATTAAGATAGAACCAAGGAGGGGAGCACAAGTAACTGGGTTCTAGAGTCCAGTGGGAGACCAACTCGAGGAGTCGAGTCCGGGTCTCGTAGCTCTAGAATTTGTGGGTTGCTTGCCACTCTCGTAGGGGTCTAGGGATGTGGGTTTGGCTATTCATCGCGACCGTGGAATCCATGTTTTATACAGGCTCAAAATAAAATACGGACCTCATAGTATATCCAATATTTCATATGTTTCTTCTGCTGCTCTGTGATGTGATCACTGTGGATTCTGAGACGAATGGATATATATTATATATGAGATATATAGTAGACATTGCTTATGTTTTGCACCCGCGCTAGTCCTGTCCCGGTATGCCGTTAGTTAAGTAACCTAACGGTGCATAACGGGACGCTGTGACAAATGCGGATGGCATAAGCGTACGTTGTATTTTCGTTTCATTTTCTGTGATGCTTAGGAAGCTTAAATGATGGGACTTCATTAATATGATTAATGAAAGTAAAAGAAACCTAAAAGATGTTGTAGAATCAAATTTTCAAAAAAGTTAGCTACAGTTATTGCTTTGCATAGTGATATATGTGATATATCCCGCACCTTATTCGATAAAGAAAGAGCCGAGATCCCTTCACCGGGAGTGACCTCTTTAGCGATAACTGGCAGATACTACAACACTCGGTTTGTCTTTTGATTGCTTTTGGATTATTTGCTTTGCATAGTGATATATGTGATATATCCTGCACCTTATTCGATAAGGAAAGAGCCGAGATCCCTTCACTTGGAGTGACCTCTTTAGCAAAACTAATGAAAGCCTAAAAAACACTCCTTTTCAAAATTCACTCGATTCTACAACGATATCAAGTTCATTACGCAATAGGTTTTCTGAAAAACCTGTCGTAGCACTCCGTCATTTCAAATAAGTAGTATTTAGTATTCATGTTGCGCTTGTTGACCTTGTCACGGCGTAGTGTGCGGTAACTGATTAATGCTTATCTGCAAAGCATATGAAGCGATTGGATTAGGGTAGTTGTGCGGCCTTATTGACCTTGTCAAGTGTCGTACGGGTGGGTTTAATTTAATCAAGAAATGACGGGATGAACTTGACTTGCGGTCTATGGTTTGTTGACCTTGTCAAGGTTATAGATCGCTTGGGGCAAAATATTATCGGCAATTTCAAGTGTTGAAATTTTCAATGAAATTGCATACCTTCTATGGGATAGTTGGATCCCGATACCCAGTGCGAGTAAGAGTTAGTCCTGGGAGAGTTTTACACAAGACAATTAGCCGATTAAATAGGTGTCTAGAATGGTGTCAACGGGGTTATGCCTATAGGAAAACGAGGTTTATTTTAGTTAGGTCCGTGCGAAAGCACGGGGAACTTCCCTCAAAGTACCGACACTGGACAGGCTGAAAGATTGGAGAAATTGTAGGGTGTAATTAATCCCGGCTAGTCTTTCCTTTTAGGGTTTGAAGGAAGATTTGATAAAAACAGTGGGAGCCATCCTGATTAGATAAAATAATAACCAATCTGATCTTGCAAGAGATACGCTAAAGTGTTTTCTTCTTTCTCTCTCCAGGTAGCGACCATGTCACGTTTTAATCAAGATAATAATATGGATGTATCGACCGAACCCGCATGTTATACTGTGCATAGGAACGTTGGTTCCGTTCTTTCTTATAATTGTTATAAGACTGAACTGGGAATAGGGGAATATCCGGATTCCCATGCCGCCCAAACGAAGAAGAAACATATTGATGCGTCTTCTTCGGGTGTGTTAGTTATTAAGATTTGTTTCTCAGTTCACTCTACGTCTTGGGTATTAGATACCGGATCAAGATCCCACATATGTAATATGTTACATGGGCTATGAAAAGGTAGAGAACTGGGAATAGGTGATCATTCTGTAAGAGTAGGGAATGGGGAAAATGTTGCAGCCAAAGCTGTTGGCGAATATCACCTTGTGTTACCAAGTGGCAACACATTGATTCTGAACGAATGCTATTACATTCCGACCCTGATATGCAATCTTATATCAGTTTCTTTATTAAGTAAAGAAGGATATAATTTTATAGTACAGGATAATGTTATGAACATCTTCCTGAATCAAAAGTTGATTGGATCAGGCTCGTTAAATAATGGCATATACATTCTAAATCAAACTACAGTTCTTAATAAACAAAACACACACAAGAGGAAGAGTTCAGAAATGAACGAATCCTTCTTGTGGCATTGTAGACTAGGTCATATCAATGCGACACGACTGTCTAAGTTGCATAAGGATGGATATTTGAATCCATTCGAATTTTCATCTTATGACACTTGCCAATCATGTCTCAAAGGCAAGATGACCAAAACTCCATTTACAGGACACGGAGAAAGAGTTAGTGAGCTCTTAGGACTAATACATAGTGATGTATGTGGTCCCATGTCTACACTTGCCAGAATTGGTTCCTCATACTTCATTATATTCACTGACGTTCTCCCAAGATTCGGACATGTGTTCCTGATGAAACACAAGTCTGAAGCTTTTGAGAAATTCAAAGAATATAAATCCGAAGTCGAGAACCAAACGGGTAAAAGTATTAAAATCCTTCGATCTGATCGAGGAGGTGAATATTTGAGCACGGAGTTCCTGGACTTCCTAAAAGAGAATGGGATTCTCTCTCAGCTTACTCCTCCGCATACACCACAACACAACGGTGTATCGGAACGGAGAAATAGCACCCTATTAGATATGGTGCGCTCTATGATGAGCACTGCTGAGTTGCCTATTTCCTTTTGGGGATATGTGCTTGAGACAGCAGCATATCTATTGAATCAAGTTCCATCTAAATCTGTACCTACCATACCATATGAGATATGGAGTGGGAAAAGACCATATCTTAAACCAGTTAAGATATGGGGTTGTCCGGCCTATGTCAAAAGGCAAAATCCGGACAAACTCGAGGCACGATCAGTTCTTTGCAAGTTTGTTGGATATCCAAAGAATTCATATGGATATTTTTTCTACTACAGTGAGGAACAAAAGGTGTTTGTTGCTCAGCATGCCACCTATTTAGAAAATGAATTTCTTTTAAAAGAAATTAGTGGCAAAGAGGTAGAACTGGAAGAAGTTCCAGATACACAAACTGTAACTGAAGATTTAGTGGAACTAGAGGATTCGATAGTGCCCAACGAACCCCAGCCTCTCCGCCGATCTAGTAAGGTTCCTCATCCACCTGAGAGATACTACGGTTTTCTCATTGATGGTGGAAGTGAAGATTGCATCATGGAGGATGATGACCCAACTAGCTTTGAGCAGGCCATCACGAGTGGGGACTCAGTGAGGTGGCTGGATGCAATGCGGTCCGAGATAGAATCCATGCACACCAACAAAGTATGGAATTTGGAAGATGATCCTGATGGGGTAAAACCCATTGGGAGCAAGTGGATCTTCAAGAAAAAACTTAGTGTAGATGGGAATGTGGAGACTTTCAAAGCTAGACTTGTTGCAAAGGGTTTTCGTCAACGAACAGGTGTGGATTATGACGAAACCTTTTCTCCAGTGGCTATGCTTAAATCCATCCAGATCATGCTTGCCATTGCTGCATACCATGACTACAAAATCTAGGAAATGGATGTTAAGACCGCCTTTCTGAATGGTGATTTGGAAGAGTGCGTGTACGTGACTCAGCCAGAGGGCTTCGTAGACAGTGCGAGCAGCGGAAAGGTGTGCAAGCTGCTTAAATCCATCTACGGGTTAAAGCAAGCATCATGGATTTGGAACATCTGTTTTGATGTCGTTATCAAAGAGTTTGATTTTGTCAAAAACATAGATGAACCTTGTATATACAAGAAGGTGGCAGAGAGTAAGGTTGTCTTCCTTGTATTGTACGTGGATGACATACTCTTGATAGGAAATGACATTCCTATGCTGCAATCGGTCAATCTCTTCTTATCACAAAGATTCTCAATGAAAGATCTAGGGGATGCCTCCTACATCTTGGGGATTAAGATCTATAGAGATAGATCTAAGCGGATACTGGGATTGTCCCAATCCATGTACATTGACACCATACTAAAGAGGTTTAGAATGGAAGAATCCAAGCGTGGGTTTTTACCCACGATCTCAGAACTCACTCTTTCCAAAGTGATGTCTCCCAAGACTAATTTGGAGAGAGCTCGCATGCAAGGGATACCCTATGCTTCGGTAGTAGGCTCTATCATATACGCGATGCTATGTACCAGACCCGATGTAGCATACTCACTAAGTGTAGTGAGTAGGTATCAAGCAGATCCTGGAGAGAGTCACTGGACAGCTGAGAAGAGTATTCTCAAGTACTTGAGAAGGACTAAAGAGATGCTCTTGTTGTATGGTAACGGAGAACTTCAAATGGAGTGCTTTACCAATTCGAGCTTCCAGAGTGATAAGGACGACTCTAAGTCGCACTCGGGATTTGTCTTTACCCTCAATGGAGGGGCGGTTTGCTAGAATAGTTCCAAGCAGGAAACCGTGGCAGACTCGACGATGGAGGCTGAATACATCGCTGCCAACGATGCTGCCAAAGAGGCTGTCTGGATGAAGAAGTTCATAACTGAACTTGTAGTGGTTCCATCCATTGCGTATCAAATACCTTTGTATTATGATAACAATGGAGCGGTGGCTTTGGCCAAGGAACCCAGGTCCCATCAGCGATCCAGGCATATTTTTAGGCGGTATCACTTGATCCGGGAGATAGTTGATCGCCGGGAGATCGAGGTCAAGAGAGTTGACATGAAGAATAACACTGCGGATCCACTCATGAAGGCCATTCCCCAGATACAGTTCGAGAGACTCTTCGGGATGCTGGGTATGCGATACTACAGCAGCTGGCCCTAGTGCAAGTGGGAGATTGTTAGTTGTATATATGCCCTAGAGGCCATTATTGTACATGTGATCTATATTATATTAGATGCTTGGACATATATAGAAAGGACTTTCTTGCTCGACATGATAGTACGCTATCTGGTTGCTCTTTATCTTAACATGTATACTTGTCTCTTGATACTGTCTTATAGTTACATGTTGGTAAGGCCCTTAGGATGTGTACTTGACTACCAGGATTATGATGCAGATCATACTAGTGGGGCCATGGTAGTCCATAAGTTCATCCTTTAATGTTCTTAGCCGTGGGTGTATCGAGACAGGGCATCGATATACCAGAGTAGACTAGCGTATACGCATCTCGACCCATGAGATGGGCAATGGATGATCACATATCCATTGGTGTTTGACATCAGAGATGGTATACGGGTGCTCAGTGGAGACTGGGTATACTAGACGGACTCACCGAGAACTCCCAGATGGTATTATACCTCAGGTCAGATGGAAGTTCTCTGGTGACACTGGTACAGGTTAGTCTGTAGACCCGATATCGTCATAGAGTCTTGTGTGATTCCCACTGTGCTTTGATTTCCACTTTACCACGTTCAAGAGGACGTGCAAAATGGTGGTTTTTGGGTACAGTCCCGAGTCATATGGAGGCAATGAGCTATAGGAGGGGTTTCGTCTCTCCTGGTATTGGGGGTTGATGTTGCGCTGTGCTCGATTGGCCATAACAGGGAAGTCCCTGGCCAGGGATGATTTAGAGATTTACTGGTAAGTGTTATCAGTAGTTTCTCGACCCGTTATGAGCCTCATATTGGCATGACTTATCGATTATTAGGGTTTGACGTTTACCACCCCTAGACTTGATTTGCAACATATCAGACGAGGAGACCGGACTGTACTGTAGTGTTACTGACAGGCTTTACAGAAGCTAGAGCGGGCTTACTTGTTGATCTTCTGATCGCTCAATACCCGGGTAGCCGAAACGTCCAGCTAGTACCGCTGACGGATTGTGAGTGCTTGATGTTATCATCATCTACTGCCGGCGTATTGACGAGTCTTTAGAGTCCTACATAGAGGTTTTACTGGCTCAGTCAAAACGAAGTAGGAGCACATATGTGATATGTGCGGGACCGAGAATAATGCGAGTATTGGATACCGTATTCTATTCTCGCGATATTTGCATCGGACGGTTATATGTGATATAGCCGGGTTATCGAATCAAGTGTTGATTCGATAAGTTGGTACATTTAATATTAGTCAGTTATATGTGTTATAGCCGGATTATTAAATCAAGTGTTGATTTGATAATTTAGTGTATAATTGTATATTTGATATACTAATTTACATTAACTAATATTAGCTCACTTAAACATTTATTATTCTCACATGTGCACACTTAATATATATGTGATATATATTAGTTGTGTTTTATTTTGTATCATGGTTGTTGATACACACTACATGGGTGTATGAGACATACACCATACTAATTGTAATGCTGGGTTCTAGTATTTAAAGTAATTCCAAATTAGTGGATTATTAGTCACATGCATGAAGCTTGTGGAAGCTTGTGGATGTTTTGACTAAGTCCACTAGTTTTGTTTTACTTAAGATATTTATTAACCTAACCATTATAATTTAGCCATGGTTATGTCTCTACATGGGTTAGTATATGATACAAACTCACCCATGGTTGATTCTCTCACCTCATTAGTTCATTCTCATCTCCTGAGCTCATCTTCTTCTTCCTTGAACAAGAGCTTGCTAGGGTTTTCAAAAGAGAGAAAATATTGTGAGAAAAATAAAACTAAAGTGAGTCCACTTCCTACTTCACCATTCTCTACTAGATTAGCACTTTAGTATAGGGTGTTAGCTTCACTAATCTCTTAATTAGTGAAGTAGTAGCTTGAGTTAGTGTCTCTTCGACGTAGATCATCTTCGGCCTTGAAGATTTCAAGCAAGATCGTTCTTTTCACCTTGAGAAGCCATGCAAGAGTCCGGGACTTGGATCACAGCAAAGGGACATCAACTCGGAGCTTTAGAAGCGAAGGATTGGTCTACAAAGGTTGTATTCCGCAAACACTTAGATGTAAAGTAGTTTGCTTTGTGTTTCGTATGATTCTCTAGTTAACGATTCTAGTTTAGGGTTCTTTAAAATGGCAAAAATTTTAAAATGGCATGGATGATGCCTCCCGAAACCTTGCTGTCGTTCATACGAACCCTACACATAGGCTGTAGGATGAGGTGGGGATCAATTTTAATGAAGGTTGCATGAGGTTTTCGTGAAGATTTCTAGATGTTTTCATACGGTAGAGGAGGTGGAGGAAGCATGAGGAATGAGATGAAGATGATGAGGTGATGAAGGAAGAGGAAAAATGGTGAAGTGAGGAATCAATGAGGAATGGTTAAGGTGGAGCCATACCCCCTTCTCTCTCTCTCATTCTTTCTCATGGCATGCTCCCATACTATCATATGGTCCCCCCCATTTCTCTCTCATCAATTACCCTCCCATGTCTTCACTTTTCTTTTTCTTTTCTCTTTTAAAACCAAATATCAACAAACACACTAATACAACATGTAACCAAATTGCAACATGTCATAGTGCACTATCCATGGTTAATTAAAAATACGGATTTAGCATAATCGTGATTAGTAGTGCACTAATCGAGTTTTATTTAAACTTGCGTATAATTAATTATAAAAATGCCCAAATCCGATAAATATATTTTTAAATGAATAAATCATTTTAATCTCCAATTATTTCCTAAATATTGTATATATTTATACCATTTTACGAAAACCCCAAATTCGTAAATCGAATAGTTTTCGCGAAATATATTATTTTAATATTAAATTCCAAAAATAATATTTTATATTTCTGAAACGTTACAATCTTCCCCCCTTAAATAAATTCGGTCCCCGAATTTAAATTTAAACCCCCAAATAAACACATTTCAATAATCGGCTCCACTCAACGGGGCTTTGAAGTCACGGAAGATACAGAAATACCAATGCGTATCAAGTGCGCATGAAAACGAGTACAAAACTCAAGGTCGAACTCCGTCAAGCGTAACACAATCATCGGAGTTACAACGGAGATATAGATATCAAAATCCACTACTGAAATCCAATATACTATTGTCAAAATCATAATACGTATATAGTACGCATCCCTTTAAATTTCCTCTAAAAACTGGATAAAACATATGCAAATCTTTTCTGAATCGCCGTGCGATGCGTAGATCACGGCACAAGAGATGGACGCTCAATTGTAAAGTAGTAAATATATCTATATATATGTTTTTGCTCAAATTATACGTTCCGCCTTTTGAAATATCCCAGAGGTTTTTCTTTGTAAAGATTCGTGTCTCTTACGGACACTTAAGAAATAGCGAGGCTATGGCTCATTTTTGAAAACCCCTTGGTAAACTTTTAATGCATGCAAGAGTACTCAGGCACTGTCCTCAGATCAGTCCTTCTCGGTTACTATATATATAGTACTCAACATCAAAATATAATGCCCGAGAGCAAAAATCAGCCTCAAAAAGTGTATCCAATAATCACGTGCGTCTGGTGCGCACGGAAATCAAAGCAAATACAAGTGCTACGAACGTGCACAAAAACCAAACTAAGTGAAACCGGTGTGGACAAAAGCATCTATCAAATGCAACGGGTGTGCATGACAACAACTTCAAGTGCATCTATAGTGCACGAAAATCTCAACCCAGTGCAACTAACCTGCATGAATGAAAATCTAAATCATGTGCATCCAACATGCATGAATGGAACCTCAATCAAGTGCATCCGACATGCACAAATAAAATCTAAATCAAGTGCATCCAACATGCACGAATAAAATCTCAATCAAGTGCATCCGACATGCACGAATAAAATCTTAATCAAGTGCATCCGGCGCGCACAAAATCCCACACCATGCGCCTAATATGCACAAAAATCCAACCCAAGTGCGTCAGTTCCGTATAAATTCCCAGTGCAGTAAAGCGCACGAAAACGTGCGTCAAGTGCAAACGCACACAAAAACATAAATCTGGTGCAACAAATACTCAAAGACATAAATTGGGTGCAACAAATATACGGAATAGAAATCTAGTGCAACCAATGCACGAAATACCAATCGGGTGGAACCAATGCACAAAATACCAATCGGGTGCAAAAAATGCACGAAATACCAATCTGGTGCAAAAAATGGACGAAATAAAAATCTGGTGCAACAAATGCACGAAATAAAAATCTGGTGCAACAAATGCACGAAATAAAAATCTGGTGCAACAAATGCACGAAATATCAATCTGGTACAACAAATGCACGGAAACTCATCAATAACTCAAATGCGTATAAAAAGCAATACCGAGTGTACCAAGGTGTATAAAATAATAAACGTGTGCAACTGGGTGCACAAAACACGTATCAGTGCACTGCAAGCACATGTGAGCTATACCGAGTGCAAAAATCAAATCGAGTGCGTACCACATGCACAAAATCAAATCAACCGTATGAAATCCACAAAATCATAAACACGTGCAGCCAAGGCACAAAATCAATATTAAGTGCAATTGATATGCACAAATCGCAAACCGATGTAGCGGTGTATAAACATAAATCAAGTGCAATAACTGTGCACAAAAGAAAATATCCAATAGGTGCAACAACGGTGCACGAAAACAATGTCATGAAACCCAATCATCAAAACTCAAATCCAAGCGATATAAACGTGATACTCGGATCACAAAACACAAATCGCAATAAATGACATTGAGGTACACCTCCTTCAATGTCGAAAATATATCAGCGTGCCCAACTGGCAGAGCAAGATCATCTACTTGCCTCCTGCTCACGGTCTGGCGTCTTCGGTCTCTGGGACCTCATTTACTCTCTGAATTACCAATCTCGCAATCCTTCGGCTCGTCGGCCCGGTCAGGTGTACTAGCGGAACAGTCCGCTCTAGCACTCCTCTGGTCATCTCTCGGCCAACTAGCATGACCACTCGTAAACCAACACGTCACTGGCGTCGGCCTCTGGTTCTTTGAATACACGTGACACAACCGACCCTGGGTGCAAATCTTATCATAGTAGTGTCCTGGAAATAACCTACTCAGGGTCTCTTCTGATCTCACATATGCCGAACTATACGAAGGTTGGCACTCTTCCTTAACTCTTTTCTCATAACCGGAAATCTATGTCCACATCATGGCTTCCATCTGGAAACGTTTTTGCTGCATCTAATGCCTCTGCACACATATCAATCCTCTAGCATCAATGGAGCGTAACAACCGCTTCCTAACATCTCGCATGAACCTCTTGTTCCGCTCGTCTTTATTATCGTCCACTTTGACGTCATCTCTTGTTGTCTGCATAGTGCAATTCGTTCTCGGCTACGGTCAATCTGGAGTCTCTCACACGGACTCGAAATTACGAACTCGGTATCTTCATCACTCAGTAGAAGATATCTAGCCGAACACGTCCTCGCGTACTCGTCCAAATCATCGGATGAATACACTTTATTCGTCCGTTCTCGATCGACTCACAACGCATCTGGGTGAGGTTCTTCTATCTGAAACTGGTCAACTTACCGATCTCACATCGGGGCATCCGACGAACAACGTCCTCTCTTGATCGATCTACTCTAGATCTGACTAAGATTCTCCACACTGGAAATCTTCAACTCAATTGAGTTTGCATCGGCACATCAAATCTGGTGAATCATATCAGTCACTCAACTCGAGATACACTAGCTATCTCCTTTCACAACTCTGCCTGAAAGCTCCAATGGTTTCAGCTCATAAACTCTAGAAGAGACATCCCAACAATCTCGGCAACAGCTGTGTCATCCATCTGCACGGTAGACAACATCATGATCTCTGAGGTAGGATGTACATCAACAGTCCTCTCAATCTGGCAGCCTCTATCAATGGCCCGATCATCCGGTGCAAAACCGAACACTCGCCTCAAACGAGAGGTCACAATACAAACACTAAACCGATACGTTCCCGTGTCACCAAAAAACACGATGGTCAGTCCTCGTCCATGACAAGTTCACCCTGACCGCATCACTAGCAGCAGCTCAATCTGCGCTCAAACCATGGAGACAGGAACCTCAAGCATGTATCAATGAAGATATATCAAAGGGATGAAAAGAATCAACAGATCATAAAATGGATACATGTTCATAAGGAGGAACGGAATCAATGAGAGTATGATCATTGGAACTAATAGAATCATGGATCTCAAATGGATGTATGATCATGGGAACGAAGCGAATCACAGATATCAAGATATGTACAACCTAAGGTTACTTAAGTGGAGTATCGTATCGTAAGTATGCCGCGGAACATACGTACGGTACATCACTCTACATGAGTTACCTACTCCATCAATCAGGGTCAACCTATGAAACGAAAGTTCAGGTCTAATACCCCTCCGTTCAAGTCTAAGTTCCATAAAGTCAAGCCTAGGTTCCGAAATATTTACGCCCTAGACTCCGTATAGTTAAACCCAGACTCAAACCAAGGTTAAACCTAGCTCTCTGATACCAACTTTGTCACGGCCCAAAATTTAGTTCGTGACCGGCACATAAATCACGCAACGTCAAGACGTAACGTAATTCAAGTAAGCCGAAGCCCAGAAAATCTAAACCTTCTTAAAGAAAAATAGTGGGGGTGCAGTTTTGAAATAAAGATATAATGAAATAAATTTTATCTATAAATGCATAACTAATGATATAAGAAAATGCAAGTAGAATGTACTAAAATTGAGAAGGTTTTTCGTCTTTTTAAAAATTTGGGCAGCACCTCCCTTGTATATTTTGAAATGAAACCACATATACATAACAATATAAATGGCATCCCCAAACGGGAGCTAGCTCTTCGTCGAATGGCGGAATCATAACTACGCAAGTGATCAACATATATATACGACACCCAACGGTGAAGATCAGCACAAAAGGAATGAAAAATAAAGCGAGACATCAAAACCACCAATAGCGAACATATACCCCATCGCTCTAAGTCTCGCAACCACAAGTCTTTCTAAGTATTACTAATTATACAAATAATAGTTTTCTGCTTGATGGAGTTTATCTAGATACAATAGGAAATAATAAATACAATAGTGGGCACGATCCAATGTGTCCCACCTACCATAGCAAACACCCGAAGGCAAGCTGTGTGCCAGCGATACCGCTACTGATCCCAAGCGGTCAAACCTGCAAGAACTGTGACACAACGGGGGTGAGTTACCAACTCGTGAGTAGAAAACATCAGCAGGTAGAAATCGAATAAAACAACAATTTCCTAGGTCACTATATCAAGAAGGTAATACTATGATATCTAGGTGTAACACTTTGAAATTCATTTAGGATGTTTTCGCGATACTTAGTAATTTGGCGTGTTTTTCATAAAAGCCTGAGTATCGTATTTTCCTTCTTGGCTAGGGATAATTGTGTTGTGATGTTTTATATATATATATATATATATATATATATATGTTTATATATATATATATATAGGGTTATTAATTTATAATTTAGTCGTGTTTACCCTAATTGGGAATTTTTGTGTTAAGTGCACACATGCACACTTAGCACAATTTTTGTGACCTAGGTTAAAAGTGTTAGCATGTTAACCATTTCTCTTCTTGCATGGTTCATTTAATTCCCCACCCATTTTTAATCAAGTCAAACCCCTTTTTATAATTCAAATTTAAATAGAAAATGGGAGGTATGGTGGTTAGGTGAGCAATTTTGACTTTGGTTGACCCTTGTTTTCTCTCACTTCTTTCTCTTTCCCTCATTTCTGAGTTCAGCAGAGAAAGCAGCAGCAACAACAATATTTTCTTCATCTCCTTTTCTCTTTTCACTTCCCATTTGAATCTACACAAAACCCTACACCAAAACAACACCTTTTCTTCACAAAACCATGGGAAAAGGGGCTTTTTGAGGTGTTTGGGAGCAAATCTGCATACTTGAGGAGGGAGCTGGAACTTTTTTGTGTTCTTAGGGTCTTTTGAAGGTATTGATTCATGTTTAGCACCCTTTCTCCATAACTTGTAGTATTTCTAGCAAAATATCACATTTTGTGCATTTTTAGTGCTAAGGAAGGGTTTTAATGAAGTTGTATTAAAATTTACATTTAAATGGCTTGATTAGCTTGGTGATGAGTTGTTAGGGTGGTTTTAAACTAAGTTTTGCTTCAGGTTTCATAAAAATACCCTAAAGTATCATTTTAGTGTAAAAATGTGGGTTTTAACTAGAATTAGGGCTCTGTGAAATCTTCTTCTACCCGGGGTGTTTCAGAATAAAATTGGATTTACTGTAGCATGTATAGGGGGTATAGAGTGCACACACAAAACCTGGGAGCCCATCTCCTTACCCAGGCCGTCGAAAAATGCATTCTGGCCGCTATTTGCGGCCGGATGGGTGAGTTGGGGGTTGAGGCTTGGGGCATAGGAGTCTGCTGCTATGTGTAGTATTGTGGTATATATAGTTTTGTAATATCTTTCCTGTATACAAATCTGAGATCAAATACCCTATTTCCCCTATTTTAAACTTTCGCGACACGCGTGTTACGTGTGTGTGGGTTTGGGGTTTCTGGGTATCGCGACGCGTCGGAGTGGCTTCAGACGCGTAGTCACACGTTTTAGCGTATCGCGCACACGCGAGCTTGGTTCACGACGCGAGTTACTAGTTTGACTTTAAATGTCGTGTTTGTATAGTTTTGAGCTTATGTGTGATATATTGTGAAATTCTAGGTTCGCAGGCGAGTGCGACGAACGCCGCGAAGAAGGGGAAACAAGTCATCGGCTATACCTAGCGAGAGACTACGGTGAGTAGATTTAACATATACGGGGATATCTCCTGCATGGCGTTATGCGTCAGGGCTGATAGGACCTTATAGCGATATGTTTTGCATTCACCTACATGACTACTGTTTATTGTATACCGCATTCCCTGCTATGCGTATAGAAACTAGAATTGATAGAACACCGCACTATTACTAACGGTTCAAGATGCACGAGCATGATTTATATACTACACTCACACCGTTAGTGATTGCCATGACACTCACATTATAGGATTGCTATACATCATACGTCAGATTGTTTCCGCATTATTGATGTTTGCTATGAATTGCCGCATATCAGCAGATGTTATATTCATACTTGGACACATCTACATCATATATTCATACATGTGCCATGTATATATTGATATCCTCATACCTGCATAGATTTACGCATTGAGATATGTTTTTTCCATGTTATTTCTGGATTTGGGAACCGTGGATATTTCAAAAGAGAATAGGTAATTATTTAAAAACCCAGTTTCCCTTGATATGATATTTCAGTGCGTCCACCATGTGTTTTCTCGGTGCTAGAGCCCGGTATATGAGAGAGAGAGGGCTGACCCGGACTGACGGATGCCCGATATATGAGAGAGAGAGGGTTGACCCGGACTGACGGATGCCCGATATATAAAAGAGAGTGGGCTGACCCGGACTGACGAATGCCCGATATGTGAGAGAGAGGGGGCTGACCCGGACTGACGGATGCCCGATATAGGAAGATTTGCGTGTCGATGCTGGACACGAGTATTTATGATATTTGGGTGCCGATGTTGGGAACTCGTGATTCTCAGAGATTTACAGGATTGGAGGGCCGATGAGAGTGCCGGCGCGTGAGCTATTTGGGGGATCTGGGTGCATTGATGGACACCGATTATATATTCCACGTTAACATTCCGTGTAGATGTTATGTTCCCATGCTCAGCATTCATTATTGTATCTCATCCTGTAGTTATATTACCTGATAGAGCACTTGCATGATTATTGCACATACTGCTTATCACGCATTGATATCATCTACTGGCATATGATAGAGTAGCGCAGTACGTGCATGCTCGCGATTACCTTTATATGTTATCTCTATTCACGAGTTGGCAACTCACCCACGTTGTGCCACAGTATTTGCCGGTTGCCCCTCGGAGTAGTCGCGGCAGGCTGCGTTCTTGCATCTTTTGACACAGATACGCCCACAGTTGGTGTACTTGCTCTTTTGTGGATAGGTGGGTTTTGTGCGGTATCTGTTTATCTTTCAGTTATATACATTGTTGTATCTAGTATTCTCTATCTACCATATATGTACTTGACTTAGAGAAAGTGTGAGGACGATGATGTATATGATTTGTATTCTGGTGTCGAGCTCGTTGTGAGCCGACTTTACTTATGGAGTTTATTCTATCCGTGATGTTCCCACTTGTTGCTCATTTTCTTCGCTACGGCGTCGTATATTGCTATCTTGGTGATTGTTTACTTGGATCTCTTAACATTTAATAAATGCTTCCATTTAATTCTTAAAACACTCTATACTTTTACTGGTTTGATTTCTGGGTTTTCGGTTCACTTAGTCGCGTTACGCCTGTAGACGTTACGTGGTTAAGTGCCGGTCACGGGCCAAACTTTGGGTCGTGACAAAGTTGGTAACAGAGCGTAGGTTTTACCTTTCGGAGTGTTCCTAGGATGACCCTAGTATGATGGAGTAGGTAGCTGAAGCAGAGTGGCGTAGCGTGCGTATGTTCCGCGGCAAACTCACGACACGGTACTCCGCCTAAGCCACCTTAGGACTTGTTGATTTAAAATTCCTTCTTGAGTATATACATTCTTGCGATTCGATTCCCGTATCCTTATCGAATCCAATTTTCCCTTTCAGCCATTATGCCGCCAAAGACTACGAGGGCGCAGAGAGCGGCCGCGAGGGCTGATATTCGAGTTAACTCGTCCGAGACGAGGAATGATCCGGGTAGTACACCGGTTGTGCCCGAGCAGGCTGTTCCTGCCGTGACAGATCAGATTGCCATGTTGGGGGCTGGTGTGCAAGAGATGCGCCAGACGGTGGGATCCAGTATGCAGGAGATGTGCCAGATGATGGGATCTCTAGTTGAGACACTTCGAGCGCAGCGACAAGAGGTAGTTCCACCGGTAGCAGAGACCGCGGTGGTACCCACAGTACAGGCAGTTGCACCTGCAGCTACAGAGGTTATCTCGGTATCGTTATCAGAGTTTATGAGGCTGAAGCCTCCGGTCTTCACAGGCACCGATGCAGCCGAGGATCCACAGTCTTTCATTGATAGGATGGCTCGGATATGTCGTTCCCTCAGATGCGCAGATGCGAGATGGGTTGAGTTCGCGAGCTTTCGCCTGGAAGGTTTTGCGCAAAAATGGTGCGAATCAGTCGAGAAGGGTAGAGCGGCAGGTCTTCCTCCTATGACCTGGACAGAGTTCGTGGCGCTAATCCTTGCCCGTTTTATTCCACTGAGCGTCAGATATGCTAGAGCACGCAGGTTCGAGTCCTTACGTCAGACTCCGGAGATGTCAGTGGCAGAGTATGATGTCCTGTTCACCGAGATATCAGTGTATGCTCCATACCTAGTGGCTACTGAGGAGTTGCGAGTCAAGAGATTTGTCCGAGACTTGCTTATACCACTATTTCTAGCGATCAGCGCAAAGCATTACGAGACATATGCAGCAGCTGTAGACGCGGCCCTATTAGTCGAGGAGCGCCTTGCTGAGACTTCGGTAGTTCCAGAGCCGAAGAGAGTTTGTGCGGATGCATCAGCGCAGAGACAGCCTTTTCGGCGCCGTGATAGACGTCTTGCAGGTAGCAGAGATTTAGGGCGGGGCCAGTTGTTCAGTTCCTATTCCCAGGAGGGTCAGCGGTCATCGTCGGGATGTTTTCGCTGCGGGAGTTCTTATCATCGTGTGCGAGATTGTCCTGAGATACCATGGAGGGAGGCAGCAGCACCGCACGTCACACTACCACCATCACCACCCCAGACGGAATTGCCTATTATACCTACTGTTACTCCGCGCCAGACTCATGCACAGAGAGGTCATGGTCGTGGAGGATTTGTTCATAGAGGACGAGGTGATCGAGGCAGAGGACAGCCAGCTGCCGGCAGGGGACAGTCAGTTGCAGGTGGATGACAGGCGCGAGTTTTTGCTTTGACGCATCAGGACGCGCAGGCGTCCAATGCGGTGGTCTCAGGTATCCATCCAGTATATTCTGTTGATGCACACGTGTTATTCGATCCCGGATCCACGCACTCGTACGTATCCACACACTTTGTGCCGAGTTTGGGTAGAGAGTCCGGTTTGCTTGATCTGCTGCTTGTTGTGACTACTCCTGTGGGAGAGTCGTTTGTCACTAGGCACGTGTTCCGATCCTGTACCGTCCGTATTGGCGAGAGAGAGTTGCCGGTCGATTTGATCTTTCTTGAGATGTTGGTCTTCGACGTTCTTTTGGGCATGGATTGGTTAGCCATGTGCTATGCTTCAGTTGACTGCTGCGAGAAGACAGTTAGATTTTGTTTTCCCGGCGAGTCAGTTTTTGTTGTGTTGGGGGACCGTGGTGTCACCCCTCACAGTGTGATTTCTTCTTTTCGCGCTGGACAGCTTTTGAGGAAGGGATGTCAGGGATTTCTCCCCTATGTTTGCGATACTAGAGCTACAGAGGTTCCGATGGATCAGGTTCTGGTTGTTAGCAAGTTCCCTAATGTGTTCCCTGACGAGCTTCCTGGGCTACCGCCCGAGCGTGATATTTCTTTCGGTATTGATTTGGTTCCTGGCATGGGGCCTATTTCTGTACCGCCTTATCGGATGGCCCCAGCGGAACATAGAGAATTGAAAGGTCAGTTGCAAGATTTGCTGGATAAGGGACTTATTCGACCCAGTGTTTCTTCTTGGGGTGCTCCAGTGTTGTTTGTCAAGAAGAAGGACGGCAGTATGCGTTTGTGTATCGATTACCGCCAGCTGAACAGGATGACAGTGCGGAACATGTATCCTTTGCCACGCATCGACGACTTGTTCGACCAGCTTCAGGGGGCAGGATACTTTTCGAGGATCGATTTGCGATCAGGCTACCGTCAGCTGCGGGTTCGACAGGAGGACATTCCTAGGACAGCTTTCCGCCCGCGTTACGGCCATTATGAGTTTTTGGTGATGTCGTTCGGACTCACCAACGCGCCAGCAGCATTTATGGACTTGATCAACCATATTTTCCGGCCGTATCTTGATCTGTTCATCGTAGTGTTCATTGACGATATTCTGGTGTATTCTCAGAGTCGAGAGAAGCACGAGCAGCACCTGCGGATTACACTGCAGACCTTGAGGGAGCATCAGCTTTTCGCCAAATTCTCATAGTGTGCTTTCTGGCTGGACAGCGTAGACTTCTTGGGGCACGTGATTACACAAGATGGTATATGTATAGACACGAGGAAGATTGAGGCCGTTCGGAGTTGGCCTAGACCCACGTCAGTTACTGAGGTTCGCAGCTTTCTAGGGCTGGCAGGTTACTACAGGCGATTCGTGCAGGACTTCTCTCGCATTGCTACACCTTTGACCGGGTAGACCCGGAAGGGAGTTCGTTTCGATTGGACGGAGGAGTGTGAACATAGTTTTCAACAGCTACGGGCTCTACTGACAACGACACCAGTGCTATCTTTGCCTTCAGGATCAGGCGGATTTATCGTCTATTGTGATGCTTCACGAGTGGGGCTAGGGTGCGTATTGATGCAGCATGACAGGGTGATCGCATATGCTTCACGGAAATTAAAGAAACATGAACAGAACTACACCACTCACGATTTGGAGATGGCTGCAGTGGTCTTTGCACTTAAGATCTGGCGACATTACCTATACGGCGAGTCATGCCAGATATTCACTGATCACAAGAGCTTAAAGTACATATTTCAGCAGCGAGACTTGAACCTTAGACAGCGCCGATGGATGGAGTTAGTGAAGGACTACGATTGCGAGATCTTGTACCACCTGGGAACGGCTAATGTAGTGGCGGATGCTTTGAGCAGGAGGCCCGGGGGCAGTCTATCTTGTTTGAGCGCAGTACAGAAGCAGTCGTCCGCAGATTGGCAGATTTTATGCGACAGACGGGTACAGTTCGATTTTACGCCGATCGGAGGACAGATTGCGCATGTTCGTGCACGCCCACAGTTGCTCGATCGTATACATGAGGCACATCACAGTGATGACCGATGTTCAGAGATTAGGACACAGATTGGACAAGGCAGATTTTCCGAGTTCGTGATCGATGATCAGGGGATACAATGATTTGGGACTAGACTGTGCGTACTAGATGCTGAGGGACTGCGGCGCGAGATTCTTAAGGAGGCACATCCATCGGTATACAGTGTTCATCCCGGCTCCACCAAGATGTACCATGACATGAGAGGTGTTTACTGGTGGGACGGAATGAAGAGAGACATCGCAGATTTGGGTCGAGATGCCTGACTTGTCAGTAAGTCAAGGATGAGCACCAGAGGCCCGCGGGAGAGCTACAGCCGTTACCCATTCCAGAGTAGAAATGGGAGCAGATTTCTATGGACTTCATCGTGGGTCTACCCAGGACTAGTCAAGGGTATGACTCCATCTGGGTGATCGTGGATCGTTTGACGAAAGCGGCTCACTTCATAGTAATTTGGCGTGTTTTTCATAAAAGCCCGAGTATCGTATTTTCATTCTTGGCTAGGGATAATTGTGTTGTGAAGTGTTATATATAAATATATATGTTTATAAAAATATATATATATATATGTTTATATATATATATATATAGGGTTATTAATTTATAATTTAGTCGTGTTTACCCTAATTGGGAATTTTTGTGTTAAGTGCACACATGCACACTTAGCACAATTTTTGTGACCTAGGTTAAAAGTGCTAGCATGTTAACCATTTCTCTTCTTGCATGGTTCATTTTATTCCCCGCCCATTTTTAATCAAGTTAAACCCCTTTCTATAATTCAAATTTAAATAGAAAATGAGAGGTATGGTGGTTAGGTGAGCAATTTTGACTTTGGTTGACCCTTGTTTTCTCTCTCACTTCTTTCTCTTTCCCTCATTTCTGAGTTCAGCAGAGAAAGCAGCTGCAGCAACAATATTTTCTTCATCTCCTCTTCTCTTTTCACTTCCCATTTGAATCTACACAAAACAACACCTTTTCTTCACAAAACCATGGGAAAAGGGGCTTTTTGAGGTGTTTGGGAGCAAATCTGCATACCTGAGGAGGGAGCTGGAACTTTTTTTGTGTTCTTAGGGTCTTATGAAGGTATTGATTCATGTTTAGCACGCTTTCTCCATAACTTGTAGTATTTCTAGCAAAATATCACATTTTGTGCATTTTTAGTGCTAAGGAAGGGTTTTAATGAATTTGTGTTAAAATTTACATTTTTATGGCTTGATTAGCTTGGTGATGAGTTGTTAGGGTGGTTTTAAATTGAGTTTTGCTTCAGGTCTCATAAAAATACCCTAAAGTATCATTTTAGTGTAAAAATGTGGTTTTTAACTAGAATTAGGGCTCTGTGGAATCTGCTTCTACCCGGGGTGTTTCAGAATAAAATTGGATTTACTGTAGCATGTATAGGGGGTATAGAGTGCACACACAAAACCTGGGAGCCCATCTCCCTACCCAGGCCGCTGAAAAATGCATTCTGGCCGCAATTTGCGGCCAGATGGGTAAGTTGGGGGTTGGGGCACAGGAGTTTGCTACTATGTGTAGTATTGTGGTATATATAGTTTTGTAATATCATTCCTGTATAAAAATCTGGGATCAAATACCCTATTTCCCGTATTTTAAACTTTCGCGACACGCGTGTTACGTGTGTGTGGGTTTTGGGTTTCTGCGTATCGCGACGCGTCAGAGGGGCTTCAGGCGCGTAGTCACATGTTTTAGCGTATCGCGCATACGCGCGCTTGGTTCATGACGCGAGTTACTAGTTTGACTTTAAATGCCGTGTTTGTATGGTTTTGAGCTTATGTGTGATATATTGTGAAATTCTAGGTTCGCAGGAGAGTGCGACGGACGCCGCGAAGAAGGGGAAACAAGTCGTCGGTTATACCTAGCGAGAGACTACGGTGAGTAGATTTAACATCTACGGGGATATCGCCCGCATGGCGTTATGCGTCAGGGCTGATAGGACCTTATAGCGATATGTTTTGCATTCACCTACATGACTACTGTTTATTGCATACCGCATTCCCTGCTATGCGTATAGAAACTAGAATTGATAGAACACCGCACTATTACTAACGGTTCAAGTTGCACGAGCACGATTTATATGCTACATTCACACCGTTAGTGATTGCCATGACACTCACATTATAGGATTGCTATACATCATACGTCAGATTGTTTCTGCATTATTGATGTTTGCCATGAATTGCCGCATATCAGCAGATGTTATATTCATACTTGGACACATCTACATCACATATTCATAATGTGCCATGTATATATTGATATCCTCATACCTGCATAAATTTACGCATTGAGATATGTTGTTTCCATGTTATTTCTGGATTTGGGAACCGTGGATATTTCAAAAGAGAATAGGTAATTATTTAAAAACCCGGTTTTCCTTGATATGATATTTCAGTGCATCCACCATGTGTTTTTTCGGTGCTAGAGCCCGATATATGAGAGAGAGAGGGCTGACCCGGACTGACGGATGCCCGATATATGAGAGAGAGAGGGCCGACCCGGACTGACGGATGCCCGATATGTAAGAGAGAGGGGGCTGACCCGGACTGACGGATGCTTAATATAAGAAGATTTGCGTGTCGATGCTGGACACGAGTATTTATGATATTTGGGTGCCGATGTTGGGCACTCATGATTCTCAGTGATTTACAGGATTGGAGGGCCGATGAGAGTGCCGGCGCCTGAGCTATTTGGGGGATTTGGGTGCATTGATGGATACCGATTATATATTCCACGTTGACATTCCGTGTAGATGTTATGTTCCCATGCTCAGCATTCATTATTGTATCTCATCCTGTAATTATATTACCTGATAGAGCACTTGCATGATTATTGCACATACTGCTTATCACGCATTGATATCATCTGCTGGCATATGATAGAGTAGCGCAGTACGTGCATGCTCGCGATTACCTTTATATGTTATCTCTATTCACGAGTTGGCAACTCACCCCCGTTGTGCCACAGTATTTGCAGGTTGCCCCTCGGAGTAGTCGCGGAAGGCTGCGTTCTTGCATCTTTTGACACAGATACGCCCACAGTTGGTGTACTAGCTCTTTTGTTGATAGGTGGGATTTGTGCGGTATCTGTTTATTTTTCAGTTATGTACATTGTTGTATCTAGTATTCTCCATGTACCATATATGTACTTGACTTAAAGACAGTGTGAGGACGATGATGTATATGATTTGTATTCTGGTGTCGAGCTCGTTGTGAGTCGATTTTACTTATGCAGTTTATTCTATCAGTGATGTTCCCACTTGTTGCTCATTTTCTTCGCTACGGCGTCGTATATTGCTATCTTGGTGATTGTTTACTTGGAACTTTTAACATTTAATAAATGCTTCCATTTAATGCTTAAAACACTCTATACTTTTCATGGTTCACTTAGTCGCGTTACGCCTGTAGACGTTACGTGGTTAAGTGTTGGTCAAGAGCCAAACTTTGTGTCGTGACACTAGGGTGACCATGTATGCATATATGTCAACAATATACTCATTGCAAATGACATATACAAATAAACATCTGAAACATATGCCTATATGCAGGAGGATATCATTTACGTGTCCATCAATGACACAATCCACATCATGGAACCTGAGTGTCCAACATCGACACTCGAAACATCATGAAAGCATAAGCATGTATATATGAGGATAACAACCAACGTGTGTCCATCAACGACACATCAAAATCATGGAACCTGAGTGCCCAACACCGACACTCGAAACCTCATGAAACCTGTGTCCATCATCGACACGTAAATCCTCATATCTCGGGCTCCATCGGTCCGGATCGGCCCATGGACTCTGTCAGTCCGGATTGGCCCATATCCATCTTACGACTCCGGTCGATATCCTCCGGATAACCGCCGGGTCCAAACTATCACCGGTAGGTAGTAGTCCTTCTGCCAGGCTCATCGTCTACAGCACAACATACCTTTCTTGCCCCGGGGCACCATACTGGGTCCACCATGTACCCGCAAATGTTTCATCCAGCTCCTCGAATCGGGTATCACATAGCTCATAACCGAGAAAACACATGGTGGACGCCTCGAAATATCATATCAAGATAAACCGGGTTTTTAAAACAACACATTTTTTCTTTTGAAATATAACCACGGTTCTCAAATCCCGAATCTCATGAAAACAGCATCTCAATGCATATAATCGTAAAGCATGATGTATGCAAACATAGAACAGAAATGTAACGCCTTGAAATTTTGTTTAGAATATTTTCGCGTTAATTAGCAATTGTGTTTATATATATATATATATATATATATATATATATATATATATATATATATATATATATAGGGTTATTAATTATATTTATATCGTGTTTACCCTAATTGGAAAAATTTTGTGTTAATGTGCACTTGCACACTTAGCACATTTTGGTGACTTTGGTTAAAAAGTGTTATCATGTTAACCTTTTGCTTTTCTTGCAAGGTTTTATTTATCCCCACCATTTAACCAAGTCAAACCGCTTATAAAAATTCAAAATTTAAAAAGGGAATTAGAGGCATGGTGGTTAGGTAGGAAATTTGACCTTTAATTGACCATTTCCTTCACTCTTCTCTCTCTTCTCTCATTCTGAAACTCCAGCAGAAAAAGCATCAACAACAACCCCATTTTCTTCATTTCCTCTTCTCTTTTCACTTTCCTTTGATCTCTATACAAAACCTTACAAAAAACAACACATTTCCTTCACAAAACCTTGCAAAAAATGGCCTTTTGAGGTGTTTGGGGGCAAATCTGCACACTTGAGGCTAGGGCTGAGACTTGTGGTGTTCTTAAGGTCTTTTGAAGGTATATAGCTCATAGTTAACACTCTTTTCCATATCTTGTAGTATCTTAACTAAAAATCATGTTTTGATGTGCTTTTTAGCGATATTGAAGGGATTTTGTGGTGATATGTTAAAATTAACTTTTTTATAGCTTTATTAGGTTGGTAATGAGTTGTTAGTGTAGTTTTATACCTGGGTTTGTTTCAGTTTGCACAAAAACACCCTAAAGGATCATTTTAATGTAAAAATGTGGTTTTTAACTAGAATTAGGGCTCTGTGGAATCTGCTTCTACCGGGGGTGTTTCAGAATAAATTTGGATTTACTGTAGCATGTATAGGGGGTATAGTGTGCACACACAAAACCTGGGAACTCCTCTCCCTACCCAGGCCGCCAAAATATACATTCTGGCCGCAAATTGCGGCCAGATGGGGGTGTTTTGGGTTGGGGTTTGGGGTGTTTGGTGTCTGCTACTATGTGTAATCCTATGGTATATATATTTTTGTAATATCTTTTCTGTATAAAAATCTGGGATCTAATACCCAATTTCCCGTATTTTTAAACTTTCGTGACACGCGTGATACGAGTGTGTGGGTTTGGGGTTTCTGCGTATCGTGACGCGTCGGGGTAGCTTCAGACGCGTAATCACACGTTTTAGCGTATCGCGCACAAGCACGCTTGGTTTGCGACACGGGTTTCTAGTTGACTTTAAATGTCGTGATTGTATGGTTTTGAGCTTTTGTGTAATATATTGTGAAATTCTAGGTTCGCAGGCGAGTGCGACGGACGCCGTGAAGAAGGGGAAACAAGTCGTCGGCTATACCTAGCGAGAGACTACGGTGAGTAGATTTAACATCTACGAGATATCGCCTGCATGGCGTTATGCGTTGGGGCTGATAGGACCTTATAGCGATATATTTTGCATTCACCTACAGGACTACTGTTTATTGCATACCGCATTCCCTGCTATGTGTATATAAACTAGAATTGATAGAACACCGCACTATTACTAACGGTTCAAGTTGCACGAGCACGATTTATATGCTACACTCACACCGTTAGTGATTGCCATGACACTCACATTATATGATTGCTATAAATCATATGTCAGATTGTTTCCGCATTATTGATGCTTTCCATGATTTGCCGCATATCAGCAGATGTTATATTCATACTTGGACACATCTACATCACATATTCATACATGTGCCATATATATATTGATATCTTCATACCTGCGTAGATTTACGCATTGAGATATGTTGTTTCCATGTTATTTCTGGATTTGGGAACCGTGGATATTTCAAAAGAGAATAGGTAATTATTTAAAAACCCGGTTTCCCTGGATATGATATTTTAGTGCGTCCACCATGTGTTTTCTCGGTGCTAGAGCGTGATATATGAGAGAGAGGGCTAACCCGGACAGACGGATGCCCGATATATGAGAGAGAGGGCTGAACCGGACTAACGGATGCCCGATATATGAGAGAGAGGGCTGACCCGGACTGACGGATGCCCGATATATGAGAGAGGGGGGGTTGACCCGGACTGACGGATGCCCGATATAGGAGGATTTGCGTGTCGATGCTAGACACGGGTATTTATGATATTTGGGTGCCGATGTTGGGCACTCGTGATTCTCAGTGATGTACAGGATTTGAGGGCCGATGGGAGTGCCGGCGTCTGGGTTGTTGGGATTTGTGGTGCATTGGTGGGTACCGATTATCTTTCCACGTTGACATTCCGTGTAGAAGTTATTTCATCCCATGCTCCGCAATTATTATTTTGCATCTCATCCTGTAGTTACTTTACTTGATAGAGCACTTGCACGATTATGCACATACTGCTTATTCAATATAGACTTATCTGCTTGCATTTCATAGAGTAGCGCAGTACGTGCATGCTCGCGATTACCTTTATATGTTATCTCTATTCACGAGTTGGCAACTCACCCCCTTTGTGCCACAATATTTGCAGGTTGCCCCTCGGAGTAGTTGCGGCAAGCTGCTTTCTTACATCTTTTGGCTACAGATACCACTATAGTTGGTGCGTGAGCTGTTTTGCTGTTAGGTAGGTTGTGGTATCTGGTTACTTTTATTGTACACACTTTTGTATCTAGTATTCTCCATCTACCTTATATGTACTTGACTTAGAGACAGTGTGAGGACGATGATGTATATTATTTGTATTCTGGTGTCGAGCTCGTTGTGAGCCGACTTTACTTATGCAGTTATTTCTATCTGTGATGTTCCCACTTGTTGCTCTTGATCTTCGCTACGGCGTCGTATATCGCTATCTTGGTGATTGTTTACTTAAGATTTCTTATCAATTTTTAAATGCTTCCATTTAAAACTTAAAACACTCTATACTTTTACTGGTTTGATATCTGGGTTTTCGGTTCACTTAGTCGCGTTACGCCTATAGACGTTACGTGGTTAAGTGCCGGTCACGGGCCAAACTTTAGGTCGTGACAAAGTTAGTATCAGAGCGTAGGTTTTACCTTTCGGAGTATAGGATGACCATGGTATCATGGAGTAGGTAGCTGAAGCAGAGTGGCATAGCGTGCGTATGTTCCGCGGCAGGCTCACGACACGGTACTCCGCCAAAGCGACCTTAGGACTTGTTGATTTAAATTCCTTCTTGAGTATATACATTCTTGCGATTCGATTTTCGTATCCTTATCGAATCCTATTTTTCCTTTCAGCCATTATGCCGCCAAAAACTACGAGGGCGCAGAGAGCGACCGTGAGTGCCGAGATTCGAGTTGACTCGTCCGAGACGAGGACTGATCCGGGTAGTACACCGGTTGTGCCCGAGCAGGCTGTTCCTGCCGTGACAGATCAGATTGCCATGTTAGGGGCTGGTGTGCAGGAGATGCGCCAGACGGTAGGATCCAGTATGCAGGAGATGCGCCAGATGATGGGATATCTAGTTGAGACACTTCGAGCACAGCGACCAGAGGTAGTTCTACCCGTTGCAGAGACCGCGGTGGTACCCACAGTACAGGAAGTTTCACCTGCAGCTACAGAGGTTATCTCGGTATCGTTATCAGAGTTTATGAGGCTGAAGCCTCCGGTCTTCACAGGCACCGAGATGGGTTGAGTTCGCGAGCTTTCTCCTGGAAGGCCTTGCGCAAAAATGGTGCGAATCAGTCGAGAAGAGTAGAGCGCCAGGTCTTCCTCCTATGTCCTGGACAGAGTTCGTGGCGCTATTCCTTGCCCGCTTTCTTCCCCTGAGTGTCAGAGATGCTAGAGCACGCAAGTTTGAGTCCTTACGCCAGACTCCGGAGATGTCAGTGGCAGAGTACGATGTGTTGTTCACCAAGCTATCAGTTTATGCTCCGTACTTAGTGGCTACCGAGGAGATGCGAGTTAAGAGATTTGTCCGAGGCTTGCTTACACCACTGTTCCTTGCGATCAGCGCACAGCATTATGAGACATATGCAGCAGCTGTAGACGCAGCCCTATTAGTCGGGGAGCGCCTTGCTGAGACTTCGGTAGTTCCAGAGCCGAAAAGAGTTCGTGCGGATACATCAGCGCAGATACAGCCTTTTCGGCGCCGTGATAGACGTCTTGCAGGTAGCAGAGATTTAAGGCAGGGCCGGTTGTTCAGTTCCTATCCCCAGGAGGGTCAGTGGTCATCATCGGGATGTTTTTGCTGCGGGAGTTCTTATCATCGTGTACGAGATTGTCGTGAGATACCCCGGAGGGAGGCAGCAGCACCGCACGTCACATTACCACCTTCACCACCCCAGACGGCGTTGCCTATTGTACCAACTGTTACTCCGCGTCAGACTCATGCACAGAGAGGTCATGGTCGCGGAGGATTTGTTCATAGAGGACGAGGTGATCGAGGCAGAGGACAGCCAGCTGCCGGCAGGGGACAGTCGGTCGCAGGTGGAGGACAGGCGTGAGTTTTTGCCTTGACCCATCAGGACGCGCAGGCGTCCAATGCGGTGGTCTCAGGTATCCTTCCAGTATGTTCTGTTGATGCACACGTGTTATTCGATCCCGGATCCACGCACTCGTACGTATCCACACACTTTGTGCCGAGTTTGGGTAGAGAGTCCGGTTCTCTTGATCAGCCGCTTGTTGTGACTACTCCTGTGGGAGAGTCGTTTGTCGCTAGGTGCGTGTTCCGATCCTGTACCGTCCTAATTTGCGAGAGAGTTGCCGGTCGATTTGATCCTTCTTGAGATGTTGGACTTCGACGTTCTTTTGGGCATGGATTGGTTTGCCACGTGCTATGCTTCTGTTGACTGCCGCGAGAAGACAGTTAGATTTTGTTTTCCCGGCGAGTCGGTTTTTGTTGTGTTGGGGGACCGTGGTGCCACCCCTCACAGTGTGATTTCTTCTTTTCGCACTGGACAACTTTTGAGGAAGGGATGTCAGGGATTTCTCGTTTATGTTTGCGATACTAGAGCTACAGAGGTTCCGTTGGATCAAGTTCCGGTTGTTAGCGAGTTCCCTGATGTGTTCCCTGATGAGCTTCCTGGGATACCGCCCGAGCGTGATATTTCTTTCTGTATTGATTCGGTTCCTGGCACGGGGCCTATTTCTGTACCTCCTTATCGGATGGCCCCGGCGGAACTTAGAGAATTGAAGGGTCAGTTGCAAGATTTGCTGGATAAGGGACTTATTCGACCCAGTGTTTCTCCTTGGGGTGCTCTGGTCCTGTTTGTCAAGAAGAAGGACGGCAGTATGCGTTTGTGTATCGACTACCGCAAGCTGAACAGGGTGACAGTGCGGAACAGGTATCCTTTGCCACGCATCGACGATTTGTTCGACCAGCTTCAGGGGGCAGGATACATTTCGAGGATCGATTTGCGATCAGGCTACCATCAGCTGCGGGTTCGAAAGGAGGACATTCCAAGGACAGCTTTCCGCACGCGCTACGGCCACAATGAGTTTTTGGTGATGTCGTTCAGACTCACCAACGCGCCAGCAGCATTTATGGACTTGATGAACCGTATTTTCCGGCCGTATCTTGATCTGTTCATCATAGTGTTCATTGACGATATCTTGGTATATTCTCGGAGTAGAGAGGAACACGAGCAGCACCTGCGGATTACACTACAGACCTTGAGGGAGCATCAGCTTTTCGCCAAATTCTCCAAGTGTGTTTTCTGGCTGGACAGCGTAGACTTCTTGGGGCACGTGATTACACGAGATGGTATATGTGTAAACCCGAGGAAGATCGAGGCTGTTCGGAGTTGGCCAAGACCCACATCTGTTACAGAGATTCGCAGTTTTCTAGGGTTAGCAGGCTACTATAGGAGATTCGTGCAGGACTTCTCCCGTATTGCTACACCTTTGACCGGGTTGACCCGGAAGGTAGTTCTTTTCGTTTGGACGGAGGAGTGTGAGCACGGTTTTCATCAGCTACGGGCTCTACTGACTACGACACCAGTGCTATCATTGCCTTCAGGATCAGGCGGATTTGTGGTCAACTGTGATGCTTCACGAGTGGGGCTAGGGTGCGTATTGATGCAGCATGACAGGGTGATCGCGTATGCTTCGCGGCAATTAAAGAAACATGAACAGAACTACCCCACTCACGATTTGGAGATGGCTGCAGTGATCTTTGCACTTAAGATCTGGCGACATTACCTATACGGCGAGTCGTGCTAGATATTCACTGATCACAAGAGCTTAAAGTATATATTCCAGCAGCGAGACCTGAACCTTAGACAACGCCGATGGATGGAGTTAGTGAAGGACTACGATTGCGAGATCTTGTACCACCCGGGCAGACCTAATGTGGTGGCGGACACTTTGAGCAGGAGGCCCGGAGGTAGTCTATCTTGTTTGGGCACAGTACAGAGGCAATCGTCGGCAGATTGGCAGATTTTATGCGACAGCCGGGTACAGTTCGAGTTTACGCCGATCGGAGGACAGATTGCGCATGTTCGTGCACGCCCACAGTTGCATGACCGTATACACGAGGCACAACATGGTGATGACCGATGTTCAGAGATTAGGACACAGATTGGACAGGGCAGATTTTCCGAGTTCGTGATCGATGATCAGGGTATACTACGATTTGGGAATAGACTGTGTGTACCGGATGCCGAGGGATTGCGGCGCGAGATTCTTGAGGAGGCACATCGATCGGTGTACAGTGTTCATCCAGGTTCCACCAAGATGTACCATGACATGAGAGGTGTTTACTGGTGGGACAGAATGAAGGGAGACATCGCAGAATTTGTGTTGAGATGCCTGACTTGCCAGAAAGTCATGGCTGAGCACCAGAGGCCCGCGGGAGAGCTACAGCCGTTACCCATTCCGGAGTGGAAATGGGAGCAGATTTCTATGGACTTCATTATGGGTCTACCCAGGACTAGTCGAGGGTATGACTCCATCTGGGTGATCGTAGATCGTTTGACGAAAGCGGCTCACTTCCTACCGGTGAAGACAACATTCGGATTTGCTCAGTATGCCCAGATATACATCGACGAGGTCGTACGACTGCACGGAGTTCCGACATGTATCGTGTCCGACAGAGGCACCCATTTTACTAGCCGGCTATGGCAGAGACTTCAGGATGCTTTGGGCAATCGCTTGAGTTTCAGCACAGCATTTCATCCGCAGACCGACGGACAGTCAGAGCGGACTATTCAGACTCTCGAGGACATGCTCAGAGCGTGTGTCTTAGACTTTGTAGGTAGCTGGGATCATCATTTACCCTTAGTAGAGTTCTCCAACAACAACAGCTCACAGTAGACCATTCAGATGGCACCATTTGAGGCACTTTATGGGAGGAGATGCAGATCGCCCGCCTATTGGACAGAGCTCAGTGAGAGCAGTATCTTAGGGCCACAGAATGTTGAGGAGACGACTGCGAAGATCCAGTTGATTCGCGACAGGATGAGAGCAGCCCAGAGTCGGCAGAGATCTTATGCGGACCGTCGGCGACGCAGACTTGAGTTTTCTATTGGTGATCATGTTTTCTTGAGGGTCTCCCCAATGAAAGATGTGATGAGATTTGGGAAGAAGGGGAAGCTTGGTCCAAGATATGTGGGCCCCTTCGAGATCCTCGAGCGTGTTGGTGCGATTGCGTATCGGTTAGCCCTTCCACCCAGTTTTCCAGTTGTGCACCCCGTATTTCACGTTTTGATGCTCCGCAGATATCTTCATGATCCTTCGCATGCGATTCAGCACCCGACGATCCAGCTTGAGCATGACCTTTCCTATGTAGAGCAGCCGGTGATCATTTTGGATCGAGAAGTGAAGAAATTGAGATCGAAGGACATACCATCAGTCAAGGTACTTTGGCGTGGTTAGAGCAGTGATGTAGCGTCTTGAAAAGTCGTTTTGGTGTTTTCCTGAAATTCGGTGAAAATTCGGTATTTTTCCGAAAACCGTCTTTCTCGATATTTTGCAGTTTAGGGCTAATTATACCTTAAATGGATAGGTAATTACTTGTTTTTAGTGACTAATGAGTTAATTATGAAATTTTGGTCATTTAAAAATTTTTCCCTATTTTTCATTTTTTTAATATTATTTTAAGCCGGTAAGAAAATACATTAAATAAGGGATAAATACAAATTTTTCCGGGCTAATTTTAATCTCTAAAATTATGATAATTATAATCTACAGATAACATAAATTTTTAGTAATTTATTTTGATTTTTAACAAATTTTTATGATTTGAAACGAATTTATTGAATTTTTGAGCTAAAACTTGCAATTTTTGAGTTGTAGGGGGCCTTTTTGCATAAAATTTCTTTTGTAAAACCCCTCTCTCATTTCCCTCAGCCCTAGGACAGCCCAACCATGACCAAGTCCAGAAATTTCTGGCCTCTTTTCTTTAGTTGTTTCTTGAGTTGATTTAAGGGGTTTTTTTGGGTTTATTTTAATTTAAATGAATAAAGTATGATACATTGACTTGGAGACTTGACCCATGACCTTCCCCACTTGCCCACACCCTCCCCCATCCCTCTTCTGGCCGAAAATTTCCAGCAGCCCTCCCCCTTCACCTTCCTCTTTTCATTTCCTCCAAATTTCATCAAAATTGCTACAAAAATCCATATAAATCCACAAATTTGTTTACAAAACCAAAACAAATCCTTGTGCTACCTCTTCTCAAGCCTAATATAGTTGAAAACATGTGGAAAGGAGGCATTTTTGGAGCAAATTTTCTTGCTTGATCCATAGATCAAGAGGTATAATTCCATCAAAGTTACTTTCTTTGTTGCAAATTCCTTTAAATGCATGGTTTAGTGTTAATTTTAGTGTTAATCCTAATATAGTTTCTTTTAGTTAATGGTTGATATTAAGCTAGGGTTTTAGAATCCATGTATTAGTTAATTAAATTTATTTTGCTAGCTAGTGTTTTGCTAACCTTAATCTAAGTGGTTAACTTGCTTATTAGGCTAAAATCTAGTGTTAAATTAAGGTTTTTCATATATAGTTTGGTTTATGTTTGCTAATTACAAAAATCAAGAGAAGGTTTTGTTTATGGAAATTAGGTTTTTAAGCTTAGTTAATGGTTTAAAATTTGTGTATTGGCTAGCTATTTGGTTAGTTTGGATGTTGGTGTTGGATGGTGTTAACTTTGTCGCTAGATTGTCGATGTTTGCATCAAATTGCAATTTCTAGCTTGCTAGCTTATGATTCAAGAAATGGTTGTTTATGGAAATAGGATTGGAATCATTGCTATTGTGTTGTAATTAGTGTTTGTAGATTGCTTGTAGTGTGCTTGGGTAATTATGCTATATTGTAGTCGTTTTGTCGCAAATCGGCGATTTTGCACCGATTTTGGGACGCAATGCTTACTAGTTTTGTATAAAATTATGTGATGAATTAATTGTGACACCTTGATGATTGTGTTGGCTTGTCCTACGACTTTTAGGATGCGTGAGTGCGGTTTTTTGGGTAGTCAGGTTTTAGTTTTGCCGGGCGACCCAAATCGGCGTTTTTGGCAGTTTTTGCGATTTTCGCGTGTGTTCCGCGCACTTTGCGCACGTTGTACCTAGTTAGCGAACTTTAGTAGTTTCGTTGGGGTTTTGCATCGTTCTTGATATGTAACCTTATATTTGGTATTGATGTAAATTCCAGGTTCGGTCGCGGAGACGTCAGACGCGGCGCGAAAGGGAAAGGCGGTGATTGGACACAGCTAGCCAGGGATCCCGGTGAGTAGATTTAACATCTACGGGGGACGATCGTTTGGATGGCGCAAGCCGCCCGATAGATTTAGTAAAATGGAAAATAGTAAATTGGATAATTACTTGTGACATTAGAATAATAATACTGGCATGATAATTGCTGCAATTAGATCAATATGTTATATCCATATACGCAAACTCAATTGTAGGACACATGCACCATTACCAGGTTTTTATATGCAGCACGAGCACTATTCATGTTTACACACACACCCTGGTAATTGCCATGCCACCACACTAGATAACCTCTAATTTAAACCTTTTACTAATTGATACTTAAATTGTGCTATTTCCTTAAAATGAAACCGTAGGATTGCTATTCATGCGCATGTACTTCATCATATTCATTGTTCATGCTTAATACATTAATCACACATCGCAACTTGATTATTGATATCATACGCATTCATTATCATTGATATATGCACTTATGAGGATTTCTTGAGATTTTATGATATTGCTGGATTTCGGGGGAAAGCCGCAAAATTTCCAAACTTATGATATTTTTAAAACATGTAAATTGCGGTTTTCTAGTGGTGTAAGTGTCGTCCACCATGAGTTTGCTGTGGTTTTTGGAGACCCGTTTCGAGGAGTTGGATGAACCGTTTCGGGTACATGGTGGGCCCGGTAGGGTACCCCGGGGCAAGAAGCTCGTGGTGTTGACGATGAGCCTGGCTGGGGACGGATTACCTACCGGTGACTTCATTGGGCACGGCGGATATCCAGAGGATACCGACCGGGGCCGCGAGAGGATGATTTTTTGATACTGAGATGGGTCAGCCGGATGGCTGAGGCCAGAGACACTATGACATGGATTTATGAGATTTGAGACAGCTTTTGGGTGTCGTTGCTGGACACCGATTTTCGTCGATTCATTGACATTATGCTGGCATTCTAAAAGAGTTTCAAAAACAAAAGAAGATAAAATATTTCTTATATATACCTATTGAGACCCCAGATTTCCATGTTGCATACATATTAGCACACTGATGTTGTATACACACCTGCTAGTGCATCCAGTCATACCTGTATTTTAGATGCTAGGATCATGCATACGATAGCCTTTGTAGATGTTATTTATTACTCACGAGTTGGCAACTCACCCCCGTTGTGCCACAGTCTTTTGTAGGTCCGCTCCGTCAGTTCAGTAGCGGCGGGCGCACTTGTCTTTTGCCTCTTTTGCCTGAGCTCGAGATTTGCTCATAGGTGGGTTATGTTATTATTTTATACCACTTGTATATTCTTTGTATCTAGTGTACTCCATCTACTGTTTCTACCAGATTATTTTATATTGACCTAGAGATGAGACTGTGAGGTTTGTGGATTTTATGCTGTATTTTGGGGTCGAGCTCACTTGAGCCGACATGCTACTTTTTAATGCTTCCTTATGCTTCATTATGCTTGTTGTCATTTATATTGCGTGGGATTTGTGACCGCCTTATGGCGAAGAGCTAGCTCCCGCATGGGAATGCCTTATTTGTTGGTTTTATATATATTCTTGTTGTACCCATTTTTGGGGGCCAGTAATTACAAAGGAGACTCTGCCGAAATTTTCGGAAAAATTAGTATTGTTGTTAAAAAGGGCTTTACATGACTTATTTGTTAACTCGCTTTCAATTGATTGGGTTTTCTTCACTCTTTTGCTTCATTGGTTTTGTTTTCTGGGCTTTGGCTTACTTATTTTACGGACGCCTTTAGATGTTTCGTAAACTTAAGTGCCACTCACGTTCCGTACCCTGCGGGTCGTGACAAAGTTGGTATCAGAGCGATAGGTTTACCTTTGTGAGTGTTGGATGACCCTTGGTAGATGGAGTAAGTGACTTAAGCAGGGTAACGTAGCGGGCGTATGTCCGCGGCATACTTACGATACGATACTCCGCCTAAGTGACTTTAGGATACTTGCTTGGAAATTTCCTTCTTCAATTCCGTGTATCTTATGATCCTATTGCACTATCCTTACTATCCGTTTTCCTGTAACAGCCACTATGCCGCCGAAGGCTACGAGGGCACAGAGGGCTGCCGCCAGAGACGAGATTCGAGCTGGCTCGTCCGAGACTAGGACTGAGCAGGGTGGTATGCTTACGCCGCAGGGACAGACCGATCCACCTTCCCCAGGCCGTATGGATAGGCTCGAGACCGGTATGGAGGAGTTGCGACAGATGATGGGAGGCATGCAGGAGCTGCGTCAGATGGTAGGATCCCTAGTTGCAGCCAGTCGTACACCGAGGCTGGATGACGTACCGACTACCTCACAGACGACCATGATACCTGCTCCTACTACCACCACCGTGGCCATTCCGGTTTCACTACAGGATTTCATGAGACTGAGACCTCCAGTATTCACCGGCACCGAGGCAGCGGAGGACCCACAGACGTTCCTTGACAGTTTAGCCAGGATCTGCCGTTCGCTGAGATGTTCGGATGATCGATGGGTAGAGCTTGCGAGTTTCCGACTAGAGGGTCTCGCGCAGACATGGTGGGAGTCAGTCTTGAGAGGTCGAGCTGCAGGTCTACCGCTTATGACTTGGGCCGAGTTTACAGCGGTCTTTCTAGCCCGTTTCCTTCCAGAGAGCGTTCGTGACGCCAGAGCTCGTAGCTTCGAGGCCTTAGTCAAGACACCTGGGATGACGGTGTCTGAGTATGATATCCAGTTTACACAGTTATCCCGTTATGCTCAGTATTTGGTGGATACCGAAGAGAAGATGGTGAAGAGGTTCGTACAGGGACTTGATGCCCAGCTATATCTTGCCATTGGCGCCCAGCACTACGACACTTATTCAGCTGCTATGGATACGGCATTGCGGATGGAGGCACGCATATCACGGACTTTGGCCGTTTCTGGGCCGAAGAGGATGCGCACCGATGTACCGCCTCAGAGGCAGCGCGCCAGATTCTTTCCGAGAGATAGGCCTGGCAGAGGATTTGGGCGGGGACAGTTATATGGTTCTTATCCCCAGGGGCAGCAGCCGTCGCCAGGATGTTTTGGGTGCGGGAGTTTGCACCATCTTGTCAGAGACTGCCCGGTGAGAGGACAGGGAGCAGCGACAGTTCCGCACGTGACCCTACCACCATCACCACCCCCTCCTCAGAGAGCCCTACTTCCTACCCCAGGCGATGCTCCACGCCAGTTAGGTGCACCGAGAGGCCGTGGACGCGGCGGTCCTGTTCAGAGAGGACGAGGAGGCAGAGGCCGAGGTCGAGGTCAGCCCGCTATCGGTAGAGGACAGGCCCGAGTTTTTGCTTTGACACCGCAGGATGCGCAGGCATCCAATGCCGTCGTGACAGGTACCTTGCCAGTTTGTTCTTTCGACGCACGGGTATTATTCGACCCAGGTTCCACACATTCGTACGTATCTACACACTTTGCACCGATGTTGGGCCGTGAGTCGTCGTCGTTAGATCAGCCGCTTGTTGTTGTTACTCCGGTAGGCGAGTCGTTTGTCGCTCGGTTTGTATTTCGTTTGTGTTCCGTTCGTATCGGGGAGAGGGATTCATCAGTTGATTTGATACTCCTCGATATGTTGGACTTTGATGTGCTTCTGGGCATGGATTGGCTAGCCACTTGTTATGCTTCGGTGGACTGCCGTGAGAAGGCAGTCAGATTTAGCTTTCCGGGAGAGCCAGTCCTTGTTATTCAGGGAGACCGCAGTGTCGCCCTTCCCAGCTTAATTTCGTCTCTTTGCGCTGGTCAGCTCTTACGGAAGGGATGTCAGGGATTCTTAGCGTTTGTTTGTGATACTCGAGCTGCAGAGGTTCCGTTGGACCGGGTCCCGGTAGTTTGTGAGTTCCCTGATGTATTCCCTGATGAGCTACCCGGGCTACCGCCTGAGCGCGATGTTGAGTTCTGCATTGATTTGATTCCCGGCTCGGGGCCTATTTCTATACCGCCTTATCGGATGGCCCCGGCAGAGCTTCGAGAGCTGAAGGATCAGTTGCAGGATTTGTTGGACAAGGGGCTTATTCGACCGAGTGTTTCTCCGTGGGGTGCTCCGGTCCTGTTTGTCAAGAAGAAGGATGGAAGTTTGCGCTTATGTATCGACTACCGCCAGCTGAACAAAGTTACCGTTCGGAACAGATATCCGTTGCCGCGCATTGATGATTTGTTCGACCAGCTTCAGGGTGCGGGGTATTTTTCGAGGATCGACTTGCGGTCAGGATACCATCAGCTGCGAGTTCGACAGGAGGATATACCGAGGACAGCTTTCCGTACACGCTATGGCCACTACGAGTTTTTGGTGATGTCGTTCGGACTCACCAATGCCCCAGCAGCATTTATGGATCTGATGAACCGTACATTCAGGCCGTATCTTGACTTGTTCATCATCGTGTTTATCGACGATATCTTGGTGTACTCCCGGAGCAGAGAGGAGCATGAGCAGCACTTGCGGATTACGTTACAGACTCTGAGGGAGCACCAGCTGTTCGCGAAGTTCTCCAAGTGTGCTTTCTGGCTGGACAGCGTCGGATTCTTGGGTCACGTGGTTACGAGAGACGGCATTTGTGTGGACCCGAAGAAGATTGAGGCTGTTCAGCAGTGGCCCCGACCTACATCGGTTACTGAGATCCGTAGTTTTCTAGGCTTGGCGGGCTACTACAGGCGTTTTGTTCAGGACTTCTCCCGTATAGCTGCACCGTTGACCAGTTTGACCCGGAAGGGAGTTCCTTTCGTTTGGACAGAGGAGTGCGAGCGCAGTTTTCAGCAGCTACGGACTTGTTTGACTACGGCGCCGGTATTATCTTTACCTTCGGGATCAGGCGGATTTGTTGTCTACTGTGATGCTTCGCGAGTGGGATTAGGATGCGTGTTGATGCAGCATGGCCGGGTGATCGTTTATGCTTCTCGGCAGTTGAAGAAGCATGAACAGAACTACCCCACTCATGATTTGGAGATGGCTGCAGTGGTCTTTGCACTGAAGATTTGGCGACATTACCTGTACGGCGAGTCGTGTCAGATATTCACCGATCAAAAGAGCTTAAAGTACATATTTCAGCAGCGAGACCTGAACCTCAGACAGCGTCGTTGGATGGAGTTGGTGAAAGACTACGACTGCGAGATCTTATATCACCCCGGCAAGGCAAATGTGGTGGCAGATGCGTTGAGTAGGAGGCCCGAGGGTAGTCTATCCTTTTTGCGCGCAGTTCAGAGGCAGTCGTCAGCAGATTGGCAGATGTTATGCGACAGCCGAGTTGAGTTCGAGTTCACTCAGACAGGGGGACAGCTCGCGCATGTTCGTGCACGCCCACAGTTGCTTGACCGTATATATGAGGCACAGCGCAGCGATGACCGTTGCTCAGAGATCGTGGCACAGATGGGACAGGGCAAATTTTCCGAGTTCATGGTTGACGATCAGGGGATTTTACGATATGGATCTAGACTATGCGTACCAGATGCTGATGGATTACGGCGTGACATTCTCGAGGAGGCACACCGATCAGTGTATAGTGTCCACCCCGGTTCCACCAAGATGTACCATGATATGAGAGAGACCTACTGGTGGGACGGGATGAAGAGGGACATTGCGGAGTTCGTTTCGAGATGCCTGACTTGTCAGCAAGTCAAGGCCGAGCACCAGAGGCCCGCAGGAGAGCTACAGCCGTTACCCATTCCAGAGTGGAAATGGGAGCAGATTTCGATGGATTTCGTTGTGGGTCTACCCAGGACCAGTCGAGGGTACGACTCCATCTGGGTGATCGTGGATAGATTGACGAAAGCGGCTCACTTCCTTCCAGTGAAGACGACTTTCAGCTTCGCTCAGTATGCTCAGCTCTATATTGACGAGATCGTGCGACTACATGGCGTACCGACTTGTATTGTGTCAGATCGAGGCACTCAGTTCACCAGCCGACTTTGGCAGAGACTTCAGGAGGCTTTGGGCACTCGTTTGAGCTTCAGCACAGCATTTCATCCGCAGACAGACGGACAGTCAGAGCGGACCATTCAGACTCTCGAGGACATGCTCAGAGCGTGCGTTTTAGACTTTGGTGGTAGCTGGGATCATCATTTACCTCTAGTGGAGTTCTCCTACAACAACAGCTTCCAGGATACTATTCAGATGGCACCTTTCGAGGCATTGTATGGGAGGAGATGCAGATCGCCCGTTTGTTGGACAGAGCTCAGCGAGAGCAGCATTTTGGGGCCGCAGCTTGTTGAGGAGACGACATCGAAGATCCAGTTGATCCGAGACCGGATGAGAGCAGCTCAGAGCAGGCAGAAATCGTATGCAGACAGGTGCCGTCGCAGATTAGAGTTCGCAGTTGGCGACCATGTTTTTCTGAAGGTCTCCCCGATGAAGGGCGTGATGCATTTTGGGCGAAAGGGGAAGCTTAGCCCTAGATTCGTAGGTCCCTTCGAGATCCTCGAGTGTGTTGGCGCTATTGCATATCGTTTGGCTCTTCCTCCCAGCTTTCCCGATGTTCACTCCGTCTTCCATGTTTCGATGCTCCGCAAGTACCTTCACGACCCTTCGCATGCGATTCAGCACCCGACAGTCCAGCTAGAGCGCGACCTTTCTTTTGCAGAGCAGCCGGTGGCCATCCTGGATCGGCAGGTGAAGAAGTTGAGGTCGAAGATTATACCAACCGTCAAGGTCCTTTGGCGTAGCCCGAGCAGCGAGGAGGTTACCTGGGAGACCGAGGGCGAGATGAGGAAGAAGTATCCCCATCTCTTCGAAGGTACGCGTAGCTATATTTTTAAATTCGGGGACCGAATTTCTTTAAGGGGGGGAGATTGTAGCGTCTTGAAAAGTCGTTTTGGTGTTTTCCTGAAATTCGGTGAAAATTCGGTATTTTTCCGAAAACCGTCTTTCTCGATATTTTGCAGTTTAGGGCTAATTATACCTTAAATGGATAGGTAATTACTTGTTTTTAGTGACTAATTAGTTAATTATGAAATTTTGGTCATTTAAAAAATTTTCCCTATTTTTCATTTTTTTAATATTATTTTAAGCCGGTAAGAAAATACATTAAATAAGCGATAAATACAAATTTTTCCGGGCTAATTTTAATCTCTAAAATTATGATAATTATAATCTAGTGATAACATAAATTTTTAGTAATTTATTTTGATTTTTAACAAATTTTTATGATTTGAAACGAATTTATTGAATTTTTGAGCTAAAACTTGCAATTTTTGAGTTGTAGGGGGCCTTTTTGCATAAAATTTCTTTTGTAAAACCCCTCTCTCATTTCCCTCAGCCCTAGGACAGCCCAACTATGACCAAGTCCAGAAATTTCTGGCCTCTTTTCTTTAGTTGTTTCTTGAGTTGATTTAAGGGTTTTTTTTGGGTTTATTTTAATTTAAATGAATAAAGTATGATACATTGACTTGGAGACTTGACCCATGACCTTCCCCACTTGCCCACACCCTCCCCCATCCCTCTTCTGGCCGAAAATTTCCAGCAGCCCTCCCCCTTCACCTTCCTCTTTTCATTTCCTCCAAATTTCATCAAAATTGCTACAAAAATCCATATAAATCCACAAATTTGTTTACAAAACCAAAACAAATCCTTGTGCTACCTCTTCTCAAGCCTAATATAGTTGAAAACATGTGGAAAGGAGGCATTTTTGGAGCAAATTTTCTTGCTTGATCCATAGATCAAGAGGTATAATTCCATCAAAGTTACTTTCTTTGTTGCAAATTCCTTTAAATGCATGGTTTAGTGTTAATTTTAGTGTTAATCCTAATATAGTTTCTTTTAGTTAATGGTTGATATTAAGCTAGGGTTTTAGAATCCATGTATTATTTAATTAAATTTATTTTGCTAGCTAGTGTTTTGCTAACCTTAATCTAAGTGGTTAACTTGCTTATTAGGCTAAAATCTAGTGTTAAATTAAGGTTTTTCATATATAGTTTGGTTTATGTTTGCTAATTACAAAAATCAAGAGAAGGTTTTGTTTATGGAAATTAGGTTTTTAAGCTTAGTTGATGGTTTAAAATTTGTGTATTGGCTAGCTATTTGGTTAGTTTGGATGTTGGTGTTGGATGGTGTTAACTTTGTCGCTAGATTGTCGATGTTTGCATCAAATTGCAATTTCTAGCTTGCTAGCTTATGATTCAAGAAATGGTTGTTTATGGAAATTGGATTGGAATCATTGCTATTGTGTTGTAATTAGTGTTTGTAGATTGCTTGTAGTGTGCTTGGGTAATTATGCTATATTGTAGTCGTTTTGTCGCAAATCGACGATTTTGCACCGATTTTGGGACGCAATGCTTACTAGTTTTGTATAAAATTATGTGATGAATTAATTGTGACACCTTGATGATTGTGTTGGCTTGTCCTACGACTTTTAGGATGCGTGAGTGCGGTTTTTTGGGTAGTCAGGTTTTAGTTTTGCCGGGCGACCCAAATCGGCGTTTTTGGCAGTTTTTGCGATTTTCGCGTGTGTTCCGCGCACTTTGCGCACGTTGTACCTAGTTAGCGAACTTTAGTAGTTTCGTTGGGGTTTTGCGTCGTTCTTGATATGTAACCTTATATTTGGTATTGATGTAAATTCCAGGTTCGGTCGCGGAGACGTCAGACGCGGCGCGAAAGGGAAAGGCGGTGATTGGACACAGCTAGCCATGGATCCCGGTGAGTAGATTTAACATCTACGGGGGTCGATTGTTTGGATGGCGCAAGTCGCCCGATAGATTTAGTAAAATGGAAAATAGTAAATTGGATAATTACTTATGACATTAGAATAATAATACTGGCATGATAATTGCTGCAATTAGATCAATATGTTATATCCATATACGCAAACTCAATTGTAGGACACATGCACCATTACCAGGTTTTTATATGCAGCACGAGCACTATTCATGTTTACACACACACCCTGGTAATTGCCATGCCACCACACTAGATAACCTTTAATTTAAACCTTTTACTAATTGATACTTAAATTGTGCTATTTCCTTAAAATGAAACCGTAGGATTGCTATTCATGTGCATGTACTTCATCATATTCATTGTTCATGCTTAATACATTAATCACACATCGCAACTTGATTATTGATATCATACGCATTCATTATCATTGATATATGCACTTATGAGGATTTCTTGAGATTTTATGATATTGCTGGATTTCGGGGGAAAGCCGCAAAATTTCCAAACTTATGATATTTTTAAAACATGTAAATTGCGGTTTTCTAGTGGTGTAAGTGTCGTCCACCATGAGTTTGCTGTGATTTTTGGAGACCCGTTTCGAGGAGTTGGATGAACCGTTTCGGGTACATGGTGGGCCCGGTAGGGTACCCCGGGGCAAGAAGCTCGTGGTGTTGACGATGAGCCTGGCTGGGGACGGATTACCTACCGGTGACTTCATTGGGCACGGCGGATATCCAGAGGATACCGACCGGGGCCACGAGAGGATGATATATTGATACTGAGATGGGTCAGCCGGATGGCTGAGGCCAGAGACACTATGACATGGATTTATGAGATTTGAGACAGCTTTTGGGTGTCGTTGCTGGACACCGATTTTCGTCGATTCATTGACATTATGCTGGCATTCTAAAAGAGTTTCAAAAACAAAAGAAGATAAAATATTTCTTATATATACCTATTGAGACCCCAGATTTCCATGTTGCATACATATTAGCACACTGATGTTGTATACACACCTGCTAGTGCATCCAGTCATACCTGTATTTTAGATGCTAGGATGCTTGTGTGCATGCATACGATAGCCTTTGTAGATGTTATTTATTACTCATGAGTTGGCAACTCACCCCCGTTGTGCCACAGTCTTTTGCAGGTCCGCTCCGTCAGTTTAGTAGCGGCGGGCGCACTTGTCTTTTGCCTGAGCTCGAGATTTGCTCATAGGTGGGTTATGTTATTATTTTGTACCACTTGTATATTCTTTGTATCTAGTGTACTCCATCTACTGTTTCTACCAGATTATTGTATATTGACCTAGAGATGAGACTGTGAGGTTTGTGGATTTTATGCTGTATTTTGGGGTCGAGCTCACTTGAGCCGACATGCTACTTTTTCATGCTTCCTTATGCTTCATTATGCTTGTTGTCATTTATATTGCGTGGGATTTGTGACCGCCTTATGGCGAAGAGCTAGCTCCCGCATGGGGATGCCTTATTTGTTGGTTTTATATATATTCTTGTTGTACCCATTTTTGGGGGCCAGTAATTACAAAGGAGACTCTGCCGAAATTTTCGGAAAAATTAGTATTGTTGTTAAAAAGGGCTTTACATGACTTATTTGTTAACTCGCTTTCAATTGATTGGGTTTTCTTCACTCTTTTGCTTCATTGGTTTTGTTTTCTGGGCTTTGGCTTACTTATTTTACGGACGCCTTTAGACGTTTCGTAAACTTAAGTGCCAGTCACGTTCCGTACCCTGCGGGTCGTGACAAGTGAGGAGGTCACTTGGAAGACCGAGAGCGTGATGAGGAAGAGGTATCCCCATCTTTTTGAAGGTACGTGTAGTTAGATTTTTTTTAAATTCGGGGACCGAATTTCTTTAAGGGGGGTAGATTGTAACTCCCTGAAATTTCGTTTAGAATATTTTCGCGTTAATTAGCAATTGTGTGTGTGTTTTTATATATATATTTATATATATATGTAGGGTTATTAATTATATTTATATCGTGTTTACCTTAATTGGAAAAATTTTGTGTTAGTGTACACATGCACACTAAGCACATTTTGGTGACTTTGGTTAAAAAGTGTTATCATGTTAACCCTTTGCTTTTCTTGCATGGTTTTATTTATCCCCACCATTTAACCAAGTCAAAACCCTTATAAAAATTCAAAATTTAAAAAGGGAATTAGAGTCATGGTGGTTAGGTAGGAAATTTGACCTTTAATTGACCATTTCCTTCTCTCTTCTCTCTCTTCTCTCATTTCTGAAACTCCAGCAGAAAAATCATCCGCAACAACCCCATTTTCTTCATCTCCTCTTCTCTTTTCGCTTTCCTTTGATCTCTATACAAAACCCTACACAAAACAACACATTTCCTTCACAAAACCTTGGGAAAAATTGTCTTTTGAGGTGTTTGGTGGCAAATCTGCACACTTGAGGCTAGGGCTGAGACTTGCGGTGTTCTTAAGGTCTTTTGAAGGTATATAGCTCATAGTTAACACTCTTTTCAATATCTTGTAGTATCATAACTAAAAATCATGTTTTGATGTGCTTTTTAGCGATATTGAAGGGATTTTGTGGTGATATGTTAAAATTAACTTTTTTATGGCTTTATTATCTTGGTAATGAGTTGTTAGTGTAGTTTCAGACCTGGGTTTGTTTCAGTTTGCAAAAAAACACCCTAAAGTATCATTTTAGTGTAAAAGTGTGGTTATTTACAAGAATTAGGGCTCTGTGGAATCTGCTTCTACCCGGGGTGTTTTAGAATAAATTTTGATATACTGTAGCATGTATAGAGGGTATAGTGTGCACACACAAAACCTGGGAACTCCTCTCCCTACCCAGGCCGCCGAAATATACATTCTGGCCGCAAAATGCGGCTAGATGGGGATGTTTTGAGTTGGGGTTTGGGGTGTTTGGTTTCTGCTAATATGTGTAATCCTATGGTATATATATTTTTGTAATATCTTTTCTGTATAAAAATCTGGGATCTAATACCCTATTTCCCGTATTTTTAAACTTTCGTGACACGCGTGATACGAGTGTGTGGGTTTGGGGTTTCTGCGTATCGCGACGCGTCGGGGAAGCTTCAGACACGTAATCACACGTTTTAGCGTATCGCGCACACGCGCGCTTGGTTTGCGACACGGGTTTCTAGTTGACTTTAAATATCGTGTTTGTATGGTTTTGAGCTTATGTGTGATATATTGTGAAATTCTAGGTTCGCAGGCGAGTGCGACGGACGCCGCGAAGAAGGGGAAATAAGTCGTCGGCTATACCTAGCGAGAGACTACGGTGAGTAGATTTAACATCTAAGGGATATCGCCCGCATGGCGTTATGCGTCGGGGCTGATAGGACCTTATAGCGATATATTTTGCATTCACCTACAGGACTACTGTTTATTGCATACCGCATTCACTGCTATGTGTATATAAACTAGAATTGATAGAACACCGCACTATTACTAACGGTTCAAGTTGCACGAACACGATTTATCTGTTACACTCACACCGTTAGTGATTGCCATGACACCCACATTATAGGATTGCTATAAATCATATGTCAGATTGTTTCCGCATTATTGATGTTTGCCATGATTTGCCGCATATCAGCAGATGTTATATTCATACTTGGACACATGTACATCACATATTCATACATGTGCCATGTATATATTGATATCTTCATACCTGCATAGATTTACACATTGAGATATGTTGTTTCCATGTTATTTCTGGATTTGGGAACCGTGGATATTTCAAATGAGAATACGTAATTATTTATAAACCCGGTTTCCCTTGATATGATATTTCAGTGCGTCCACCATGTGTTTTCTCGGTGCTAGAGCGTGATATATGAGAGAGAGGGCTGACCCGGACTGACGGATGCCCGATATATGAGAGAGAGGGCTGACCCGGACAGACGGATGCCCGATATATAAGAGAGAGGGCTGACCCGGACTGACGGATGCCCGATATATGAGAGAGGGGGGCTGACCCGGACTGACGGATGCCCGATATAGGAGGATTTGCGTGTTGATGCTAGTCACGAGTATTTATGATATTTGGGTGTCGATGTTGGGCACTCGTGATTCTCAGTGATGTACAGGATTTGAGGGCCGATGGGAGTGCCGGCGTCTGGGTTGTTGGGATTTGGGGTGCATTGGTGGGTACCGATTATCTTTCCACGTTGACATTCCGTGTAGAAGTTATTCCATCCCATGCTCCGCAATTATTATTTTTCATCTCATCCTTTAGTTACTTTACTTGACAGAGCACTTGCATGATTATACACATACTGCTTATTGCATATAGACTTATCTGCTGGCATTTGATAGAGTAGCGCTGTACGTGCATGCTCGCGATTACCTTTATATGTTATCTCTATTCACGAGTTGGAAACTCACCCCCGTTGTGCCACAGTATTTGCAGGTTGCCCCTCGGAGTAGTTGCGGCAGGCTGCTTTCTTACATCTTTTGGCTACAGATACCACTATAGTTAGTGCGTGAGCTGTTTTGCTGTTAGGTGGGTTGTGATATCTGGTTACTTTTATTGTACACACTTTTGTATCTAGTATTCTCCATCTACCTTATATGTACTTGACTTAGAGACAGTGTGAGGACGATGATGTATATTATTTGTATTCTGGTGTCGAGCTCGTTGTGAGCCGACTTTACTTATGCAGTTATTTCTATCTGTGATGTTCCCACTTGTTGCTCTTGATCTTCGCTACGGTGTCGTATATCGCTATCTTGGTGATTGTTTACTTAAGATTTCTTATCACTTTTTAAATACTTCCATTTAAAACTTAAAACACTCTATACTTTTACTGGTTTGATTTCTGGTTTTTCGGTTCACTTAGTCGCGTTACGCCTGTAGACGTTACGTGGTTAAGTGCCGGTCACGGGCCAAACTTTGGGTCGTGACAAAGTTGGTATCAGAGCGTAGGTTTTACCTTTCGGAGTGTAATATGACCCTGGTATGATGGAGTAGGTATCTGAAGCAGAGTGGCGTAGCGTGCGTATATTCCGTGGCATGCTCACGACACGGTACTCCGCCAAAGCGACCTTAGGACTTGTTGATTTAAATTCCTTCTTGAGTATATACATTCTTGTGATTCAATTTTCGTATCCTTATCGAATCCTATTTTTCTTTTCAGCCATTATGCCGCCAAAGACTATGAGGGCGCAGAGAGAGACCGTGAGTGCCGAGATTCGAGTTGACTCGTCCGAGGCGAGGTCTGATCAGGGTAGTACACCGGTTGTGCCCAAGAAGGCTGTTCCTGCCGTGACAGATCAGATTTCCATCTTAGGGGCTGGTGTGCAGGAGATGCGCCAGACGGTAGGATCCAGTATGCAGGACATGCGCCAGATGATGGGATCTCTAGTTGAGACACTTCGAGCGCAGCGACCAGAGGTAGTTCCACCCGTTGCAGAGACCGCGGCGGTACCCACAGTACAGGAAGTTGCACCTGCAGCTACAGAGGTTATCTCGGTATCGTTATCAGAGTTTATGAGGCTGAAGCCTCCGGTCTTCACAGGCACCGAGATGGGTTGAGTTCGCGAGCTTTCTCCTGGAAGGTCTTGCGCAAAAATGGTGCGAATCAGTCGAGAAGGGTAAAGCGACAGGTCTTCTTCCTATGACCTGGACAGAGTTCGTGGCCCTATTCCTTGCCCGCTTTCTTCCCCTGAGTGTCAGAGATGCTAGAGCACGCAGGTTTGAGTCTTTACGCCAGACTCCGGTGATGTCAGTGGCAGAGTACGATGTACTATTCACCAAGCTATCAGTCTATGCTCCGTACTTAGTGGCTACCGAGGAGATGCGAGTTAATAGATTTGTCCGAGGCTTGCTTACACCACTGTTCCTTGCGATCAGCGCACAGCATTACGAGACATATGCAGCAGCTGTAGACGCAGCCCTATTAGTCGAGGAGCGCCTTGCTGAGACTTCGGTAGTTCCAGAGCCGAAGAGAGTTCGTGCGGATACATCAGCGCAGAGACAGCTTTTTCGGCGCCGTGATAGACGTCTTGCAGGTAGCAGAGATTTAGGGCGGGGCCGGTTGTTCAGTTCCTATCCCCATGTGGGTCAACGGTCATCGTCGGGATGTTTTCGCTGCGGGAGTTCTTATCATCGTGTACGAGATTGTCGTGAGATACCTCGGAGGGAGGCAGCAGCACCGCACGTCACATTATCACCTTCACCACCCCAAACGGCGTTGCCTATTGTACTTACTGTTACTGCGCGTCAGACTCATGCACAGAGAGGTCATGGTCGCTGAGGATTTATTCATAGAGGACGAGGTGATCGAGGCAGAGGACAGCCAGCTGCCGGCATGGGACAGTCAGTCGCAGGTGGAGAACAGGCGTGAGTTTTTACCTTGACGCATCAGGACGCGCAGGCGTCCAATACGGTGGTCTCAGGTATCCTTCCAGTATGTTCTGTTGATGCACACGTGTTATTCGATCCCAGATCCACGCATTCGTACGTATCCACACACTTTGTGCCGAGTTTGGGTAGAGAGTCCGGTTCGCTTGATCAGCCGCTTGTTGTGACTACACCTGTGGGAGAGTCGTTTGTCGCTAGCTGCGTGTTCCGATCCTGTACCGTCCGTATTGGCGAGAGAGTTTTCGGTCGATTTGATCCTTCTTGAGATGTTGGACTTCGACGTTCTTTTGGGCATGGATTGGTTAGCCACGTGCTATGCTTCTGTTGACTGCCGCGAGAAGACAGTTAGATTTTGTTTTCCGGGCGAGTCGGTTTTTGTTTTGTTAGGGGACCGTGGTGCCACCCTTCACTGTGTGATTTCATCTTTTCGCGCTGGACAGCTTTTGAGGAAGGGATGTCAGGGATTTCTCGCCTATGTTTGCGATACTAGAGCTACAGAGGTTCCGTTGGATCAGGTTCCGGTTGTTAGCGAGTTCCCTGATGTGTTCCCTGATGAGCTTCCTGGGCTACCGCCCGAGCGTGATATTTCTTTCTGTATTGATTTGGTTCCTGGCACGGGGCCTATTTCTGTACCTCCTTATCGGATGGCCCCGGCGGAACTTAGAGAATTGAAGGCTCAGTTGCAAGATTTGCTGGATAAGGGACTTATTCGACCCAGTGTTTCTCCTTGGGATGCTCCGGTCCTGTTTGTCAAGAAGAAAGACGGTAGTATGCGTTTGTGTATCGACTACCGCCACTGAACAGGGTGACAGTGCGGAACAGGTATCCTTTGCCACGCATCGACGATTTGTTCGACCAGCTTCAGGGGGAAGGATCGATTTGCGATCAGGCAACCATCAGCTGCGGATTCGACAGGAGGACATTTCTAGGACAGCTTCCCGCACGCGCTACGGCCACAATGAGTTTTTGGTGATGTCGTTCAGACTCACCAACGCGCCAGCAGCATTTATGGACTTGATGAACCGTATTTTCCGGCCGTATTTTGATCTGTTCATCATAGTATTCATTGACGATATCTTGGTATATTCTCGGAGTAGAGAGGAGCACGAGCAGCACCTGCGGATTACACTGCATACCTTGAGGGAGCATCAGCTTTTCGCCAAATTCTCCAAGTGTGCTTTCTGGCTGGACAGCGTAGACTTCTTGGGGCACGTGATTACACGAGATGGTATATGTGTAAACCCGAGGAAGATCGAGGCTGTTCGGAGTTGGCCCAGACCCAAATCAGTTATGGAGATTCGCAGTTTTCTAAGGTTAGCAGGCTACTGTAGGCGATTCGTACAGGACTTCTCCCGTATTGCTATACCTTTGACCGGGTTGACCCGGAAAGGAGTTCCTTTCGTTTGGACGGAGGAGTGTGAGCATAGTTTTCAACAGCTACGGGCTCTACTGACTACGACACCAGTGCTATCATTGCCTTCAGGATCAGGCAGATTTGTGGTCTACTGTGATGCTTCACGAGTAGGGTTAGGGTACGTATTGATGCAGCATGACAGGGTGATCGCGTATGCTTCGCGGCAATTAAAGAAACATGAACAGAACTACCCCCCTCACGATTTGGAGATGGCTGCAGTGGTCTTTGCACTTAAGATCTGGCGACATTACCTATACGGCGAGTCGTGCCAGATATTCACTGATCAAAAGAGCTTAAACTATATATTCCAGCAGCGAGACCTGAACCTTAGACAACGCCGATGGATGGAGTTAGTGAAGGACTACGATTGCGAGATCTTGTACCACCCGGGCAGGGCTAATGTGGTGGCGGACGCTTTGAGCAGGAGGCCCGGGGGTAGTCTATCTTGTTTGAGCGCAGTACAGAGGCAGCCGTCGGCAGATTGGCAGATTTTATGCGACAGCCGGGTACAGTTCGAGTTTACGCCGATCGGAGGACAGATTGCGCATGTTCGTGCACGCCCACAGTTGCTTGACCGTATACACGAGGCACAGCACAGTGATGACCGATGTTCAGAGATTAGAACACAGATTGGACAGGGCAGATTTTCCGAGTTCGTGATCGATGATCAGGGGATACTACGATTTGGGAATAGGCTGTGCGTACCGGATGCCGAGGGATTGCGACGCGAGATTCTTGAGGAGGCACATCGATCGGTGTACAGTGTTCATCCAGGTTCCACCAAGATGTACCATGACATGAGAGGTGTTTACTGGTGGGACGGAATGAAGAGAGACATCGCAGATTTTGTGTCGAGATGCCAGACTTGTCAGCAAGTCAAGGCTGAGCACCAGAGGCCCGCGGGAGAGCTACAGCCGTTACCCATTCCGGAGTGGAAATGGGAGCAGATTTCTATGGACTTCATTGTGGGTCTACCCAGGACTAGTCGAGGGTATGACTCCATCTGGATGATCGTAGATCGTTTGACGAAAGTGGCTCACTTCCTACCGGTGAAGACGACTTTCGGATTTGCTCAGTAAGCCCAGATTTGCATCGACGAGATTGTACGATTGCACGGAGTTCCGACATGTATCGTGTCCGACAGAGGTACCCAGTTTACCAGCCGGCTATGACAGAGACTTCAGGAGGCTTTGGGCACTCGCTTGAGTTTCAGCACAACATTTCATCCACAGACCGACAGACAGTCAGAGCGGACTATTCAGACTCTCGAGGACATGCTCAGAGCGTTCGTCTTGGACTTTGGAGGTAGCTGTGATCATCATTTATCCTTAGTAGAGTTCTCCTACAACAACAGCTACCAGGAGACCATTCAGATGGCACCATTTGAGACTCTTTATGGGAGGAGATGCAGATCGCTCGCCTGTTGGACAGAGCTCAGTGAGAGCAGTATCTTAGGGCCACAGATTGTTGAGGAGACGACCGCGAAGATCTAGTTGATTCGCGACAGGATGAGAGCAGCCCAGAGTTGGCAGAGATCTTATGCGGACCGTCGCGACGCAGACTTGAGTTTCTGTTGGTGATCATGTTTTCTTGAAGGTCTCCCCAATGAAAGGTGTGATGAGATTTGGGAAGAAGGGGAAGCTTGGTTCCAGATATGTGGGCCCCTTCGAGATCCTCGAGCGTGTTGGTGCGGTTGCATATCGGTTAGCCCTTCCATCCAGTTTTCCAGATGTGCACCCCGTATTTCACGTTTCGATGCTCCGCAGATATCTTCATGATCCTTCGCATGCGATTCAGCACCCGACGATCCAGCTTGAGCATGACCTTTCCTATGCAGAGCAGCCGGTGATCATTTTGGATCGACAAGTGAAGAAATTGAGATCGAAGGAAATACCATCAATCAAGGTACTTTGGCGTGGTTAGAGCAGCGAGGAGGTCACTTGGGAGACCGAGAGCGAGATGAAGAAGAGGTATCCCCATCTTTTTGAAGGTACGTGTAGTTAGATTTTTTTTAAATTCGGGGACCGAATTTCTTTAAGGGGGGTAGATTGTAAGGCCCTGAAATTTCATTTAGAATATTTTCGCGTTAATTAGAAATTGTGTGTGTGTTTTTATATATATATTTATATATATATATAGGGTTATTAATTATATTTATATCGTGTTTACCCTAATTAGAAAAATTTTGTGTTAGTGTACACATGCACACTTAGCACATTTTGGTGACTTTGGTTAAAAAGTGTTATCATGCTAACCCTTTGCTTTTCTTGCATGGTTTTATTTATCCCCACCATTTAACCAAGTCAAACCCCTTATAAAAATCCAAAATTTAAAAAGGGAATTAGAGGCATGGTGGTTAGGTAGGAAATTTGACCTTTAATTGACCATTTCCTTCTCTCTTCTCTCATTTCTGAAACTCCAGCAGAAAAAGCATCAGCAACAACCCTATTTTCTTCATCTCCTCTTCTCTTTTCACTTTCCTTTGATCTCTATACAAAACCCTACACAAAACTACACATTTCCTTCACAAAACCTTGGGAAAAATGGTCTTTTGAGGTGTTTGGTGGCAAATCTGCACACTTGACGCTAGGGCTGAGACTTGTGGTGTTCTTAAGGTCTTTTGAAGGTATATAGCTCATAGTTAACACTCTTTTCCATATCTTGTAGTATCATAACTAAAAATCATGTTTTGATGTGCTTTTTAGCGATATTGAAGGGATTTTGTGGTGATATGTTAAAATTAACATTTTTTATGGCTTTATTAGCTTGGTAATGAGTTGTTAGTGTAGTTTCAGACTTGGGTTTGTTTCAGTTTGCAAAAAAACACCCTAAAGTATCATTTTAGTGTAAAAGTGTGGTTTTTTACAAGAATTAGGGCTCTGTGGAATCTGCTTCTACCCGGGGCGTTTCAGAATAAATTTGGATATACTGTAGCATGTATAGGGGGTATAGTGTGCACACACAAAACCTGGGAACTCCTCTCCCTACCCAGGCCGCCGAAATATACATTCTGGCCGCAAATTGCGGCCAGATGGAGGTGTTTTGGGTTGGGGTTTGGGGTGTTTGGTGTCTGCTAATATGTGTAATCCTATGGTATATATATTTTTGTAATATCTTTTCTGTATAAAAATATGGGATCTAATACCCTATTTCCCTTATTTTTAAACTTTCGTGACACGCGTGATACGAGTGTGTGGGTTTGGGGTTTCTGCGTCTCGCGACGCGTCGGGGTAGCTTCAGACGCGTAATCACACGTTTTAGCGTATCGCGCACACGCGCGCTAGGTTTGCGACACGGGTTTCTAGTTGACTTTAAATATCGTGTTTGTATGGTTTTGAGCTTATGTGTGATATATTGTGAAATTCTAGGTTCGCAGGCCAGTGCGACGGACGCCGCGAAGAAGGGGAAACAAGTCGTCGACTATACCTAGCGAGAGACTACGGTGAGTAGATTTAACATCTACGGGATATCGCCCGTATAGCGTTATGCGTCGCGGCTGATAGGACCTTATAGCGATATATTTTGCATTCACCTACAGGACTACTGTTTATTGCATACCGCATTCCCTGCTATGTGTATATAAACTAGAATTGATAGAACACCGCACTATTACTAACGGTTCAAGTTGCACGAGCACGATTTATATGCTACACTCACACCGTTAGTGATTGCCATGACTGTGACGTTTTGAAAATCGTTTCGGTGAAATTTCGGAAAAATCGGTAAAATAAAGGGGTTTTCTATAAAAAGTCAAAATATAAATATCTTTATTATAAAATTAAATATACATATTCTAGCTATGAAATTTCTAGTATTTGGTGTTTATTGAGCCACTGGTGAAATTTCAAATTTTCTGAAATTTTTTCCGAAATTAATTATTTTAATATTATTTTAAGCCGTCACTAATACATTTAATTAGGGAAAATTACAAATTGGAATGAGTTGAAACAAATTTTGTGCATTATAACACATTAAATAAAATTTTATCATGTGGTTTTTGAAATGAAATGGTTTGCCAAAACGGTTTAGAAAATATCGAAGAAAAAGGCTTTTTTAGTGAAATTAGTGTAAATAGATATTGGGGTATAACATTTATCATTTTTCCTCACCCACACTCACACACACCCTCTCTCCTCTCACCAAATCAGCAGCCCAAGTTTCCCCCTCCTCATTTCCCCACTTGTTTTGCCCAAAAGAAATGAAAAGAAAAAGGAAATGAAAGAATAAAAGAATATATAAGTTTGGGATTTGACCTTGGGTTGACTTGATATCATTTTCCCTACTTGACTCTCTCTCCTCTCTCTCTCAAATTCCTGGCCAAAATCAGCACCCTACTACAGCAGCCCTCCCTCAAAAAAAATCCCACCCAATTTGCATCAAAAATCCACAAAAATGCTTCAAAATCCATACAATTTCAAAGCTAATTCCAAATCCAACTCCTACCCATTTTTCCTTAGCCTCTCAAGCATGGTTTTTGGTGAAAAGTTTTCAAATTGGAGGTCAAGATTTTCATGCTAGATCTCAAATCTTGTGAGGTAAAAATCTTGAGCTTTTTGTTAAATTGTTGGTTATTGCTTTAATCTAACTTAATTAGGATATGAATTGTGGTTCTAATTGAAAGATTTAGGTTTTCAAGAGAAGGATTAAATTATAGTTAGGGTTTTTGTTGTGTGATTATGGTTGCAAAGTGGAATTCACCATTTTGTGATATGTGAAACATAATCAAATTGTTAGTTTGCAAATTGTTAAGTGGAATTGTAATATTTAAGCTATATTGCTAACTAGGTTTTTGTAAACCATGAATTGGTTTAAGAGAAAATGTAATTAGGTTTTTGATGACTTTATTATCATTACAAAATGTAGTTTAATACTTTAGATCATGAAAATCCAAGCTAGATTGTTGTATGTGCATTTTTACTATAAAATTGTTAAAATTGGTTAAATTGTAAACTAGAATTTTGGGGCTAATGAAATTTAATGAGATTAAATTATGAAAATGGTTTTTATGACTTATTTAAGATATTTAATAAGTATTATGGCCATTAGAATTGTTAAAACATCAATTTTTGTACTAAAACGGTAAATTTTTGCTTGCTAGATTTTCGGAAAAATGGCTTTTAAGGTGAATTTGGGGTTTTGGTGAATTTTAACCTATTTTATATTATAGTTAGTGTTCGTGGATGTGCAAATGAGTGTGTTTGGGTTTTCTCAATGGTTTGACGTTTGTACATCGACATCGAGGGTTGGTTTGGCTATTCTTGCATGCGTAGGCGATAGGTTTTGACCTATGCATGATACGCGTGCTGATTTGATTTTCGTATGCTGTTTCGATTTCGAATTTGGTTTTGATGCGATACGGTGCGTTATGATATGTAGGTACCCCATGTGGACTTCGAGACGACAAGCAAGCGCGCGGCGACGTCGGCACCGGCGAGCGAGGACCAGGTGAGTAGATTTATATCTACGAGGAGAAGTCGGGTGGATGGCGTATAGCACCCCCGCAGTTCACAGTGATGTATACGAATACGTATACACTTAAATATATATTATATTAATATGAGGCTTTGAGGATAAGGTAGATGCTAGGTGTTCATGGATTAGTTTAGTGTTAGTTGCGAAACCCTAGATTAGTTGTTACACCCACACACGCACACACACACATGCATACATCTATGTTATTACCTATGCGTATATGGGGATATGTGTTTATGTGTTCACATGGGTATGGGACTATATGTTCACATACTGGATTTGAGGATAATGTTTGGGATTTGAGGTGAGTCGATGAAATTGATTTGAGGCCGTGAGATCGGTGATATGGTAGGGTTCGTATTTGAGATCCGACATGACGTTGTAGCGGGTCCTTGACGTAGTGTTTCACACACGTGCATGCATACTTAGGAGGTATCAGTATTGTACTAGACGTAGATCTGTACCCCGATCGTGATATTTGATAAAGAGGATACCGGATGAATAGTATGATGAATATGATATTGACCCGTACCCAGATTTGGGATGTCGTACGACGGATTTACGTACGAGCTATATATTGATGATTCATCCGCACTCTTGACTTAGGATGTCTGATTATAGATATGGTATCGGATATGATATTATTGAGGCGGGATCGCCGACTATACATATACAGGTATGTATATGTATCGACTCAGATGATAGGCGGTTTCCTTACCTGTAGTTCAGCTTGTTAGTTCAGCCATATAGTTTAGTGTAGTTGTTAGATTAGTTTAGACTCCTACCTATTTCAAAACTAGCGGATCGTGGGTATTTTAAAAGATAGGTCAAGGGATCTACGGATATTTCAAAAGACGTATCCTTTCTTAAAACCACCGTAGCCCTTATTTTCAAAACCCCACGATTCGTGTTATTTCAAATGGCACCATTGTTTAATATTTAGCTCCCGCTCATTATGGTTGCTCGCTCCGCATCGCATACTTACATTGTTATTTCATATTGCATTGTTGATATTATGCTGTTAGGACACCAGCACCATTACCGATGATGCGTATGTACCACTTACACTTACTTACCGGCTCACACACATCTTCATCGGTAATTGCCATGTCACGTACACCTTAGAAAATATTATGGATTAACTTAGCTTGATAGCTAGTAGTTTGACATGATATTAGTGTACTTACCTTATATGCCAGCTTAGATATTGTAGTTATTACTTGTCACTTCATGCATACTGTTATTCATTGTTATGCCGTATCCATGGTTTTACATGCTATTGATAATTTGGATTCGGATTTCCATGAAATTTTCTTGATTTGGGGGAAAACCGCAAAACTTGTATAAGCTTCTTTCCTCTCTTTTAAATAAAAAGTGCGGTTTTCCCATGATGTATGAATCGTCCACCATGAGTTTGCTGATGGATTTCGAGACCCGATTCGAGGAGATAGATGAACCGTTTCGGGTACATGGTGGGCCCGGTGCGGTACCCCGGGGCAAGAAGATCGTGTTGTTGACGTTGAGCATGTGCAGGGGTGCACGACCGACCGGTGATATTACCCGACGCGTCGGATATCCGGAGGATACCGTCGTGGTCATGAGATGGATGGTAGGGGCCGTCCTGGACTGACGGCGCCCTAGTCATTGTGATTGAGACATTGAGATTTCGAGATATTGAGGTACAGAGACTGTGATACAGAGATATCGAGATATTGGGATTACGTTTTGTGCCGATGCTAGGCATTGTTTTATGCTGATTTCATTATGTTACCTCATTTTAAAAATACAGAAATCTCACTAATTTATGAAAGCAGTTTTCTTCAGTACATGCATTCTGTTTCATGCATTCATACATCATCCATATGATATATTACTACCTGAGGCACTGACACGGGCATATGGGATTACACTTCGGTTAGATATTTACCCTAGTCATTGTTATAGACTACCGGTTATATTTGAGGATATATTATGATCATATGATCTAGGATTGCGTTGTTCATGTGGTTTCTGTTCGTAGATGTTTTTCTATTCACGAGTTGGCAACTCACCCCCGTTGTGCCCCAGTTTCTTGCAGGTTTGCCGTACAGGTTTCATTACGGCTTTGCGGGCACAGTTTCGTTCGGATAACTTGCTAGTAGGTGGGTTTATTGGTATCGTACCCATCATATCACCTTGTATAATATTATTTAGTTGTATCTAGTAAATTCCATCAACCAAACATGTATTTATTTTTGAGATAGAGACCGGTGATGTTATTCCTTCGACCTTAGAGTCGCGTGTTGTATTTCTGTGGATTTCTTGTTGTTTTGAGTTTCCTTTTGAGTTTTGATCCTCGCCCTTGGCGTTGTATATTATATTGCTTGTGTGGTTGTGACCGTCGATTGACGAAGAGCTAGCTCCCACTTGGGGATGTCTTTTATTGATTTCGTATACTATTCATGTTGTATCCCGTTTGGGAGCCAGTATTTACAAAGGAGACTCTGCCGAAATTTTCAAGAAATACTTGTTGTTTTTTTTTTAAAAAAAACGCATAATTCAGCTATGCTTTTAAAACTACTTGTTTTAAGTTGTTTTTCCTTCACTCTACTACTTTTCTTGGTTTGGATTTCTGGGTTTTCGGCTTACTTAGATTACGTACGCCTCGAGACGTTTCGTAGTTTAAGTGTCGGTCATGTTCCGTACTTTCGGGACGTGACAATGACACTCACATTATAGGATTGCTATAAATCATATGTCAGATTGTTTCCGCATTATTGATGTTTGCCATGATTTGCCGCATATCAGCAGAAGTTATATTCATACTTAGACATATCTACATCACATATTCATACATGTGCCATGTATATATTGATATCTTCATACCTGCATAGATTTACACATTGAGATATGTTGTTTCCATGTTATTTCTGGATTTGGGAACCATGGATATTTCAAAAGAGAATAGGTAATTATTTAAAAACCCGGTTTCCCTTGATATGATATTTCAGTGCGTCCACCTTGTGTTTTCTCGGTGCTAGAGCGCGATATATGAGAGAGAGGGCTGACGGATGCCCGATATATGAGAGAGAGGGCTGACCCGGACAGATGGATGCCCGATATATGAGAGAGAGGGCTGACCCGGACTGACGGATGCCCGATATATGAGAGAGGGGGGGCTGACCCGGACTGACGGATGCCCGATATAGGAGGATTTGCGTGTCGATGCTAGTCACGAGTATTTATGATATTTGGGTGCCGATGTTGGGCACTCGTGATTCTCAGTGATGTACAGGATTTGAGGGCCGATGGGAGTGCCGGCGTCTGGGTTGTTGGGATTTGGGGTGCATTGGTGGGTACCGATTATCTTTCGACGTTGACATTCCGTGTAGATGTTATTTCATCCCATGCTCCGCAATTATTATTTTGCATCTCATCCTGTAGTTACTTTACTTGACAGAGCACTTGCATGATTATGCACATACTGCTTATTGCATATAGACTTATCTGCTGGCATTTGATAGAGTAGCGCAGTACGTGCATGCTCGCGATTACCTTTATATGTTATCTCTATTCACGAGTTGGCAACTCACCCCCGTTGTGCCACAGTATTTGCAGGTTGCCCCTTGGAGTAGTCGCGGCAGGCTGCTTTCTTACATCTTTTGGCTACAGATACCACTACAGTTGGTGCGTGAGCTGTTATGCTGTTAGGTGGGTTGTGGTATCCGGTTACTTTTATTGTACACACTTTTGTATCTAGTATTCTCCATCTACCTTATATGTACATGACTTAGAGACAGTGTGAGGATGATGATGTATATTATTTGTATTCTGGTGTCGAGCTCGTTGTGAGCCGACTTTACTTATGCAGTTATTTCTATCTGTGATGTTCCCACTTGTTGCTCTTGATCTTCGCTATGGCGTCGTATATCGCTATCTTGGTGATTGTTTACTTAAGATTTCTTATCACTTTTTAAATGCTTCCATTTAAAACTTAAAACAATCTATACTTTTACTGGTTTGATTTATGGGTTTTCGGTTCACTTAGTCGCGTTACGCCTATAGACGTTATGTGGTTAAGTGCTAGTCACGGGCCAAACTTTGGGTCGTGACAAGAAATGTGAGCATATCAGTATATCATGCAACATAGAATAATGATGTGAGCATATCAATATATCATGCAAACGAGTCATGTGATACTACTAAACAATTAAAAGTAATAACATGATATAACAAGTTGACTGTGTAAGTGATATGGCAATTACCGATGATGATTGTATGTGAGCCGGCAATCTGTGTTAGTGTAACATACGCATCATCGATAATTGTGCAGGTTTATTAGCACAGGTATATGTAATGCAGTGAGAATATCATAAATGTAGCAGAAAGCAAATCGTAAGCGCAACGTTAAAGGTATACGTATTTAATCTAACATCTACATAAAGGCTAAACTAAGCAGTGTAGACAGGGATTATCAATATCTATAACATATCCGACTCGATGAATCTATCAATCGGCAATCCAGCCTCATAACATCACGTACGGTATAATCCATCGGACGGTATACTCTAGTCAAGGGTATGGATCAATTATCAGGTAAAACTCATCGCGTACGGTAATCCATCGTATGGCGGCATTAAACAAATAGGGATTCTATCAACCTATACAACAATGAGGGTACGGATCTAATGTCTCGTACGGTATATCACTTATTATTCTCATAAATATATATTTATCTTATTTTATCGATCTCATAACACATCTATCTCAATCTTATCATACTCATCGATCTCATGTCATATCCTTATAGATCTCATCTCATATCTTGGTATATGTATTCAAGCATTCATAACATCTCCAACTAGCATTTTGATCATATTTCAGTTGTATGTATGTATATTCTCACACTTATTCTCTTGCAACTACAATATATATATATCGTGATTCACATTCATATTTCATATTCTCATATATCAATCCGAGACATCCTTATCTCTCATATCATTTCACACTAAAACCATTAACCATAACCTTATGTTGTGGCATATCTTATCTTCAAATTGTAAATCACATATCGATTTCAATATCAATAGTTGCGGGGGTGCTATACGCTATCCACCCGACTTCCCCCGTAGATATAAATCTACTCACCTGCAATCTCCTCGCTAAGCCGAAGTCGATGTGCTTCGTCGTCTCTGAAGTCCATGCGAGGTACCTACAAATCAACACATATCGCAATGTTATAAAAACCATGTCCGAAAACCGATACAGCACACAAAGGGCTCATAGGTTAGAACCTATGCTTACGCATGAAAGAACAACCAAACAACTCTCGTCGTTGACGTACAAACCTCCAACAACCAAATACAATATCAAATACCAAAACCATGAATTCAAATATCAGGAAAACATAGCCAAAACACTCTCAACAAGATCCTAGATTTTATCTCTGGTTAATTGGGACTAAATAAGAAAGTACAGGGGATAGGTTATAAAGTAATTGAGCTACAGGCCAAATCACAACATCAAAGCCAATAGCGGGTCCGGCGAGAATGTCAGAATATCCGATGTCACCGGCCAAAAGGAGGATTTTTGGGTTCGTACTTCGGTGGTGATCTTCTAGTGGTTTATCTAGGTCAGTGGACTTGTTTGATTTTCTCAAAAACGGCTCAGATAGCTCCAGATATCCTGTAGGCCAACCAAAACATCACAAAACTGACACGGGACAAATCCTAAATTCGTGTATCGGGTTCTAATCTCTATTCTTGGCCAGTAAAACATCACTAAGGGTTTGCAACCACTCACTTCACCTCAATTTACCAATTACAAGTCAAGTTTCCCACTAAACCTCAACTAGGAAATTTCTAACAAATCCACACTTAATCAAACTCTAAACTAAACTAGAAATCTTAGAAACTAATTAAAAGGTGGGAAGTGGAGTTATACCTCATGGATGCAACTCAAGAAAAAACCTAGATACCCAAAGTCTCCAAAATCCAAACTTTGTTGGTCCATAGGGTGTAGGATGAAGAGAGGATCATTTTTAATGAAGGTGGCATGAGGTTTTGGTGAAGATTTCAAGATATTTTCATGGGGTAGAGGAGGTGGAGGAAGAACGAGGAAGGAGATGAAGATGATGAGGTGATGAAGGAAGAGGAAAAATGGTGAAGTGAGGAAACAATGAGGAATGGTCAAGGTAGAGCCATACCCCCTTCTCTCTCCTATTCTCTCTCATTGCATGCTCCCATGCTATCATGTGATCCTCCCATTTCTCTCTCATCAATTATCCTCCCATGTCTTTACTTTTCTTTTTCTTTTCTCTTTTAAAACCAAATATCAACAAACACACTAATACAACATGTAATCAAATTGCAACATGACATGGTGCACTAGCCATGGTTAATTAAAAATACGGATTTGGCATAATCATGATTAGTAGTGCACTAATCGAGTTTTATTTAAACTTGTGTTTAATTAATTATAAATATGCCTATATTCGATAAATATATTTTTAAATGAATAAATCATTTTAATCTCTAATTATTTCCTAAATATTGGTATATATTTATACCATTTTACGAAAACCCCAATTTCGCAAATCTAATAGTTTTCATGAAATATATTATTTTAATATTAAATTCCAAAAATAATATTTTATATTTCTGAAATGTTACAGTACTAGCTGCACGTAACGGTCCCCAGGTAGATGTCGATAAGAAGGCCGATGAGCTAACTCGTCCGAACTCCTACTGAGCCTGAATGTGACAATCTCTGTACAATCCGGTATGTTCGTCTAAGAGTATCGCATATCGGGCCTAGGGGGTGGTAATTGTCAGACCCCTAATAGCGCAATAAATCATGTCGAAGAGTAGCCCAATACACCCTGAGAAACTACTTGAATACCTACCAGTAAATCTAGCTTGCCTTGGCCAAGGATTTTGTGTAATGGCCTTCCGAACATAGCGCGATATCAACCCCTAATACCGGGAGAGACGAATCCTATCTAACCGCCACTACCTCCAAGTGCTTCGGGACTGCACCCAACTACTACATGTTTGCACGACTCCTTTGAGCCGTGTTAGGGTAATAATCAAAGTACAGTGGGAACACACTTGGGGCGAAGCAGCAGTGTCAAGTCGACGAACCAAGCTGTACTCATGTCACCTAAGAACTGCTAACCCACCAACAGTTCCCGAAGAGTCCTGTCAAGTGTACTCATAACCTAATGAGCACCCGCATACTATCTCCAGTACGACGTACTGATGGCTCTGGGACAGACCATCTCCCTTGCTGAGATGAGAAGCGTATACACTAGTCTACTGTGGAGTATCGATGCCCTGTCTCGATAATCCTACGACTAGGGACCTGTATAGGATGTGCTTATAGACTACCCAGCCCCCACTAGTGTGACTGCTTTCACAACGCTGGTAATCAGGAAAAAATTCTAAGGGCACTACCAATATGTATAAGCGATATGCTAAGAAAACACATGCACATATTGAGGTAGAAACAAACCAGGCAGCATACTACCATTTTGAGCAAGACTGTTACTATATCCGTGTATATCCCAAGCTCCCATTAAGTAATATACAATCCAGTATGATACAATAATGGCTTCCAGGGCATATATCATTAACAGAGTCTATGCAACGAGCTCCAACCTCAAATCCGAGGCAATTAAGGCACCTAGATCGCTACTCTAGATACCATAGATGAAGTAGAAAGTGATGAAAGATTAATTTATCTCAAGACACCCAAGGATTCTCAACTCATGAGAGGGTTTGGGTGGAGCTAGAGGAAGAAGAAGATGCCATGAGAATGAGGTATTGAGATCAACTCAAGAAAGAGAAAAAGAAATGAATAATGGCTTACGTTTTTGTTTGTTGTGTAAGTGTGATAAGAAATAATAGAGCCATCACATAAATGTCAATGTCTCCAAAATATCTTAGTCAACAAAAAATATCTCAAGTCAACATAATCTCACAACAAACAAAAACCCTAAGCATGCTAGAATAATAACCATGGGTCATGATCAGTCGAAAATATTGCATTTTTAACACATCAATTTCCCTACTCTTTGCAATCATCTAAAGGTGTTTGGTATAAATATAGCACATATTAGCAATTTTTCTGCAAAATACCAAATAACATGTGTTATACGTTATAACCTGCATTTTGAGGGAAATTAAGTGTTTATTATTGCACGCATGATCTTTTATGAATTAACACTTGTCTCGAGATTGTGTGCAGGAAAATCTCCAGGAAAAAGAGCCGGAACTGCTCAAAGTGTTGATAAAATACGTCAAGTCCAAGACTTATGATCTGGCAGTAAACAAGAAAGTATATAAATATTCCAGATATCAGGAAAGTACCATGAAGCCAACAAAAATCAGCACAGAAATTTGCATGCAGTAACTCCGCCAACCGGCCGCGGATCCGCGGCCGAGTTGGCCTATCCGCCGCGGATCCGCGGCCTGGTTATCTCTTTGGCCTTCCAAAATCCTCTGGAATAATCCCTGTAACAACCCTTTCTTCTAAAAGACTCTCAAAGACCACGTGGCTTATTCCAGAAGGCTCTGTATAACAAACTCACTCTAGAATATTTCTTGCAACAACCTTATTCTCGAAGGCTCTCTCCAACAACCTTCTTCTAGAAGCCTCCTTATAACAACTTTCTTCTAGAAGGCTCCTTATAACAATCTTCTACTAGAAGCCTCTTTGTAACAACCTCATTCTAGAATATTCCCTCTAACAAACTTATTCTAGAAGGCTCTCTCTAACAACCTAGCTTTGGAGGGAAGATTCAAATGAGGTGGTTATAAAAAGAGATCAAGATCTAGGGTTTAGAGGTTGTTGAATTTGGAGGGAAATCATTTGAGTGGTAAAAATTGTAGGGTTGCTAGGCACGCTCACAAGGTTCTACGAGGCATCAACCATGCCCGATTAAAATTTTAGCCGTGCCGAACAACCCGAAGCCGGATCTTTGGTTTAGGCAAAAACTAGCATGTTAAACTGTTTAACACTAAGTGAGAGGGATTACAACCTTTGTAGATCCGGTCCTTCACTTCTTAAGCTCCGTGTTGAGGTCCCTTCGCTGCGATCATCGTGTTCTGGACTCTCGAGAGGTTCCATGAAGAGAAAGATGCAGTCTTGCTTCCAATCTTCGATACAAAGATGATCTACCTTGAAGTTTCGTTAACACAAGCTATCACTCATGAAATGATGTGAACAACCTCATCTAAATGGCAAGGATAGATGAGGATGATGAAGTAGGATTTTGCTCTTATTTATAATCTTTTTCTCACTCACTTTCATCACAAAAGAAAGCTTTTTCATGAAGGAACTCAAGGAAGAAGAAGATGAATGAAGATGATAACTTAATCCTTTTGTGATGAACAATGAATTATTGTAGTGGTTACAAATCTAACCAAGGGTTAAGCATGAAAGAGTTAACCCTTGTAGAGAGTTAACTAGAGTTATTAGTTTGGATTGGGTTAACATAATATCTCACAAAAATATCAAGCAACCACAAAGTCAAAGCTTCATGGAAGCTTCATGCAAAAGCTAACCCTAATCCAAACCCTTACCAAGTTTAAACCCTAATCCATTGTTAAATTTGTAACCCTAACATGTTACAATATTATATATCACATATACAATATATTTTGTAACAATAGAAAATAATACAATTAACATATATCGCATATATATCAATGTATTATCCCGTGAGAAAATGAATCTTTTAGTGAGCTAATATTAGTTAATGTAATTTAATATATCATATATATTATTATACATTAAATTATGGTATCAACTCTTGATCCGACAATCCGGCTAAATCGCATATAACCGACTAATACAATGACCCGGCTATATCACATATACCCGGCCGATATCTCATATCGCGAGAATCCAATACGGTATCACATACCGCATTATCCTCAGTCCCGCACATATCACATATGTGCTCCTACTCCGTTTTGCATGAGCCAAGAAACCTCTGTGTAGGACTCTAAAGAATCGTCAATACGCCGGTAGTAGGTGATGATCATATCAAACACCCACAAGCTGCAAGCGGTCAGCTAAACATAACAGCTACCCAGGTATTGAGCGCTCAGAAGATCAACAAGCAAGCCTGTATATTCCCCTATGAATCCAATCAGTAACACTCCCATACAGTCCGGTCTCGTCGTCTGATATGTCGCATATCTCGCCTAGGGGTGGTAAATGTCAGACCCCAGTAGCTCGATAAGTCGTGTCGATATGAGGTCTATAACAGTTCGAGAAACTACTGATAACACTTACCAGTAAATCTCAGCAACCCTGGCCAGGGATTTCCAGTTATAGCCAATCGAACACAGCGCAACATCAACTCCCTATACCGGGAGAGACGAATCCCCTCCTATCGCTCATTGCCTCCATGTGATTCGGGACTGTACCCAAAAGCCATCGTTTTGCACGCCCTCTTGGACGTGGTATGATGGAAATCAAAGCACGGTGGGAATCACACAAGTCTCTATGATGATCTCGGGTCAACAGACTAATCTGTACCAGTGTCACCAGAGAACTGCCATCTGACGTAAGGTATAATACAATTTGGGAGTTCTCGGCGAGCCCGTCCAGTGTACCCAGTCTCCACTGAGCATCCGTACACCATCCTTGATGTCAAACACCGATGGATATGGGATCATCCATCGCCCATCATATGGGTCAAGATGCGTATACGCTAGTCTACTCTAGTGCATCGATGCCCTGTCTCGATACACCCTCGACTAGGAACAGTTATAGGATGTACTCGTCGACTACCGTGGCCCCACTAGTATGATCTCATCATAGTCCCAGTAGTCGAGTATGTATCCTAAGGGCTTTATCAACATGTAACATAGAGACAATCAGAGTACATGTTAAGATAAAGTACAACCAGATAGCATACTGTCATGTCGAGCAAGAAAGTCCTCACTTTATATGTCCTAGCATCCACTACAATATACATCGTATGTACAGTAATGGCCTCTAGGGCATACATATAACTAACAATCTCCCACTTGCACTAGGGCCATCTGTTGTGGTATCACATACCCAACAATTAGCTGCGGTTGAAGTATCTCATACACAACCATCCCATAAATGTCTCTACTAGGAAAAAGGCTTTTGTGAGTAGATCCGCGCTGTCGTCCTCTGTGTCTACTCTCCTAACCTCGATCTCCCTGGAGATCAACAATCTCCATGATCAGGTGATACTGCCTAAGAATTATATCTGAATTTCAGATGGGACGGTAGTTCCTATGCAAAAAGCCACAACTCCATTGTCACACAATGGTAGGAACGAAGTTCATCTCTTGAACTTATATATATCCAGACTGCCTCTTTGGTAGCATCCTTGTTAACGATGTATCTTGCCTTTAATCGTCTAGTAAGTCACGGTATCTAGCTTGGAACTCTTCCAACATACCGTCCCTCCACTGAGGGTAAAGACAATGCCTGCGACTGACATTCAGTCGTCCTTATCACCCTGGAACCTTTCCAGTGATTCTCCCCAGGATCGATTAATACCATCTCACTACAACTAGTGAGTATCCTAACATCCAATTAGATCTATCTCATAGATCAACAAAAAAAAACACCAGGATTTAGGAGGTATCACTTTGATCCTATATGGAGAATCCTTGTGATAAGCGGAGATTGACCGAGCGTAGCATAGGAAACTCCTTCCCTATCAAGAGTATGTCATCCACGTACTCTACGATGATCACCACCATACTCCCTACTACCTTTTTGTATATACAAGGTTCATCAACCATTTTGATGAAGTCAAACTCTTTGACTACCACATCAAAACAGACGTTCCAACTACGCGATGCTTGCTTTATCACAAAAAAAACATCTTGCACAAGTTTCCGCTGCTCCCACTGTCTACGAAGCTCTATGGCTGTGTACTTATAGACGCTCTTTTCCAAATCAACATTTAGAAAAACAGTCATGACACCCAACCGCCAGATATCGTAGTCATGGTATTTAGCCGTGGCAAGTAGGATCTGGATGGACTTAAGCATAGCTTTGAAAGTCTCAACTTTTCCATGTACACCTAGTAATCTTCTCAAGATATACTTGCTCCTGATGGGGATTTAACCCTTCACATAAAGCAACCAAAGTCCATACTTTGTTGGTATATAAGGATTCCATCTTAGATCGATAAGCATCCAGCCATTCTTACAGAGTCCCACTCCTGATGGCCAGCTCGAAACTAGTTGGGTCATCATCTCATGCTGCAATCCTCGCTCCCACTGTCATAGAGAAAACGAAGTATCTCTCAGGTGGGTGAGGAACCCTACTAGATCGGCGGAGAGGCTGAGGTTCGTTGGAAACTATTGAATCCTTTGGTTCTACCAAATCATCAGCTGCAGTTTATATAGCTGGAACCTTTCCAGTTCTACATAACAGACCTTGCCTCGAGCTTGTCCGGATTTTGCTTTTAGACATAGGCCGGACAATCCCCAAATCTTAACAAACTTAAGATATGGGCTCTTCCCTTTCCATATCACATATGAAGTGGTAGGCATCTGATTTGGTTTCGAACCCTATTCAATAGGTATGCAGCTTCTCAAGTGCATAACTCCCAAAAGTAAATAGGAAACTCAGTAGTACACATCATAGAGCACACCATATCACATACCGTGCTATTTCTCCGCCCTGATATACCATCGTGCTATGGTGTATTCGGAGGAGTAATGCTGAGAGAGAATCTCATTCTCCTTTAGAATAGTCCAGGAATCTCCGTGCTTAAGTATTCTCCTCCTTGATCTCATCAAAGGACATAGTACTTATACCCGTATTTGGTTCTCTACTTCTAACTTATATTCTGTGAATATCTCAAAAGCTTCGGACTTATGTTACAACAGGAACACATGTCTGAATCTTGAGAGATTATCAGAGAATGTAATGAAGTAAAAGAACCTGTCTTGGCATGTGTAGACAGGGGACTTTCATACATCAGCATGTATCAATCCCAAGAGTTCACTAACTCTTTCTTTGTTTCCAATAAACAGAGCTATGGTCATTTTATCTTTGTGACATGACCGGCAAGTTTCACAAGATGTAAATTCAAACAAATTTAAATATGCATCTTCATGTAACTTCAGCTAGTCGGGTCGCATTGATATGACCTAGTCCACAATGCCTCAAGAAGAATTTGTTCATTTCTGAACTCTTCCTCTCGTGTGTGTTTTGTATACTAAGAACTGTAGTTTGATTTAGAACGTCAATGCTTTTAGATAACGTGCCTGAACCGATCAACTCTTGATATAGGAAATGTTCAAAACATTATCCAACAATACAAAATTATATCCTTTCTTTTCTAATAAAGAGACTGATATGATATTGTATATCAGGTTCGGTATCTAATAACATTCGTTCAGAATCAATGTATTCTGGTAATACAGGATGATTGTCACCAACAGACTTGGCTGCAACACTTGCACCGTTTTCTGTCTCATGAAACTTATCACCCGTTCTCAGTTCTCTACCTTTCTGTAGCCCATGTAACAGATTACATATGCGGGATCCTGATCCGGTATCTCATACCCCGGACGTAAAGGATACTGAGAAACAGTTCTCTGTAATGAACATACCCGAAGAAGATGCATCAGCATGCACTTTCTTCGTTTGGGCGGCACGGGAAATATGGTATTCCCCAATTTCCTGCTCTGTCTTATAACAATTATAAGTTGGAGCGGGACCAACGTTCCCCATCTCAGTATAACAAGCGGGTTCGGTCAATATATCTGTATTATTATCTTGATTAAGGCGTGATATGGTCGCTACCTGCAGAGAGAGAGAAGAAAACACTCAGCGTATGCTCTTGCAAGATTAGATTGGTTATCTAATATATCTAATCAGGATGTCTCCCACTGTTTTAATCAAATCTTCCTTCAAATCCTAAAAGTAAAGACTAGTCGGGATTAATTACACTCTACAAGTTCGCCAATCTTTCAGCCAGGCCAGTGTCGGTACTTTGAGGAAGGTGCCCCGTGCTTTCGCACGGACCTAATTAAAGTAAACCTCGTTTTCCCAGAGGCGTAACCATGTTAACACCGTTCTAGACACCTACTTGATCGGCTAATTGTAATGTGTAAAACTCTCCCAGGAGTAACTCTTACTCGCAGCGGGTATCGGGATCCAACTATCTCATAGAAGGTATGCAATCTCATTGCAAATTTCAACAATTGAAATTCCCAATAATATTTTTCCCCAAGCGATCTATGACCTTGACTGAGTCAACAAACCATAGACCGCAAGTAAAGTTCAACCCGTCATTTTCCGATTGAATTAAACCCACCCGCACGACCCTTGACTGAGTCAACAAGGCCGCACGACTACCCTAATCCAATCGCACCATATGCTTTGCAGATAAGCACTAATCAGCTACCGCACACTACGCCTTGACTGAGTCAACAAATGCAGCACGAATACTAAATACTACTTATCTGAAATGACGGAGGGCTACGACAGGTTTTTAAGAAAACCTTTTGCGCAATGAACTTTATATCGTTGTAGAATCGAGTGATTTTAAATGGAGTGTTTTTGAGGCTTTTCTAGTTTTGCTAATGGGGTCACTCCCGGTAAAGGGATCGTTGGCCCTTTCCTCATCGAATAAGGTGCAGGATATTTCATAAATATCACTATGCAAAGCAAAACTCCAAAAGCAATCAAAAGACAAACCGAGTGTTGTAGCATCTGCCAGTTATTGCTAAAGGGGTCACTCCCGGTGAAGGTATCTCGGCCCTTTCCTTATCGAATAAGGTGCAGGATGTTCTACAAGGAACACCGCGATGCAAAGCAAGAACTAGAGCTACCAGTTTTTAAACAAGTTTCTACAACATCTTTAGGTTTCTTTTAGTTTCATTAATCTCATTAATGAAGTCCCATTTTATTATGCTTCACAAGCATCACATTTGAAACGAAATCTGCAATATAACATATATCTCATATATATAATATAAACATTCGTCTCAGGCAATAATATGATCTTATCACAGAACTTTGCAGCAGAAGAACATATATGAAATATTGGATATACTAGGACGTCCGTGTTTTCAATACGAGCCTGTATAAAACACGGATTCCACGGTCGCGATGAATAGCCAAACCCACATCCCTAGACCCCTACGAGAGCGGCAAGTAACACTGCCAATTCTAGGGTTAGGAGACCCGGTCTCGATTCCTCGAGATGGTCTCCCACTGGACCCTAGAACCCGGTTACTTGTGCTCCCTGCCTTGAGTCTACCTAATGCGGAAAAGTAAATAATATACAATGGTGACATCATCCTCACCCCGGAAGTGCCCCAATAAAAGAATATTACATACAAATGAATTTTACATGAATGAAAAAGAAAAACTCTCAACTCACATAAAACCCCCGGCTATTCAAACGCGACGATCCAATAGAACATATCACAGCAACACATAATATCTCATATCATCAACGTAACCAAGTATGCGTAACCCGATTGTCGTTGATGTATAGCAACAAAGCCGGCGATACACCACATACTACGCTTACGGTCACAGAAAAGAAAGTGTAAAACTACAACAGTTGGAATCCGCAACCTCCTTAGACATCGCATGCTGTTCATAACAGAATATTGCATTTTATACCGCCCATTCTTATGCTCGTGTGTTTATAGGTAGGTGCTTTTAAATCCGTGTTTGTTACATATTTACAGATTACAGGTTTCCAGTCCAAATATTGCAAATCAAGACAAAATCTCCACAGTTACGCCAAAATACAGAACATCTGTCACAGCAGATAAAAGCCGGGTTCCGGTCATCCATATCCGTCCAGTGCCGAGTACCAGTTCCAGAGACAAGACATATGACAGTGGTCATTCGTGTCTTGGACAAGCACAGAGCACAAGGGGGGCAGCACAAGAATCAATGGGCGCGCGGAGCTCGAGGGAGATAGAAGTCAAAAGTGAAGAAAAGAAAGCAATCTTGGACTAATAAATCTTAAGATATTCTGGAAGACTTTATGCAGTTTAAATATTTCAAACACAAGGACAAATGAAACCAGGGAAGCACCCAAAACCCGACCACCCAAATCCACTATACGGCCGCGGAACCGCGGCCAATAGGGGGTCTAGGCCGCGGTTCCGCGGCCATACTGGCCCCTCTCTCTGTAAACTTTTACGGGCAGTTTGGTACTTTTATATAGAGCCATATTCTTGCCCTAGGTTTCCAGTTCCCTTCCTATAAATACCCCGGATCTGAGCCAAGCAAATTTTCCATTCTTAGTGAAGTTCTTTAGCCTCTTTTTGCTAGTTCTAGTGTTCTTCTTCTTCTTCTTCATCTTTCCTCCATGAAAATGTAGTGAGAGCATTGAGTGGATGTTTAATGAAGATGAGGGTTTTTGTATCATTCTTTTGTTTAGTTTCTCCTTGAGATCCTTGCTTTCTCTTGATCTTTTAACCTCTTCATTGAGCTTGAAAGTTTAAGGGTTGGTTATTGATCTCAAGGGTTGTATCATTTTGTTCTCTCTTTTGTGCTTTATTTCACATGAGTTCTTTACCCTTCTCTTGATCTTGCAACCTCTTGATTGAGCTTGCAAGTTTAAGGGTTGGCTATTGATCCCATGCTTGTCTTGAGCTCTATGTTTCTTAGTGTTACTTTCTTGCATTTTTCATTCTTATCTTTTATTACTTGTAATTTATTACGACGCACTTACTTACTTGTAATCTTTTCTTTTCTTTTGCTCTTTTTTTTTCGTTTTTGTGAATGGTTGTAATTATCGCTGTTAAGAATAAATACGGTATTGTAAGTTAATATTTCTTTGCTCATTTCCTTTTCCCGTTATTTTCCATTGAACTCCGCCCAAACGTTACGCAAGCGCTCCGTTAGGCACCCTACCCTACCAAGGTAACGGTGATTCCTAACCGCGACCGGTTGCGTTCGGTTTGGCCGGAGGCGAAAGCAAGAGACAAGAACGGAAGGACAAGGATAAATAAGCCGGATTCCACGAATACCGTGCTTAAATCCCCTAATCCATGTTGTTGCCAATTGCTCTAGCTTCAATTGGTCAAGACTCGGCTCAAAGGTTTTGAGTGCGGATTTCTTTAGCTTACACTTTCGTACCTTTTTCTTAACAACTTTATACTTGCATATAACACATAGGTTAGAATCGAACAAACATATACACATTCTTTATTGACTTGTCTAAAACTCGAACGGAAATACAACCATCTCCCTGCGGATCGACCCGTGCTCATCCGGCTAGCTGCAAAGCGACACCGTCCTGATCGCGGTTATACTTTAGAACTTTGAACATCCGACACGCCAAAAGCGTGCGATCAAATGGCGCCGTTGCCGGGGAGACGGTAGCGTATTTTCTTTCTTGTTATTCGGGTTAATATTCTTTTTGTATGTATTTATAAAAAAAAAAATCTTTTTGTTTTTTTTGATAATTTTTGTGAGCAAGTCTGCAGATTTTTGCTGATTTGCAAACGGCGATTGTGGGGAGCAAAGTGTACGTTCAAGGCTAAGGTGATTGCAAAGTACAGTGCCAAAGATCCGGGTAGTTTGACCCGCACAAGCGAACTTTTCAAGCTTACCGGATTTGATTCAATGAGGGTTTCCTAACCCAAAAACTTAACGGTACGTACTTTACTAACACCTTCTTCTCAAATCCGACGCATCCAATATACTATTCTTTGCAGGATTCTTTGCAAGTTCGCTAGCAAACACTAAAAATTGACTAACCCGTATTTGTTGCAGTGCCGTGCTTAAACTAAAAAACGATTGTTTGATTCTTTATAGAATTTTTATTGAATTGCGCATTGCATACATTAATACGGACTTAAGGGCAAGCGAACCCCACAACATACGGTAAAGGATTTCATCACCTTTTCCGTCGCCCACAAATCACGAACTTGAGCATAACGTTTACCCGCACAAAATTTAAAAGAAACTAGACTTTAAGCCTTAAGGATTTCGCGCTGACTAGGAGAAGTTAACTGTGTTTAGAAGCTCACTTAACGGTATATTGTTTACGGGGTGTCTAGAAAAGTGTTAACGGCGAAACCGCCAAAAGAGAAAGGGTTATTTAATTAAGGAACTTCGCGAAAGCGTTGGAAAACCTCCCCTTATCTCTGCACTTACCTGGCCTCGTGATCAGTGTATCTTGAGCCCGTTTCTTGACACAGTTTTACTTCGACAATCCTGTTCTGGAGCAGGTCTAGTTGACCTAGGTGAACCCTAGAACGATTAGGTGTGTGGTATTTTTGTGTCGTGATTGTTTTTGTCCAGATTCTTTTTGTGTGTATATGTCATTCTTTTGTTAATAACAAAAAAAACAAAAACAAAAAAAAAATCCACATCCTTTTTCCCCTCCTTTTTTCTACCTTTCTTTCATTCTCTCTTCATATCATGGGTATCCCACCTCGCAAAACTCTTGCCGAACTTTGGTACCCACAACCAGACATTACTTCTTACGGTTCTTGCTTTGGCCGAACATCGAACGACCCCTCCATGCCCAAAGTTTCACTGAAAGATCGCATAGAAGCGTCTAATACAAATACTTGCACTCCGCAGTCCACTTTGTATCAACCTTTTCAACCTCCCCCACCCACTTATGTTGATACCCCTTTTGCAAGTCGTCCTTTGTCCATCGCTGAACGTATTGAACAATCCCGTAGCCGATCTTTCACTCCTTTCACCACTTCAAATTCTTGGGATCAACAATTCCATTCACCTTCTTAACCAAATGTTGATCCTGCTCCTGTCCAGCCTTTCAATTCCTACCAGTCCTACCCAACTTTTGCCACTTCCCTAGACAATGCTTCTCCACAGCCTTTTGGGAGTTTTCAGTATCCAAACAACTTTGAATCTTTCACTGAAACCCCTTCACAACCCATGTCTAGTCTGGAACAGTCGTTGAAAGACTTTAGGGTAGCGTCAAGCCAACAGATGATGGATTTGAATGCGTCCATGGCCGCTCTCATACAACCTACCGACCCGGTAGCTAGTTTCCAACTAGCTCCTAATTTTCCAATGTATGATGAGGCGACAGGACAGGATGAGAATTTGAGTGGAGAGAGTGAGATGTACCCCCTTCCAAATCAAACCTACCCGTCCCAAATTGAATCCCACAACTCCTGTTTTGAAAGTCTATCGAGTATCCCACATGATTTATCAATTGAAGATAGAATGATTAATGAGTTGTGCGACTTTGTAGTGTTTGATTTACCCGATTGTGAAGGGTCCCTTCCAAGTGAAACCAATCCTAAACATTTTGACCTCTACACCTCCATCTTAGAACCAGAATCGATTGAAATCCATACTTTTGATGAGGTGTCTGAGAAAATTGACTTTCACTTGATTGAGGATATTGACGCTGGGAATATTTTGGATGATGAACCCGTATATTTAGCTGAGTTTTTCTCTCCAATTCATCATCCCGAGTGATTAAATGTTTTTCCCGAACCCCATATGCGTCTGGATTTTGAAGATAAATGCATGGATGTGCTGAATTTTGAGGAAAATTTTGAGGATAGTTTTGAGGATGAACCAGTTTTAATTGATGAGTCGGATTTTCCAAATCATCCTGTTCCTTTCATTGACTATGTACACCCTCCGGAACCTTTAACCGATAACCCTCCTCAATCACCTACCTCCATCCTTTCCATCGTTCCGACCTTGCAAGAAACCGTATCACTTTCATTTCATATGTCTGGTTTACCGAGTTCGGCGTACCCATGGTTTCTCACGAATCTTGAGGGATTTGACCCAATTTCTCGCAATATTGATAGATTAGTACAATCCATCTTTTCACATCGATCATTACAGATTGTACTAATTTATTCAATCCATTTCCACCCTCAAGTTCATATTCCACTTCTTTCTCCATTCCGCCATTCTTCTTCTTATATACCTCGACCGTATACCACTTCTATCTCCATACGGTCTCGCGTATTCTCCTTCTCTTTTCTCTACGCCTTTTTCCACCAACCTGTACATTATAGCGATAAAATCTTTGAATGGTTGGTGCTCACTTTTGGCCTGTGTAAGGCCTTGTATAGTTTGAAACTGTTTTCTTTCCCCCTAATCCTGAACTTCAACGCTTAACAGTGGAAACACTGTTTTACTTAAGTTTGGGGGGGAACCTTTTTGTATATATTTTTTGTTTTCCTTTTTGTTTTGTATATAATTTTTTTTTAGTGAGAGAGCCGACAATTTTGACCCACTTGGTATAGTCTGACAGTGAGGGCACTGTCAAGTTTAAGTTTGGGGGTGTGCTCAGTAAGCTTTCTTCCTTCGCATTCATTTGTATATTTTGCATTTGCATACCTTATTAAAAACCCACAAAAATTGAAAATTTTCCAAAAAATAAAAAAACTTTGTCGTCAAGTTAGCTAATAGGGTAATTTAGATTTTTATTCTGAAAGTTTAGTTGATATGTTAGAAATAACCAAATTCTAGGCTTCGGAATTGAAAACCCTTAAAATAACACTCATTCTGTGTAGCTTTGGTAAGTATATGTCCTTACAGTTTTTTTTGAGAAATAGGTAATCTTGAGTTCAGTTCTTGAGTTAAGTCAAGATGAAAGGAAAGTATTGAAGCTTTACTGGAGGATAAGTCTGAAAAATAGTTTCTTTTCTTGAGTTCAAATTTAGAAAGTATATACCCTACAAACTGCACTTACACGCACCTTGAAACTTGGGATAGTAGAAGATACCTAGAAATACTCTTGCCTGAAAACTAGTATGAAAGAAAAAACGGTATTTTAAGCTAAACACCAAAAGAGCATATTGAAAAAAATATATCCGGTCTTGAAAAAGAAAAAGAAAAATAAAAAGAAAAATAGAATAAAGTCAAGACCTGGAAACTGCTATTTACGCTTCAAGTTCACACATTCAGTAATCGGCCGTTAGTGCCTCAAGAAGCATTAATTATCGCATGAAAGGTGTGTGAGCAAATCCGTCCATCCTTAATGAAAAGAAGTAGTATTAGGTATTAGGGAAAGGGTATTATAGTTTGAATTGAATTCTCAAGTGTAGGGGTGCAAATATATACACACGTAGGGGTATACAATCGATATTTGAATAAAAAATAGAAATAAAGAATAAGACTTGTGTTTTCTGTAAAGGTGATAAAAATCCCTGATTTAAGACCACACTTTAGAAAGAAAACTCAGGAGATACCAACATCTTTCTAAAGTTTTTTGGAACGTATATGATCTAAAGTTAAACAGATAGGAGGTGTGAAACATAAAGGTTGGATATTTCTAACTTAGGATGATAGAATTTCTAACGTAAATACTAAACTGTAGGAGTAGAATCGATGTTAACTTATGACACTAGCTTGACGGGATTTTGTGGGTGTAATCCGCTGAAAACCCTCAGGAAACAACACTCCTCCTACTAGGGACACCTAGAGGTTTAACGGCTTGTTGCACATGCTCAGTGCAATCGCGTTCCCTGCGAAAGTGCGGTTAGGATTTTATTTTTGTGAATAATTGGTTTTGCTCGGGACGAGCAAAAGTTAAGTTTGGGGGTATTTGTTCATAACAGAATATTGCATTTTATACCGCCCATTCTTATGCTCGTTTGTTTATAGGTAGGTGCTTTTAAATCCGTGTTTGTTACATATTTATAGATTACAGGTTTCCAGTCCAAATATTGCAAATCAAGACAAAATCTCCACAGTTACGCCAAAATACAGAACATCTGTCACATCAGATGAAAGCCTGGTTCCGGTCATCCATATCCGTCCAGTGCTGAGTATCAGTTCCAGAGACAAGACATATGACAGTGGTCATTCGTGTCTCGGACAAGCACAGAGCACGAGGGGGGCAGCACAAGAATCAATGGGTGCGCGGAGCTCGAGGGAGATAGAAGTCAAAAGTGAAGAAGAGAAAGCAATCTTGGACTAAGAAATCTGAAGATATTCTGGAAGACTTTGTGCAGTTTAAATATTTCAAACACAAGGACAAATGAAACCAGGGAAGCACCCAAAACCCGACCACCCAAATCCACTATACGGCCGCGGAACCGCGGCCAATAGGGGGTCTAGGCCGCGGTTCCGCGGCCGTACTGGCCCCTCTCTCTGTAAACTTTTAGGGGCAGTTTGGTACTTTTATATGGAGCCATATTCTTGCCCTAGGTTTCCAGTTCCCTTCCTATAAATACCCCGGATCTGAGCTAAGCAAAGTGTCCATTCTTAGTGAAGTTCTTTAGCCTCTTTTTGCTAGTTCTAGTGTTCTTCTTCTTCTTCTTCATCTTTCCTCCTTGAAAATGTAGTGAGAGCATTGAGTGGATGTTTAATGAAGATGACGGTTTTTGTATCATTCTTTTGTTTAGTTTCTCCTTGAGATCCTTGCTTTCTCTTGATCTTTCAACCTCTTCATTGAGCTTGAATGTTTAAGGGTTGGTTATTGATCTCAAGGGTTGTATCATTTTGTTCTCTCTTTTGTGCTTCATTTCAGATGAGTTCTTTACCCTTCTCTTGATCTTGCAACCTCTTGATTGAGCTTGCAAGTTTAAGGGTTGGCTATTGAACCCATGCTTGTCTTGAGCTCTATGTTTCTTAGTGTTACTTTCTTGCATTTTTCATTCTTGTCTTTTATTACTTGCAATTTATTACCATGCACATACTTACTTGTAATCTTTTCTTTTCTTTTGCTCGTTTTGGTTCGTTTTTGTGAATGGTTGTAATTATCGCTGTTAAGAATAAATACGGTATTGTAAGTTAATATTTCTTTGCTCATTTCCTTTTCCCGTTATTTTCCATTGAACTCCGCCTAAACATTACGCAAGCGCTCCGTTAGGCACCCTACCCTACCAAGGTAACGGTGATTCCTAACCGCAACCGGTTGCGTTCGGTTTGGCCGGTGGCGAAAGCAAGAGACAAGAACGGAAGGACAAGGGTAAATAAGCCCGATTCCACGAATACCGTGCTTAAATCCCCTAATCCACGTTGTTGCCAATTGCTCTAGCTTCAATTGGTCAAGACTCGGCTCAAAGGTTTTGAGTGCGGATTTCTTTAGCTTAAACTTTCGTACCTTTTTCTTAACAACTTTATACTTGCATATAACACATAGGTTAGAATCGAACAAACATATACACATTCTTTATTGACTCGTCTAAAACTCGAACGGAAATACAACCATCTCCCTGCGGATCGACCCGTGCTCATCCGGCTAGCTGCAAAGCGACACCGTCGTAATCGCGGTTATACTTTAGAACTTTGAACATCCGACACGCCAAAAGCGTGCGATCACATGCCTAACCCACATGAATTCCTTAGACATCTCATGCCTAACAATTATAAACCCCGCATTTTAGTCTCATTATTGAAAACTCTTTTCAATATCAAGCCGGGCAATTCAACAAGATTCCCGACATCCTGATCGAATGCTCGTCGCAAACTTTAGTAGACGGCCGCACCCCCGGATGCCGTCGACGAAGTGCACTAAGGCGGAACACCGCTGCCGCAAGCACCCGAACGGATGCTTTTGGCGACGGGGTTCTCCTACAGTCACTTGGTCGGGGCTATGGGGCGTCGCTGTCTATTAAGTTTACCCGGTGAGTATCCGCGTACGCTACAAGATTGCGACAGACTTTTGATCACATCAAAATTCCATGGCAACCGATCATCTGAGACTAAACTGCTAAGTTTATAATATTCAAATCAGTTATCTCATAACTATATGTGGATTCCAATTATTGTATCACATTCCAGATAAATAGACAATGTTAAACTTTCCGATCGAATAATCAAACACCCAAGGATTTTCCCAATATATCCAACACTTGAAATCAGTTTAAAAACATCCATCACATTCCACAGTACCGATGGTCCAGCCGTAGAAGGGTCAAGCCAACGCCTCACATGTGGCACGCCATACTGCCCTAAACCCTAAGATTCAAAAGGCAGTTCAAGACGGTCACATAATCGAGTTAAGGTTTGTTGTCTTCTAGAGGGTCCACCGCGTTACTTACACGACTTAGAACGTTCTTAAACCCGAGAAAAAAATCCAACTTTTGAAAAATTTTCGGGAAAAAGTGAGTTATTGATATCGGTTCTAACTTTTTAACAGTTTCTAAAAATTACCCGGACAAAACTAAACGAAGATAAATTATCTGATCGAATCAACGAGTCCCCAATATAACCCTAGAAAACTCAACACTTGAGTGGAATTAAAAAATTCCCAGAAAAAATTGCCAAGAAAGGACCTAAGAATACAAGAAATTCCAAGGACTAATTCAAAATTTTGGCCGTGGTTCAGCGGTCAAATCAGCGAATTAAGTGTCTGTACTTCACAGTAATTCTTAGTGTTTCCTGCTTGTTTTTCTGAGCATTTTTAATTCATAAAAAACCACAGTTTTGAAAAATGTACAGAGAAGGGTAAATATCGGGGTTTCGAGTTTCGATCGGACTTTAAACTTCGCTCAGACTTCGCCTAAAGCTCTAGCTTGGCTCTGATACCGCTGTAGGGTTGCTAGGTACGCTCATAAGGTTCTACGAGGTATCAACCATGCCCGATTAAAATTTTAGCCGTGCCGAACAACCCGAAGCTGGATCTTTAAACTAGGGTTTAGGCGAAAACTAGCATGTTAAACTGTTTAACACAAAGTGAGAGGGATTACAACCTTTGTAGATCCGGTCCTTCACTTCTTAAGCTCTGTGTTGAGGCCCCTTCACTGCGATCATCGTGTTCTGGACTCTCGAGAGGTTCCACGAAGAGAAATATGCAGTCTTGCTTCCGATCTTCGATACAAAGATGATCTACCTTGAAGTTTCGTTAACACAAGTTATCACTCATGAAATGATGTGAACACCCGCATCTAAATGGCAAGGATAGATGAGGATGATGAAGTAGGATTTTGCTCTCATTTATAATCTTTTTCTCACTCACTTTCATCACAAAAGAAAGCTTTTTCATGAAGGAACTCAAGGAAGAAGAAGATGAATGAAAATGATAACTTAATCCTTTTGTAATGAACAATGAATTATTGCAGTGGTTACAAATCTAACCAAGGGTTAAGCATGAAAGAGTTAACCCTTGTAGAGAGTTAACTAGAGTTATTAGTTTGGATTGGGTTAACATAATATCTCATAAAAATATCAAGCAACCACAAAGTCAAAGCTTCATGAAGCTTCATGGAAGCTTCATGCAAAAGCTAACCCTAATCCAAACCCTAACCAAGTTTAAACCCTAATCCATTGTTAAATTTGTAACCCTAACATGTTACAATATTATATATCACATATACAATATATTTTGTAACAATAGAAAATAATACAATTAACATATATCGCATATATATCAATGTATTATCCCGTGAGAAAATGAATCTTTTAGTGAGCTAATATTAGTTAATGTAATTTAATATATCATATATATTATTATACATTAAATTATCGAATCAACTCTTGATCCGACAATCCGGCTATATCGCATATAACCGACTAATACGATGACCCGGCTATATCACATATACCCGGCCGATATCTCATATCGCGAGAATCCAATACGGTATCACATACCGCATTATCCTCGGTCCCGCACATATCACATATGTGCTCCTACTCCGTTTTTCCTGAGCCAAGAAACCTCTGTGTAGGACTCTAAAGAATCGTCAATACGCCGGCAGTAGGTGATGATCATATCAAACACCCACAAGCTGCAAGCGGTCAGTTAAACGTAACAGCTACCCAGGTATTGAGCGCTCAGAAGATCAACAAGCAAGCCTGTACATTCTCCTGTGAATCCAATCAGTAACACTCCCGTACAGTCCGATCTCGTCGTCTGATATGTCGCATATCTCTCCTAGGGGTGGTAAACGTCAGACCCCAGTAGCTCGATAAGTCGTGTCGATATGAGGTCTATAACAGTTCGAGAAACTACTGATAACACTTACCAGTAAATCTCAGCAACCCGGGCTAGGGATTACCGGTTATAGCCAATCGAACACAGCGCAACATCAACTCCCTATACCGGAAGAGACGAATCCCCTCCTATCGCTCATTGCCTCCATGTGATTCGGGACTGTACCCAAAAGCCACCGTTTTGCACGCCCTCTTGGACATGGTATGATGGAAATCAAAGCACAATGGGAATCACACAAGACTCTATGACGATCTCGGGTCAACAGACTAATCTGTACCAGTGTCACCAGAGAACTGCCATCTGACGTAAGGTATAATACCATCTGGGAGTTCTCGGCGAGTCCGTCCAGTGTACCTAGTCTCCACTGAGCACCCGTACACCATCCTTGATGTCAAACACCGATGGATATGGGATTATCCATCGCCCATCATATGGGTCAAGATGCGTATACGCTAGTCTACTCTGGTGCATCGATGCCCTGTCTCGATACACCCTCGACTATGAACAGTTATAGGATGTACTCGTCGACTACCGTGGCCCTACTAGTATGATCTCATCATAGTCCCAGTAGTCGAGTACGTATCCTAAGGGCTTTATCAACATGTAACATAGAGACAATCGGAGTACATGTTAAGATAAAGTACAACAAGATAGCATACTATCATGTCGAGCAAGAAAGTCCTCCCTATATATGTCCTAGCATCCACTACAATATACATCGTATGTATAGTAATGGCCTCTAGGGCATACATATAACTAACAAAAATTGTAGTGAGATCTAAATCAATTGTAAATCAAATTGAGTGACACAATTTGATCCAAATCAAGATCCACCGAGTACCGAGCCAAAGCAAGCCTTCAACGTGCCTTTTAAGCGACGTCGATCTTCATCCGAGCAAGAGATCCACGGCGATCCGCGACTCAAGAAGACGATGCGAAGCTAGTTTCGACGATTGAGTTCTCTCCTCAAAATCTTGTAATATTTGAGTGAATTGTAATGAAACGTTGATTTATAAAAGGCGAAAATTCTTGATCATGCTTTTCTTTACATTTGAGCATTATGAAGAGTTATCAATTCTTGATTGTTTTCTTTTTCATGATATTTGAGTGAAAACTCCGCTTGTGGAGGAATCGAGAAAATAGGTAAATGATGATGATTAAATTCTTGAACGATTCTTAAGTCTTATGAGTTTTGTAAACTTTAGGAAATTGAATCATCAACAACCTAGTTTCGAGCGAGATGTTTTATTGAATGTTTTTCGCTCCAAATTAGAGATCAACAATTGATGATTGAATTTCCTAGAGGCTAAAATTTGAATGCTAATCAACGAAAGGACAAGGGATGATGATCGAGAAACCCTAGATTCTTCAATAGATCCCTAAACCTTGTTGATTATCATCGATCTAGTAACAAATCTTTAATAGATAAGAATTTGTAATAATAAGTATTCATCATCACTATCAATTGGATCGATTCCTATAAGGCTCTTTATAAATCTTGATAATTCAAACGATTTGGACATTTTCTTGATCTTTAGTATTTCTTGATTTTAGATCTAGTTCTCTATGATCCTTGAAACTAAATTTCACAAACCTTGAATCAAATTTCTTGCAATTTTCTTTTATCTTTTCATTTTGACTCATCTAAAACAATAGCGATCAAAACACACATCTCAATGGACGATCCGTATTCATTAACGCGCTACATCGACACCGTTAATTGATTGCGGTATAAATTTCTTTGGTTATGAAATATTCTAAATACGACACGGAAACGATCAATCAAATGGCGCAGTTACCGGGGATGTGTGCTATTTTGTTCGTTTTTGTTATTTGAGTTGAAAAATTATTATTCCATCAAATTTTCATCCAAGATTCGCTTCAAGTGCTTAACGATTAGTGTTTGAATTTTTGCGAGGGAATGTGGAGTCATTTCAGCTGTGAGATCAAGATTCAGAGAAGATCTGAAGAATCCAGAGAAGCATAGGGACCTGCACAAAAATTTCCAAACCCTAATTCCCCCATCAATCCACGGTTCTGCGGCCAATGAGGCATTTTTGCGGCGGTTCCGCCGCCATTTAGGGTTTGTACTGTGCCAAATTTCTCAGGTTTGCTCTATGTTTTCTCCTTTCCTCTCTGATCTTGTCCAATAATCAATTTCTTGCAAGATTCTTTGCAAAATTCGGCGCCGCTAAAAATTAAATTTGTTGCGATTCTTAAAATCGGTTGTTTTATGCATATTTTAATACGGAAATTAAGGGGAAAAGACCAAATTCAGATTAGGTGGCGAGTTCATTACCCTTCCTAAGCCCCAAAAATCACAAAAACTTGTATCCGCATCACCCTCATTAATTAAAAAATAACTAGACAAGACTCTAAGGACCGTCGCGCTCATTTAGGACAGAAGGAGGTCATGGGTAATCTATTGCTTATCCGCGTTTCTTTTGTGGTGTCTAAGGCAAGTGTTTTTAAGGCAAGTGTGTTTAAGGCAAGTGGTTACTTAATTAGGCCCGCTATTTACGTAGTGGAGAACCTCCCACTTACCTGGCACTTACCTGGCCACAGGAGGGATAAAGAGACAGTAGAGGATTTATCCTGCGATTTGTCTTTTGGAAGTCTAGGAGCGGTCTAGAGACTTGACCTAGGTGACCATTAGATGTAGGGTTGCTTGTGCATGTTTGTGTGAATTTTCATAAATCCGTCCTTTTTCAAAACAAACCAATTATTTTCTCCCCTTTTTACCCTTTTCCCCCTCTTTTCTTCTTATAATAGGTGACCCAAACAGAAGAACTCTTGCCGAGCATTGCTGTCCACAACCAGATATTTCTTGTTTTCGTAATCCCTTCGGTATTCCGTCCGACTCTCCCATGTCCTTAAGAGATCGAATTGAACAAGCGGGTAGAAACAGTTGGCTATCTCAGTCCAGGTCTTATCAACCGTATCCTAATTCTACATCTATTTCAGTTGATACTCCGAGTGAGGATGCCCCTGGATGAATGTCCATTGCTGAGCATATAGCTAGGGCTAGAGGCCAAAATTTCAATCCGGACCAATATCAACCGTATCCTAATTCGACATCTGTTTCAGTTGATACTCCGAGTCAGGATGCCCCTAGACGCATGTCCATTGCTGAGCATATAGCTAGGGCTAAAGGCCAAAATTTCAATCCATACCAATATCAACCATCACCTCCACTTTCCAAAGAAGAATTTCATAATCAGTTTGTGGCATGTATGATGTCTAATAGCCAGCCAACCAACCAATATCAATATTCTTCTTATCATAATGTTGACCCGACTCCTACCCAATTTTCGCAACCATTCTATTCCTATCAATCCAATCCGACTTTTCCACCTTCTCTAGACAGTCCTTCTAATCAGTCATTTGGGAGTTTTAGTTGTCCACAAGGATTTCAATCTTATACGGAAACCCCTTATCGACCCAAGTCTACTCTGGAGCAAACATTAGAAAAATTTCTGAACCAATTTAAGAAGGAAATGACAGAGTGGGGACAAGCAAATAATTTCAAACCAGCCTAAAATTTTTCAGTATATAATTCGGGCATAGGACAAAATGAGAATTTGGGTAGCGAGAGAGAACTGTAGACCTTTCCTAATCAAACATTCCCTTTCCAAACTGAAATCCACAACACCAGTTTCATAGATTAATCGGGTACACCAAATGATTCATCAATGGACGATAGAATGTATGAGAAGTTGTGTAATAATGCAGTGTTTGATTTACCCGACTGTGAAGGGTCCATTTCGAGTGAAACCATGCCAAATTCTTGTGATCTCTACACCTCCACTCTTGAACCAAAATTGGTTGAAAACCATACTTTTGATGACGTGTTTGAGAATTTTAACCTTCACTTGAAAGAGGTGATTTACGTTGGGGATATATTGATTAATGAACCCGAAATTTTGGATGAGTTTGTCCCACCAATTCATCAGATCCTTTCACTTCCTTTTGGTCATCATCTTGAGCCTTTAATTCTTCCCGAACCCCAATTGCATCTTGAAGTTGATAATAATTGTATAACCGAACAGCAGACCGTAATTCAGCCTACATCTTCCACATCTGGTTCAGCAATACTCAACACACCAATTTGTTTACCCATTTCACCTTCCACCCTTTCTGGTTCTTCTTCTGTTCCTGAAATGATAGTGAGTGTTGATGAATCACAATCCGTTAATTCAAGTTCAATAATACCAGAAAGTCAACTTGATTTGGATATTTTTTAAAATGAGGTAGATGAGTATTTCACCTCCATAATTTTTTACGAATCAAGTATGATAAATTCTGGCACAACACTTATTGACAGCAAAATGTTCAATCACACCATTGATAAAATTTTCGAAGAACTTTTTGCTGACGAACTTGAATTTCTAAACAATACGGATTTTGTGATTGATCAACCTCCACCTATAGAAGTTGAACCGCCACCACTCCTTCTTCTTAATCATTCACATTCATCCTCATTCTTTTATTTCTCTAATTTAAAATTCAAACCCTTTCCAGACCACCACTTATCTCTTCCCCACTTTTTCCTGACTCGATATAACACGTTCTTCCACCGACCTATACGCTACACTGATAAAATCTTTGAATGGTTGGTATTAACTTTTGGTCTTTGTAAAGTATTATTTTGACCAAATGACTCACCCCCTCTTAAAATGCTAATTATTGTCTAACTCATGTTTGAGGGGGGTGTATTTTTAGCTCTTGAAAATAACTGTTTTCCTCAATATTGTGAGCCAAAAATAAGTTTGGGGGAGGATTTTCACTTTAATATATTTTGCCCCCATTAATAAATGTCCTCCCAAGCTTACAGGTTTTTGAGGTTTAGCAGAAGACATCAGTGAGGACACTGTTGAAAACATGTTTGGGGGAGGTTTGTGCTTATTTACTCATCACTTCGCATAATTTGCATAAGCACAAAATAAAATAATTAAGATAAAAAAACATATAAAAATTTTTTTGTACATAAATAAGATAATAAAAGATTAGATAGTGAAAAATTACATCCAAAAGATTAGAAAAATTTAAGAAACCCAAGAAAATTAGAAGTTTTCTTAAACGAACTAGTAATAAGTAGTTATGAGCCATTGTCCCAAGGGTTAGTACGATAAAAGAAGTCACTAATGTGAGGATAAAAATAAGTCTGAAAAATAGTTCCTATTCTGGAAGCCAAACATTTGAATGTTGATACCCTACTATACGCACTTACACACGTCTTGAAACTCGGGATAGTAGAGGATACCTTGAAATGCTCTTGTCTAAAAGCCAAGGTAAGAAGGAAATAATAAATGAATAAAAGATAAAATGGTGAAGAAAAATGAACACTGGTTTTGTTATCACCAAGGCAGCAATAAAAAAATATAGCGAGGGTGCTTCATCACCTAGTGCCTTAGACCAACTGGTTTGGGAGTCACTGCTAAGCCTTAGGTGGTGCAAGACGAGGAAAACTACTAAAACACCTAATTAGTAAGCACATGAGTAATCGGTCGGTTAGTACCTCAAGAAGTATTAACGGTCTCATGAAAAATGTGTGAGCAATCTCATCTAAATATTCATCAAATTAAAAAGTACTGAGGCAGATGGACAAGAGTATGATAGCTTGAATTGAATTCTTCGAGTGTTGGGATGTCTTTTACACACACGTAGGGGTATATGATCGATGTTTGGAAGAAAAGTAGGAATGAAGAATAAAGGCGATGTTTTATTGAGGGATGACGTGATTTCTGACATCTTTTCATGACTATTAAGTTAGGGCTCATGACAACCGAAAAGCTAGTATATTTGGAAACACTAATTTTCAAAGTCTTTCTTTTACAATTATTTTCTTTACATGTAACTTTCACGGTCTTCCTTTTATTATGGGATTTCATGGGTGCAATCCGCTGAAAACTCTCAGGAGACAACACTCCTCCTACTAAGGACACCTAGAGGTTTAAAGGCTTGTTGCACGTGCTCAGTGCAATCGTGTTGCCTACGAAAGTGCGCTAGTTAGTTTTTCTTTTTCTTATATTTTGTCCTTCTCTTTCTAATAAAACAAGTTTGCTCGAGACGACCAAAATTAAGTTTGGGGGAATTTGATCAGTCGAAAATATTGCATTTTTAACACATCAATTTCCCTACTCTTTGCAATCATCTAAAGGTGTTTGATATAAATATAGCACATATTAGCAATTTTTCTGCAAAATACCAAATAACATGTGTTATACGTTATAACCGGCATTTTGAGGGAAATTGAGTGTTTAGTATTGCACGCATGATCTTTTGTGAATCAACACTTGTCTCGAGATCGTGTGCAGGAAAATCTCCAAGAAAAAGATCCGGAACTGCTAAAAGTACTGATAAAATATGTCAAGTCCAAGATTTTTGATCTGGTAGTAAACAAGAAAGTATAAAAATATTCCAGTTATCAGGAAAGTACCATGAAGCCAACAAAAATCAGCACAGAAATTTGCATGCAGTAACTCCTCCAACCGGCCGCGGATCCGCAGCCAAGTTGGCCTATCCGCCGCGGATCCGCGGCCTGGTTAGCTCTTTGGCCCTCTGAAATCCTCTGGAATATTCCCTGTAACAACCCTTGCTTCTAGAAGAATCTCAAAGACCACGTGGCTTCTTCCAGAAGGCTCGGCATAACAAACTCACTCTACAATATTCCTTGCAACAACCTTATTCTAGAAGTCTCTCTCCAACAACCTTCTTCTAGAAGCCTCCTTATAACAACCTTCTTCTAGAAGGCTCCTTATAACAATCTTCTTCTAGAAGTCTCCTTGTAACAACCTCATTCTAGAATATTCCCTCTAACAAACTTATTCTAGAAGGCTCTCTCTAACAACCTAGCTTTGGAGGGATGATTCAAATGAGGTGGTTATAAAAAGAGATCTAGATCTAGGGTTTAAAGGTTGTTGAATTTGGAGGGAAATCGTTTGAGTGGTAAAAATTGTAGTGAGATCCAAATCAATTCTAAATCAAATTGAGTGACTCAATTTGATCCAAATCAAGGTCCACCGGGTACCGAGCCAAAGCAAGCCTTCAACGAGCCTTTTTAAGCGACGCTGATCTTCATCCGAGCAAGAGATCCACGAAGCTCCGCGACTCAAGAAAGCGATGCAAAGCTAGTTTCGACGATTGAGTTCTCTCCTCAAAATCTTGTAATCTTTGAGTGAATTGTAACGAAACGTTGATTTATAAAAGGTGAAAATTCTTGATCTTGCTTTTCTTTACATTTGAGCATATGAAGAGTTATCAATTCTTGATTGTTTTCTTTTTCATAATGTTTGAGTGAAAACTCCGCTTGTGGAGGAATCGAGAAAATAGGTAGATGATGATGATTAAATTTTTGAACGATTCTTAAGTCTTATGAGTTTTGTAAACTTTAGGAAATTGAATCATCGACAACCTAGTTTCGAGCAAGATACTTTCTTGAATGTTTTCGCTCCAAATTAGAGATCAATGATCGATGATTGAATTTCCTAGAGGCTAGAATTTGAATGCTAATCAATGAAAGGACAAGGGATGATGATGGAGAAACCCTAGTTTCTTCAATAGATCCCTAAACCTCGTTAATTATCATCGATCTAGTAACAAATCTTCAATATATAAGAATTTGTAATCATAAGTATTCATCATCTCTATCAATTGGATCGATTCCTACAAGCCTCTTTATAAATCTTGATAATTCAAACGATTTGGACATTTTCTTGATCTTTAGTATTTCTTGATTTTAGATCTAGTTCTCTATGATCCTTGAAACTAAATTTCACAAACCTTGAATCAAATTTCTTGCAATTTTCTTTTATCTTTTCATTTTGACCCATCTAAAACAATAGCGATCAAAACACACATCTCAGTGGACGATCCGTATTCATTAACACGCTACATCGACACCGTTAATTGATTGCGGTATAAATTTCTTTGGTTGTGTAACATTCTAAACACGACATAGAAACGATCAATCAGGTCACTAATTAGCCATGTCACAAAACTTCAATAAACACCTCATCCTACACCTTAATAACCTTTTAATCCAAAAAGGTCTAAACCATGATGTGGTGTAATCTTCTAAAAGTAATCTTCTAATAAATTACAAGAATACCCCTCAACCGTATATAAATACCCGCATCCGTATTCCGAAGAATATGGATACAATGAGACGAAAATAATCCAACAATATAATACTAGGATCCGGCTTAAACCAAAGCCCACTAGTATTATCCGTCCGAACATCATCCGTGCACAAATACACGTATGTGATCGTACCCTGCCGTATAACCATACGGCCTCTACATCGTTTCGCCCGAAGCAGGGAAACCCTCTGTGTGGGACTCTAAAGACTCGTCAATACGCTGGCAGTGGGTTCAACCACAAGGACGTCAGCGGCACTAGCTGTACGTAACGGCTACCCAGGTATTGAGCGAAAGGGAGGCCGACGAGCAAACTCATCCTGAAAACCCTACTAAGCCTGACAGTGACAATATCCGTACAGTCCGGTCCGTTCGTCTATGAGTATCGCATATCGAGTCTAGGGGGTGGATAAAGTCAGACCCCTAATAACGCGACATTTAGTGTCGGTATGAAGCCCATCACCACCTGAGAAACTACTGATCCGAATCAGTAATTCTCGACTACCTTGGCTAAGGATTTCTGCTGATGGCCACCCATGCACACCACGACGTCAACCCCCAATACCGGGAGAGACGAATCCCCTGATGATCAACTCACTACCTCCATGTGGCTCAGGACTATACCCAACTAAAACCTGTTTGCACGCCTCCTTTGAGCCGTGGTAAGGTTGTAATCAAAGTACAATGGGAACTCACACGAGACAAATGACGATCTCAGGTCGATAGACTAACCTTTACACATGTCACCAGGGAACTGCAATCTGACAATAGGTATAATACTAACTAGGATGTTCCCGGTGAGAACGTCCGGTGTACTCATAACCCAATGAGCACCTGTATACATCTTAGGTGAACAAACTAACACCACTGGCTTGTGAGACCGGCCACCTTCCCTCGTCGGGGTCTCGATCAGTATACACTAGTCTACTCTGGAGTATCGATGCCCAGTATTGAAACTCCTACGGCTAGGGACATTTAAGGATGTTCCTATAGACTACCCAGCTCCCACGTATATGATCGCCATCATACTATTGGCAGTCAAGCAAGAATCCTATGGGCTCGATCAACATGTAATAGTGATTTGTAATGTCACCTGAAGCATGTACACAATGATAAAGACAAATAAGATAGCATATTATCATCTCGAGTAAGATTGTTCTACCGGTATAGGTCGTCCCTCAATCATTGCAATCACGTGCCTGCGATCAATTAATTGACTTGAGGGCACTATAGCCAACAATTATCTGGATTAAGGCCTGTCATTGGTAGTTACCAGGAGAAAGAAGGATAATCACTTTTGCGTGCGCTCTTTCCAATATTAGATTGGATATTATTTTTTCTAATCAGGATAGCTCTCACTGTTTTTATCAAATCTTCCTTCAAACCCTAAAAGGTAAGATTAGCCAGGATTAATTACACCCTACAAGTTCGCCAATCGTTTGGCCAGGCAGGTATTGGTACTCCTAGGGAGTCTCCCCATGCTTTCACATGGAACTAATTAAATAACCTCGTTTCCGCAGGGGCATCACCCCGTTAACACCTTTCTTAGACACCTAATGGATCGGCTAATTGTAAAGTGCAAAACTTTCCCAGGAGTAACTCTTACTCGCAGTGGGTATCGGGATCCAACTATCATATAGAAGGTATGCAATCTCATTGCAAATTTGAACACTTGAAATTCCCAATATCTGTTTTTACCCCTAGCTTCCTATGACCTTGACGGAGGTCAACAAACAATAGGCCACTACTCAAGTTCAACCCGTTCATTTCTTGATTGAATTAAACCCACCCGCACGACCCTTGACGGAGGTCAACAAAACCGTATGACTACCTTAATCCAATCACATCACATGCGGCAGATAAGGACTAATCAGCTACCGCACATTATGCCTTGACGGAGGTCAACAAACGCAGCACGAATACTAAATTGCGCTTATCTGAAATGACGGAGGGCTACGGCTGGTTTATAAGAAAACCTTTAACGTAATGAACTTGATATCGTTGCAGAATCTAGTTATTTGAAAAAGGAGTGTTTTCGTAGCTTTTGCTAGTTTCGCTAAAGAGGTCACTCCCGGTGAAGAGATCTCGGCTCTTTCCTCAACGAATGAGGTGCTGGATATTCATCAAGGAATACCACTATGCAAAACGAGAACTAGAGAAGCTATTAAAACAAAAACGAGTGGGTTATAGAATTTACTAGTTTTGCTAAAGAGGTCACTGTTCCCTTACAAAAAAGGGGTGGGGGAAAGTTCCCCACTAAAACGACCCCACATGTTTAACACGTGAGTGCCTTTTTGCAACGATTATAGGCGCTGCAGTTAAAACAACTGCTAGGCTAAGAGAGCCTCACGTGACCACATGTGAGCACCTATATGCAATGCTTATAGGCGCTGCATTTAAGCAATTGATAGGCTAAAATTGAACCTCACGTGTAAGCACGTGAGCGCCTATATGCAAAGAATATAGGCGCTGCGTTCAAACAGATGGCAAGCCAAAAAAAGCCTCTTGTGTTAACACGTGATACACTCATATGCTGTTGCATATAAGCGAACAAGTTTAATCCCATTGGGATCACGTGCTACACGTGAGTGCTCTTAAAACCTTCGAAGCTGATAGAAGTAAATTCTAAACAACAAGATTAAAACTATTTTTGGAAAATATTTCCTTAAATCTTTCTAATATGGAAAGATCCTTCTCCAACAAAGAATCTTGGATGAACTATTTGATAGAATTAAATTCTATGTGGGAAATATTTCCTTGATCTTCCTTAAACTAGAATGATCTTCTTTGTTAAATGGAGGACCTTTGGATCAAAGATCCAACGGTGATCGTCTGATAGAATAAAATTCTATAAAAGATATTCATATAAATAAAATTCTATGATAGAATAAAATTCTAATCTTGTTAAACTAACGAGATATTCATGTGATAGAATTAGATTCTATCTTAAGAAAATATTTCCTAATCTTGTTAAACAGACATGAAATCTTCTTTATTAAACAGAGAGCCTTTGGATTAAAAATACAACGGTGAATAAAATTCACCGATTGATCTAAAAGATGATGGAATCAATCATGCTCTCTCAAAGAGAGATTTTCTCAACAAATCGACTTTTTTCTCTTCTCCTATAAATAGGAGCAAACAGAGCGGGATGAAGGAAGGAGGAGAGGAGAAAAAGAGAGAGAACTCCCCAGAGACTTAAAGAATATACAGTAAGAGAATTGAATTCTCAAAAGAAAAGGCTTGTTCCCTTGAAACACTAGGTAAAGGAAAAAACAAAAAGACTGTTCTTTGCATGTTTAAGGGTTTAACCCTTCATAGAAGAACTTAGTTCTTCCTCATGTTGAGATCTGCAGAAGCAAATCTCCCCACAAGTTGAGAATTTAATTCTTATCGGGAAGATTCTGTCATGCAGATTCAAAGCCAAGGGGATAGAATTGAGCTCAAAGAATCTAATTCTTACAAAAAAAACATATAAGAATTTAATTCATCTGAAAACTAGGGTTTACCCCTATACAAAGAAAGGAATTTAATTCTTACAAAACGAGAGGCATGAGATCCTCCAAACCCTAAGGTCATTAACATGAGATCAAAATCTCCAAACACCAAGAAGAAAAGATTGATGATTCATTATTGTTTAAACACTATAACGAGGACCGCACGTGTTTCCTTTGCAAGCGCTTAAAAAGAAGAACATGAGCGTATTTAGTCAAAAAAGAGGAAGGGATAAAACCCAAAAGGCAGTGCCCAACTTTAGGGCGCCTCACGTGCTCACACGTGATCGCCAAAATAATCAAGTGCTTAGCACTTATAAAAGAAATGAGGAATAGAACCCAGAGAACAGCTCCCACTTTGGGGAGCCTGACGTGCCCGCACGTGAGCGCCTCCAAAGTGCAGTGTTTAACACTGATTCAGAGCCTCACATGGGAACACGTGAGTGCTGAACATACACCAGTGCTTAGCATTATGGGAAATCAACTTCAGCCCCAACTTGGCTAAGTTTTCCTGAAGTCAAAACCTCTTTGATCTCCAGATCGACCGAGCCTCTGTGCTCATGTTTTCCCAAACTAATCTCAATCTCAAACATGACTGATGACCCCTCAACTGTTAATATCCAAAACGACATTCATCCCACATTCCCTCGAGGAAATCTTAGTCTTAAAATACGACTAATGATTTCTAGGTTGGCCATTAACTCATTTTCTCTCAAATATGGAATTGGTTCAAGGGAACATCTCTCCATACCTCTGATACATGTCGTTGTAATTCCTCAACGACTTCAGAGAGGTGGAGGGTCTCTACAACCAACTGCTTTTGGGTGCATTTCCCAGGCGGACCGTAACGTCCTTAAACTAAAACTTCACTTCAAAAATGGTGACCTATGGACCGAGGTGTCCCGAAAATAACAATGGACCGTAACGTCCTTAAACTAAAACCTCACCTCAAAAATGGTGATCTACATACCGAAACATCCTCAAATTACAACATTGCCTCCAAAATGGCGACAATGGACCGTGACCTCCTTAAACTAAAACCTCACCTCAAAATTGGTGATCTACAGACCGAAATGTCCTCAAACTACAACTTTGCCTCCAAAACGGCGATAAGGGACGGAAACGTCCTTAAACTAAAACAACAGAGCCCAAGTGCTCTCTTGTTGGATCTGAAACAAAAATGATGCTCCGTATTCAGTAGATCTTAGTCTCAAATTGGACTAACGTATCCTTAACGAAAATAAATTGAGCCCCCAAATGCTCACATACATTTAAGTCGATCTTGATCTCAAAACAAATCAACGATCCTTAAATCAACCCAAACCCAAATTTAAGATATACGGATTTGGACTAATCCATGCCCTACGGGCGACAACATAAATTAGTCTCCGTATACAATCCACGGGCAACCAAAAATAAAACAAACACACATGACACGAAGTGAACTTCTGGAGCAGGAGAAAATGGTTATCGCGATGCGGTAACGTAATTAACTGCAGGGGCTTATGCCTGCAGGGAAGAACGTCCCTACAATAAAAAAAAACCGTCATAAACAAGGGGAAATCTGACGAAGTTTGCTACAATGGTCGCATCCGTCCAAACCTCCAATATACGGTGCCATAAATCAAATTAGCAACTTCGGAGAGGTGGATGGATAAACCCAAATAGCATCTTCCCCAAAATTCAGGCAAGACGATCTATCATGGTTCGTCTCTGTTTTCGGCGGTAAACAGATTCTGGCATGCCTGGTGGGACCTTTTCTTCTTTCCACTCCACACTTCGTGTGTCGTGTTTCACAAACAAAATCGCGGTTTGCTATGGTTGCCCTTGGATTCGAGGTGCAAATATTTGGTGTCTTGCTCCTGTGCAGAAAGAAGAAGTGAACATCAATGGCTTCCAGCTGCACTAGCTGCAACAGCAATTCTCGCTCCGCCCTGACTAGAGGAGTGACTTACGGGACTAATACGGCTTCTATCTTTTGAATACCGGTGGGGCAGGTGACTCAGGACACCACTGGATTGTTTTTCGGGACCATGCTCCTGCCAGCAAGTTTCAGTGCACTAATGCCACCACAGAAAGCTCCCAAGAAGTCGGTCTTCGATCGACTTGCAATCACCACAGCCCCTCTCAACGGGTCGTCCAAGTCTTCCACCTTAGTCTTCAACAGGCTGAGCCACAGCTCAAGTGGGCCCGCAAAGAGGCTTGCAATACCTGAAAGGGTTATCCCAAAATTGATAGTCGTTCCAGCTCCGGCAGGTGAAGTCATAAAGAGTGCTTCCCTTATCAGAAGGTCGGCCTTCAAAATATTGACCATCCTCTCTCAATGGACGTTAGTCTTCGACAGGCTGGCACCGGCAGTAGCCCTTCACCAAAGCAGGGGGCATGACGAAGCCACTCCCAAAATTGTGGCAATCCAATCTGCAAGGCATGCTCGACGTCTCCACTGGCACCGAGTGTGGAAAACTGGGGGCAACTCTCCCTTTGGACTTACTCCACCAGTTCAAACGTTGAAAGTTGACGCTGTTGTTCTAACTGGGAACAGCTTTGAACCGCTTAGCAGGGTGCGGAAGAACTCACCAACCGCGGTGTTGAAGAAATCTCCACCACCGGCTGAAAGCATGAAGCAGGCGAAGCCGGAGCATCCCCCTCAGCGGTTGTTCTCCCAAATCCACAGGGTCTGGCAGAAAGTCCAAGATTCTGTGATCAACAAGAACTACTCTCGTCAACCGAAGAAAATGAAGGTTCGACAAGAGGAAAATCATCCCTCCACCATGCAGCGAGGGACTTCTTTCATACAGGCTCCTGCTATAATGGCTCCTTAAACTTCGAACTCCCACAAAAAGAGAAGGCCGGAGAATCTTCCACCGCCAGAGGCTGATGGATCCAAACTCCCCAAGTCTAGGGGTATGATCGTGCACATGGTTTACATGGCTTCCGGAAAAGAGGAGAGCCGTGCTTCTGTGGCTCATTGGCTGGAAACTCGGTCGTTGAAGAAAACTCAGGAGCAACAACAAAAGCTCTAGGAGATGCTGACGAAAATAGCAGCACTCACCGAGCAGAAAGAAAGCCCGGTTGCAACATCTGAACAGCGCTAAAAGCTGGAGACCGATACGGAGTTCTTACGAAGGTTGCTGGAGAGAAAGGATAAGGAGGCTGCGGAATAAGTGGCTAATATAAAATAGATGGCTCTCCTGTTCCGAGACATGGTTGGAATGATGATCCAACCAGAACCTCCAGCCGAAGATCTACTGATAATCATCAAGGACGACAGAGGGGAAACATCAAACCGTCTTCCGGCTTTATCAACAGCCATGGAGGAAACGATCTCCAAAGCTGCCCTCAATGACTACACATGTCATGACCCGAAATTGGCACGTGACGGCCCTAATACTACGCAACGTCTACAGGCGTAACGCAGTAAAAGATAGCCAAAACCCAGAAATCTAAACCATTAAAATACAAGAAAAGATAAGAAATATTGTTTAAACCTTTGAAAATCTCAAGTATAAATTCTATAAGTCCAATTTTCTTTCTTGAAAGTTTCGGCAGCACCTCCTTTGTAAAAACCAACCCCAAAAATGGATACAACAGAAATATAAAGTAAAGCATCCCCAACGGAAGAAAATCAACGCCCAACGGCGGAAAACAACCACCACAACAGATTTACGACGCCGTAGCGGAGAAATAAAAGACAATATAAGTAAAACTGCATAATAGACATCCAAGTCCCCAAAATATACAATATCGTCCTCACATCAAGTCTCTAAGTCATACAAGATAATGGTAGATGGAGAGTACATGGATACAACGAATATACAATAAATCAACGAATAACCACAAAACCCAACTAAGAAAGCTGCACACAGTGAGCTGATGCGGTATCCGCAGCAAAAGATGATAAGATAGATGAATAGTATGCCTCGACAACTCTGGGGAACACCGTACAAAACAACTGTGGCACAACGGGGGTGAGTTGTCAACTCGTGAAAAGCAAATAACATATGCAGGTAATCGCAAGTATGCACGTACATCGCGAATCTAACATAAGCAACTAATAGCAATAAAAGTCATATGTGTGCAATAGTCATGAAAAGTACACTAGCAGGTATCACTAATATATGAAGCAGTAATATGACAATCTATATGCAACAATCATGTAAGGTACTTTATCAGGTACAACTAATACATGAAGCGATGATATGACAATGTATATATGCAACAGTCGTGAAAGGTACTCTAGCAGGTACAACTAATATATGAAGCAGTGCATAAACAATAAATGTGGAGTATGGAATGAAACATGTCATTTCCATGGAATCCTGACATCGTGGTAGGACCAAAGTCCATCAAGATAATCCAAATCCCAATTCCTCTAATCAGCCCCCAATTGGCTCACATATCATATAAGTCTCACAAATCCTGAATGTATAATATCAAATAAATCTCATATATCCTGTATCCAATATGAAGTGAATCTCATATATCCTGAATCCAGTAAGTTTCATATAAAGTGAGTGTGCAAAATCGACACACAAAAACATCATGAAACAAGTTTTAAGCATCGACACAGAAATACTCAAATCCATATGTTCCTCGAATCGTAAGTGTCCGGTATCGACACCCGTGATCCACGTATCGGTCTTTTTCAATTTCTATATGTTCCTCGAAATCCAAGTGTCTCACCTCGACACTTGTGTTCCACGTATCGGTATATAACAAATCTCTGAGTGGATGCACCCAAATATCAAGTAAAGAATAAGAATACTTGCATAATTTCATGAAATAACCACAGTCCTCAAATCCAGAAAACATCAAGTAATGAATAAGTATAAATGCATGAATCAATACACATACATTAGCGTCCCATTATATGTGTATAGGCATATATAACAGCGTCCTATTCCACTGTTATATATACTTAGGAGTAAAAATATCAGAGAACATCATATGAAATCCATAGATGTAATATATGCAAACATGAACAGTAATATGAGCATATAAGGAAAACTGCTATTTAACTGCAACAAGTTATTAAATATATCATGCGGTTCCTGATTTCTACGAAATCAGATGCTACATCATATACAGGTGAACATGTAGCTATAACAAGGTAAGCATAACCATGTCGGTAGAGCAAAATATGTGTGTCCATATGTAAGTATGTATGATGTAAAAGTATCTGTGGCAAGGTATGTCTCTATACGTATCCATAATACCCTCTACGTATATGTATGTATGTCAGATGTACATGTAGCTATGTATCATATATGTATATACCTATCACTAAAGGTACACTATCCTATATGGGTAACTAGTATGTAAGCATGTCAGGGCATATGTGTAAGCATGTAGGTATACAGGTATGTTATATGTCATATGCACAATGAAAATAAGAATCATGTCTCAAGGTCCCTAAGCAATCCAATATCACATATGTATATGTGTTGTGCGTGTCATGGAAATTATTGACGGTGTGAGTGGTATATAATCAAAGCTCGTGCAACATGAACCGTCAATAATAGTGTTGTGTCTCATTAATACTATGTCCAAATACAATAGGTAAATGAGATATACAACGAAAATACATGCACAAACGAGTCCATATACTAAACACTAAAGTTCCTATCATTTGATCTAGCCCAGACGCATAACGCCATGCGGGCGATTCCCATGTAGATGTTAAATCTACTCACCAACGCTCCTGGCAAAGTGAAGCCTACCACTTGTTTTCCCTTTGTCGTAGCGTCCGAAGTTCCCGCCTGTGAACCTAAAATTTCACAAACATATCACATAAGCAAAATATCCTAAATCGACAAAAAGACAACGAAACGCAATGAAAACACCTAGAAAATTACACCGCGCACTTAGCGCATCTAACGCACACGACATCGGTCAAAAACCCTAACTAGGGTCGCTAAACTACGAAACACCAAGTCTACACTCCGATCGTCCCGATCGCGCAACATAACACAACTAAATGCGAGGAATATAATAGATATAATCTCGCAGCGACCAATTGAAACTACGTCGGAAAAACCCCGAAACCTAGTAAACAACTTATCGCAATATTTCGCACTAGTTTCAAGATAACGCATATCTAGCGATTACAAACACCTTATAATAGCTTAACTAAGCTATCTAAACCATTTCTATATTTTTAACACTACCTAATTAAGTTTTAGCAAAAACTTAGTAAGCAAAATCCTTAATTAAACAAAATAGTAATTAACAATAATTAGCATTTTCTACTAGGTCAAGATTTTCCTAATCACAAATTAACACTTCAATTAAACATTAAACACTTAAATCAAGCTTTAACCCTAACTTGAATTTCTAAAACCATTTCTAGAATTTTAAACATGAAATTAAATAACTTTAATTTAACAACTAATAGTTAATTAAAGTATTTAAAACAAGAATTAAGCATTAGGGTTAGGGTTTTATACCTCCAAAAGATTCAAAAACTTGCAACAAGAAAACCAAGATTAGCCTCCAAAATCAAGACTTCATGAAGAACAAAGCATGGTTAAGAGTTAATGAAATTAAGGAAAATGATTATATTTGAATTTTTATGATTTTATTTGGATTTTTCAAGCAAAATGAGATGAAAATGGAGTTGGAAAAATGAGGGCAGCAAGGAATGAGGGAGGGGCCGGCGAAAATGAAAGGAGAAGGTATTTTGTGGAAATTGTGGAGAAGTTTCTAGCAAAAAAAATCATTTAATGCACATTTAATGCAAAAATGACACATTTTCTTTTCTTTTCTTTTCCTTTTTAAAAAATTAATACCATTGACAAAAAAAATCTAGATATTTAAAAAGAAGGTTCTAAAATAATTGTAGTGATGATTTCTAATGATTCTCATTTAGAAGAAATTTCCCGATTTACGTGCATATTTTACCGGCTAAAATAATATTTTATTTAGGAAAATTTCTATCTGAACCAAAACCTCCCATATACCCGCAAAGTTCGCGCACAAGCTTTATTTTAGCAAAACTAGGTGCCGGCAAGTTTCTACGGACGTTTGATCGAAATCGGGTTAAAACGGAAAATACCGACAATTTTTCCCTAAAACGGAAAAATTTGCAAAACGATTTCTAAAACGTTACAACACAGCTCAGCAAATATGAGCTCATCAGGCAAGCGAAGCGGATGGCCAAGTCGTCAGAACCGGGTGACCTTACCCAGGATGGTACGACCGAATCAAGTACCTGCCAGGATATACGATCCCCAAGTTTCACGTATACAAGGGGACAGGAAACCCGCATCAGCACGTCGCCCAGTTCAGAGCATTATGCAGCAATACTGGAGGCGATGACAAATTGCTACTTCGCAAGTCGTTGGCAGCCTGTCAGAGACGGAGTTTGAATGGTACTCGGATCTCTTAGATGACTCCGTCAAAACATTCACAGAAATGGAGCTGCTATTCACACAACGGTTTGCCAACGCAAACGAACGCATCCCGATCACGACATTAATCAATGCCAGGGTGAAGCCAGGAGAGACCTAGGTTCCATACGCAATTCGGCATGGAACCTATGGTGAAAATGCGAACAACGCATAGAATAAGCTCCTGCCATGGGCATGTTCGTAGGAACCCTCGATCCTCAGGCGACTGTATCCCAGTTTATGATGTTCTTCAAGCCGACCACCTTCCAGGCCTTGATAGACAAGCTGGCCTAAATCGACCAGATGGGCCATGGGCCATCCTCTTCAAAAACGGATCCTTGGAATGTAAAGAGTAAAGGGAAAGCAGCCTTCATTGCTAACACTCAACAACAGCCAAGTGACTTGAAATTGGTTGCTGGCCAAGGCAACGCGCGGCCGTGCCAATCCCTAAAAAAGAAGCTAGGACGTGCTTACTCGTTCCCCTGTGATAAAATGAGGAGATTGTTCGAACTGGTAATGCACAACAAACTCATCACAATGTCGGATCTTAGAAGTCCACTGCAGCCTGCTGATGTCAACAGTCCCAACTACTGCTTCTACCACAGAGTAGTGGGCCACCCAATTGAGGATTGCTACATATTCAAAAACTGGGTCGAGGACCAGTACCGTCAAGGGAAATTCACGCTGTCAGAAAACTGGAGGGTGAACCCGCCACAGAGGCACGCTCCTAAAAATTTTGACACGCCGGGGGCATCGTGCTCGTTTATGGAAGAACCTCCCTGGGAGGTGGTCCTTTCAGCTAAAACTAAAAGAATGTTGTAGGATCTTCAAGCATGTCCGGCGATCAAATGGAAAAGCCCGGTGGAGCCCGAGATCATTGAGGGGGATGATGTGGTTTGTTTTCTCACTTCAAAACCCTAACTTTATCACTATCTCACTCACTAACTAAGTCAAGAGAGCAAGAGAGAGGAGGAAGAAGATGATGGCAACTCAAGAGCTCAAGTTATGATAATGATAATGAATAAAAAGGAGAATAGAAATTATATATAATTTCCACTCTCATCCCAAACCATGGGTTAATAAATATATAGATATTTACTTTGGAGAAAGGAGAACCATAGAAAATTAACTCATGGTTAATTCAAGGTTAAGTGAAGGATGAAGGATAAATATCAACCATGAATTAATTCTATTTTCCTTTAACTCAAAAATAAATATAAAGATAAATACTTCCATGTGAGTCTTGCATTGCCACTACTAGTGTATCAACAATCATGATACACACAAGTGTATGTATGCATGTGTGCATGCACATCAACATGTGCATCAACATAAACATATGCATACATGCATGCATACAATAAAGAAAAGGGTTTAAACAAAGTGAATTATTTAGTCAATGTTAAATCAACACTTGATTTAACAAACCGGTCATATCACATACGGCCCGACCAATATTAAAACGCCCAATTAATATACGATATCACATACTCGCATTTAATCGGGTCCCCGCGCATTTCACATATGCACACCACATCGTTTCGCCTGGGCTAGGAAACTCCTTTATGGGACTCTAAGACTTGTCAATACGCTGGCAGTAGGTGATGATCATACCAAGCACCCCCAAGCCGCAAGAGGTCAGCTAAACGTAACGGCCACCCGGGTATTGAGCGATCAGAAGAAAACAAGCGAACCTGTCAAAACTCTTGTCGAGCCAACCGGCAACACTACCGTACAGTCCAGTCTCTTCGTCAGATATGCTGCATATCAAGTCTAGGGATGGCATCGTCGACCCTAATAACTCAATAAGTCATGCCGATGTATGGCCTATAATCAAACCGAGAAACTACTGATAACACTTATCAGTAAATCTCAACAGCCCTGGCCAGGGACTTACTGATATAGCCAATCGAGCACAGCGCAACATCTACCCCCAATACCGGGAGAAACGAAACCCCTCCTATCGCTCATTGCTTTCACATATCTCGAGACTGTACCCAAAAGCCACCTGTTTGCACGACTTAGCAGAGCCGTGGTAGGGTGGTGCACAGTGGGAGAACACATAAGACTCTATGACGATCTCGGGTCTACAGACTAACCTGTACCAATGTCACCTGAGAATTGCTATCCGATGATAGATATAATACCATATAAAAGCTCTCGGCGAGTACGTCTAGTGTACCCAGTCTCCACTGAGCACCCGCATACGATCTTGATGTCAAACATCTATGGATGTGGGAACATCCATCGCCCATCATATGGGTCTAGTATAGTATACGCTAGTCTACTCTGGAATATCGATGCCCCGTCTCGATACACCCACGACTAGGGACATTTTAGGATATGCTTATAAACTACGCATGTCCCACTAGTATGATCTCCATCATAATCACAGTAGTCAAGTAAATATCCTTAGGGCTTTATCAACATGTACAAATAAATAAAAGCATGATCAAGTGAACATGTCAGATAAAGATAAAGAGTAACCAGATAGCATACTATCATGTCGAGCAAGAAAGTCCTCTGTATATATATACATGTATAAATACATCCACTATCATATAATGGCCTCTAGGGCATACATATATCCAACATAAACCGCGCCCAACACCGAAGACTGGTAACGATGTGGAAGACCTCAAGGCCAAACCTTCGAAGTCTTCGAAGAGAAAGAAGAAGACCAAGATGCCTGTGCAGCCTTCCGAGTATGACGATAAGAGCACGGGCTTATAAAAGTACATCGACGCGCTGGAGGAATACAACCAGAAAGCGCGAACCCCAGTCACACTCGAAGAATTTCTCAACCATATCCTGGAGAATAGAGAAAGTGACAATGATAAGGGAAGTGGCTCGTCAGGAGAAACCGAAGATTATGTAACAAGTTGCGACATGGTTTCTCATTCGTCGTTAAATGACGAAGAAACTACCTCGGCGTCGGAAAGCAACGCAGAAGAACTGGTGGCAGGACCGGCGCAAGAATCCCTGGAACTGTGAGAAGACCCAATTGACAGGCTTCTAAATGAAGCCCTTCAAAAGAGCAAAGATGACCGAGAACGTGAAACGACCATATACGAAAAGGCCAAGCGTCGGCATCAGGATGAAGAAGCTGCGGTAAGGATTAGTCATAAAGTACTCCACCCAATCCAAAGCAAACCGGCTACAAGCAAGATCAGGATCAAAGCGGAGATGCGGTTCGCTAAAGCCTTGTTAATGGGAATGAAGCCGCCCCCTCTCACGGAAAACACTCTCAGGAGTACATGCATTGACGAAGCGGATGTACATCCGAACTACTGCTTATACCATCGGAGGGTCGCGCACCCCACCGAAGAGTGCAATGCATTTAAGAAGTGATGGCAAGGATACATTGCTCACCGGAAACACTTCAAGCGGATGAAGCGCAAAACCAGTCGAAAACAAAGGAGCGTGACAGACGAGCGTGAACGAATAGCTGGAGACTATCATATGGTTGATACCAGTTCGACAAAAAGAAAATCTCAATTTCCTACATTCGGGAGCGATTCTAAGGAAGAAATAACCCTCGGCCCTCCCTTCAAAGAATCCACCTCTAGAAAAGAAGAAGAGGAGAAGAACTGCGAGAACATTCAGCTGTGTAACCGTACGTTGCCTGAAAAGAACCTCGGTCTTACAAACAAAGATTCGAGCATAAGAGACAAGGGGAAGGAAAAAGTCCCTGAGGAAATTGCCCTCGATGATAGAGTCGTCAAAGAGCTCGCAGCCAAGGATCCTCCTAAGAAAAACAAGGTGGATTACAATGTCCTGGCACATCTGAGAAAGATACCTTCACAACTGAGCATACCGAACGCTCTCCTCCTGTCCAAAAAGGCACGAGATTCTCTGATCAAGGCATTATAAGAGCCTGATCAGTTCCAAGCTTTCCTTGCAGAAGAAAAGATGAAGGACGGGATGGCAAAGGTTCATACAGCTGACATTTCATTCGGCGATAAAGATCTCTTCCTTAGAACATGCGAGCCCAACCGTCCTTTATATGTCACCGGGTACCGCCACGATATTAAGATAGGGATGATCCTGGTCAACAACGGGTCCTCCGTCAACCTTCTAAACGTGAAGGTGCTGAAGGAGATTTGCATGGACGTTCAACACCTGGCTCAGGATAAAATTACCATCTCCGGGTTCGACTCACAGTCATCGCGGACGCTGGGGTCAGTGATATTGACATTACGCTTTGGGCTTCTCGTCACCGACATCAAATTTCATGTCATTGATGCCAAGACTTGCTACAACGCCCTGCTCGGCCGGCCTTGGTTACACGAGTACAACGTCATCCTTTCTACACAACACCAGTATATGAAGCATTTCAAAGATGGCCTCGAGTACACCGTTACGGGGGAGATAAACCCGTTCTCCGTAAATGAAGTCCGAAAATATGAAGACGCAAAGTACTTCCTACCAAACTTCAAAGACATGGAAAGATGTCATAAGTCGGAAAATAAACAAAAAGCCATCGCCACCATCCCGGTCTTTGGGATCGATACCGAGGAAGATGACGAAATAGTCTATTCGGGGCAACCCCAAGAAAATAGGCCCGGACCATCTAACCCTATTTTGGTCTTCGGTGGTGACTCTGAGGACGAGGCCAACACAGTGTTCTCTGTCCACCCATCAATGCATATCTTCACTGGAGCTGATCAGAGCTTGAAAATCACCAAAGATCCGCCGTAGCATTACAATGAACTTGATGCACTCAATACATACAGAGTACAAGAGCTGCAAAATTTCTACGTCCCTCCCAGGCGAAGAGGTGAAAAGGAGATCCTCTTCTACCAATCTACGAAGACCAGAGTAGAGAAAGAAGTCTGGCACGGTGCCAATTTTGCACTCGACATGTAGCGTTTTGAAAATCGTTTCGGTGAAATTTCGAAAAAAATCGGTAAAATAAGGGGGTTTTCTGTAAAAAGTCAAAATACAAATATCATATTATAAAAATTAAATATACATATTCTAGCTATGTAATTGCTATTATTTGGTGTTTATTGAGCCGCTGGTGAAATTTCAAATTTTCTGAAAAAAATATTATTTTATTATTATTTAAGCCGTCACTAATACATTTAATTAGGGAAAATTTCAAATTGGAATGAGTTGAAACAAATTTTGTGCAACATAAAACATAAAATAAAATTTTATCATGTGGTTTTTGGAACGAAATCATTTGCCAAAACGGTTTGGAAATTATTGAAGAAAAAAGGCTTTTTTTTAGCGTAAATGGATGTTTGGGGTATTGTATTTATCATTTTTCATCACCCCACACCCGTACCCACACCCACACACCCCCACTTACTCCCCCCATGGCTGAATTCAGCAGCCCCCTCTCTTGTCCCCCCTTGGTTTTCAAAGGAAAAGAAATAAAAGAAAAGAATAGAAAATGGATAAAGTAGTTAGACTTTTGACTTTGCTTGACCTTGACTTTGCCCCCCCCCCCCCATTTTCTCTACCACCCTCTCTCTCCTCACACCTATTTCTGGCCGAAATTCCCTGCATCCCACAACAGCAGCCCCCCTCCAATTTCCCCTCTCTTTTCTCTTCAAAACTTCATGAAAAATTGCTTCTAAATCCATCAAAAAAACCCCAAAACCCAAATCCGACTCCTACCCATTTTAGCTTAGCCCGTATAGCATGGATCCTTATGAAAAGAGAGCATTTTGGGAGGCCATGGATGCTTGTGGACCTTCATATATTTTTGGGTATAATTCTAAAACTTTTTGCTTAAATTGTTACTTGTTTCTTAAAGCTAATTTAAATTAAGTGTTAACTTGGATATGTGAGTTTAATTGCAAGTTTTGGATTTCAAGTTAGGGTTTGTTGTGGAAATGAGTTGTGTTTGATTGTGCATGGTTTAGTGAAGTGGTTTAACATAATTAGTTTTGTAGAAAACTAATCTAGTTGTTAATTACAAGTTGTTACTTGAAAAATTGTGTTAATTTGCTAATTGCTTACTAGGTTTTTGAAATTTGTTAAATTCTTGGGATTAAAAATGTGATTAGGGTTTTCTTGGCTTCATTAACTTTATTAAGTGTGGTTTAATGCTTTGGATCATGCAAATCTAAGCTAGATTGTAGTTTGTGCATTTTTGCTTTGAAATTGTTAAAAAAGGGTATTTTTGTAAACTAGAATATTAGGATTTTTGGAATTTAATGAGATTAAATTCCGGAAATTGTTTATACGACTTATTTAAGATATTTAATAAGTATATTGGCCGCTACTTTAATTTAAATATCATGTTTTGTACAAAAACGGCGAATTGTGCTTGCTAGATTTTCGGAAAAATGACTTTTTAAGTGAAAATGGGGTTTTTGTGAGTTTTAACCTAGTTTATATTAAAATTAGTGTTCGTGAATGTGCAAATGAGTGTGATTGGATTTTTCTCGATGGTTTGACGTTTGTACATCGACATCGAGGGTTGATTTTACTATTCTTGCATGCGTAGGCGATAGGTTTGGACCTATGCGTGATACGCGTGCCGATTTGGTTTTCGTATGCCGTTTCGATCTCGAATTTAGTTTTAATGCGATATGGTGCGTTATGTTATGTAGGTACCCCCTCGTGGACTTCGAGACGACAAGCAAGCGCGTGGCGACGTCGGCACCGGCGAGTGAGGACCAGGTGAGTAGATTTATATCTACGGGGAGAAGTCGGGTGGATGGCGTATAGCACCCCCGCAGTTCGTGGTGATGTATACGAATACGTATACACATATATATATATATATATATATTTTGACTATAATTTGTTTGATATTATCGATGATATAGATATTTGGTGTTCTTGGATGATTTAGTGTCGCGAAACCCTAGAGTAGTGGTCGCACCACACATGCACACACACACCCATACTCGCATACTTTCTTCTTTCATTTTGCGCTTATACGGGATTATATAGTTATGTGTTCACATGGGTATGGGACTATGTGTTCACATACGGATTGAGGGTGATAGTACTTGGGATTTATGATGAGATTCGAATTGAGGCCGTGAGATCGGTGATATAGCAGGGTTCGTATCTTAGATACGACATGACGTTGTAGCGGGTCCTTGACGTAGTGTTTCACACACGTCCATGCATACGTAGGCGGTATCAGTATGGTACTAGACGTAGATCAGTACCCCGATCATGATATTTGATAAAGAGGATACCAGGTGAATAGTATGATGAATGTGATATTGACCCGTACCCAGATTGGGATGCCGTACGACGGATTTACGTACGAGCTATATTGATGATTGATCCGCACTCTTGACTTGGGATGCCAGATTATAGATATGGTATCGGATATGATATTATTGAGGCGAGATCACCGACTATACATATACAGGTATGTATATGTATCGACTCAGATGATAGGCGGTTTCCTTACCTGTAGTTCAGCTTGTAGTTCAGCCGTATAGTTTATTGTAGTTGTTAGATTAGATTAGACTTCTTACCTATTTCAAAAACTAACGAATCGTGGGCATTTTTAAAGACAGCTCAAGGGAATCTACGGATATTTCAAAAACGACGTATCTTTTCATAAAAACACCGTAGCCCCTATTTTCAAAACCCCATGATTCGTGTTATTTCAAAAGGCACCATTCGTAGGACTTATATTAGATTATTGCAGATTAGTTATCGTTGTGTCTAGTATTCAGCTCCCGCACATTATTGCTGTTCGCTCTGCCTCGCATATTTATTTTGCTGCATATTCCATTATTGATATTATGCTGTTAGGACACCAGCACCATTACCGATGATGCGTATGTACCACGTACACCTACTTGCCGGCTCACACATATCTTCATCGGTAATTGCCATGTCACGTACACTTTAGAGAATATAATTGCTTGACTTAGATTGTTAGCTAGTAGTTTTGACATGATATTAGTGTACTTCCCTTATAAGCCATATTAGACATTGTAGTTATTATCTACCACTTCATGCATACGGTTATTCAGTTGTTCATGCCTAGTTCATTATCATTGACATATGCACTTGTGATGATTTCTTGAGATTTATGATATTTCTGGATTTCAGGGAAAGCCGCAAAACTTTCAACTTATGATCTTTTAAAATATAAAATGTTGCGGTTTTCTAGTGTTGTAAAGTGTCGTTCACCATGAGTTTGCTGTGGTTTTGGAGATCCGTGTCGAGGAGTGGAGGAACCGTCACGGGTACATGGTGGGCCCGGTATGGTACCCCGGGGCAAGAGGAATGTGGTGTTGACGTTGAGCCTGGCTGGGGAGCACTACCTACCGGTGATATTACCCGACGCGTCGGATATCCGGAGGATACCGTCGTGGTCTTGAGATGGATGGTAGGGGCCGGTCCGGACTGACGGCGCCCTAGATATTGAGCTTGAGACATTGATATTTCGAGATAGTGAGATTTATGTTTTGTGTCGATGCTAGACACTGTTGATACTGATTTCATTATGATACCTCAGTTTAAAAATACGAAGGAAATCTCACTAATTTATGAAAACAGTTTCTTCATTTACATGTATTCTGTTTCATGCATTCATACCTCATTCATATGATATATTACTACCTGAGGCACTGACACGGGCACATGAAATATTACTCGGGTTAGATATTACCCTAGCCATTGTTATAGGCTGCATGTTATATATATTTGAGGATATATTATGATCATTGACCTAGGATTGCGTTATTTATGCGATTTCTGTGCGTAGATGTTTTTCTATTCATGAGTTGGCAACTCACCCCCGTTGTGCCCCAGTTTCTTGCAGGTTGCCGTACAGGTTCATTACGGCTTTGCGGGCATAGTTTCATTCGGGTGATTTGCTAGTAGGTGGGTTTACTTGTATCATACCCCCATTATTTATCTTGTATATCATTATTCTGTTGTATCTAGAATTCCATCAACCAACCATGTATTTATTGAGATAGAGACCAGTGTTGGTTATTCTTTCGACCTTAGAGTCGCTCGTTATTTTTCTGGTGGTTTTGAGTTTCCTTTTGAGTTTTGATTCTCGCCGTTGGCGTTGTTTATTATATTGTTTGTGTGGTTGTGACCGTCGATTGACGAAGAGCTAGCTCCCACTTGGGGATGCCCTTTTCTTGATTTCGTATACTATTCATGTTGTATCCCGTTTGGGGGCCAGTATTTACAAAGGAGACTCTGCCGAAATTTTCAGTAAATTTTTGATGTTTTAAGAACCGCATAATTCGGCTTATGCTATTGAAATTACTTGCTTTAAGTTGTTTTTCCTGCACTCTACTATTTTCTTGGTTTGGATTTCTGGGTTTTCGGTTTACTTAGATTGCGTACGCCTCGAGACGTTCGTAGTTTAAGTGCCGGTCATGTTCCGTACTTTCGGGTCGTGACAAAGTTGGTATCAGAGCGTTAGGTTTTACCTTCGGAGCGTAGGATGACCCTTGGTTGATGGAATAGGTGACTAAAGTAGAGTGACGTACCGATGGTATGTTCCGCGGCATATTTACGACACGCCACTCCACTTATGAAGCCTTAGGATGTACATTTCCTTGTTCAGTATTATATTCCTTCCTGATCCAGCCTCATCAGTACCAGTTATGGTTTTTCTGCCACGATTATGGGCAGGGAGAGCTACAGCTAGAGTTGCGGTCAGCACAAGCTCGTCACGAACGAGGACTGACCAGGGCGAAATTCCGGCGACACACGATTGCAGAGATGTGTCTTTTTACTGTGTTTCCGCGCCGCGAGCGTTTGGCGGATCGCCATTATAGGGTTACTCGGATGTGCCGATCGACACTAGAGGATTGAGCCACTGACAGAGGCCAGCCAGATTTTGATGACCGTTGGTATGTTGCTTACTCCTGATGATTGAGGCACTGTTCAGCGTGCAGACGAGCGAGCCAGTTGTTGCTGCGAGCGACGAGATATCGCCCCATATGTTGGAACTATGGCGTGGCGAGTTGTACGAATAGATGATAGAAGGTCGCTAGTCACCCGATGATGAATGACTAGGACAGGTGGTTCGTTCGCTTACCCCGATGCGAGGTCATCAGATAAATTGATTCCAGCTGGAGACGATTTCACGCGGAGACGTTGAGAGTCGACAAAGACGATCGAATGTCAGAAACCTATTATTCCAAGTTTAAAGTAGTCGGAAAGACATGCAGGCAATTCTATGGTCCCTCTAGAAGAATGAAACCCTAACTCGACTTAATGACCGTGTGAAAGCCTTTGAACCTTCGGGTTTGCGGCAGTTCTACGGTGCCATTAGTGAGGCTTGGGTTTGCCCTTCTACGGCTGGACTACCGATGTTGTGGTATGTACTCGATACTATTAAACTGTGCCCAAGAGGTTGAGCTCTTGGGGGATTATGAGGTTTGACGACTCGGTCGGATGGCTCGACTTAATTCGGATGCTAGGTGGTGAGATGCATTTCTTGGGAGACTCCAGATACGAGGATAGCCGTTGGAGCTCAGTCCATATAGCCATGATGAGACGATTCCGAAGCAGTCGACATTAGAGAAAGTGGAGTAGAGAGGTCCGTACAAGATCTGGATAAGACGACGTTCCACTCCGCCGACATCAGAGATGCGATACGCATGCCGAGGCAGAGTACTGGATATACCTTCCAGAAGGAGTCGCGATGGGTATGCAGCCGTTCCGGAGCAAGATGCAGATATAGGAAAGGACAATGACTTCCAGACAGTTGGCAGAGACGAGACATGGAAGAGACCGTGAGCAGGATTCCTTCCAGGACACTGCTGCAATGATACTTGCACCCAGGATCAGATGTGTCACGTACATTCAGAGAGCCAGAGGCCGACGCCAGTGATATGCTGTCTTATGAGTGGTCGCGATGATTGACCAAGAGATGACCAGAGGAGTGCCAGAATGGGATCATCCCCGTTAGCACACCTGACAGGGCCGATGAGCCGATGGACCGAGAGATTGGTAATTCACAGTGGAGATCTTGACCCAGGAGTGGTCATTGTTACGCACACCAGCAGGCCAGAGTCCATGATCATCGACGAGACGTCCCACTAGTGACCGCGACAGTTGGCCCGAGATTCTTAGAAGATGCACTTAAGCGGTACTATTCCGCCATTATCGAATTCGATGTTTTGGGTGATTTATTCGCATGATTTGATTTTGATGATTGAGAATTTACGATTCTTGCACAGTGTTGCACTTGATATCGTTTTCGTGCTTGGGTTTCACATGTTTGTGATTTTACGGTTTCAGACATTTGAGTTGATTTTGTGCGTATGCACGCACACAATTTCGTTCCTGCACTCTGTATAGTTTATATATGCTTGCAGTGCAGTGATATGCCTTTTGTGCACTTAGATGCACTGGACTTCGATTTCGATTATGATACTCGATATTTGTTTTGTGCACCTTGTGCACCTGATTGATTTTGCGCACGTTCGGCGCTTGATATTGGATTTCATGATTTCGTGCGCGATGGATGCACCTGATTTGGATTTTCGCGCATGTTGAGCGCATGTCTTGAGATGCGATTTTGGTGCACACCAGATGCACTAAATTGAGATTTTTCGTGCATGTCAGATGCACCTGATTTTGCTGTCAGGCACACATGTTGCCTACGACAGATGTTTCGTGCACACCTGATGCACTTAGATGTTGTTTCTGTGCGCATGTATGGCACATTCATGGATTTTGATTTCCGTGCGCACCAGACGCACGTAGCATTCATGTGCATATTTTGGGGATTGATTTCGTATAGAGCAGTACGTTTTTATGATATTGCTATGTGTTTTCGTACTGAGCAGGACTAGTCAGAGGACAGTACCTGAATATATTTTGCATGCATTGATAGTTATTGAAGGGATTTCCAAAAAAAAAGCGAGCTATAGCCTCAGTATTTACCTACGTGTCTGATATTACACGAAATGTTTAAAACAAGGAGACCCTTCTAAATTGTTTCCAAAACGGCGGAACGTACATTTCAAACAAAGGTATATATGTATATAGTTATTTGCTTATGTTAGACGTCCGCCACTGTGCAGTGTTATACGCGTGCACAGCGACATAAAGAGATTTGGCATGCATTTCCTTCAGATACTTACATATATAGATTCGATATTTACATGTATAGTTTCGAGTTATGTCACATTGGTTTTGATTTGGATTTGGCATTGATGTCTTCTCCATAACTCCGATGATTGCGGGATGCTTGACGGAGTTTTGATTTGAGTTATATGCTCATTTTTCAAGCGCATGCGCTGCGCTACGATTTGTTTTATGTATTTACAATTTCGGAGCCCCGACGACTTGATGGGTTTTCTTAGATGTTTTAGTATTTGGGGGAGTTTGAATTTAAATTCGGGGACCGAATTTCTTTAAGGGGGGAAGATTGTAGCGTTTTGAAAATCGTTTCGGTGAAATTTCGAAAAAAATCGGTAAAATAAGGAGGTTTTCTGTAAAAAGTCAAAATACAAATATCTTATTATAAAAATTAAATATACATATTCTAGCTATGTAATTGCTATTATTTGGTGTTTATTGAGCCGCTGGTGAAATTTCAAATTTTCTGAAAAAAATATTATTTTATTATTATTTAAGCCGTCACTAATACATTTAATTAGGGAAAATTACAAATTGGAATGAGTTGAAACAAATTTTGTACATCATAAAACATTAAATAAAATTTTATCATGTGGTTTTTGGAACGAAATCATTTGCCAAAACGGTTTGGAAATTATTGAAGAAAAAAGGCTTTTTTTTTAGCGTAAATGGATGTTTGGGGTATTGTATTTATCATTTTTCATCACCCCACACCCGTACCCACACCCACACACCCCCACTTACTCCTCCCCATGGCTGAATTCAGCAGCCCCCTCTCTTGTCCCAACTTGGTTTTCAAAGGAAAAGAAATAAAAGAAAAGAATAGAAAATGGATAAAGTAGTTAGACTTTTGACTTTGCTTGACCTTGACTTTGTCCCCCCCCCCCCCATTTTCTCTACCTCCATCTCTCTCCTCACACCTATTTCTGGCCGAAATTCCCTGCATCCCACAGCAGCAGCCCCCCCTCCAATTTCCCCTCTCTTTTCTCTTCAAAACTACATGAAAAATTGCTTCTAAATCCATCAAAAAAATCCCAAAACCCAAATCCGATTCCTACCCATTTTAGCTTAGCCCGTATAGCATGGATCCTTGTGAAAAGAGAGCATTTTGGGAGGCCATGGATGCTTGTGGACCTTCATATATTTTTGGGTATAATTCTAAAACTTTTTGCTTAAATTGTTACTTGTTTCTTAAAGCTAATTTAAATTAAGTGTTAACTTGGATATGTGAGTTTAATTGCAAGTTTTGGATTTCAAGTTAGGGTTTGTTGTGGAAATGAGTTGTGTTTGATTGTGCATGGTTTAGTGAAGTGGTTTAACATAATTAGTTTTGTAGAAAACTAATCTAGTTGTTAATTACAAGTTGTTACTTGAAAAATTGTGTTAATTTGCTAATTGCTTACTAGGTTTTTGAAATTTGTTAAATTCTTGGGATTAAAAATGTGATTAGGGTTTTCTTGGCTTCATTAACTTTATTAAGTGTGGTTTAATGCTTTGGATCATGCAAATCTAAGCTAGATTGTAGTTTGTGCATTTTTGCTTTGAAATTGTTAAAAAAGGGTATTTTTGTAAACTAGAATATTAGGATTTTTGGAATTTAATGAGATTAAATTCCGGAAATTGTTTATACGACTTATTTAAGATATTTAATAAGTATATTGGCCGCTACTTTCATTTAAACATCATGTTTTGTACAAAAACGGCGAATTGTGCTTGCTAGATTTTCGGAAAAATGACTTTTTAAGTGAAAATGGGGTTTTTGTGAGTTTTAACCTAGTTTATATTAAAATTAGTGTTCGTGAATGTGCAAATGAGTGTGATTGGATTTTTCTCGATGGTTTGACGTTTGTACATCGACATCGAGGGTTGGTTTTACTATTCTTGCATGCGTAGGCGATAGGTTTGGACCTATGCGTGATACGCGTGCCGATTTGGTTTTCGTATGCCGTTTCGATCTCGAATTTAGTTTTAATGCGATATGGTGCGTTATGATATGTAGGTACCCCTACGTGGACTTCGAGACGACAAGCAAGCGCGTGGCAACGTCGGCACCGGCGAGCGAGAACCAGGTGAGTAGATTTATATCTATGGGGAGAAGTCGGGTGGATGGCGTATAGCACCCCCGCAGTTCGTGGTGATGTATACGAATACGTATACACACATATATATATATTTTGACTATAATTTGTTTGATATTATCGATGATATAGATATTTGGTGTTCTTGGATGATTTAGTGCCGCGAAACCCTATAGTAGTGGTCGCACCACACATGCACACACACACCCATACTCGCATACTTTCTTCTTTCATTTTGCGCTTATACGGGATTATATAGTTATGTGTTCACATGGGTATGGGACTATGTGTTCACATACGGATTGAGGGTGATAGTACTTGGGATTTATGACGAGATTCGAATTGAGGCCGTGAGATCGGTGATATAGCAGGGTTCGTATCTTAGATACGACATGACGTTGTAGCGGGTCCTTGACGTAGTGTTTCACACACGTCCATGCATACGTAGGCGGTATCAGTATGGTACTAGACGTAGATCAGTACCCCGATCATGATATTTGATAAAGAGGATACCAGGTGAATAGTATGATGAATGTGATATTGACCCGTACCTAGATTGGGATGCCGTACGACGGATTTACGTACGAGCTATATTGATGACTGATCCGCACTCTTGACTTGGGATGCCTGATTATAGATATGGTATCGGATATGATATTATTGAGGCGAGATCACCGACTATACATATATAGGTATGTATATGTATCGACTCAGATGATAGGCGGTTTCCTTACCTGTAGTTCAGCTTGTAGTTCAGCCGTATAGTTTAGTGTAGTTGTTAGATTAGATTAGACTTCTTACCTATTTCAAAAACTAACGAATCGTGGGCATTTTTAAAGACAGCTCAAGGGAATCTACGGATATTTCAAAACCGACGTATCTTTTCATAAAAACACCGTAGCCCCTATTTTCAAAACCCCATGATTCGTGTTATTTCAAAAGGCACCATTCGTAGGACTTATATTAGATTATTGCAGATTAGTTATCGTTGTGTCTAGTATTCAGCTCCCGCACATTATTGCTGTTCGCTCTGCCTCGCATATTTATTTTGCTGCATATTCCATTATTGATATCATGCTGTTAGGACACCAGCACCATTACCGATGATGCGTATGTACCACGTACACCTACTTGCCGGCTCACACATATCTTCATCGGTAATTGCCATGTCACGTACACTTTAGAGAATATAATTGCTTGACTTAGATTGTTAGCTAGTAGTTTTGACATGATATTGGTGTACTTCCCTTATATGCCATATTAGACATTGTAGTTATTACCTACCACTTCATGCATACGGTTATTCAGTTGTTCATGCCTAGTTCATTATCATTGACATATGCACTTGTGATGATTTCTTGAGATTTATGATATTTCTGGATTTCGGGGAAAGCCGAAAAACTTTCAACTTATGATCTTTTAAAATATAAAATGTTGCGGTTTTCTAGTGTTGTAAAGTGTCGTCCACCATGAGTTTGCTGTGGTTTTGGAGATCCGTGTCGAGGAGTGGAGGAACCGTCACGGGTACATGGTGGGCCCGGTATGGTACCCCGGGGCAAGAGGAATGTGGTGTTGACGTTGAGCCTGGCTGGGGAGCACTACCTACCGGTGATATTACCCGACGCGTCGGATATCCGGAGGATACCGTCGTGGTCTTGAGATGGATGGTAGGGGCCGGTCCGGACTGACGGCGCCCTAGATATTGAGCTTGAGACATTGATATTTCGAGACAGTGAGATTTATGTTTTGTGTCGATGCTAGACACTGTTGATACTGATTTCATTATGATACCTCAGTTTAAAAATACGAAGGAAATCTCACTAATTTATGAAAACAGTTTCTTCATTTACATGTATTCTGTTTCATGCATTCATACCTCATTCATATGATATATTGCTACCTGAGGCACTGACACGGGCACATGAAATATTACTCGGGTTAGATATTACCCTAGCCTTTGTTATAGGCTGCATGTTATATATATTTGAGGATATATTATGATCATTGACCTAGGATTGCGTTATTTATGCGATTTCTGTGCGTAGATGTTTTTCTATTCATGAGTTGGCAACTCACCCCCGTTGTGCCCCAGTTTCTTGCAGGTTGCCGTACAGGTTCATTACGGCTTTGCGGGCATAGTTTCATTCGGGTGATTTGCTAGTAGGTGGGTTTACTTGTATCATACCCCCATTATTTATCTTGTATATCATTATTCTGTTGTATCTAGAATTTCATCAACCAACCATGTATTTATTGAGATAGAGACCAGTGTTGGTTATTCTTTCGACCTTAGAGTCGCTCGTTATTTTTCTGGTGGTTTTGAGTTTCCTTTTGAGTTTTGATCCTCGCCGTTGGCGTTGTTTATTATATTGTTTGTGTGGTTGTGACCGTCGATTGACGAAGAGCTAGCTCCCGCTTGGGGATGCCCTTTTCTTGATTTCGTATACTATTCATGTTGTATCCCGTTTGGGGGCCAGTATTTACAAAAGAGACTCTGCCGAAATTTTCAGTAAATTTTTGATGTTTTAAGAACCGCATAATTCGGCTTATGCTATTGAAATTACTTGCTTTAAGTTGTTTTTCCTGCACTCTACTATTTTCTTGGTTTGGATTTCTGGGTTTTCGGTTTACTTAGATTACGTACGCCTCGAGACGTTCGTAGTTTAAGTGCCGGTCATGTTCCGTACTTTCGGGTCGTGACACGACAGGTTTCAACCAATCTGTCTGCCAAGATACTACGCAGAGGGATTGAAAAGGCTGTTAAGATGCTATGGTGTGCCCTTCAAACAAATCCCTCGACAAAACCAGTTCTGCAACATGGTTTGGGACGTTCCCGGGACTCAGCGAAAGATGCCCAACTGGAGGATAGAGACGAATGGGCTTGAATATGTTCGGTCCAAGAAACAGGAGCGATTCCATGGCTGCTGTTTCATAAATAACTCCGGTGGAGAAGCAAATGCTTTTCTAGATAGCGCTGATATTGAACCAGAGCGAGATACCGCTGTAAGAATGCCAAGTCCATCATTCGAAAAACAAATTGACAAGCTAATGAAAGAAGCCGGTCAAAAGGCTCGGAATGACCACAGCCGCAAAATGGCTATTTACGAGAAAGCCAAGACACAGCGTCTCATTCAGCAGTCTGCGCGAAGAAAAGACTAAAATGCCCTTCACACTCAGCCAGTTGTACGCTCTCCTGGTAAGGAAAAAGCCCAACGCAAAGGTAACAACAAGAGGAAGAACGAGAATGACGTTCGAAAACAGCGAAGAGGATCCAAGAAGCCACACGGTCGAGAAAAAGTCAGCTGGAATCCATCGCTAATAAATAAGATGGGTCGGGAATACTCTTTCTCCCAGAACAAGACAAGGAAAATATTCGACCTTGTCATTAAGCATCAAATGATGACGCTCCCGGAGTCTGGGCACCCTGAACAAATAAATGAGTTCAATCACCCGACCTATTGTTCCTACAATCGAGCAATAGGATATCCTCTTGAGCACTCCTTCAGTTTCAAAGACTGGGTCGAAGACCAGTATCAGTAAGGCAGGTTTGCCCTATCCGATAGTTAGAGGGTAACCCCGGCACGAAAGCATGAGCCAAAAGTAACCTATATTGCGAGGGTAAGTCCAGATCAACATCGTGCATGGAAACGAACTCGCACCTGCCACATGATAACATTCTCAAAAGAGGGGGAGCACGAGAATATGGACGACCTCTCCCAGTGCTTCGCAAATGAGAATGAGGACGAAATGATCTCAAAATTTCCACCGGCGCCAAAAAAGCTGGAAGATGGGATACACACCACAGCGGAAAATCTAAGGAAAATTGACTTAGGGACGGAAAAAGATCCGAGGCCAACGTTCGTCAGTGAGTTGCTGTCTAAAAAGCAGGTGGCCACACTAAAGGACGTGCTTATACAATATAAAGATTTCTTCACAAGGAAATATTCTGAGATGCTAGGACTAGATCCAGAAATAGCGGTGCATAAACTGGCGATATCACTGGACGTCAAGCCAATCAAACAGGCGCTAAGAAGAATGCGGCTCGAGCTCGAGATGAGTATCAACGCCGAAGTCAAGAAACTAATTGACTCCGGCTTCATCCAAGAAGTTCAATATCCTGATTGGACCGCTAATATCGTTCCAGTGATGAAGAAAAATGGGATGGTGCGCATCTGCGTGGACTTTCGGGACCTTAACAAGGCTTCCCCGAAGGATGCCTTCCCAATGCTCGTTACCGAGCTGATGATCGATAACACGTTTACCTATGAGGTCTTCTCTTTCATGGATGGATCGTTGGGGTATAAATAAAAAAATGCATCTTGAAGACCAAATGCACGCCGCCTTCCAGACTCCGCTAGGCATATTCTGCTATAAAGTGATGCCCTTCGGCTTGAAGAACGCAGGCGCTACCTACCAAAGGGCCATGATGAAGATCTTCGATGACCTCATACATGAGATTGTCGAATGCTATATTGACGACCTTATGGTGAAAAGAAAATCGTATGAGGAGAACTGGGAGCATCTGAACATAGTGTTTGAGTGTCTTCGGAAGTACAATCTAAAGATGAATCCTCTAAAATACGCATTTGGAGTCTCCTCAGGAAAATTCATAGGATTCATCATGCGACATCAAGGCATCGAAATAGATCCATTAAAGATCAAGACGATTATGGAAATGCCCGTGCCAATAACTCTCAAACAATTGCGGTCTCTCCAAGGAAAGCTCGCGTATATCCGACTGTTCATAGCTCACCTCTCCGGAAAATACCGCCCCTACAGCCATCTAATGAAGAAAGGGACCCCGTTCATCTGGGATCGTAATTGCCAAAGCGCACTGGACAAAATCAAGCAATACCTACAGAACCAGCCGGTACTTACCACTCCGGTCAAGGGAAAGCTCCTCATCCTGTACACAACAGCCCTTGAAAGTTCTTTAGGTGCGCTATGGGCACAGGAGAACGACCAAAGGAAGGAGAGAGTTCTCTATTATTTGAGTCGAGTTCTCCTATAAGAGGAAAACAACTACTCCCCCATTGAAAAGAATTGCCTGGCACTGATCTTCGCGATAACGAAGCTTCGACATTATGCCTTGGTACATGAGGTCCATCTCATATCAAAGGTGGATCCTATTAAAAATTTGATGTCAAGAGCCATACTAACAGGATTTCCAAATAGGCCATCCTCTTGATGGAGTTCTTGATAACATATCGACCCCATAAGGAAGGGAAAAGGCCATCGCCGACTTTCTCGCTGAGCATCCAATACCAGCCGATTCTCCTATAAATTGCGAATTGCCAAACGAACACGCGTTCGATGCAATCGAATGAGGGAAGGAAGGAAATAATGTCCAATGGAAACTATACTTTGACGGAGCATCTTCCTTGAAGAAGCGAAAGCAAAGCACCCCCATAATCAAAGCTGGGGTGGGCCTTATCTTCGTGACTTCGCAAGGAGGGATAATGCGTTTCGCCCTTTCCTTGACAGAGCTGAGGACAAACAATGAGGCTGAGTACAAAGCTTTTATAGCAGGGCTTGAGATTGCTGTCGACATGGGAATCAAAGATCTCCTCATAAATGGAGACTCCCAGCTAATCGTTAGCCAAGTAAATGGAGACTATCAGACGTGTAAACCGGAGTTGGTAAATTATGGCGAAAAAGTGCAGCATCTGTTGACTCAAATTCCCTCCTACATCCTGGAAAGCATACCGTGTGAAGAAAATAGCAAGGCGGATGCGTTAGCCAAGCTCGCTAAAGAACTGGCTGATGAAAACCTTAATGACGTAAGGATCATTGTGCAAAGCCGTTGGATTCTCGTGCCAGCAGAAATATCTCCAGAGTCGTCTGAAAGAAAGGAAGCGACCAAACATGCAGCCTTCCAATTACAGGATGAAGAAAATGCTAAGGATTGGAGAGAAGTCTTCATAGATTACTTCAAATCCCATCGAGCAACCGAAAATGCATCTTCCAGACATCAGCTCATGAAACGAGCTCTTTCTTTTGCCTTCGTCAATGATACTCTATATAAGAGATCGTTCGATAGTTTGTGGCTAAGGTTCCTTGGACCAGAAGAAGCAAGGAGAGTCGTCCAAGAAACCCATGATGGACTTTGCGGTTCTCATCAAGCCGAGCCAAAGATGAAGCTGAAGATCAAAAGAATGGGTTACTACTGACCCACAATGATTCAAGACTGTCTCGAATATGCGAAGCAGTGTCACTCATGCCAGGTTCGCGGGGACTTCATCCACCAGCATCCAAATCCGCTACACCCAACACTGGCTAGTTGGCCGTTCGAAATGTGGGGAACCGATATGATTGGGCTCATCGAACCAGCGTCATCCAAAGGACATTAGTTTATATTGGCAACAACCGATTACTTCTCTAAGTGGGCAGAGGCAATACTGCTAAAGGAAGTGAAGACGAAGAACATCCTCCATTTCTTCATGACACATGTCATCTACCGGTTCGGCACTCCACGACGGATAATCTCGAATAATGGGCCAACCTACAGGAGCCATAAAATCAGCCGCTTCGCACAGCAGCATAATAGAGACTGGAGATACTCTTCAGTCGATAATCCCCGAGCTAACGGTTTAGCTAAAGCTTTCAACAAGACCTTGATGAAGATCATAAAAAAAACGGTGTCCAGAAATAAAATGGATTGGCACGAGACTGCATAAAGCTCTCTAGGCGTATCACACCATGTTCAAAATGGCCATGAATAGAACGCCATTCGCGTTGGTATTCAGCATGGAAGTGGTACTTCCCTTGGGGATAGAACTACCCTCTCTACGAGTGGCAGTTCGATACGAGCTGACGGATGAGGAAAATGCCTATCTTCGGCTTGAGGAGCTCGATGCCCTCGATGAAACTCATCTCATGGCGCAGCAAAACCTGGAATCTTACAAGGCAAGGATGACGCGCTCATACGAAAGACTAACCAGGCCAAGAACATTCCTCCAAGGCGAACTCGTGTTAGTCGTCAAAAGGCCTATGATCCCCAATAGTGCAAAACAAAGGAAATTCGAGCCAAACTATGAAGGCCCGTAAATCATAGACAAGATTTACAAAGGTAGGGCTTATTTGCTCATGGATATGCATGGCGAAAGACCCTTCCGGCTAATAAACGGGCGATTCCTTAAGAAATACTACGCTTGACAAGTCACGACTCAGTTTAATGATAGATGACGATGCTCGTGTCTGCTCTCTATCTTCCTGAGTCAAAACTCTAAAGTAGTATCCAATAGAATTTCAGCCCAAAACATGGCGGCAACGGACCGAAATGTCCTTAAACTAACCGGTGCCACCAAATACGGCGACCACGGACCGAAATGTCCTTAAACTAACCGTTACCTCCAAGATAGCGACATTGGACCGAGATGTCCCTGAACTAACAACGGTCCGAAATATCCTTAAACTAACCGTTGCTTCCAAGATGGCGACAACGGACCGAAAGTTCCTTAAACTAACCGTTGCCACAAAAATGGTGGCAATGGACCACTACGTCCGTAAACTGGCAATGGACTGGAATGTCCCTAAACTAGTACTCCGCCTCAAACATGGCGCATAGCTCCAAATACGTCGATATCTTCTTTCGGGATCTGTTGGATATAGTGCCCTCAAGTCAATTATTGGATCGCAGGAACTTGATTGCAATGATTGAGGGAGAACCAATACGGGTAGAACATTCTTACTTGAGATGATAGTATACTATCTGGTTTGTATTTATCATCATGTACTTGCTTTAGGTGGGTTTACAGATCACTATTACATGTTGATAGAGCCCATAGGATTCTTGCTTGACTACCAGCAGTATGATGGCGATCATATAAGTGGGAGTTGGGGGTCAATTAGAACATCCTTAAATGTCCCTAGTCGTGGGTGTTTCGAGACTGGGCATCGATACTCCAGAGTAGACTAGTGTATACTGATCGAGACCCCGACGTGGGGCGGTGGCCGGTCTCACAAGCCATTGGAGTCAGTTTGTTCACCTAAGATGTATACAGGTGCTCATTGGGTTATGAGTACACCGGACGGACTCGCCGGGAACCTACTAGTTGGTATTATACCTATTGTCAGATAGAAGTTCCCTGGTGACATGTGTAAAGGTTAGTCTATCGACCTGTGATCGTCATTTTCTTATGTGTGTTCTGTGCTTTGATTACTACCCTACCATGGCTGAAAGGAGTCATGCAAACAGGTTTTAGTTGGGTACAGTCCCGAGCCACATGGAGGCAGTGAACAGATCGTCAGGGGATTCGTCTCTCCGGGTATTAGGAGTTGATGTCGCGTTGTGCACGGGTGGCCATCACCAGAAATCCTTGGCCAAGGTAGTCGGGAGTTACTGATGTAGGATCAGTAGTTTCTCAGGCGGTGATGGGTTTCATATCGACACTGAAATGTCAAGTTATTAGGGGTCTGACTTTATCCACCCCCTAGACTTGATATGAGATACTCCTAGACAGACGGACCGGACTGTACAGATAGTGTCACTGTCAGGCTCAGTAGGGGTTTTACGATGAGTTTGCTCGTCGACCTCCCTTTCACTCAATACCTTGGTAGCCGTTATGTACAGCTAGCGTCGCTGACGTGCTTGTGGTTAAACCCACTGCCAGCATATTGACTAGTCTTTAGAGTCCCACCCAGAGGCTATCCCTGCTTCGGGCAAAATGTTGTAGAGATCGTATGGTTTTATGGCAGGGTTCGAGCATATACGTTCACTTGTGCACGGATCATGACTCGGACAGATAATACTAGTGGGCTATGGTTTAAGCCGGTTCCGAGTATTATATTGTTGGATTATTTTCGTCTCGTTGTATTCGTATTCTTTCGGAATGCTGATGCGTGTATGTATATACGGATTAGGGGTATTCTTGTAATTTATTACAAGATCACTTTAGAAGATGCCATCTCTTTTATTGTTTATAAACATTTAGGTTAAATGTTTATTTGAGTGGAAAGTGTGACTCATTGTTTGGCTTTGATTCATGCATGCCACATGGGTGTGACTCATGGTGGTTAGTCATGTTGTGAATCATGGTGGCATGATGATTTCTTGTTTGTATTGTGAGATATTTGTAGTGAGCTATGGGATATTTTTTCTTTAGTTGTTTTCTTTAGTTGCTAGCATACTACAATATAGCTCACAACAAATAACTCACACACACAACACTCAAAAAGGCAGCAGCCCATTTTTCTTGAGTTGCCAAAAATTGCTTCACACTCTCCTCGCTTGGAATCTTCTTCTACCTCCATCCTACAAGTCTCATGATTTAGAAAACAAGGGTGTATTGAGGCAATCTAATCCTACACACTCTCTACTTCATCTCGGCTATCTAGTGTGGTGAACTAGGTACTCGAGTTGCCTGGGATTTGAGGTTGGAGCTCGGACTACATACTCTCGGGTGGATCGTCTTCGATAAGGGGAGACCGGAGATCAAACTTGATCAAGGAAGCCACAAGGAGCATAGGATGAAGGTTGAAGACCGAAGGACACAGATCATTCGGTATAACCGTTCTAACTCCTTTGCATGTTTTGTTATCTAGGGCTCATGGGTCGATCCGGGTTATCGGATTGTTCTAGCGACGGTTTTTGAAAATTTTTGTTCCACAATGGCCACGGTTTGATAGCCGGTGCGCTTGCATAACCCAACATGGTATCATATCCACTCGATAAGCCTTAGTAAACTCTTTGCAACAATAGAAATCCTCCTTTTTTGTCGTGCAAAAACTGCCGACAAAAACATTTCCAAAAAATGAAAGTTTGAGATGTTTGCACACCCCGCGGGATCACGGTTTGAACTGAGAAACCGCGGTGAGGTGCTTGAACACCCCCGGTGGGGACCGAATGGCTGGGCCCACTCCCCAAGACTACCACAAGGTGGTCTTGGCATTGGGGACCCGAAACTGCCCCACCTTGGGCACTTTCGGGTCTGCCTCACCCTCTGGCCACCTCGTAGTGGCCTCGGGGATGGGTTACCCCCTCTACGCCCTACAACTCGAAGTTAATTTCATGCTTTAACTCCCCGTGAAGGTTCGGGCACGTTTCATTTTGATTCGGACTTCCGAATTGTCTTAAACAGCCGGTTTCTTGTACTTTAGCTCACAGTTTTTTCATGGTTTTGGAAATTAGTTTAGTTTGCTAATTGTGTCCGGAATTCTAATGTCACAGTTTTTAGTACATGCATTACTATCTACGACCGTGAATGACATTAGAGCGGTACAACTCGTCTAATTTCTATATGACTTTTAGACGGGTTTGCGAATGTGACATTCACGTTGATGTTCTGTGTTGTTCTGGTTGTGGTCGGATCGTCATGGTGGATAGCTTGGGTACAATGGTAGTACAGTTTAGTTTCATTTATATATTTGATACTGCGGGGTGAGCGTCCGACATGTGGACTGCCGTCACTTCCTGTTTGTATATTATTTGTTTGGGGCACAACCGGGTTGAGGCCGATATCGCCCTTGTACTTATTTTCTTTTCTGTACTAGGATTACCACATGATGGAGTGCACGAATAGCCCGGTTCTAGAGGGAAACGGGCCCGCATCTCATGGCGTTGAGACATAGGAGGCCTCACTCTAGAATTGGCGGGCTATTCGCCGCACTCGTAGGGGTACAGGTTGACCCAAGGACGGGTGCTCGAGTTACCGGATTCCGTGAAGTGCCGGGTGGCCCATTCACTTTGAAGAAGGGGGTTGCCTCACTTCTGGTCATGGTAGGTAACTTGCTGCACTCATAGGGGTCTAGGTTTCCATTTCACAGGCTATCCACACGACCAGGGAAACGTCGAGTTTCACGTGCGGCTCAAGGGAAATCCGGGGCTCCTATATTATCAGTATTGTTCTGTGATGCTTATCGCTTATCTGTGATGCTGCATACATCATGCCTGGAATGATTATTATATATTGTTATATATATACACTAGTAGGTGTTGTATATGTTTTGCACTCGTGCTAGTCCCGCCCCCGCTCTGTCGTTAGTTAAGTAACCTAACGGTTGATGATGGGGCAAAGTGGCGAATGTGGATGGCATATACGTACATCATATTTTCGTTCTTTTCTGGTGTGATTAATTAATGGGACTGTGTTGATTCTGATCAATGCAAGGAAAACAAACCTATATGATGTTGTAGGAACAATTTTCAAAAGCTGTTATTATAAGGACGTTTTCTTTTGTTTTGTATAGAGGTATTCGGTTATGAATATCCAGCACCTCATTCCACGAGGCAAGGGCCAAGATCCATTCACCGGGAGCATCCCTTTGGGCAGAAGTTTGTGTCAGGGTAATAACTTCACTATAGTCGATTACGTTTTTTCTTTGCATCATGGTATTCAGTTGGGAATATCCTGCACCTCATTCCACGAGGAAAGAGCCGAGATCCCTTCACCTGGAGTGACCTCTTTAGCAAAGGTTTTCGCCACTATATATTTATAAAACTATCCGGTTCCTTCAACGATATCAAGTTCATTACGTTAAAGGTTTTTTTCCAAAAACCATTCGTAGTCCTCTGTCATTTCAGACGGGTAGCACTTAGTATTCATGCTATGTTTATTGGCCTTCGTCAAGGCATAGTGTATGGTAGCTATTTGTTACTTTTCTGTTGCATAGATAGATATGTTGGTTTAGGACAGTCGTACTACTTTGTTGGCCTTCGTCAAGGGTATGTACGGGTGGGTTCAAATTAATCTGGACAATGACGGGTAGAACTTGACATGTGACTTATGATTTGTTGGCCTTCGTCAAGGTCATAAGAGCATGGGGTAAAAAAAACACATCAGGAGTTTCAAACATATAGGAAACTTGCCAGGCATCCACATACCTTCTGGAGTGTGATAACTTGAGTGGATTCTATCAGGTTATCATGCGATGATAGTTAGATCATGATTCCCACTGATGAATTGGTTTACTCCTTGGGTGATTTTAGATGATCCTGACTAATTCTTCTTTTAGGTTTGGAGGAGAATTTGAGGATATAGTGGGAGACATCCTGATTAGATTAAGTGATTAACCATTCTGATCTAGGTTAGAGTGCACGTAGAGTGTTTCTTTTCTCTCTCTCTTTTGCAGCGACCATGGCCTGACCCTAGACTAGAACTCATAAACCAAGTTAACCGAACCTTCTTAAAACACACTGGCTTTTGGATTGTCAGAGTTGCATACTTCATTGCCATTCTAGCTTTTACCCTTTGCTTTTCTCCGGAACATTCCGTATCACTACGAAGATCCACATTTATTGGATATGACCATTATATAGTTACATACGAACTCGAAGAAACTTGTTTCAGATTCGAGAATGGTTTCCGGTTCTGGAGAAATTGAATAGGACTATTCAGTTGTATTTTCCTTTTACCTTCTCTCAGGTTGTGAGGGATCCTAGGATTAGGAGAGGGTACACCTATTGCGCTTTCTGGATAGTCTTCTTCCAAACCATAGGCATGTGCCAAAATGTGGGGAAGGAAGAAAACCAATTAGCCTAAGTGTGTTGTATAGAAGGTAATAAGTAAAGGCAAATAAAGGGATTAGAAAGAGCGCAAAGTAAATTGCGACTGCTACCATTCATGACGAAACCGTGTATATCATCGCCACTCCTACTTCACCTTTGAATTTCTCCAGAACACCCCATATCACTACGAAGATCCACATTTATTGGATAATCCATCGTATAGTTACATACGAACTCGAAGGAACTTGTTCCAATTTGAGAATGGATTCTGGTTCAGGAGAAATAGAATAAGGATTATTCAGTTGTCTTTTATCTTTACCTTCTCTCAGGTTGCGAGAGCTCCTAGGATTAGGAGATTACACCTATTACGCTTATTGGATAGTCTTCTTCCAAACCATAGGCTGGTGCAGAACGGTAGGGAAGGAAGAAAACCATTTAGCTTAAGGGTGGTGTATAGAAGGTAATGAGTAAAGACAAATAAAGGGAATTGGAGAGATGGTAAGGAAATATAATGTAACATTCATGAATCTGGTTAATGGAAAAGGAATTACTAGGAATACCTGGCTACCCCTTCGAAACATTTTCATGTTTCAGTTTCACTGTGCGTTGTTAATTGAAAACTGATTTCCCAATTTTATCCTTAGTCCAGGGTATGTATTTACCAGGTTTGATTCTCACATCTGTATTGTTTTACAGATGATGAGTGGGAGTAAGTTATTGGGAATTTGGTGATTATGTCCTCATTATATCGAAATTCGTTGTAATTGGTGATATTTGAGGAAATCACCTGGGGTTTTTCCTGACGGCAAATATTTGGTTTTGAATATCTGTTGTCATGCACCAATTTCAAACTGATATATATGTGCGTTTATTTTATAAAGTGAGATATAACTTTTTGAAATTATGTCCATGACATTTACCTATATCAGTTGATGATTGGGTAAGGAGCATTAAACAGCGGTATAATTCTTCTTAACCATAGTACAGTTTTCAACCTACGACGCACAGGATTTGAGTTATTCAACTCAGGAGACTTATACAAAGTATTGTATGTTGTCTAGTGTCCATTGGGACAAAGGGGTTGGTGCTCATACTATATTCAGTTTACTTGTGACTTCTCCAGTTTTAGACAGGTATTTCGTAGAAATACAAGGTCTATGTTTTGAGAAGTTATAGGTATAAGAATAAAGTAAAGAACCATGTGTTGCAAGTATAAGAATTCTTCGAGGTGATCGAAGATGTAGATACTTGTGTTTGGTAGTCAGTTGATAATAATGGTTTTGATAACTTGCTTCTCTTTTAGGTTACTCATATTTGGATGCACTCCTAGTTGAGTAATTCTGATCGGCCTCCTTCGATTTAGTTGACATGCACTGGAGACAGCTGCATGATTTGAATCTGGTTCCAATTAAATTAGTGCGTATGTTTCTATATTGTGTATAAAATGGTTCATATCTTAACGATGTTAAGGTATATGGAATAATCCGGCTTATGCTTAAAACCCGACTATGGACATACTCAAGGCACGTTTCAGTAATGGTAGTTTGTGGGTTATCCTGGGCTATGAAGAGGGTTAACTTTCTACCATCTGGAAGATCAATAGTGGTATTATTCTTGACTCGCCACAGTTCTAGCAAAATGGAATTTTTCAGAAAACAGTAGTGAGAGTATGGTAGAACTGGAAGTGATTCCAGAACCACAGACGATTACTGAAAATTTAATAGAACCTAATGATTCAATCGGGTTTGAAATTCCATTAGCCACTCCGCAGATATGGTGGGTAACCTCAAGCGCCCGAGAGATACTTCGTTATCCTCAAAGATGGTGACAGGGAGGTTCTTGTTTACCCAGACTTTCCATTTCTGCTGTTATAGACTATGAGACCTGGCAGGAGGATGAGTATAGCGTCGTTCTAAACAAGCTTTAGAAGTGCACATGTATATGACTCTGCCAGAGGGTTGTTACAGTCAGTGGGAGCAGCGAAAGCATAGTGGACAAGTATCTTGTGTCTATTTATAGACTAAAGCAGGTATAGCGGAAACATATCATCTATTTTTGATATGACAGTCATAGGCTTTGACTTCATCGGAATAGGAGATGGATCTGTTAAGAAGGTAGTAGGGTGTGATGTCCTGGTATTTGGATGACATACACTTTATTAGAAGTGAAATTCCTATACTAGGATCGGTTATACTGTGATTGTCACACGGTGGTTTTTCCACATAGGATATGGATATTATATCAGGCATTCTGGTTACTAGATCTATGGTTTTAGATTTAGATTTGGGTAGTTTCCAAATCTGGGTACTTTGACACTATTCTAAAGGTGTTTTCGAATTGAAAACTCCTGGCATGGTGGTGTACCTGCAGGTGATGGAGTCACCCTCTGTAAAGGTGTCTTACAGACTAAAGGGGAGAGGGATGTGCATGATTGACATATCACTTGCTTAGGCAATTGAGTCAATCATGAGATGTCAAGTACCACACCTGATGTTGTTTTTGCACAAGCAGCAATAAGTTTATATATTGATCCAATCCTGGAGAAACGTTCGGAAGCAGATTATGAACATAAGTGGATGCTCTAAGGATGTGGTAACGGCAGCCTCCTTCGGGGGACGGTTATCATTCCAGGAATTCAAGGTGACCTGGATGACAGAGTGGCTGTCAGAGTTATAGTTTTCCCTCTTTCGATGGGAAGTAGTTTGGACGGTTGTCCAAGTGGATACTGAGGGAGGCATGGCGCAGGATACTGATTAAATTGAGTGGACGATACAGTCTAAGAAGTTTTCTTGATTTGGAGTTCATTTGTGAACTGGATCCCATCAGATATCCAGACATATTCTAAGACAGGTATTGCTCATTTTGGGAGATGGCTTTCTCCGCGATCTTGAAATAAAGAGAGATATAGAAATAAACATTGGAGCGGATCCACTTACTGAGGCTATTTCTCGAACGCAATAGTTTCACAAAAGTGATTTGTGAAAATAATTAGTAGAGAAGTTGGGTGTTCGGTATAACACGGGCATGGGTATGCGACACCGTAATAATTAGGCTTAAATGCAAGTGGGAGATTGTTAGCTATAGTGCCCTCTAGTCAATTATTGGATCGCAGGAACGCGATTGCAATAATTGAGGGAGGACCTATATGGGCAGAACAGTCTTACTCGAGATGATAGTATGCTATCTGGTTTTCTTTATCATTATGTACTTACTTTAGGTAGCTTTACAGATCACTATTACATATTGATAGAGCCCATAAGATTCTTGCTTGACTACTAGCAGTATGATGGCGATCATATACGTGGGAGCTGGGGGTCTATAAGCACATCCTTAAATGTCCCTAGTCGTGGGAGTTTCGACACCGGGCTTTGATACTCCAGAGTAGACTAGTGTATACTGATCGAGACCCCGACGAGGGTCGGTGGCCGGTCTCACAAGACATTGGTGTCAATTTGTTCACCTAAGATGTATACAGGTGCTCATTGGGTTTTGAGTACACCGGACGGACTCGCCGGGAACATGCTAGTTAGTATTATACCTATTGTCAAATAGCAGTTCCATGGTGACATGTGTACAGGTTAGTCTATCGACCTGAGGTCGTCATTTATCTCGTGTGAGTTCCCACTGTGCTTTGATTACTACCCTAACACGGCTCAAAGGAATCGTGCAAACAGGTTTTAGTTGGGTACAGTCCCGAGCCATATGGAGGCAGTGAGCAGATCGTCAGGGGATTCGACTCTCCTGGTATTGGGGGTTGATATCGCCTTGTGCACGGGTGGCTACCACCAGAAATCCTTGGCCAAGGTAGTCGGGAATTACCGATCTAGGATCGATAGTTCTCAGGCGGTGATGGGTTTCATATCGACACTGAAATGTTAAGTTATTAGGGGTCTGACTTTATCCACTCCCTAGACTCGATATGTGATACTCATAGACGGACCGGACTATAAGAATATTGTCATTGTCAGGCTCAGTAGGGGTTTCAGGAAGAGTTTACTCGTCGGTCTCCCTTTCGCTCAATACCTGGGTAGCTGTTACGTACAGCTAGTGCCGCTATTGTGCTTGTGGTTAAACCCACTGCCAGTGTATTGATGAGTCTTTAGAGTCCCATAGAGAGGGTTTCCCTATTTCGGGCGAAACGTTGTAGAGGCCGTACGGTTTTATGGCAGGGTTCAAGCATATACGTGCACTTGTGCACGGATCATAACTCGGACGGATAATACTAGTGGGCTTTGGTTTAAGCCGGATCCAAGTAATATATTGTTGGATTATTTTTGTCTCGTTGTATTCGTATTCTTTCGGAATGCGGATGCGGGTATGTATTTATGGATGAGGGGTATTCTTGAAATTTATTACAAGATCACTTTAGAAGATGCCATCTCTTTTATTGTTTATAAACATTTAGGTTAAATGTTTATTTGAATGGAAAGTGTGACTCATTGTTTGGCTTTGATTCATGCATGCCACATGGGTTTGACTCATGGTGGTGAGTCATGTAGTGACTCATGGTGGCATGATGATTTCTTGTTTGTAGTGTGAGATATTTGTAGTAAGCTATGGGATATTTTTTCTTTAGTTGTTTTCTTTAATTGCTAGCATACTACAATATTGCTCACAACAAATAACTCACACAAACAACACTCAAAAAGGCAGCAACCCATTTTTCTTGAGTTGCCAAAAATTGCTTCACACTTTCCTCTCTTGGCTTCTTCTTCTACCTCCACCCTACATATCTCATGTGTTGAGAAACCTAGGGTGTATTGAGACAATCTAATCCTACACACTCTCTACTTCATCTCGGCTATCTAGTGTGGCGAACTAGTACTCGAGTTGCCTCGGATTTGAGGTTGGAGCTCGGAATACATACTCTCGAGTAGATCGTCTTTGATGGGGAGAGACCGGAGATCAAACTTGATCAAGGAAGACACGAGGAGCTTGGGATGAAGGTTGAAAATCGAAGGATACGGATCATTCGGTATAACCATTCTAACTCCTTTGCATGTTTTGTTATCTAGGGCTTATGGTTCGATCCGGGTTATCCGGTTGCTCTAGCGATGGTTTTTGAAAAGTTTTTTCCCGCAATAGCCATGGTTTGATGGCTGGGGCGCTTTCATAACCCAACAGTATCTATGTTGCAAACAAAGCTCCAACGGCAAATACTGCAACCCAAGTATAAAAAGCGGCACGTCCACAAGCGAAATGGGCACGGATGAAAACCCGGAAGGGCGCCGTGTGTAAGAACAGCAGGGCTACCGGCGAGTTTGTGAAAACCCGAAATGGCGCAATTTCATAAATTTTTCACTTACGAGATCCTCTCGACACGTAAGAAGAACTCCCCCTATGAGACCCTCATGGCTCATAGGATTAAAAGCCTAAAGGTAGAGGGACCTGAATATATTCTTAAGCCATCGTATCCTCCAAGTTTCCCCATAGGCGGTACAATGCTGGCCCTTGTATACAATCCAAGGGCACAAATAAACGTTTCCCCCACCAAGTTCCACCAATCACGAGGGATGTCCTCATATGGTGAACGACACTTAAAAGTCCTCTCAACTTATAAAGAGAAAATACTCTTATGAGATCCTTACGACTTATAAGTGAACACACACTTAGGGATCCTCACGATTCTTAAGGAGAAAATACACCTACGAGATCCTCACGACTCGTAGGGAGAAATACCTTTATGAGACCCTTACGGCTCGAAAAGTCAAAAATCTTTAGTCGACAGGATCCTAACTCTGTTTGCTAAGCCACCTTTATCCAAATCAGCAAAGGCAAATGATGATTCGCTCCTGGCAATGTTCCAGTCGCAGCGATGCTGATGCCTGAACAGGTGTCAATTTTCAAGTCCTTTCGCGGCAAATGATGATTCGCTCCTGGCAATATTCCAGTCGCAGCGGTGCTGATGCCAAGATTGGTATCAGATCTCAAGTTCCATACTCGCAACAAAAATCAGCGAATAAAATATATGCATATAAAAGCAGCTGAAATGTTTGGGCAACTCGCAATAAAAAGTAGCGAGTAAAAAGAAAAGAATAGCCGAAATGATTGGGTACCGCGATAAAAAGCCGAAATGATTGGGCAATCGCGACTTTCGCGATATAAAAAGATGAAATGATAGAGCATCATGGAAAGAAATAAAAAATGAAACCTTTGCCCTACAGGTGCGTCTACATCAACCCCTGTATACAATACATAGGCACAAACGAAAAGGGAACCACATTTTCCTACCAAGCTCCGTCAAAGGGATAGCCAAGTCTCGACTGTTCACAAAAAACCTAGAGACTATCTCGACATTCGTCTTGTAACAACAGACGCAGTGTCAACAATGGCGTTTCTTCTCACTCCAGCAGGATATAGACGTGGCGTCAACAAGCGGCCCCAGGGCCAAAAAAAACGGAGCCATGGCAAAGTCCCTAGTTCCAAATCTCGACGGTTCACAAACAACCTAGAGACCACCTCGGCACTAGTCTCGTTACAGCAGACGCAGTGTCAACAACGGTGTTTCTTCTCACTCCAGCAGGATACAGACACGACGTCAACAACCGGCCCCAGGGACAAAATAAAACAAAGCCATGGCAAAGTCCCTAATTCCAAGTCTCGACGGTTCACAAATAACCTAGAGACCACCTCGAGACTCGTCTCGTTACAGAAGACGCAGTGTCAACAACGACGTTTCTTCTCACTCCAGCAGGATGCAAATGCAACGTCAATAAAGTGGAGCCATAGAAAATTCCCTAGTTCTAAGTCACGACGATTCACAAGCAACCTAGAAACCACCTCGACATTCGTCTCGTTACAGCAGACGCGGTGTCAACAACGACGTTTCTTCTCACTCCAGCAGGATGCAAACGCAACGTTAACAAAGCGAAGCCATGGAAAAGTCCCTAGTTCCAAGTCTCAACGGTTCACAAGCAACCTAGAGACCACCTCGACATTCGTCTCGTTATAGCAGATGAAGTGTCAACAACGGAGTTTCTTCTCACACTGGCAGGATGCAGACACGACGTCAACAAGTGACCCCAGGGTCAAAACAAAATGGAGCTATGGCAAAGTCCTTAGTTCCAAGTCTCGACGATTCACAAACAACTTAGAGATCAACTCGACATTCGCCTCATTACAGAAGACGCAGTGTCGACAATGGAAGCGAAGGCCAAATTCCTAGCTTCAGGGTCTTGACGGCAACTCAAATAAAACCTGAAAGACTATCGAAGATCATCCCACACCAGCGCGGAGTGGTTATGACTCATCGGCGCTCCCAAACTGAGCCTGACGTCAAGTAAAAAGCGGCATGGCAAAATTCCTACCGCTTTCTCTCTCGACGGTAATATGGCCTAAGGAGATTACTTAAAGACGTCTTGTTCAGCCCACGAAGGGATCAGAGACACAACATTCACGAGGCTACTCGAACAGCAGCGTAAAATCTGCATATCGGGGAATGCATCAGCCAATGCGACGGTACGACGGACAAAAACCTTAGTACCACAGACCCTAACTGACCTCTGTCGTAAAGAGCATAGGTTATTAACATTAGAACATGTTTGCCTACAAGCCCAAGGGTGGTGAACTAAACAAACTCCAAAATGAGTTCATAAACTAGAGACTCCAGGATGAGTGAATAAACTACAAGCTCCGAAATGAGTTCATAAATTAGAGACTCCGAAATGAGTGAATAAACTACAAACTCTGCAATGAGTATATAAACTACTTTATGCCAAGTCAAGATAGCAAAAGAAAGAAAAGCGCTAGTATGAAATGAAATATGTCTTTTATTCATGAATCAAAATGAATACAAGATACTCTTATTTATGAATGAATACAAAAAAAAGAAGGAGAATATACAGCGACAAAAATGTTTAAGTCGGCGGACGGCTCAATAGGCCAGCCAGATCGTCGTTCTTCCGCTGGACTTCGGCTTCAAGCTCCACCAGTGCTGCAAGACGAGTCCCTGCCTAGGTCTATTGATTTTGGTATGAAGAGAAACGACTCTCGAGCTCCTTCTCGGCGACCTTATGGGCTTCAACCATCTCACGGGTAAAAATAAGGGCTTTGTCAAGACCCACCACCTCTGTAATGGCTTCTTGAAGCACCCGCCAAATTTCGTATCCACGGGTGGTCTTGGCAGTAAGCTGAGCCTGAAGTTCCCCCAAAGCGTTTGAAGCCAACTCCCTCTCTGAAAACTTTCGGTTAAGCCTCTTCTCGCATGATTGGAGATTGGTTGCACACTGTTCGATCCATCCTCGGAGGCTTGTTTTTTTACAGTTAAGATGTCGGAAGGAAGGTGTATGCATTCAATTCCATGCAGACAGGCCTCCATTTTGCGACAGTACTCAACCCAAGTATGCACTAATGCCTCGTCATAATAAGTGGCCAGAATATATAAGGAAGCGTTGGCCTCAGCAGCAAATTCTTCGGCCGTGACAGAAGTACCGGAGCGAAGATCTTCGATGAGTGCCGCCAAGGAATAAATGCTCTGTTTTGCCATCCTCTTAGATATGCATCGGGCATAAGGGCCTGGTGGCATAGAAATCTGAGACTTTAATGGAATCAGGGCTGGCAAAGCTGTGGATATATATGTGTGGTTAATTTCCTTTCTAAAATATAGAGTAAACAAAACGAAGCCAAGGATAAAACGTCACTTACCCACAGTCATGCAAGGCGGGTTTGAGAGATCCCCAGGTCTGTCAAGAATCTCGACTTCGTCGTCAGCCTCCAGAACTGTTGTTTAAAATGAAGGGCATATCAGCATCATTATGAAAATATAAAAGCAGAAGGGCAAAGCATACCAACCTTGGCCTGAGGAAAGAACTATGCTTTGTGGGGGTATTGCTTATGGGGCGGCCATGTCGAGCAAGCGCTGGAAAGTTTTCCTCGGAGAGAGATCCACGATGGAAGCCGCCAATTCCCGCAATTCTGAAGGAAAGAAAGGGTCAGATGACAAAAGGGTCATTGAACAAAATATATATGTATATGAGATTACCTTCAATGCTTCACCCGCCCTGAGCTGGAGGGATGGCAGCCTCAGCGGTCTCCTCCATACCCTCAGGAGCATCACTGGAGATATTTCTAAAATTTATAGCCGGCGTGGTAATCTCCAATAGAGGGACAAAAGCCACCGGTGGAGGCTTCAAGGCAGACGGCTTCAGCAATCTCCTCTACACTCTCCGGTACGTCATTAGGGATGTCCATGGGATCTATGGCCGATGAGGTCGGCTCTGCTAAAAAAATTTACGCGGAAGGTACACCAGCCACCACCGAAAGCTCCACAGCAAAGATGGCAGCTTCAGTCATCTCCTCTACACCCTTCGGTGCGTCATAGAAGATATTCATGGAATCCGCAGCTATGACCGGATCTGGACTCAAACCCGCTTCCGCCGCAGAAGTCCTTGCAAAGTTTTCGCAAAAATAAGAAGACATAAAAGTAATACAAATTACTCGCTAAAAAGAAGGACGCGAAAAATACGCATACCAATACGCCAGGAAGCTTGAATTATGGCTTTTTCGAGTCGTTGTTCTTTTCTCATTAAATATGCTCGTCGGGCTTCAGGCGCAATTGAATGACTACCCGTCTTTAGTGTAAGCTCGTCTTCGGAAGCAACCGAGATGGGCTGTTTGAGGGCCCGTTCTTCTTCTATTAACAAATGACCCATGTGTACCCTCAGTAATAATGGGTCAACATCGTAGAATACAATGGGGGTAGGCTTTCATCGGGGCGCCTACGTTTTCAGATTCATCTTGTAAGCGCCTTAAAGCCTCGGCCAACTGTGCGGCTTCCTTGGCAGATGAGCCAGGAAGGAGTAAACCGGGGTCTAGCTCCTCCATAGATATCGGCTCATCCAGAATAAAAGGCTCGGACTCAAGCAAAGTGTCGAATAGACCGGCGACCGATTTCTTTCTCCTCTTGGAACTTGTGCTGATGCTAGCGGAGGAGCACTTCCTCCCCCTTAGTGCTTTGGCGCGACGCTGCCCAACTTCACCTCCGGTATCGCCCTTTGATGACACCACTGCTGGTGACACTACCGCTGGTGCTTCATTAGAAGCCTTTGCTTCGGCTCTAGTGCACACTGGCATACCAACAGTGTGAGGGATCGATTCTATTTCTGCGGTTTTAGGGATAAGTACCAAACCGCTATCCTTCAGTGGAGGGTGAACCACTGACCTTGGCCATAATGGGGCGTTGGTTTCCTGAGCTAGAACAGAAGCTCTAGCTTCGAAAAGCACCTGTCTCTCCTCTGCAATGATGGGGCCGACCCGATGGCGATACCAACACTTAAAGGACCCTACGGGTCTCGGGAGATAGTCGGGCTCCGGGATCATAAAGCGGGAGCCAGTGTTTAACCGCATGAAATGGTGAATGACGTCGCGAATAACCCCTAAAGAGAGAGCAGGCTCGACTAAAAATGCCTTGAGAGGGACGCCCAGGTCGTAGCCTAACTGCTGGGCGAAGCAGTGTGGATTATACCGCATAAAGAGGACAACATTATTCCGGCGGAACACCAGATACCCTGTCCTGATCGAGTATAGGTGCATGACCTCTTTTGGTTTCAAAGCCGGGACCCCACCCTTAGACTAATCAAAAAATTGCTGAACGGGCCCTGCTGGAGCAGAAAGGACTCGATCGCTGAACACCATTCCGCCTTCATTTGAGTATGGGTTCAGCAGTACACGAATAGCCCCTAACTGGTTCAGATCGGGAGCGGAGGCATCAACCAACCTCATGATCCGCGAGACGGTATACGAATCGTAAAAATCCGGCTGCCGGTGCTCAGCGAACGCTCCTAGCACGTGCATCTCGATCCACGATGTAAAGTAGTGGAGGGAGAAATTCACGGTCTCCGCGCTAGGGTTCAAAGTATTAGCTGCAATGCTTAACCCGTGATATAGTTGCGACAACCCCACGACACCAATGGCTAACCGTGCTCCTCCAGGTATGCGATGAGCAGGATAAACAATGGAGGCTCTCATAAAGCGGCGATGCATCGACATGGCGAACAAGCTGACCCAAAGTCTGATAAAGCCAAGGAAGAAAGTTTCTTCATCCATGCTAGGAGCAGCGATCGCATCGAAAGCTACGTTCAAAGAGTTTGGAATATAGAACTGCGGCAGGTCTTCCTCTTTACCCGGCAGTTTCTTTAGCACGAATCCAAAAGGGTCTTCAATTTTCGTAAATTTCGGAGCCTTTTTGGATAAGACATCCTCGTGAAGGAAGCAAGCAATGAAAGCGTCAAAAGTGACACCTTGCTCTTCCGATGTCACGAACAGCTTTTCAAAGATACCCAGGGCCTTGATTAGACTTGGGTACTTGTGACGAACGGCATTCTCAGTCGACAGGCCGTTAAGCATAGCGGGCACCGTATCAAACACATACTCATCAAGAGGCAATAACTCTTCATAATGCTCTCCCCTGATCGGCAATCCGGAGATCTCGCGAAACTCTTCCAGTGAAATTGAGACCTCTCAATCCCTTAGCAAGAACGTGTTAGTGGGAAGATTCCACTGATTCAAGAAAGCCTTAACCCACCAGAAGTGAGGGGTGTGATAATAGAACAAGGAAGGGCACACTGCTTAGTACAACCCAACATTTTGCAGACGTGCGCGTTGGGCGAAAAGGATGTATCGAGCCCAGGGAAGGTAGCCCACTGGATGGCAGAGGATAACGCCTACCTTATAAACCTGCCCACGGGTAGAGCTTCACCCTGACATATTCGACGCCCCAGAATATCAATGGCCTCCATGGGTTGGCTGGGTATCCCAGTCGTTGATGACTCAAGTCGGCCCGCGGGAGTCTAGTTAGTCGAATCCACCACATAAGCAGTCTGTGGGCATTCCGTCAATTATATAAAGCAGATGGGTTATGTCGGCTCTTCGCAGGTAAAACTACGGTGGCCCCTGATAATTTGACCGTACCATGTTCCCCACAAGAGAAGACTAGTATGGTCCCTGTCATGTTCCCTGATCATCGCCTTAACCTCCTCGTCTGATGGCGATTGCGGAAAAGCGGCTTCTGAGCGAGTGTAAGAGAAGTCGGGAAGCGAGGCCATCGTTCCTAAAAATAAAAAAACCCATTTAAAAATAATAATAATAACAATAATAAATAAAAAGGTAAAATAAAATAAAACTGTGATGTGACGGGACCACTGCCTGCAAAACCAATGGACCCTACAAAATCTAAATAGCGGCTCACCATTGATGAGGCAAAATAATCATTGAGAGAATCAAAAAAGATTATCATCAAAGTGTAAAGTTTAAACAACTCTTAAAGCGAGTTCTGTTAAAAAGCACAATAGATTCAAATCTGCATTAGGGGCATTAAATCCCTAAAATACTCGAGAACATTAGGAAATAAAATTCCCAAAAATCTCTGAGTCTCTCTCAGAGCCAAGGTCTTTGAATAAGGGATTAAATTCCTTTAGTAAAGGGATTAAATCCCAGAAAACCACCATGGCCAGGAGGCAAAGAAAATGAAATTAAATTCTAAGGATCCTTAAAGATCGATGACAGGGTAAAACCCTAAGAGGAGGATTAACAATCCCCATTGATTCAAGACTTCAAAATCTACAAAAAAAATGTGTGTTTTGAATCTTTAAGAAAAGAGTGATGCTCTGTTGATGGATTTAAAATCCAGGGCAAAAACCAAGAAAGGGTTCCGTTCGTGATCCTTACCAAACGAAGAGTTTTGACAGTTTAACTCTGAAGTTTCAGCGAGCAGAGAACTAAGCTCTGAAGAAGAGAATTAAATTCTTAAGAAAAATAAGCAAGGAAGAAGATGAAAGAACAGTGGTCTTCCCAAAGGAAAAAGCCCTACATTTATAAGACATGATGGGGAGCGGTTCATCTTCCCATTCTCCTAGGCAATCCAACGGCTGTAAGGGCTCACAGCATTGAACTTACGTGCAAGCCACGTGAGAGCAACGCTGAGGGGGCATTTGTTCCCTTACAAAAAAGGGGTGGGGGAATGTTCCCCACTAAAACAACCCCATTTATTTAACACGTGAGTGCCTATATGCAACGGATATAGGCACTGCAGTTAAAACAACTGCTAGGCTAAAGGAGCCTAACATGCCCACACGTGAGCACCTAGAGGCAAAGCTTATAGGTGCTGCATTTAAGCAATTCATAGGCCAAAATTGAGCCACACGTGTAAGCACGTAAGCGCCTATATGCAAAGCATATAAGCGCTGCGTTCAAACAAATGGCAAGCCAAAAAAAGGCTCACGTGTTAACACATGATACACTCATATGCTGTTGCATATAAGCGAACAAGCTTAATCCCATTGGGATCACGTGCTACACATGAGTGCTCTTAAAACCATCGAAGCTGATAGAATTAACTTCTAAACAACAGGATTAAAACTATATTTGGAAAATATTTCCTTAAATCTTTCTAATATGGAAAGATCCTTTTCTAACAAAGAATCTTGGATGAACTATCTGATAGAATTAAATTCTATGTGGGAAATATTTTCCTGATCTTCCTTAAACTAGAAAGATCTTCTTTGGGAAATGGAGGACCTTTGGATCAAAGATCCAACGGTGATCATCTGATAAAATAAAATTCTATAAAAGATACTCATATAAATAAAATTCTATGATAGAATAAAATTCTAATCTTGTTAAACTAACGAGATATTCATGTGACAGAATTAGATTCTATCTTAGGAAAATATTTCCTAATCTTTTTAAACAAACAAGAAATCTTCTCTGTTTAACAGAGAGCCTTCGGATTAAAAATCCAATGGTGAATAAAATTCACTGATTGATCTAAAAGATCATGGAATCAATCATGATCTCTCAATGAGAGATTTTCTCAACAAATTGATTTTTTCTCTTCTCCTATAAATAGGAGCAAACAGAGAGGGAAGAAGGAAGGAGGAGAGGAGAAAAAGAAAGAGACGATTGCAGAGAGAGAGATCTCCCCAGTGACTTAAAGAATATACTGTGAGAGAATTGAATTCTCAAAAGAAAAAACTTGTTCCCTAGAAACACTAGGTAAAGGAAAAAACAAAAAGACTGTTCTTTGCATCTTTAAGGGTTTAACCCTTCATAAAAGAACTTAGTTCTTCCTCTGGTTAAGATCTGCAGAAGCAGGTCAACCCACAAGTTGAGAATTTAATTCTTATCGGGGAGATTCTGTCATGCAGATTCAAAGCCTGGGGGAAAGAATTGAGCTCAAAGAATTTAATTCTTACAAAAAAAACAGATAGGAATTTAATTCCTCTGAAAACTAGGGTTTAACCCTATAAAAAGAAAAGAATTTAATTCTTACAAAACGAGAGGCATGAGATCCTCCAAACCCTAGGGTCATTAACATGAGATCGAAATCTCTAAACACCAAGAAGGAAAGATAGATGATTCATTATTTTTTAAACACTTTAACGAGGACCACACGTGTTTCCCATGCAAGCGCTTAAAAAGAAGAACATGAGCATATTTAGTCAAAATAGAGGAGGGGATAAAACCCAAAAGGTAGTGCCCAACTTTGGGGCGCTACACATGCTCACACATGAGCGCCACAATAACCAAGTACTTAGCATTTATAAAAGAAAAGGGGAATAGAACCCAGAGAACATCTCCTACTTTGGGGCGCCTTATGTGCCCGCACGTAAGCGCCTCCAAAGTGTAGTGTTTAACACTGATTCAGAGCCTCACGTGAATGATCAACATACACCAGTGCTTAGCATTATGGGAAATCAACTTCAGCCCCAAATTGGCTAAGTCTTCCTGAGGTCAAAACCTCTTTGATCTCCAGATCGACCGAGCCTCTGTGCTCATATTTTCCCTAACTAATCTCAGTCGCAAACATGACTGATGACCCCTCAACTGATGATATCCAAAACGATATTCATCCCACATTCTCCCGAGGAAATCTTAGTCTCAAAATACGACTAATGATTTCTGGGTTGACCATTAACTCATTTTCCCTCAAATAGGGGAATTGGTTCAAGGGTACATCTCTCCATACCTCTGATACATGTCGTTGTAATTCCTCAAAGTCTTCAGAGAGGTGGCGGGTCCTGAAAACCAACTACTTTTGGGTGCATTTCCTAGGCGGACCGTAACGTCCTTAAACTAAAACTTCACCTCAAAAATGGTGACCTATGGACCGAGATGTCCCTAAACTAACAACGGACCGTAACGTCCTTAAACTAAAACCTCACCTCAAAAATGATGATCTACAGACCGAAATGTTCTCAAACTACAACGTTGCCACCAAAATGGCGACAATGGACCGTGACGTCCTTAAACTAAAACCTCACCTCAAAAATGGTGATCTATAGACCGAAATGTCCTCAAACTACAACTTCGCCTCCAAAATGGCGATAGGGGTCCAAAACGTCCTTAAACTAAAACAACAGAGCCAAAGTGCTCTCTAGTTGGATCTGAAACAAAAATGATCCTAAAACCGTGTTAAGTAGATCTCAGTCTCAAATTGGACTAATGTATCCTTAACGAAAACAAATCGAGCCCCTAAATGCTCACATACATTTAAGTCGATCTTGATCTCAAAATAGATCAACGATTCTTAAATCAACCCAAACCCAAATCTATGATATACGGATTTGGACTAATCCACGCCCTACGGGCGACAACATAAATTAGTTTCCGTATACAATCCACGGGCAACCAAAAATGAAATAAACATACACGACACGAAGTGAACTTCCGGAGCAGGAGAAAGTGGTTATCACGATGCGGTAACGTAATTAACTGCAAAGGTTTGCGCCTGCAGGGAAGAGCGTCCCCACAATAAAAAAAAACCCCGCAAACAACGGGGAATCGGATGAAGTCTGCTACAACGGCCGCATCCGTCCAAACCTCCGATATACGGTGCCATAAATCAACTTGGTATCTTCAGAGAGGTGGACGGATAAATCCAAATAGCATCTGCCCCCAAATTTAGGCAAGACGATCCATCCCGGTTCGTCTCCGTTTTTGGCAGTAAACAGTCACAACCGGTGAAGGGATCTCGGCTCTTTCCTTATCGAATGAGGTGTTGGATATTCATCAAGGAATACCACTATGCAAAGAAAGAACTAGAGCTACCCTTTTCAAAATTTTGATTCTATAATATCTTTAGGTTTCTTTTCTTTTCATTAATCTCATTAATGAAGTCCCATCATTTAATGTTTCCTAAACATCACAGAAAATGAAACGAAAATAGAACGTACGCTTATGCCATCCTCATTCGCCACGGGGCTCCGTCATGCACCGTTAGGTTACTTAACAAACGGCAGAGCGGGGGCTGGACTAGCGCGGGTGAAAAACATAAGCAATGTTTATTATATATATCATATATATATAGCATTCGTCTTACGAAGTTATATGATCACATTACAGAACCAAGCAGCAGAAGTCAACATATGAAATATTGGATATACTAGAAGGTCTGTATTTTAAATTAAGCCAACAATGAAAAACACGGATTCCACGGTCGTGATGAATAGCTAATCCCATATCCCTAGACCCCTACGAGAGCGGAGAGCAACCCTACCAATTCTAGAGTTAGGAGACCCGGTCTCGACTTCTCGATATGGTCTCCCACTAGACTCCAGAACCCGGTTACTTGTGCTCTCCGCCTTGGTTCAATCCTAATGCGAAAAATTAAATAATATACATCAATGGTGACATCATCCTCAACCGAGAAGTGTCCCAATAAAAGAATACTACATACAAATTTTACATGAATGAAAATTGTAAAACTCTCATCTCACATAAAACCCCCGGCTATTCACTCACGATGATCCAATATAACATATCACATCAACACATAACATCACATGTCATCAATGTAAGTAAATACGCGTATCCCAAATTCCGTTGACATATAGCAACGAGATTTGGGATGCCCTACATATTACATTTACGGTCGTAGAAAAAAATTGAAAAACTACTATAATTAGAATCTGCATTTCCTTAAACATCATAAACCCGGAAAATCTCATATTCTGAATTTCATGACTAACAATATAAACCCCGCATTTTAGTCTCATATCGAAAACACTTTTCAATAACTTAGTCGGATAATTCAACAAGTTTCCCGACTACCCAATCAAATACTCGTCGGGAACTTTAGTAGATATCTACACCCCCGATATCATCGACCAAGTGCAATTAGGTGGAACACCGTGGCCGCGAGCACCCGAGTGGATGGTTTTGGCAACGGGGTTCTCCTAAAGTCACTTGGTCGGGACTATGGGGCGTGGTTACTGATTGAATGATTCTTTGTGTGTCGTGTTTTGAAAATGTGTAAAGATCACAACCAAAGAAATTTGTTAACCACAATCAATAACGGTGTCGATGTACCGTGTTAATAAATATGGATTGTCCATAGGGAAAGTGTGATTTGATCATAATTGATTTAGATGAATTGAAAATTAAAGGATAAAAGAAAAGACAATTTGATTCAAGATTTAGGAATTTTAGTTTCAAGAATTAAAAGAGAATAAAGATCAAGAATCAAGAATCAAGAATTGTGAATATGATATCCAAATCAAATGAGTAATCAAGATTTGTAATGAGGCTCGTAGGAATCGATCGAATCGATAGTGAGGATGAATACTTGTGATTACGTATTCTTATCCATTGATGATTTGTTGCTAGATCGATGACGATCAACGAGATTTAAGGATCTATTGAAGGAACTAGGGTTTCTTCATCTTATCCTTTGTCCTTTCGTTGATTATCATTCAATTGCTAGCCTCTAGTAAATTCAATCACCGATCGTTGATCTCTAATTAAGAGCGAAAATATTCAAGAAAGCATTTCGCTCGAAACTAGGTTGTCGATGATTCAATTTCCTAAACTTTACAAAACTCATAAGAATTAAGAATCGTTTCAAGATTGTAATCATCATTATCTATCTATTCTCTCGATTCCTCCACGAGCGGAGTTTTTATTCAAACATCATAACAAAGAAATCAATCAAGAATTGAGAACTCATCATAATGCTCAAATATAAAGAAAAGCAAGATAAAGAAATTTCACCTTTTATTATTCAACAATTTCGTTACAATTCACTCAAGACTACAAGATTTGAGGAAGGAACTCGATCGTCGAATTAGCTTCGCAACGTCTCCGTGAGTCGCGGATCGTCTTGGATCACTTGCTCGGTTGGAGATCGCGTCGCTCCAAAAAGGTTGATGGCTTCTTGCTTGATTTTGTACTCGGTGATCTTGAATTTGGCTTTTGGAATTGGATTAGGGTTTTGGATGCACAAGTTGTGTCACTCAACTTGTGTTTGGAAATTGTTGAACAACCTTGAGAATGAAGCCTTTGGGTCCTTTTTATAGCCGTCTCATTTAGCTTCCCCTAGAAGCTTGATTTGGATTATCTTCCTTTAGAAGCTAAGCTAGGATTAGCTTCTCTTACAAGCTTGGTAGTTGAGTAGAAGCTTCTAGATTTAGGTAGTTAGCTAGCATCCTTGATAATCTTGGTTGTTAGGAAGAACCTTCTAGACTTGGCTAGCTTGATTGAGAAGCTTGGAGGTGTTTAGCTTGTACAAGAAGCTTGGTTGTTGGGACGGAAGCTTCTGGAAATCTCTGGAGAACGAAGTGGCTTGAATAAGTTTTGATCTTAGAAGGAGAACCCTGAGAATGCACTGTGCCAAAGACTTGATGACGTGGCCGCGGATCCGCCGCGACTATGCCCCTTCAGCCGCGGATCCGCGGCCCTTTGGAGGTGTTGGTGCTTGAAAACTTCAGATAACTCTTGTGGTGGTTTTAGTGCTGTTTCCTGATGTCTGGAATCATTTTATACTTTCTTGTTTACTGCCAGATTTCAAGTCTTGGACTTGGCGTATTTTTATCAGCACTTTTAGTAGTTTCGGCTCTTTACCTGGAATTTCCTGCACACAATCTCGAGACAAGTGTTGCGATATACAAAAGATCATACGTGCAATAATAAACACTCAATTTCCCTCAAAATGCCGGTTATAATGTATAACACAAGTTATTTGATATTTTACAGACGATATATTCATACCGAACACCTTTAGATGATTGCAAATAGTAGGAAAATTGATGTGTTAAAAATGCAATATTTTCGACTGATCAAATTCCCCCAAACTTACTTTTGGTCGTCTCGAGCAAACTTGTTTTATTAAAAAGAGAAGGAGAAAATAAAGAAAAAGAAAAACTAACTAGCACAATTTTGTAGGCAACACGATTGCACTGAGCACATGCAACAAGCCTTTAAACCTCTAGGTGTCCCTACTAAGAGGAGTGTTGTCTCCTGAGGGTTTTCAAGGGATTGCACCCACAAAATCCAATAATAAAAGGAAGACCGTGAAAGTTACATTTCAAGATAAGAATTATAAAAGAAAGACTTTGAAAATCAGAGTTTCCAATTATACTATCTTTTCGGTTGTCATGAGCCCTATCTTAATAGTCATGAAAAGATATTAGAAATCTCATCATCCCTCAATAAAACATCATCTTTATTCTTCATTCCTATCTTTCTTCCAAACATCGATCATATAACCCTACGTGTGTGTAAAGAACATCCCTACACTCGGAGAATTCAATTCAAGCTATCATACTCTTGTCCATCTGCCTCAGTACTTTTTAATCAACAAATATTTAGATGAATTTTCTCCCACATTTTTCATGCGACCGTTAATACTTCTCGAGGTACTAACCAACCGATTGCTCATGTGCTTGCTTATTAGGTGTTTTAGTATTTTCCTTGTCTTGCACCACCTAAGGCTTAGCAGTAACTCCCAGACCAGTTGGTCTAAGACACTAGGTGATGAAGCACCCACGCTATATTTTTTTTTGCTACCTTGGTGATAACAAAACCAGTGTTCATTTTTCTCTTCACCATTTTATATTTTTTTCATTTTTTTTATTTCCTTCATACTTTTGCTTTTAGACAAGAGCATTTCAAGGTATTCTCTACTATCCCGAGTTTCAAGACGTGTGTAAGTGCGTATAGTAAGGTATTAACATTCAAATGTTTGGCTTCCAGAATAAGAACTATTTTTCAGACTTATTTTTACCCTCAGATTAGTGACTTCTTTCATCTTACTAACCCTTAGGACAACGGCTCATAACTACTTATTACTAGTTCTTTTAAGAAAACTTCTAATTTTCTAGGTTTTCTTAAATTTTTCCAATCTTTTGGATGTAATTTTTCACTATCTAATCTTTTATTATCAAATTAAATATTAAATATTTTTATATTTTAAATTTTTTAATTTTTAATAGGTTTTACATGTTTTGTGCTTATGCAAAGTGATATGCAAATGATGCGAAAATAAGTACAAACCTCCCCCAAACTTGTTTTCAACAGTGTCCTCACTGTTGCCATCCGCTAAATCTCAAAAATCTGTAAGCTTGGGAGGAAAATTATTAATGGGGGCAATAAATATGATCGTGAAAATCCTCCCCCAAACTTATTCTTTTCACTCACCTCCATTCTAAAGATGATACGGTAATTTACATGACATGGAGGTGGGACGGAGGAATTTTAATCAAGACAAAATGGCTCCTGTAAAAACAGGAGGTCCTCCGTGGGGTCAGTAGAAAAATACGGCTATAATTTATGTCCATTTTCTTTGAAAAATGTACCATTTTTAACATTTTCAACCTCAACTTCCCCGTGCTGCTATACAGACCGCACAACAAAAGGTCCTTTCCACGGAGATCGTAGCTTACCGGCATGAAGGTGGAGTCGTGAATCATAAAGAAGGACTTGTTGACCAGGTGTAAAAGTTTTTCTCAAAATGTTTTTATCGTGAAATACCTTAGTCCGATTCTTTACAATTACAGCATTATCATAAGCTTCATCGCGGAGTTCACTTAGCTCGTTCAATTGCAGCTTCCGAAAGGTGCAGGCTTGATTTAAGTCAAAGTTGATTTCTCTAATGGCCCACATTGCTTTGTGCTCAATCTCGACCAGAAGGTGACAGGCCTTCCCAAACACTAATCTATAAGGAGACATCCCTAGATCGGTTTTATATGCAGTTCGGAATGCCCAAAGAGCATCCGTCAATTTAGTTGACGAATCTTTTCGATTTTTAGAAACAGTTTTCTCCAGAATTGGTTTATTTGTCTGTTAGAAACCTCAGCCTGCCCGCTCGTTTGGGGATGATAGGGTGTGGAAAGTTTGTGGTTGATTGCATATTTCCGCATCAAAGTCTCGAAAGACCTTTTGCAGAAATGCGTCCCGTTATCGCTAATGATAGCGCATGGGTGTCCAAACCGCGAAAAGATGTTTTCTTTTAAGAACTTAATGACAACCTTTTTGTCATTAGTGCGACAAGGAATAACTTCAACCCACTTTGAGACGTAATCAACCGCAAGCGGTATGTACAGATTCCCAAAGGAGTTGGGAAAAGGACCCATAAAGTCAATACCCCAAACGTCAAAAATTTCAACCACTAAGATGGGTTGCTGTGGCATCTCATTTCTCCGGGAAATCCTACCCGTGTGCTGACACTGTGCACAGGTTTTGCAATGATCAAATGCATCTTTGAACAAAGTCGGCCAATAAAAACCACATTGCAAAACCTTCTCCGACGTCTTTCGAGGACCGAAGTGATCCCCACATGCCTGATCATGACTAAAGGATAGAACACTCTTGAATTCCTCATTAGGGACACATCGGCGAATGATCTGGTCAGGACAATATTTAAACAGATAGGGTTCATCCCAGTAAAAGTGTTTTACTTGGGATAGAAATCGATGTTTGTCCTGTTTTGACCATTCACGGGGAATAAGTCCCGTAGCAACATAATTCACAATATCCCTGAACCAAGGTTAATTGGATACATTCAAGAGTTGTTCGTTCGAAAAAGAATCATTGATTGGCAGGGTCACAAGTGAAGAAGAGATGCGTGAAAGATGGTCGGCTACAACGTTTTCACATCCTTTCTTATCTTTAATAACAAGATCAAATCCTTGTAATAGAAGGATCTAACGTATTAGCCTACCTTTAGCATCTTTCTTCGCCAAAAGATATTTCAAAGCGGAGTGGTCAGTGTACACAACAATTGGTGAGCCAATCAAGTAAGGCCTGAATTTTTCTCATGCAAATACAACTGCCAAAAGTTCTTTTTCGGTAGTTGTATAGTTAATTTGAGCATCGTTCAGGGTCTTACTTGCATAATAGATCACGTGTGGCATCTTTTCAATGTGTTGTCCTAAGACTGCACCAACTGCAAAATCTGATGCATCACACATAAGCTCAAAAGGGTGGTTCCAATCTGGAGACGATAAAACGGGGGCTGTAGAGAGAGAGTGTTTGAGTGAGTCGAAAGCTGCCTCACAATCCGAGTCAAAGTGAAAGGTCGTTTCCTTGGCCAAGAGAAGAGTTAAGGGTCTAGCAATTTTGCTAAAATCCTTAATGAATCTCTTGTAAAAGCCTGCATGGCCAAGAAAAGATCGGATATCCTTGACGCATTTGGGATGTGGAAGATTTTGAAAGACATCAATTTTAGCTTTGTCAACCTCAATGACTTTCCGTGAAATAACATGTCCAAGCACAATTCCCTCTTGGATCATGAAATGGCATTTTTCCCAATTCAAGGTTAAGTTCTTCTCTTTACAACGAGTAAGAACTGCTTCAAGATTAGATATGCAGTAAAAAAAGAATCTCCGAATATCGAGAAATCGTCCATGAAAATCTCCAGAAAATTCTCGACCATGCCCGAGAATATCCCCATCATACACCGCTGAAATGTAGCGGGAGCATTGCATAACCCAAAGGGCATGCGTCTATAAGCAAAAGTACCAAAAGGACAAGTAAATGTGGTTTTATCTTGATCCTTTTTGGCAATAAGGACCTGATTATAGCCAGAGTATCCGTCCATGAAGCAATAGTATTCATGTCCAGCTAAGCGTTCTAGCATCTGGTCAATGAAAGGTAGAGGAAAGTGGTCTTTCCTCGTTGCGGCATTGAGTTTTCTGTAATCAATACATACACGCCACCTAGTTTGAGCGTGTGTTTGGATTAATTCATTTGCCTATTGGTAATGATTGTGATGCCAGATTTCTTAGGGACGACATGAATTGGACTCACCCATTGGCTATCGGAGATTGGGTAGATGATACCATTGTCAAGGCATTTGACGATTTCTTTCTTCACCGCATCCTTCATGAAAGGGTTTAACCGTCTCTGTGGTTCTCGGGTTGGCTTGGTTTCATCCATCAGATGTATATGATGTTCTACGATCAATGGACTAATCCCTTTGATGCCAGCCATAGTCCAACCAAACGCCTGCCTATTAGATCTCAATACCGTCAAAAGCGCATTCTCTTGCTCTGATGCTAGAGAAGCGGATATGATCATAGGTAAAGACGCATTCTCACCTAAATATGCATATTTAAGATGAGAAGGTAAAAGTTTAAGATCTAATGCTGGCGGAGAAATTATAGAAGGCGGGATCATCGAATGATTTTCGGAGTCAAGGAGAAGCTCATAGCCTGTGAAAGATACAAACTTGGAAGGTGATGAGTCAAGAGTGTCAGACTCAAGCGTGGAAAGAGTGTCCTTACTAAGATGTGCAAGATCAAATATTGATGTGCTAGTGTCGTCAAGATCTTCAAAGCAAAGTTCATCAACTTCGCAACTTTCAGGAGCAATCTCGTGGACAGAACACACATCAAGTATATGAGCAGAGGGTTCAGATGGCTGACTTCCAATTTTGTAGATGTTCAGTTCAATTGTCATTTTTCCAAAAGATAGGTTCATTGAACCATTTCGACAGTTAATGACAGCATTGGAAGTGGCAAGGAATGGTCAACCCAAAATCACCGGAATTTGGTTCCGTTGGTTAGCTACAGGTTGTGTATCGAGAACAATAAAGTCCACAGGGAATACAAATTTCCCGACTTGTATCAACACATCCTCCAGTTCACCCATAGGTTTAGTGATTGAACGGTCTGCCATTTGGAGAGTGCAATGAGCTGGTTTCAACTCTCCAATCCTAACTGCTCGTAAACAGAATATGGAAGCAGGTTAAAACTTGCGCCAAGGTCAAGTAAAGCACGGTTGATGTTTTTACCCCCAATAGAAATCGAGATCGTAGGACATCCTGGGTCCTTACGTTTCTTTGGTAACTGTGTGGTAAAAGCAGTGCTAACATTATTAGTCATGAAGACCTTTGTGGGCACTTGAGTCTTCTTCTTCCTAGTGCACAAGTCTTTAAGAATTTTCTCATAAGCGGGGACTTGTTGAATAGCATCTAGGAGAAGGATGTTGATGTTAACCTGTTTGAATATTTCCATAATCTTCTCCATATGTGGACTTGATTTTTTACCCCTTAGCCGATTAGGATAAGGAGCTTTAGCAATAAGTGCTGGGTCCATCATTGGAGAATGTGGTGTGTGGGGAAGTGATCCCAGAATAGGAGCGGGGATCGTCTTTGGTGGACTAGAAGATGTTTGCTGAGGTGTCGAGCCTAGAGGGAAACGAAGAATAGGCTCGTAAGAAGGTGGTGGGGTAGAAGAACAAGGATCAGAAATAGAAGTGTGTGGAAGGAAAGGTCTCAGCCGGGGTGTTATTGATAAACTTTTCATTATCATCAATTTCTTCCCCAATATGATTATTCAGCACTCTTCCTGATCTCAACGTTGTGATGGCATTTACATTGTAATGCCTAGGATTCGATAGGGGTTGAGACGGAAGTTTCCATTTCTCTCTCGCACTCATTTCGGCTTTTTATCTTGTAATTTCTGCTTCCATCGATTTTATACTCTCAGCTTGGGAGGTGGAGTTTTTCTTTATATCATCGACGGAAATCTTTATTTCAGCCGAAACTTGCATGAAATTTGACAAAAGAAAATTCATAGTTTGTGCGAATGAAGAGAATTCATCAGAACCGGTCAACTGCAAAGGATTATGCGGTGCATGAGTGTTGACCTGGTTTTGAAAATTTTATGATTGGTAGGGGTGCTGAGTTAGTTAAAGTGGTTGTTGTTGTGGTGGAGGAGCCCTTTGGAAATTATTTTGATTTGGAACCGTATTTTGATTTTGTTGTTGGTTCCAAGCAAAGTTAGGGTGATTCCTCCAACCCTGATTATAAGTGGAAGAATACGGATCGTTTCTAGGTCTTTGTTGGAAAGCAGCATTGGTATGCTCTTGACCTTGAAATGGAGAATTCAATGGACATTCTTCCGTAAGATGAGATGGATCAGAACAGCATCCACAGATAGTTTTAGGGAGTGACATTTGATTTAGGGAGACTACTAAAAATTTATTTTCCATAGCTTCGAGCTTCTTTTGCATTGCTGCCATTTCAGCTCTAACTCCTATGGAAACATCAATTTGGTGAATGCCACCCCTAGACGATGACTGGTTTACACTCTCCCACTGTAAAGATTTTTCAGCGAAATCTTCTAAGAATCTCCAGGCTTCACCATCATCTTTAGTCATGAAATTGCCTTGACACATGGATTCAAGGTTCTGTTTTGTGGTAGGATTAATGCCCTCATATATGATTCAGCACAGATCCAATCTAGGAATTCCGTGATGTGGACATTGAACTAACAGATCCTTGAAGCGTTCAAAACACTTCGAGAATGGTTCATTTGGAAGTTGGGTAAATTGATTTATTTCGCTACTGACTCGAGCTGTCTTATGATTGGGGTAGAATTTCTTTAGGAAAGCTGCGAAGAATTCATCCCAATTTGAAATTGAATGTGTGGCTGTGTTATAAAGCCACTTCTCGGCTATATCGCACAAAGTAAATGGGAGAATACGTAGACGCATAGCATCCACAGAAAGCTGTGAAGTACCCATCAATGCGCATACATTTTCAAATTTGGTAATAAAGACATATGCGTCTTCAGACTCGAGACCGTGATATTTGGGTAGAAGATTGATGTATTGGGGTTTTATTTCAAAATTGTCCCCGTTGGCTGGTGGAATGGTGAGACAGGTCGAAAGAGGTCCTCGCATAGGATAACATCTCTCTTGGAGAGAGATGCAGGGTGGATTCTGTGCACCTGTGGACGGTGGCAGAGTAGTGTTAAAGAAGTTCGATGGAGAATTGTCCATCGAAGTGGGTGTGGTGGTGGGTAAAGAAAAAGTAGACATAGAATTACCGACTTCAGAGTCGATAAGAGGAACGCGGACAAGACGGGCACTAGAATCCCGTGTCAAGCCGAGCATGCACTAAAGTGTTTAGCACAAGTGGCAGCGTTGTGATAATTAAGGAAAATGTGGATTGGTGTTTGTTTTGAAAAAGATACGGATTTTTGAAAAAAGAAAATCACAATCAATGCACAAGCAACCCTAGATCTAGTGGTCACCTAGGTCAAGTCTCTAGACCGCTCCTAGACTTCCCGAACACAAATCGCAGGATCAATCCTCTACTGCCTCTTTGTCCCTCATTGGCCAGGTAAATGCCAGGTAAGTGGGAGGCTCTCCACTACGTTAGTAGTGGGCCTAATTAAGTAACCACTTGCCTTAGACACACTTGCCTTAGACACCACAAAAGAAACGCGGATAAGCAATAGATTACCCACGACCTCCTTCTGTCCTAATTGAGCGCGACGGTCCTTAGAGTCATGTCTAAATATTTTTTAGTTAATGAGGGTAATGCGGATGCAGTTTTGTGATTTTTGGGACTTACGAAGGGTAATGAACTCCCCACCTAATCTGAATTTGGTCTTTGCCCCTTAATTTTCGTATTAAAAATCCAAACAAACAAGATCAAACACACTCAATTTTTTTATTTTTGCGGCGCTGCACGATTTTTTTTGCAAAGAACCGTGCAGAAATTGGTTAATGGACATAGCAAGGAAGAGATAAGAAAGTCAGAAAGTCACCGAGAAATTTTCGTGCACTGAAGCCCTCAATGCGCCGCGCTTCCGCCACGTTAAGCCTCTATTGCCGCGGATCTGCGGTCAGGTTATTCGATCCCTGCACAAAAATTTCAGGCACTGCTTCTGTTCCTTCACTGAGCTATCTGGAATATTCAGAAAATTTTCCCCCTCGCTCCACAGATTCCACATTTCCTTGCAACAAATCACAACGAATCGTTTAGTATTTGTGCGAAATTTGATCTAAAAATTCTGATGGAATAAATTTTTCAACTCAAATTTCAAAAACGATCGAATTTGCACACTATCCCCGGCAACGGCGCCATTTGATTGAATGATTCTTTGTGTGTCGTGTTTTGAAAATGTGTAAAGATCACAACCAAAGAAATTTGTTAACCGCAATCAATAACGGTGTCAATGTAGGGCGTTAATGAATACGGATCGTCCTTAGGGAAAGTGTGATTTGATCGTAATTGATTTAGATGAATTGAAAATTAAAGGATAATAGAAAAGACAATTTGATTCAAGATATAGGAATTTTAGTTTCAATAATTAAAAGAGAATAAAGATCAAGAATCAAGAATCAAGAATTGTGAATATGATATCCAAATCAAATGAGTAATCAAGATTTGTAATGAGGCTCGTAGGAATCGATCGTATCGATAGTGAGGATGAAGACTTGTGATTACGTATTCTTATCCATTGATGATTTGTTGCTAGATCGATGACGATCAACGAGGTTTAAGGATCTATTGAAGGAACTAGGGTTTCTTCATCTTATCCTTTGTCCTTTCGTTGATTATCATTCAAATCCTAGCCTCTAGTAAATTCAATCACCGATCGTTGATCTCTAATTAAGAGCAAAAACATTCAAGAAAGTATTTCGCTCAAAACTAGGTTGTCGATGATTCAATTTCCTACCGTTTACAAAACTCATAAGAATTAAGAATCGTTTCAAGATTGTAATCATCATCATCTATCTATTCTCTTGATTCCTTCACGAGCGGAGTTTTTATTCAAACATCATAACAAAGAAATCAATCAAGAATTGAGAACTCGTCATAATGCTCAAATATAAAGAAAAGCAAGATAAAGAAATTTCACCTTTTATTATTCAACAATTTCGTTACAATTCGCTCAAGACTACAAGATTTGAGGAAGGAACTCGATCGTCGAATTAGCTTCGCATCGTCTTCGTGAGTCGCGGATCGTCTTGGATCACTTGCTCGGTTGGAGATCGACGTCGCTCCAAAAAGGTTGATGGCTTCTTGCTTGATTTTGTACTCGGTGATCTTGAATTTGGCTTTTGGAATTGGATTAGGGTTTTGGATGCACAAGTTATGTCACTCAACTTGTGTTTGGAAATTGTTGAACAACCTTGACAATGAAGCCTTTGGGTCCTTTTTATAGCCTTCTCGTTTAGCTTCCCCTAGAAGCTTGATTAGGATTAGCTTCCTTTAGAAGCTAAGCTAGGATTAGCTTCTCTTGCAAGCTTGGTAGTTGAGTAGAAGCTTCTAGATTTAGGTAGTTAGCTAGCTTCCTTGATAAGCTTGGTTGTTAGGAAGAACCTTCTAGATTTAGCTAGCTTGTTTGAGAAGTTTGGAGGTGTTTAGCTTATACAAGAAGCTTGGTTGTTGGGACGGAAGCTTCTAGATATCTCTGGAGAACGAAGTGGCTTGAATAAGTTTTGATCTTGGAAGGAGAACCCTGAGAATGCACTGTGCCAAAAACTTGATGACGTGGCCGCGGATCCGCCGCGACTAAGCCCCTTCGGCCGCGGATCCGCAGCCCTTTGGAGTGTTGGTGCCTGAAAACTTCAGATAACTCTTGTTGTGGTTTTAGTGCTATTTCCTAATGTCTGGAATCATTTTATATTTTCTTGTTTACTGCCAGATTTCAAGTCTTGGACTTGGCGTATTTTTATCAGCACTTTTAGTAGTTTCGGCTCTTTACCTGGAATTTCCTGCACACAATCTCGAGACAAGTGTTGCGATATACAAAAGATCATGCGTGCAATAATAAACACTCAATTTCCCTCAAAATGCCGGTTATAATGTATAACACAAGTTATTTGATATTTTACAGACGAATTGCTAATATGTGTTATATTCATACCGAACACCTTTAGATGATTGCAAATAGTAGGGAAATTGACGTGTTAAAAATGCAATATTTTCGACCGATCAATTACCTAGTAAATTTATCCGGCGAGTATTCGCGTACGATACGAGATTGCGATGGAGTTTCTATCCGAATCGAAACTTTGTAGCAATCGATCAACAGAGACTAACATGCTAGATTTACAAACAAACTAGTTTTTACAAAACTAATTAAATGTGGATTCCAACTAGTGTATCACATATCAAACTTAAACTCGAAACGACGTTAAAATTGCGACTACGAAACACTCCGATTAGCCCCAATAGAAAAGTTAACATTACATGCAAACAGGGCTAATCAAACATAACCTGAAACCCCAGAACCATGCAAACAGAACACAAAAGAAAACTCGAGGCAAAATGCTATAAGTAAACCGACCAGGCCGATTTTTCTCATTATCTCGCCGGCCAAAAGAACTTTGTTTTGCCTCGTTTTTCTCTGGTGTTCTAGTTACATCACATGTAACATTCTGCACTTGTTTAAAAAAATTTCAGAGATCATTTCAAAATCGACAGAAACTTGGTTCTACAGTTTGCAGTTTCGGGGTTGTTTCGTTTTCGTGTTTCTATTAACATCGTCTAATCTTCTAGCCTTGGCAATGATACCATGAAAGTTTAAATTAGCACCACCACTGTGTTTTGCTAGCATCAAGCATGTCGTTTTTTAAAAAAATTCGGGTGCTAATCTACACTAACCAAGATCTTAAACTAGATGATTAAGGTTTAACTATGATATCTTAAACTTTACACTAATAGATAGATGGCTACAACCTTTGTAGACTGTGACCTTCTCTTCTAAAAGTTCGGGTTGAAGTCCACGCGACTCCACTAGGCTCCACTTGAAGGTTGAACGAACTTGATTCAATGACCTTCGTGCCGAAGATGATCCACCCGAAGTCCGGTAATCCAAGCTACCTCTTCACTAAACACTTTAGTGAAGGAAACACAGTACACCAAAGCGCTAATCTAGTGTAGGATGGTAAAGTAGGGGTTATGTTTGCTCACTAGGGTTCTCACGAGCTCAAGGGTTCACAACTCATGTGAGGGATTGAGCTTGGAGGTGGAGGTGAGGAAAAGGGAGAGAGCTATAGAGAAAACTCATCACATGAGTACAACTCAAGAAAATGGCTAAGTGTGGAATGAAGTGTATATTGAAGTGCAGAATGTCTCATCTAAAGCTTACCCATTATTGAAGCATACAATTTTTAACACTTAAAAATTGTAGCCATGCTTCAATAGTGGAAGCAAATGAATATAAAATAGAATAAGCCATGCTATGCCCATCCCTCCAAAGTCTCCCCATTTATCATCTCAATTTCTATTTTCTAAAAATAGAAAAACCATGCCATGGTTCATATATATATATATATATATATATATATATATATATATATATATATATATATAAGCATATAATTAGTGAGCAATAATATTACTCAATATACAATTATATCATATATAAATATATATCATATTATTAAATCAACACTTGATTTAATAATCCGGTTATATCATATATAACTGACTAATATCATTTATCTGTATATCACATTATCAAATCAACACTTGATTCAATAATCCGGTTATATCACATATAACCTAACCGATAACAAATAACAGCCAGATTAGAATACGGCATCACATACTCGTATTTAATCTGGCCCCCGCACATATCAGCATATATGTCCTACTTCGTTTTGTTAGTTATATATATGCCCTATAGGCCATTACTGTACATGCGATGTATATTGTAGTGGATGCTTGGACATATATAGGGAGGACTTTCTTGCTCGACATGATAATATGCTATCTGGTTGCACTTTATCTTAACATGTACACTTATTGCCTCTCTATTACATGTTGATAAAGCCCTTAGGATAAGTACTTGAATACTAGGATTATGATGCAGACTATACTAGTAGGGCAGAGGTAGTCGGTAAGTACATCCTTAGATTGTTCCTAGTCGTGGGAGTATCGAGACAGAGCATCGATACTCCAGAGTAGACTAGCATATACGCTTATCGACCCATATGATGGGCGATGGATGATCCCATATTCATTGGTGTTTGACATCAGAGATGGTATACGGGTGCTCAGTGGAGACTGGGTACACTGAACGAACTCGCCGAGAACTCCTAGATGGTATTATACCCATCATCAGATACCAGTTCTCTGGTGACAATTGTACAGGTTAGTCTGTAGACCCGAGATCGTCATAGAGTCTTGTGTGATTCCTACTATGCTTTGATTTCCACCATAGCACGATCAAGAGATCGTGCAAAAAGGTGGTTTTTGGGTACAGTCCCGAGTCATATGGAGGCAATGAGCGATAGGAGGGGTTTCGTTTCTCTCAGTATTGGGAGTTGATGTTGCGCTATGCTCGATTGGCCATAACAGGAAATCCCTGTCCAGGGTTGCTGAGATTTACTGGTAAGTGTTATCAGTAGTTTCTTGAACCGTTATGGAACTTGCATTGGCATGACTTATCAGGCTATTGGGGTCTGACATATACCACCCCCAGGCTGTGATATGCGACATATCAGACGAAGAGACCGGACTGTACGGTAGTGTTACTGATTGGATTCGCAGGAGTATGAGCAGGCTTGCTTCTTGATCTTCTGATCGCTCAATACCCGGGTGGCCGTTACGTTTAGCAGACCGCTTGCGGCTTGTGGGTGTATGATATGATCATCACCTACTGCCGGCGTATTGACGAGTCTTTAAAGTCCTACACAGAGGTTTCCTGGCTCAAGAGAAATGGAGTCGGAGCACATATATGATATTTGCGGGACCGAGATTGATACGATATGTGATACCGTATTCTATTCTTGCGACTTGTGATATCGGTCGGTTATATGTGATATAGCTTGGTTATCGGATCAAGTGTTGATTCGATAAGTTGTTACATTTGATATTAGTCGGTTATATGTGATATAGCCGGATTATTAAATAAAGTGTTGATTTAATAATTTAATGTATAATTATATATTTGGTATATTAAGTTATATTAACTAATACTTTCTCACTTATGATTTCTTTTTTCTCACTCTGTGCACATTGTATATATGTGATATATATTTGTATACATGATATCGTGTCATGTTTGATGATACATGCAAGATGGGTGTATGAGACAAACACATGCTTATGATGATAATTAGGGTTTTTATTTATTTTGGTAATTACAAAATGGTGGGATTTTGTCATGGCTAGTAGCTTGTAGAAGCTTGCAGTGTTCATTGACCAAGTCCACTAATTTGTTTTTCCTAAGATATTTATAAACCTAACCATTATCACTTAGCCATGGTAAACTCTCTACAAGGGTTAGCATATGATGTTAACTCACCCATGGTTTCCATTCACTCTCTCATGAGTTCATTCTTCTTCTTCTTCTTCTTCTTCTTCTTCTTCATCAAAGAAAAAGCTCACTAGGTTTTTTCTAAGTGAAGAATTAGTGTGAGAAAAATAAATCTAAAATGAGCAAAATTCCTACTTCATCATCCTCTACTACTAGCCATTTAGTATAAGGCGTTTGCTTCAATAATTCCACAATTAGTGAAAGGGTAGCTTGGGTTAGTGTCTCCTCGACGTAGATCATCTTCGGCCACAAAGACTTCGATGCTAGCTTGTTCATTTCTTCATGGGAGCCTCTCAAGAGTCCGGGAGTTCATGGATCGCAGCGAAGGGACTACTACACGGAACATTTGAAGTGAAGAACCGGTCTACAAAGATTTTATTCTTTGTTCACTTTAGTTGCAAAGTTGTTTGCACTCGTTTCGTCGGATTTTCTATATACGATTCTAGGTTAGGGTTAGCTAGTACGGCAAAAATTTTAATTTGGCATGGAAGATGCCTCCCGAAACCTTGCTGCCGCGCTAGGCAACCCTATAGTGGTATCAGAGACATGCTAGAAAATTAGACGATATTTGCTAGGATTATGAAACCGAAACTACTCTGAAACACACGATACGATAACTTAGTTTATGTCGATTTTAAAAAGTCTTCAAAGAAATTTTTAAACAACTGCAGAATGTTGTATGAGATATAACATGAACACTGTACAAAATTTAACCCCATTCCTCAGATTTTGGCCGGTCAGAGGGCATGAAAAACCGGTGTGCTCGGTTTTTGGGTGGAGTTCAGGGTTCAAATTTGCGCTGTGTTCCAGTCTCTGGGTTTTGGTGATTCGGGTGTTGTTTATTTTTGCTAAATTTTCATGTGATGTTAAATTTCTGCAAAAGCAATTCGGAGTGTTTCGTAATCGTAATCCTAACATGTATTCTGGTTATTTAGACGATGTTAAATGTTTTGAACGAATATCAATAACCCAATTTTCCCCATTGGAAATTTTTCAAGAGTTGGATTTTTTTCGAGTTTAAAATTTTCAGAAAATCTTGCAAGCGATTCTGTGGACCCTCTAGAAGAACGAAACCCTAACTCGATTCTGTGACCGTCAGAACCGCCATCAAACCCTAGGATTTGTGGTAGTTTAGCGGTGCCACAGGTGAGGCATTGGTTGACCCTTCTACGGTTGGTTCATAGGAGCTGTGGCAGTTCTTGGGTACTTTTTGAACTCCGCTCATGTATTGAGCTTATCAGGAAATTTTGGGTGCTTGCTTATTCGATCGAAAAGTTTAACTTCGTCTAGCTATCTGTGATGGTGATACAATATTTGGACTCCACATATAGTTATGAGATACTAGTTTGAATTTTATAAATCTAGCAGTTTAGTCTCATTTGATCGGTTGCCACGGAATTTTGATTTGTATCAAAAGTCCGTCGCAATTACGTAGTGTACGCGGATACTCACCGGGTAATCTTACTAGATAGCTACGCCCCAAATCTCCGACCAAGTGACTGTACGAGAACCCCGTCGCCAAAAGCATCCGTTCGGATGCTCGCGGATGTGGTATTCCACCTTAGTGCATTTCGTCGACGGCATCGGGGGGTGCGGTCGTCTACTAAAATTTCCGATGAGCATTCGATCAGGTTATCGGGAATCTTGTTGAATTACCCGATAGGTTATTGGAAAGTGTTTTCAATATCGAGACTAAAATGAGGGGTTTATAATTGTTAGGCATGTGATGTCTAAGGAATTCATTTGGTTGGGCATGAAATCCAAAGTATGTGATACATTGGGTTTATGATATCTAAGGTGGTTGTGGATTCCAACTGTTGTAGTTTTTCACTTTCTTTTCTGCGACCGTAAGTGTAATATGTGGTGTATCGCCGGTTTCGGTGCTATATGTAAACGACAACTGGGATACGCATATTTACTTACGTTGATGACATATTATGTTATGTGTTACACTGATATGTTATACTGGATCGTCGTGTTTGGAATAGCCGGGGTTTTTTATGTGAGATGAGAGTTTTTCATTTTCATTCATGTAAAAGCTTGTATGTAATATTCTTTTATTCGGGCACTTCCGGGTTGAGGATAATGTCACCATTGATGTATATTATTTAATTTTCCGCATTAAGATACACCCAAGGTGGGGAGCACAAGTAACCGGGTTCTAGGGTCCAGTGGGAGACCATCTCAAGTAGTCGAGATCGGGTCTCCTAACTCTAGAATTGGTAGAGTTGCTTGCCTCTCTCGTAGGAGTCTAGGGATGTGGGTTTCGCTATTCATCGCGACCGCGGAATCCGTGTTTTATACTGGCTTAATTTAAAACACGGAATTCCTAGTATATCCAATATTTCATATGTGTTCTTCTGCTGCTGATATTTTCTGATGTGGTCACTTGATATGTTCCGAGACAAATGCCTATATTATATATGTGAGATATAATTAATATTGTTGCTTTCGTTTCATATGTGATGCTTAGGAAGCGTAAATTGATAGGACTTCATTAGTGAGATTAATGAAATAAAAGAAACCTAAAGATGTTGTAGAAACTTGTTTAAACATTGGTAGCTCTAGTTCTTGCTTTGCATAGCAGTATTCCTTGTAGAATATCCAGCAACTTATTCGATAAGGAAAGAGCAGAGATCCTTTCACCGGGAGTGACCTCTTTAGCGAAACTAGCAGATGCTACAACCCACTCGGTTTTTCTTTTGATTGCTTCTAGAGTTTTTGCTCTGCATAGTGGTATTTGTGAAATATCCTGCACCTTATTCGATAAGGAAAGAGCCGAGATCCCTTCACCGAGAGTGACCTCTTTAGAAAAACTAGTAAAAGCCTCAAAAAAACTCTTTTCAAAAATCACTCGATTCTACAACGATATCAAGTTCATTACGCAAAAGGTTTTCTTAAAAACCTATCGTACTCCTCCGTCATTTCAGATAAGTAGTATTTAGCATTCGTGTTATGGTAGTTTGGCCTTCTTTAAGGCATAGTGTACAGTAGCTGATTAGTGCTTATCTACTAGCATATGATGCAATTGGATTAGGATATTCGTACGGCGTTGTTTGTCCTTTGTCAAGGGTCGTGCGGGTAGGTCTAATTCAATAAGGAAATGACGGGTTCAACATGACTAGCGGACTATGGGTAGTTTGGCCTCCATCAAGGTCATAGGACGCTAGGGGAAAAATATTATCGGGAATTTCAAGTGTTGAAATTTGCAATGAGATTGCATACCTTCTATGAGATAGTTGGATCCCGATACCCACTGCGAGTAAGTGTTACTCGTGGGAGAGTTTTACACATTGCAATTAGTCGATCAAGTAGGTGCCTAAGAAAGGTGTTAACGGGGTTACGCCCCTGGGAAAATGAGGTTTATTTTAATTAGGTCTGTGCGAAAGTACGGGGAACCTTCCTCAAAGTACCGACACTGGCCTGGCTGAAAGATTTGCGAACTTGTAGGGCGTAATTATTCCCGTCTAGTCTTACCTTTTAGGGTTTGAAGGAAGATTTGACTAAAACAGTGGGAGCCATCCTGATTAGATAAAATAATAACCAATCTAATCCTGCAAGAGCGCACGCAAAGTGTTTTCTTCTCTCTCTCTCTCTCCTGGTAGCAACCATGTCACGCCTTTATCAAGATAATAATATGGATGCATTGACCGAACCTGCTTATTATACTGAGCTAGGAAACGTTGGTTCCGCTCTATCTTATAATTGTTATAAGTCCGAGCAGGAAATAGGGGAATATCTGGATTCCTATGCCACTCAATCGAGGATTAAGTGTCACGACCCGAAAAGTACGGAACATGACCGACACTTAAACTACGAAACGTCTCGAGGTGTACGTAATCTAAGTAAGCCAAAACCCAGAAATCCGTACCCAGTAAAGAAGTAGAGTGAAGGAAAACCAATTTAAGGCAAGAAGTTTAACAACATAAGCCGAAGTACGTAATTTTAAAATTTCAAGTCATTTTCTGAAAAATTTCAGCAAAGGTTCCATTGTAAATACTGACCCCAAACCGGTTCATGGAGTTTTACTAGATACAACTGAAATAACAATTATACAATGGTGGTCCTGATGCAAAAGATTCCACCTACCAAAAAAATCACCCGGAAGGAACAGTGTGCCAGCAAAGCCGCAACGAAACCTGTACGGCAAAACCTGCAAGGAACTGTGGCATAACGGGGGTGAGTTGCCAACTCGTGAGTAGAAAACATCTACGAGTAGAAATCGCATGTAGGACGCTATCCTAGGTCATATCAAGTAATATCCTGATCTATCTACATATAGGTGCAATACTATGTGCTCGTGTCAGTGCCTCAGATAGCAACATATCAGATATATGATGTATGAATGCATTACGAATGGAAACAGAATACATCATGAGTGAGACAACTGTTTTCTTTATTTAATGAGATTCCTGTATATATATAAATCGAATATCATTAATGAAATCAACAGAGAAATCAGTGTCAAGCATTGACACAAAACATGAATCTCAATATTTCAATATCTCAGGCTCCGGCTATCCGGACTGGCCTGTATCATCAAATCTCAATATCTCAGTGTCTCAAATCTCAATATCTCAATATCCCAATACCTTGGGCTCCGTCAGTCCGGATCGGCCCATATCATCAATCACACGACCACGAACGGTGTCCTCCGGATATCCGCCGCGCCAAACAATCACCGGTAGGCAGTCTGCCCCTGCCGGGCTCATCGTCTACAACCCGAGCTTCCTGCCCCGGGGTACCATACCGGGTCTATCATGTACCCGCAGACGGTTCATCCAACTCCACGAATCGGGTCTCGAAAACCATCTCAGAACCGAGAAAACATCATAGTGGACAATACTCAACATATCAAGGAAAACCGCATTTTATTCTCTTTAAAATGGTTCATCAGTTTACAAAACTTTCACATGCGGTTTCCAAAACCAGAAAATATCAAGAAGAATCCAAAGTCATCAAGTCACCATGTCAATAACAATGAAAACCGGCATAAATCTCCATAATACTGCATAACTAATGAATATATGGATGCATATGATATCATGTAATAATTAAACTAGCATATGAAAGCTATAGCATATAGCAACTATCAGTTAGCAAGCTATGTCAATGAAATAGTATTTTCTAAAGTGTACGTGACATGGCAATTACCGATGATGATGTGTGTGAGCCGGCAAGCAAGTGTATGTGGAGCATACGCATCATCGGTAATGGTGCTGGTGTCCTGACAGCATGGTTTCATATTCACTAAGTACACAATAAACATGCAATGAGACGATAATAGCATAATAAATGGCAAATGAATAGTAAATGCAACAATAATATACGGAACATGAATGATAACGTTACAATAAGGAATCTACATTGCTATACATGTGTCATACTGTTTTGCCATTTGAAATAATACGAATCGTGGTGTTTTGAAAATAAGGGCTACGGTGTTTTTAAGAAAAGATACATCCTTTGAAATATCCATAGAACCCCTTGTCATGTCTTTAAAATACGCACGATTCGTTAGTTTTGAAAATAGGTATGAATCGAATCTAGTCTAACATTTACAAATAAACTATAAGACTGAGCTAACAGGCTAATCGAAACGGGTAAGGAAACCACCTACATCTGACTCGATATATATATATATATATATATATATATATATATATATATATATATATATAATAGTCGGTGATCCCGCCTCAATAGTATCCCATACGATACACCATCTAATATGACATCCTCGAGTCAAGAGTGTGGATCTATCATCAATAGCTCGTACGGTAAATCCATCGTACGGCATCCCAAATCAGGGTACGGGTCAACTATCACATTTATCTCATTATTCATATGGTATCCTCATCATCACATATCGTGAACAAGGGGGTACTGATCTAAGTCTAGTACAATACTAATATCATCAACATATATGTACGCATGTGTGTGAATACACATCGCCCATCAGTCCGCTAATATCATGTCGTACCTCATAATACGAACCAATCATATCACCGATCCCATGGCACCATGCCTAATCTCATCGACTCATCTCCAAATACCAAATAATATCTTCATCATCCAAGTATATATATATATACATAGTCCTATACCTATGTATGTATATATATATATACATATATATATATATATACATATCCCCATATACGCACAAGAATGTAAATGTATGCGAGTGTGTATGTGTGCGTGTATGCAAATATTTACTCAAGGGTTTTGGGACTAAACAACCAACTAAATCCTTTCTTCAATTCTCGCTAACACTAACACATAATCCCCTAAACCTTTTCTTGCTAGGTTTTCAGATCTCACAATAATATATAAAAGTATATCTATATCACATCACATCATTTCTCACAACTTTACGGGGGTGCTATACGCCATCCACCCGACTTCCCCCATAGATATATATCTACTCACCTTGATCTTAGCTCTCTAGAGTCGATGACGCCACGCTCATCATCGTCATCTCGAAGTCCACGTGGGGTACCTACATATCATATATAGCATCGTAAATGAAATCACGCACGAAAACCAAAATGACGCACGAATCACCCATAGGTCTAAACCTATGGTCTACATCTCGCAATTCAACCAATTAACTCTCGATATAGACGTACAAACGCCAAGTGATCGATATCAAACAAAATATCAAAACATAAATTCATAAACACCATGAAACATACGGCAAAAACCAAGAAAACATGCTCCAGATTTTAGTTCAGGTCAAAACTAGGAACACAAACAGTACTGGGATGATGTATACGGTGTAAATGACCTATAGAAGCAACCTGGGCACCTAATTCAGCAATGTGGCCGTCCCCTACCCCCAAAAATCCGGCCTCCTCGATTTTATAGGATCAGAATGTGTTCGTATTTGTAGGGTGGCCTCCTGGGGGTCCATCTAGGTCAATGGTATTGTTTACTTTTCTCAAAAACGCTCCAGCTCACTCCGGATTTCCCTGCACCCTCAATTTAGTTACAAACCGACACGAAAGTTTTCTGTTTTGGGCTTCAGGTTTGGTGTTTGTGTTTGGTCTGGGTTTCTAGCACCAAGGGGGGTCTAAGGTCACCAATAAGGTTCAATTACACCATCCCAATTCAAATCAAACCCTAACCCTCTCTAGGAATTTTCAAAGCTCGCAAAACCGCATCAAAACACTTCTAAACTTGTATGGTTGGTAATGAAATGGAAATACAATGGTAATGGTTCAGAAATTACCTCAATTTGCACCTCAAGAAAACTCTTGAGTTGCCTAAAGTCCTCAAAATCCGATTTTTCTTGGTTCAATGAGCTTCCCTTGAGCTGGTGCATGTTTTTAAAGAAATTGATATGGGGTTTTGGTGAGTGTTTTGACATGGTTCATGAGGGTAGAAGATGGAGGGAGATGAGGAAGAAGAAGAAGAAGAAGAAAAATGGTGGAGGAACAATGAGGCAGCACCCCCTTCTCTCTCTCTCAAGCATGGTCTCCTATCATGATTATGTCCCCTTCTCTCTCCTCAAGTCATCATTACACCTTTTTTCCATTCTTTTTCTTTCTCGCCAAAATAAAACCAAATACATAACACAAATGAAATGAAATAACATGTAACATGTTATGGTGCACTAGCCATGAAAACTGTAGAAACACGGATTTGGCTTAATCGCGATTAGCAGTGCACTAATCGGGTTTTTAACAAAACTGCATATAATAAATTTAAAAAATTCCAAATCCTTTAAATATATTTTTGAATGAATAAATCATTTTAAATTTCCATTTATTTCATAATTATAGGTATATATTTATACCCTTTTTCGAAAACCCCAATTTCGGAAAACGGGCAGTTTTCGGGAAATATATTATTTTTATATTAAATTCCAAAAATAATATTTTATATTTTCTGAAATATTACAGCAAGGATCTTAAGGGCTTTATCAACATGTATAAGTGATATGAATAAATAAGTAAAACATATCACATGTTAAGATAAAGGCAAACCAAATAGCATACTATCATATTGAGCAAGATTGTCCTATACATACAAATCCCTAGCATTCTATACAATGAAGGCCTCTAGGGCATACATATCCAACAGCCAAGCCTACACCCCTAGACCCCTATGAGAGCAGTAAGCAACCCTTCCAATTCTAGAGTTAAGCGACCGGTCTCGACTCCTTGAGATGGCCTCCCACTGGACTCTAGAACCCGGTTACTTGTGCTCTCCGCCTTGGGTCTATCCTAATGCGGAAAAGTAAATAATATATATCGAATGGAGACAACAACCTTAACCCGGAAGTGTCCCAATAAAAGAATATTACATAAAATTATTTACATGAATGAAAAAAGTAAAACTCTCATCTCACATAAAACCCCGACTATTCAATCACGATGATCCTATATAATATATCAATATAGCAACACAATAACATCACATGTCATCAACGTAAGTAAATATGCATATCTCTAATGTCGTTGACGTATAGCAATGATGTAACATTTCAGAAAATATAAAATATTATTTTTGGAATTTAATATTAAAATAATATATTTCGTGAAAACTACCCGATTTGTGAAATTGGGGTTTTCGTAAAAGGGTATAAATATATACCAATAATTATGAAATAATTGGAGATTAAAATGATTTATTCATTTAATAATATATTTATCGTATTTGGCATTTTTATAATTTATTATATGCAGTTTAAACAAAAATTGATTAGTGCACTACTAATCGCGATTAAGCCAAATCCGTGGTTCTACATTTAACCATGGCTAGTGCACCATTACATGTTGTATTTTGTGGCATGTTGTTTCATTTGTGTTGTTTTATTGGTATTATGTGTTTTATGGTGAGAAAAGAGAATGAATTGTTAAGGAGAGAGAGAGAGAGGACCACATCATGGAAAGAATACACACTGGTCATCTATCTCTATTAAATATACAAGTCTGGTTGATGGAGTTTTACTAGATACAACTGAAATAACAATTATACAATGGTGGTCCTGATGCAAAAGATCCCACCTACCAAAAAAATCACCCGGAAGGAACAGTGTGCCAGCAAAGCCGCAACGAAACCTGTACGGCAAAACCTGCAAGGAACTGTGGCACAACGGGGGTGAGTTGCCAACTCGTGAGTAGAAAACATCTACGAGTAGAAATCGCATGTAGGACGCTATCCTAGGTCATATCAAGTAATATCCTGATCTATCTACATATAGGTGCAATACTATGTGCTCGTGTCAGTGCCTCAGATAGCAACATATCAGATATATGATGTATGAATGCATTACGAATGGAAACAGAATACATCATGAGTGAGACAACTGTTTTCTTTATTTAATGAGATTCCTGTATATATATAAATCGAATATCATTAATGAAATCAACAGAGAAATCAGTGTCAAGCATTGACACAAAACATGAATCTCAATATCTCAATGTCTCAGGCTCCGGCTATCCGGACTGGCCTGTATCATCAAATCTCAATATCTCAGTGTCTCAAATCTCAATATCTCAATATCCCAATACCTTGGGCTCCGTCAGTCCGGATCGGCCCATATCATCAATCACACGACCATGAACGGTGTCCTCCGGATATCCGCCGCGCCAAACAATCACCGGTAGGCAGTCTGCCCCTGCCGGGCTCATCGTCTACAACTCGAGCTTCCTGCCCCGGGGTACCATACCGGGTCTACCATGTACCCGCAGACGGTTCATCCAACTCCATGAATCGGGTCTCGAAAACCATCTCAGAACCGAGAAAACATCATAGTGGACAATACTCAACATATCAAGGAAAACCGCATTTTATTCTCTTTAAAATAATTCATCAGTTTACAAAACTTTCACTTGCGGTTTCCAAAACCAGAAAATATCAAGAAGAATCCAAAGTCATCAAGTCACCATGTCAATAACAATGAAAACCGGCATAAATCTCCATAATACTGCATAACTAATGAATATATGGATGCATATGATATCATGTAATAATTAAACTAGCATATGAAAGCTATAGCATGTAGCAACTATCAGTTAGCAAGCTATGTCAAAGAAATAGTATTTTCTAAAGTGTACGTGACATGGCAATTACCGATGATGATGTGTGTGAGCCGGCAAGCAAGTGTATGTGGAGCATACGCATCATCGGTAATGGTGCTGGTGTCCTGACAGCATGGTTTCATAATCACTAAGTACACAATAAACATGCAATGAGACGATAATAGCATAATAAATGGCAAATGAATAGTAAATGCAACAATAATATGCGGAACATGAATGATAACGTTACAATAAGGAATCTACATTGCTATACATGTGTCATACTGTTTTGCCATTTGAAATAATACGAATCGTGGTGTTTTGAAAATAAGGGCTACGGTGTTTTTAAGAAAAGATACATCCTTTGAAATATCCATAGAACCCCTTGTCATGTCTTTAAAATACGCACGATTCGTTAGTTTTGAAAATAGGTATGAATCGAATCTAGTCTAACATTTACAAATAAACTATAAGACTGAGCTAACAGGCTAATCGAAACGGGTAAAAAACCACCTACATCTGACTCGATATATATATATATATATATATATATATATATATATATATATAATAGTCGGTGATCCCGCCTCAATAGTATCCCATACGATACACCATCTAATATGACATCCTCGAGTCAAAAGTGTGGATCTATCATCAATAGCTCGTACGGTAAATCCATCGTACGGCATCCCAAATCAGGGTACGGGTCAACTATCACATTTATCTCATTATTCATATGGTATCCTCATCATCACATATCGTGAACAAGGGGTACTGATCTAAGTCTAGTACAATACTAATATCATCAACATATATGTACGCATGTGTGTGAATACACATCGCCCATCAGTCCGCTAATATCATGTCGTACCTCATAATACGAACCAATCATATCACCGATCCCATGGCACCATGCCTAATCTCATCGACTCATCTCCAAATACCAAATAATATCTTCATCATCCAAGTATATATATATATATATACATAGTCCTATACCTATGTATGTATATATATATATACATATATATATATATATACATATCCCCATATACGCACAAGAATGTAAATGTATGCGAGTGTGTATGTGTGCGTGTATGCAAATATTTACTCTAGGGTTTTGCGACTAAGCAACCAACTAAATCCTTTCTTCAATTCTCGCTAACACTAACACATAATCCCCTAAACCTTTTCTTGCTAGGTTTTCAGATCTCACAATAATATATAAAGGTATATCTATATCACATCACATCATTTCTCACAACTTTACGGGGGTGCTATACGCCATCCACCCGACTTCCCCCATAGATATATATCTACTCACCTTGATCTTAGCTCTCTAGAGTCGATGACGCCACGCTCATCCTCGTCATCTCGAAGTCCACGTGGGGTACCTACATATCATATATAGCATCGTAAATGAAATCACGCACGAAAACCAAAATGACGCACGAATCACCCATAGGTCTAAACCTATGGTTTACATCTCGCAATTCAACCAAATAACTCTCGATATAGACGTACAAACGCCAAGTGATCGATATCAAACAAAATATCAAAACATAAATTCATAAACACCATGAAACATACGGCAAAAACCAAGAAAACATGCTCCAGATTTTAGTTCAGGTCAAAACTAGGAACACAAACAGTACTGGGATGATGTATACGGTGTAAATGACCTATAGAAGCAACCTGGGCACCTAATTCAGCAATGTGGCCGTCCCCTACCCCCAAAAATCCGGCCTCCTCGATTTTATAGGATCAGAATGTGTTCGTATTTGTAGGGTGGCCTCCTGGGGGTCCATCTAGGTCAATGGTATTGTTTACTTTTCTCAAAAACGCTCCAGATCACTCCGGATTTCCCTGCACCCTCAATTTAGTTACAAACCGACACGAAAGTTTTCTGTTTTGGGTTTCAGGTTTGGTGTTTGTGTTTGGTCTGGGTTTCTAGCACCAAGGGGGGTCTAAGGTCACCAATAAGGTTCAATTACACCATCCCAATTCAAATCAAACCCTAACCCTCTCTAGGAATTTTCAAAGCTCGCAAAACCGCATCAAAACACTTCTAAACTTGTATGGTTGGTAATGAAATGGAAATACAATGCTAATGGTGCAGAAATTACCTCAATTTGCACCTCAAGAAAACTCTTGAGTTGCCTAAAGTCCCCAAAATCCGATTTTTCTTGGTTCAATGAGCTTCCCTTGAGCTGGTGCATGTTTTTAAAGAAATGGATATGGGGTTTTGGTGAGTGTTTTGACATGGTTCATGAGGGTAGAAGATGGAGGGAGATGAGGAAGAAGAAGAAGAAGAAAAATGGTGGAGGAACAATGAGGCAGCACCCCCTTCTCTCTCTCTCAAGCATGGTCTCCTATCATGATTATGTCCCCTTCTCTGTCCTCAAGTCATCATTACACCTTTTTTCCATTCTTTTTCTTTCTCGCCAAAATAAAACCAAATACATAACACAAATGAAATAAAATAACATGTAACATGTTTTGGTGCACTAGCCATGAAAACTGTAGAAACACGGATTTGGCTTAATCGCGATTAGCAGTGCACTAATCGGGTTTTTAACAAAACTGCATATAATAAATTTAAAAAATTCCAAATCCTTTAAATAAATTTTTGAATGAATAAATCTTTTTAAATTTCCATTTATTTCATAATTATAGGTATATATTTATACCCTTTTTCGAAAACCCCAATTTCGGAAAACGGGCAGTTTTCGGGAAATATATTATTTTTATATTAAATTCCAAAAATAATATTTTATATTTTCTGAAATATTACAGCAAGGATCCTAAGGGCTTTATCAACATGTATAAGTGATATGAATAAATAAGTAAAACATATCACATGTTAAGATAAAGGCAAACCAAATAGCATACTATCATATTGAGCAAGATTGTTCTATACATACAAATCCCTAGCATTCTATACAATGAAGGCCTCTAGGGCATACATATCCAACAGCCAAGCCTACACCCCTAGACCCCTACAAGAACAGTAAGCAACCCTTCCAATTCTAGAGTTAAGCGACCGGTCTCGACTCCTTTAGATGGCTTCCCACTGGACTCTACAACCCGGTTACTTATGCTCTCCGCCTTGGGTCTATCCTAATGCGGAAAAGTAAATAATATATATCGAATGGAGACAACAACCTTAACCCGGAAGTGTCCCAATAAAAGAATATTACATAAAATTATTTACATGAATGAAAAAAGTAAAACTCTCATCTCACATAAAACCCCGACTATTCAATCACGATGATCCTATATAATATATCAATATAGCAACACAATAACATCACATGTCATCAACGTAAGTAAATATGCGTATCTCTAATGTCGTTGACATATAGCAATGATGTAACATTTCAGAAAATATAAAATATTATTTTTGGAATTTAATATTAAAATAATATATTTCGCGAAAACTACCCGATTTGTGAAATTGGGGTTTTCGTAAAAGGGTATAAATATATACCAATAATTATGAAATAATTGGAGATTAAAATGATTTATTCATTTAATAATATATTTATCGGATTTGGCATTTTTATAATTTATTATATGCAGTTTAAACAAAAATTGATTAGTGCACTACTAATCGCGATTAAGCCAAATCCGTGGTTCTACATTTAACCATGGCTAGTGCACCATTACATGTTGTATTTTGTGGCATGTTGTTTCATTTGTGTTGTTTTATTGGTATTATGTGTTTTATGGTGAGAAAAGAGAATGAATTGTTAAGGAGAGAGAGAGAGAGGACCACATCATGGCATGGGAGCATGGCATGGGGGAGAGAGAGAGAGAGAGAGAGGGCAGCCATCATTCTTCCTCCCCCATTATTTTCTTCACCTCCTCCTTCATCTTCAAGCACCACTTCTACCCTCATGACCCATCTCAAAATCTTCATCAAAACCCTATACTCCCTTCACTAAAAATAATCCCCACCTCATCCTCAACACATTGGACATTTCAAAGTTGGATTTTTAAGACTTTGAGCAACTCAAGAAAATTCTTGAGTTTCCAAATGAGCTATATCTCCTTTCATTTAGTTTAGTTTTAAGTTTCTTTGTATCCTACTTTAGTTAGAAGTTGATTTGGTTAGGTTATGCGATGTTTGGAAATTCCAAGTTAAGGTTAGGGTTTGAGTTGTGTTGTGGTGATGTGTAGTGGATGTTGTATGACCTTAGTGTGGATTTTACTGGCCAAGACCCGGATTAGAAACCAAAATACGGACTTAGGAAATCACCCCGTGTCGGTTTTTTGAAGTTGTGTTGGCCTACAGGGAATTTGGAGCAACCTGGGATGTTTCTGAGAAAAACTAGCAACTCCAGAGACCTAGTTAGACCAATAGGAGACCACCCTAAGAAGACAAACCCCAACAGAGCAGTCTTGGCCGAGCTGGCCGGATTTTGGGTGAAAGTGGCCGGCATCATTGTGGTGTTTGGTGTCCAGGTTTGGTCTGTAGCTCACATACCCCCTATACAACCCCACTATACTGCTAGTTTGGCCTGATTTTAACTGAGACTAAATCAGGGACCATTTTCCTAGGTTGTTAATTATGTTATTTGTGATTTATGAATTTTGGATTTGAGATTTGATATTGTATTGGGTCGTTTGATGTTTGTACGTCAACGACGAGTTTTTTGGTTTTTTTTGCATCCGTAGGCTATAGGTTCTAACCTATGAGCGCACCGTGTGTTGTATTGGTTTTCCGGACTTGATTTTAATAGCTTTGCGATTGCGTATTGTTTGTAGGTAACTCGCATTGATTCCGAGACGACGAAGCACATCGACTACGCTGAACAAGAAGATCCGCAGGTGAGTAGATTTATATCTACGGGGGAAGTCGGGTGGATGGCGTATAGCACCCCCGCAAATTTTGATGGAAACCGATATATAGAAAATGGTTAAGGAACCTATATTAGAAAACTATGGATATGATTAAAAAGATAGTTAGAGATGATATGAAAGATTGAATATATATATCGAGATATGAGATGAAAGCTATAGGGATATGACTCTTTGACATGATAGGATAGAAATGATGTCTCGAATTGATATATAAGGATATGAAAAGTGAATGTGAAGCATGATATATAGATATGTAGTTGGACGAGATTAAGTATGAGATTTAGAGTAGCATGACATGAAATTTATAAGAAAGAATGTATATGTAAAATGATTTGATGTGAGATATTGACGTGATGAAAAGAGTATACGATGGGATATGATGACTTGGTTTGATATGTTATTATACGGATGTGAGTCGATATGAAATAATTGATACCTTTGCCGGTCGCATGATATGAGATTGATACGGATGTGACCTGAGAGATAGGTATATATGTATGGATAATGTTGTGGATCATGAGTGATATGCCGTATGAGACGTTAGGTCCGTACCCTCATTGTCATATAGGTTGATAGAATCCCTAATTGTTTATGCCGCCGTACGATGATTTACCATACGTGATGAGTGTTATCGGGTGATTGATCCATACCCTTGACTAGAGGATCCCGTACGATGTATTGTGCCGTACGTGATGTTGTGAGACTGGATGCCGATTGATAGATTCACCGACTCGGATATATTGTAGATACGTATACCTGTTAGCATTTCGCATACGATGTACTTTATGTTACGTTCATGACATTCTCATTGCATTATATATATACCTGTGCTAGTACACCTACACCATTATCGATGATGCGTAAGTTAACTTACACAGATTTTCCGGTTCACACACTTTCAACATCGATAATTGCTATGTCACTTATATAGTAAAATTGCCACATCATTATGCTATGTTGCATGATATACTTGCTATGCTCACATCATTATGATATGTCGCATGATATACTGATATGCTCGCATCACTGTTTTATGTTGCATGATATACGGATATGCTCACATTTCTGTTATATGTTTGCATACATCATGCTTTACGATTATATGCATTGTGATACTGTTTTCATGAGATTCTGGATTTGAGAACTGTGGTTATATTTCAAAAGAAATTATGTATTGTTTTAAAAACCCGGTTTCTCTTGATATGATATTTCGAGACATCCACCATGTATTTTCTCGGTTCTGAGATTGGCATGTGAAACCCGATTCGAGGAGCGGGAGGCACCGTCTGCGGGTACATGGTGGACCCAGTATGGTACCCCGGGGCAAGACATGATTTTCGTGGTGTAGACGATGAGCCTGGCTGAGGGAGAACTACCTACCGGTGATAGTATTTGAACTCGGCGGTTATCAGGAGGATACCGACCGAAGTCATGAGATGGATATGAGGGCCGACCAGAGTATGTGGCGCCTGAGGGCCGATCTGAGGATGCGGCGTCTAAGATATGAGGATTTACGTGTCGATGTTGGACACGGGTTTCGTGATGTTTCGAGTGTCGATGTTGGACGCTCAGGTTCCATGATTTTGATGTGTCATTGATGGACACACGTTGATTGATATCCTCATATTTACATGCATATGCTTTCATGATATTTACATGCATATGCTTTCATGATATTTACATGCATGATGTTGTTGTGTCATTGATGGACACGTGGATTTTATCCACATGCAAATAGGCATTGATTATATTGTTGGCACATATGCAGATACGGTCACTCTAGATATCATAGTATTACCTTTATGATATAATTGACCTAGGAAATCGTTGTTTTATTCGATTTCTACCTGATGATGTTTTCTACTCACGAGTTGGCAACTCACCCCCGTTGTGCCACAGTTCTTGCAGGTTGACCGCATGGATCAGTAGCGACATCGCTGGCACATAGCTTGCATTCGGGTAATTTGCTTTGGTAGGTGGTACATGTTGGATCGTACCCCTCTTGTATTTATTATTTCTGTTGTATCTAGTTAACTCCTTCAATTAGAAACTAGTATTTGTTTATGTCGTAAGACTTAGTGAGACTTGTGGTTGCGAGACTTAGAGCGAGGGTTTATGTTCGCTACTTGTGGTTTTGATGTCTTGCTTTACATTACCCTTTTGTGTTGATCTTCACCGTTGGGTGTCGTATACTTATATTATGACTTGCGTGGTTGTGATTCCGCCGATTGGCGAAGAGCTAGCTCCCACTTGGGGATACCTTTTATATTATCTTGTATATGTGGTATTGGATCAAAATATACAAAGGAGGTGCTGCCTAAATTTTTCAAAAGACGAAACATGTTTTTCAACTAATAAATTCCACTTGCATTTCTCATGTTCTACTATTTATGCATTAAGAAAACGTTTGATTTCACCATACCTTTATTTCAAAACTTCACCTCTTTTATTTTCTTAAAAAGGTTTAGATTTCTGGGTTTCATCTTACTTGAATTATGTTACGCCTTTAGACGTTGCGTGATTTAAGTGCCGGTCACGGACTAAATTTTCCGGTCGTGACAAATGAGATCAGGGATACTACCACATATTACACTTACAGTCCCAGAAAAGAAATGAAAACTACAATAATTAGAATCCGCATCTATAGACATCATAAACCCGGATTATCATATATTCCAAATTTCATGCCTAATGTTTTAAACATTACATTTAAGCCTCGAATTGAAAACTCTTTTCAAATATTAAACTGGGCAATTCAACAAGATTCCCGGTTAAATATCGAATGCTCGTCGGGAACTTTAGTGGATGGCCGCACCCCGAGAGTGTCAACGAAGTGGACTTGGGCGGAACACCATGGCCGCGAGCACTCGAGTGGATGCTCTTGGCCATGGGGTTCTTCTATAGTCACTTGGTCAAGGCAAAGGGGCGTAGCTTTCTACCAGTATTTCCCGGCGAGTATTCACGTATGATACGAGATTATGACGGAGTTTCGATCCAAATCTAAATTCCATGGCAATCCATCAATCAAGGATAAAATGTGAGATTTGTAAATCGATAACTAGTTTTCGCAAAACTAATCAATGTACATTCTAACCATTGTATCACACTTCCAAAACATATTAGACGATGTTAACATTTCGATCGACTTTCTAATCATCAACAATTCACAAAGACCTCAACCACTTGAGCCTCATCTAAAATTTCCAAAAAAAATCCCACATGCGAAACTGGAGCAGAGCAAGAAAACTGGAGTCCTATCTCCACAAGTGGGCGGCAGAATCGTGGCTAAGACATGGTCTAGGCGGAGGTTTCGCGGAGCTCGTTTTTCTTGACCCTCCACAAAAAATCCTGCTGAATTTTCTGATAATTTTTATTATTGAAAAATCGAATTTCAAAAATTTGAACAGAAACTATCAAAGATCGGAATTAAAATGTCGATCGGACACTTTAATTTCATCTAAACAACTCCTAAGCCTCTAGTTTGGCTCTAATACCATGTAAGTTTGTCTTAGCACCTCCACTAGAGTTTTTACAAAAGTATTTGAGCAATTTTAAAAATTCTAGAGAGCTATGTTTAATAAATATGAATCGAACTAGAGATTAGGGTTTCATTACAAAGAAAAACGAGATTAACACTAAGTGAATGGAAACTACAACCTTTGAAGACTTGTCCTTCACTTCAATTGCTCTATGTAGTAGTCGTAGAACTCTTCTACGACTTCACTTGAAATATAGAACGAGCTTGTTCGAAGACTTCGTCGTCAAAGATGATCCGCTTCGAAGTTTCTCACTCTCAAACTCACACTTCACTAATCTATGAATTAGTGAAGATAAAAATCTATACTAATTTGCTATTGTAGTGTAGGTTGATGAAGTGGAGATTTTTCTCAATATAATTCTTTCTTTTTTATTTTCTTTTTCAACCTAGAAAATATCTGGAGAATAAAATGATGAGGATGAACTTAGAAAAATAAGAATGAAGCTTGGAGATAAGATGTGTAACATTTCAGAAATATAAAATAATATTTTTGAAATTTAAATAATAAAATAATATATTTCACGAAAACTATTCGAGTATGAAATTGGGGTTTTCGTAAAATGGTACAATTATATACCAATATTTGGAAAATAATTAGATATTAATATGAATTATTTATTATAAAGGCATTTATTGGATTTGGATATTTTATAAATAATTATGCAATTAATTATATTCTACTAATCATGATTAGGCCAAATTCAACTTCTTAAAAACCATGGCTAGTGCACCATGACATGTTGTATTTTGTTGCGTGTTGGCTTCATTTGTATTTGATATGTTTGGCTTTTAAAAAGAAATGATATTTGATGAGAGAGAGAGAGAGGGAGACAAAGGTGATATGGAGGGGGATAAGAGGGCATGGGCATGAGAGAGAGTAAGAGTGAGAAAGAGAGAGAGAAAGGGATGGCCTTGACCATGGCTCCCATCTTCTTCACGTCATTTCATTCCTTCATCATCTTCATCCTCATCCCCCACCTCCTCTACCACCAAGAAACCACCTCAAAACCTCATGCCACCTTCAATAAAAATGACTACCACCTCATCCTATACCCCCTAGCAAGCTCAAGTTTGGATTTTGAGGACTTTCAACCATCTTGGAATTTTCTTCAGTTGCTCCAAGTGGTATAACCTTCACCTTTCATCTTGTTGTTTAGTTTCTTCATCTCCTAGTTAAGTTTCGAGTTCGTTTAAGCAAGTTTAGTGACCTTGAAAAATTCTAGGATGCTTTTAATAGATGATTTGATTAGTAGAGATGTAATTGAGTTTTAGTAAGTGACCCCCAAGCCAATAGTGATGATATTCTGGCTAAACTTGAGACTAGAACCCCCAAAACACGAACTTAGAATTTTCCCGATATCGGCTTTTGGCGATTTGTGATGATTCTATAAGATCTGCTGTGACCCGAGAGCTCCATAAAATAAGTTCCCATCACAGTGAGACGTGCAGGCCACATAGATTTTTTACCCAGGGACCTGAGTCCCTAAATCTTATTGTAAGCCGCAATTTTATTCACCTAGGCCGCAATTTGCGGCCTAGTCTTCATGATTTTGGGTGATGTTTGGACCATGGATCTTTTATGTGATATGTAGACCTACCCTATATGCAAAATCTCCTAATTTGACCTAGGGTAGAATCGGGGAGAGTTTTCCCATGTTGCTGATTTTGATTGTCCGATTCGTGAAAACTTAGTTTTGGTATTTGAGTTTGGACTTGGTCGTTGGACGTTCGTACGTCAACGCTGAGAGTAAATTGGTTATTCTTGCATGTGTGTACTATAGGTTCTAACATATGAGCACTTCGCGTGCCCTATCGGTTTTAGTACTTTGTTTTAATATCGATAAGATGTGTATTGAATGCAGGTAACTTTGCGTGGACTTCTGAGACGACGAAGGAGATCAAGAAGTTCATCGACTTCAACCAAGCAAGGATATTGCAGGTGAGTAGATTTATATCTACGGGGGAAGTCGGGTGGATGGCGTATAGAACCCCCGCAACCATAGTAATGGAAAACCGATATATAGAATACATTTTGGAGAAACCTATGCTATGAACTTACGGATATGATCAAAAGATTTAGTATGAGTTGATATGATAAATACAAGATGACTCGGATTGATATATTGATATGATGAAATGAGGATGTGAAGCGATATATATATATATATATATATATATATATATAATTTAACAGAAGACAAGTAAGAGATGATATATATATTGATATGAGGAAATGATGAAACAAGATAACATGAGCGGATATGCTTGATATGAGGATGTGAGGCGATATGAAAACATAGATACATATGCCAAGATATGTTATGAGATTGATGAGATATGATATGAGATTGATATAGATATGATACGAGGTTGATATAGATATGACATGAGATATCTATATATGTACGTGTGTGTGTGTGTGTGTGTGTATGAGAATAAAAGATGATATCATGTACGAGACCATATATTCGTACCCTTATTTATGTATAGGGCGATTGATTCTTATTCTGATTTGATGACACCGTACGATGGATTATACCGTACGTGATAGGATACCGGATGATTGATCCGCACTCTCGACTCGAGAATGATGTACGAGGATTATATCACATCTGATACTATAAGGCTGGATCGCCGACTTATAGATTTGTCTTGATTCGGAGAATCATTGCTGCTAAGCACCTTAGTTGATAATGGTTTATATTGATGTATCCAGGGGTAGTTACATATCTTATTACCATTCATGTTATGCTGTATTATTCCAGTAGACATATGTACTATGTTCCCAGCACTTATGTAACATCTTTAAAAATATAAAATATTAATTTTGGGAATTTTTATAATTTAATATTATTTTATTGATTATTTTAATATTAAATCTATTTTTAAATGCAAATAAATGGAGGAAAATTACGGAAAATTATGGAAAATTCTAAAATGAGTTATTTATTGGAATTATGACATTTTTAAGTTGTTGTGATCATTTTGACACTAATTTAGTGCTAATCGCGATTAAAATCGCTAATCGGGTTTTTCGGTAATTTTGTGCAAAACTTGCACATATCACATTTTTCCTACACTTGTGTATTTTTCTAGCCATGGATTTCTTTTGGGGTTACTATTCTTATGAGAAGGTTTGGATTAATAGAAAAGGGAAAAAGAAAAGAAAAGAAAAAGGTAATGATGAGGGTAGGTGAGAGAGAGAGAGAGGTGGACTTTTGACCTTGTACCCTTGGCCATACCCCTTCATTCTTCATCATTCTCCCCCTCTCCCACTCCTCTTGCTGCTGCTGCCCTAGCCCTCTTCTCCCCTCCACTAAATCCCCTCACTTCATCTCAAAAACTTCACCAAAATCCCATGTCGGTTTCACAAAAAAGATGCGCGAGCCCGAGATCTACAAGATGAACCTAGAAAGCTTGGATTGTGACCACTTGGGGCAACTCAAGAAAGTTCTTGAGTTGCCAATTAAGGTAATTTCTGAACCATTATCTTAGTTTTAGCATTTCATATACCCCTATGCAAGTTTAGAATTGAAATCGGGTGAATTTGGGGACTTGGTGAAAACTAGTTAGGGTTTGAGGGAATTGTGAGTTGTGATGGGTAAATTGAGTTCAGTGGAGATTGTATGAGCACCCTAGAGCTAGAAACCCAGCCCAATCCCATTGGAAACCAAGAATACGGAATTTCGGGACTTTATGTCGGTTTGTGTGTGCAGGAAAATCTGGGGTATACCGGGACAATTCTAGAGAAAAGTAGTGATACCAGAGGCCTAATTGGGACCCCAGGAGACCACCCTAGGGAGACGAGCACCTAGCTCCCTAGTGGGGCCGGCCAGGCCGGCCAAACAGTAGATGTGGCCGGCCTCCCCATGATGAAAACTCCCCATTTTGCTTCAGTACCTCATATTTATCCTGTATAGCACCCTGGAGTTGTTGATTTGATCTAGTTTGGCCTGATATGAAATCTGGGAGTATTTTCTCAAGTTGCAGCTTTGAATTTGGATTTGGGTTTGCTTGTTTTGATTTCCAGATTTGTGTATTTGGGTGTTATCTCGATCGTGTGACGTTTGTACGTCTATATCGAGTGATTTGGAGTTGTTTTGCGAAGGCTAACCGTAGGTTCTAACCTATAGGCCTTTTTGCGTATCGTGTCGGTTTTAGCGTATCGTATTGGTGTGTTGTGTGTCGTTTCAAGTATTGAATTGGTTTTGATGCGATGCGATACGTGTGATGTGTGTAGGTACACCGCGACGATCCGAGACGATGCGGAAGATGACGGAGACATCGACACCGACACGCAGGATTCAGGTGAGTAGATTATATCTACGGGGGAAAGTCGGGTGGATGGCGTATAGCACCCCCGCAGTCCGTAGATAGATTATTATGCAGTTTATTGTGATTATAGGTGTACTATGGATAGTTTAGGGTTAGCAGTGACTAGTGTAGTCATAGTCGCGAACCCTAGGATAGAATTACACCTATACACACATACCCTTGTATATCACTTATACTTGCACTGTGTTTGATCATATGGGATGACTTTGGAGATGAGTCGATGATGTGGGCTTGGTGCCCTGGGATCGGTGATTTGATACGATTCATACGAAGGGTATGACTTATGATTCTCGCGGGCTTGGGATGTGTGTTTACCCCGCATGCATACTTTACCGATGTTACCGTTTGTACTAGAGATAGAGTAGTACATCCAGACCTTATGATCCGATGATGGTGATATTTGTTATGTGATGAGACAGTGAGATATTGACCTCTACCCAGCTTTTGGGAATGCCGTACGATGATTTACCGTACGAGCTGATATTGACGATAGATCCGCACTCATAGCTAGAGGATATCTTACGATATGACATTGAGGCGGGATCACCGACTATATATCTACATGTATACTTAGACTCAGTTCTAGGTGGTTTCCACACCTACCCCTCCTGATTGACAGGATACTTAGATGTAGTTTGCATAGTAGATACTTTACTGTGCTGTTGATTCCTAGATTTCCGCATATTCATGCTTTTCGCATTGCTGGCATATGTTCATTACCATGTTATTATCATGCTGTTAGGACACCAGCACCATTATCGATGATGCGTATGTTTCACGTACACTACTTGCCGGCTCACACACTTCATCATCGATAATTGCCATGTCACTACACAGTAGTACTATTACATTCGTGATATGATGCTTCCTTCGACATATGCGCATTCCTATTCCATGTTGCATGATTTCCGATATGATTACTATCTTTACATGTCGCATATATCATGGATTGATTTCATAGTACATCGCATTGGATTTGCTGCTTGATGTTAGATTTTCATGTGATTTCTGGTTTTGAGGACCGGGGGATTATTTAAGAAAAGATGTTCTATTATGAAAAACCCGGTACCTCGTGATATGATATTTCGGTGCGTCCACCACGCGTTTTCTCGGTGCTGAGACGTGTGCTTGAAACCCGATTCGAGGAGGTGATGTACCGTTTGCGGGTTCGTGGTGGGCCCGGTATGGTTCCCCTCGGCGAGATGATCGATGGGTTATGCCGATTGAGCCTGGAGGCGGGCGAGTACCTACCGGTGATTTTACCTGAGCTCGGCGGATATCCGGGGGATACCGCCTGGAGCCGAGAGATGGGCATACTGCTGGGGCCGACGGGCCGATATCCGCAGACGGAGCCCAGAGATGGACATGGGTTGACTCATACTGCCGGGGCCGAGGGCCGATATCCGCAGACGGAGCCCCATACGGATGAGGATTTACGTGTCGGTGTTTGGCACGGGTTTCATGATGAGTTTTCCATGATTTTGGTTATATCCTCACATTGCATACATGATGCTTACTGTCAGTGGGTGACAGGTGGACGGGTTCCACATATATACAGACTTGGTTCATATACAGACTGGATTTACACTTATCTTACACCAATATTAGTGGTATGGGACGCTAATATATGTGTATTGATATTATTGATATTTTCCTCATTGATACTTCATGCAGACATACCTTACACTGATGACATGTTATTACCTGAGTACCTGGCACTACATACCTGATTAGATGTTACCTTGCCACCTTATTACACTCAAATGTACTCTTGTGGATATTTTACTGATCGTTGACTTAGGATTATGTCTTGCATTCGATTTATCCTTGTAGATGTTTCTATTCACGAGTTGGCAACTCACCCCCGTTGTGCCACAGTTCTTGCAGGTTATGCCGTACAGGTTCTATTGCGGCATTTCTGGCACACTACCTTCTTGCGGGTGATTTGCTTTTGGTAGGTGGATTCTTTTGCATCAAGAATCCCCATTTGTACTTATTCATTTATTGTATCTAGAAATGTCCATCAACCAAAACTTGTATATTCTTTCAGACCTAGATATCAGTGTTGTATATTTCGACCTTAGAGTCGCGCTTAGTAGTATTGCGGTTTCTTATTGCTTTTGAGCTTTCTTTGGTTTTGATCCTCGCCACTTGGCGTTGTATATTATTATATCATTGTGTGGTTGTGACCGTCGATTGACGAAGAGCTAGCTCCCGCTTGGGGATGCCTTTATCATGTTATATCTTGTTATTATCGTTTTACCCCATTCGGGGCCAGTTTTACAAAGGAAACTCTGCCGAAATTTCTAGAAAAGACTGTACGGTTTTTAAAACTCACATTCGGCTTAGTTATTTAAAAACCTTGATTTCAAACCTGTATTTCTTCACTTCTTTAAACCAGTTTTCTTTATTTATTCTTCAAAATGGTTTTAGATTTCTGGGCTTTTGGCTTACTTGGATCAGATGGAGTCCTATAGGCTTCATATGGTTCAAGTGTCAGTCACGTGCTCTTTCGGGTCGTGACAAAGTTGGTATCAAAGCGCTAGGTTGACCTTGGTTCGAGTCTAAGTTTGACTATGTGGAGCCTAGGGAGTTTCTTACATACGGAACTTAGACTTGGTTGAGGGGGTGTAAACCCGAACTTTCGTCGTTTTAGGATGACCCTTGGTTGATGGATTAGGTGACTAAAGTAGAGTGACGTACCGTTGGTATGTTCCGCGGCATACTTACGACACGCCACTCCGCTTAAGGAACCTTAGGATGGACATTTGTTTAGAGATTAGTGATTCTTTTCATATCCAGGATTATACATCCATTTGAGATCACCGATTCTATTAGTTTCATGATCATACCTTCATTGATGCTGTTCTTTCTTATGATCATGTAACTCCTTTGGATCTGTTGTTTCCTTTCTTGCCTTTTATGTGCTCTCTTTGATACTCGATTGAGATTCCTGTCACCGTGTTTGAGCGCAGTTTGGGCTGCTGCTAGGGTTACGGCCGGTGTGAGCTCGTTTGGTACTAGGGACGACCTTTGCGCTTTCTGGTGACATGGGAACGTCTCGAGTTAGTATTGGTGATTGTGACCTCTGGTGGAGGCGAGTGCTTGGTCTTGCACGGATGATCGAGCCTTTGTTAGAGCTACCAGCTGAGAGAGGACTGTAGATGTACAGCATACCTCAGAGATTGTGATGTCGCCTACCGTGCAGACAGATGGACCAGCTGTTGCTGAGATTGACAGGATGTCGCTTCCGAAGTTTACGAGCTGAGATTGCCGGAGCTTTCAGGCAAATATGCGACAGATGATAGCTAGTCTACCCGATTTGAGAGACGAACGTGATTCGTCCGATTTTGCGCCAGAGCGGGCCCAGTTGAGTTGAAGATTTCTAGTGTGGAGAGAGTCTTACTCAGATCTAGAGCAGGCTGATTCAGAGATGACCGCTTATGTGTTGCCTTTCCTGAAGGATTGAGGCATTGTTCGGCGTACAGGCGTGGGAGCCAGTTGTTGCTGCAAATGATGAGATATCGCCCAGATGATTGGAGCTACTGCGGCATGATCATGTTCTTAGAGAGATGATAGCGAGTTGCTAGTCACCGAGGATGGATGACTAGGACGTGTGGTGAGTTCGCTTACCCCGATGCGAGTCATCAGGTGGATTGATTCCAGATAAGAGACGACTTCACGCAGGTTCGTTGAGAGTCGATAGAGACGATCGAATGTCAAGAGCCTATTTTCCATGTTTAAAGTATACGGAAAGACATGCAGGTGATTCTATGGACCCTCTAGAAGAATGAAACCCTAACTCGACTTAATGACCGTGTGACAGCCTTTGAACCTTAGGGTTTACGGCGGTTCCGCGGCGCCATTAGTGAGGCTTGGGTTTGCCCTTCTACGGCTGGACCACCGACGCTGTGGCATGTACTCGATACTATTAAACTGTACCCGAGATGTGAGCTCTTGGGGGATTATGAGGATCTGACGAGTCGATCGGATGGTTCGACATCTTTCGGATATCGTGATGGGACACTGCTTGGGAGACTCCAGATGCGAGCGTAGCCGTCGGAGCGCAGTTCGTGTAGCCACGATGAGACGAGTCCGGATCAGTCGACACTGACGCAGAGTGAAGAAGAGAGTCCGTACGAGATTTTGACGAGATGACGTCCCACTCCGCTGATATTAGAGATGTGATACACACCCCGAGGCGTGGTATATGGATATATCTTCCAGAAAGAAGCGTGATAAGTATGCAGCCGTTCCGGAATGAGCTTGAGTTTCAGCATTGGATGATGACTTCCGGGCACATCGGCAGGATTGAGATTTGAGAGAGGAATCTCAGCAGGACCTTTCTGGAGTATGATACGAGAAGACTTAGACCCAGAGTGGTCATTTTGTGCACACCCAGCAGGGCAGAGTTCAGCATTGTCGACGAGGTAGTTGACCAAGTTCGGGTAAAGGAACCTACCCAGATGCGTCGCGAATTGATCAAGGACGGACGAGTGATGAGTTATCCTCCGATGATTGGGACGTGTTCCCGAGGACCAGTTCGACCTGACATCTTCTATAGAACGATGAAGCTACAGAGTACGCGATTTCGAGTCCGTGTGAGAGACTTTAGATTGACCGTGGCCGAGAACAGTGCAGTGCATAGTAGCTTGGCGTGACGCCATAGTGGACAACGATAGAGACAGTTGGAACAGGAGGTTCGTGTGAGACACTGACGAGCTGTCATTGCTTCCCGCCGAGACTAGAGACCTGATGTGCTTACCGAAACGTTAGGATGCGACCGGTTTCCGAGAAATGTTGTGCTGAGGACACAGATGCCCTTTGAGCGAGAAGAGGTTATGCAGGAAAGCTAGCCTCTGTACAGAACGGCATAGGCATGATTGGAAGAGACCTTGAGCAGTATTTCTTCCAGGACATTACTGCAATGATGTTTGCACCCAGGATCAGATGTGTGACGTGCATTCAGAGAGCCAGAGGCCGACGTCAGTGATATGCTGCCTTACGAGTGATCGTGAGGATCGATCGAGAGGTGACCAGAGAAGTGCCAGAACGGAATCGTCCCCGTTAGCACCCCTGACAGGGCCGATGAGCCGATGGACTGTGAGCTTGGTAACCCACAGAGAGATAAGGACCCAGAGAGTCAGAGGACGCCAGACCGTGAGCTAGAGTCATGTAGATATCCTGCGCTGCTAGCTGTGGATTGCACCGACTCCTTCTCGACCTTGAAGGAGGAACTACCGAAGACGGTATTTATGATTTGTGATTTTGTGATTCGATTATCACGTATCCGTCATTTTGGATTTCGGTATTTTGGGTGTTCTGTTTGCATGATTTAGTTTTGGTGATTGAGTTTCATGATATTGGTTTTATGCACCCACTGGATATTTATATATTTCGCGCAGAGTTTTCACGCATTTTAGTGTTATGCTTTGATTCGTGCACGCTGATGCACACGATCGTGAGATTTTCCTTGCGGTACCCTGATTTTGGTTTGAGACGCATTTTATCGTTGATTTTGACCCGGATTTTGATGGTTGGTTTTGCACTCCGTGCTGGTGATGTGCTTTACACCTATTCGATGTTTGTTATTGGATTTCGTGATTCCGTGCATGTCGAGTGCGCAGGGTTTAGATTTTCATTCGTGCACGATGGATGCACAGATTTGGATTTTCGCGCATGTTGGGCGCATGTTTTTAGATACGATTTTGGTGCGCACCCGATGCACTAAATCGAGATTTCTTCGTGCATATTAGATGCACCGGACCTTGGCTGTCAGGCACATACGTTGCCCATGACAGATGCTTCGTGCACACCCGTTGCACCTAGATGTTGTTTTGTGCACCTGTTTAGCACATTTATGGATTTTTGATTTCCGTGCGCACCAGACGCACAGGATTGTGTTATGTGCATTTTTGGGATTATTTCCTTTTGGAGCAGTACCTTTTATGATGTTGGATTTTTGCTTTCATGCTGAGCAGGACTGGTCAGTGGACGGTACCTGGATATACCTTTGCATGCTTTTGCATCAGCTACTTACATGTATGGATTGGATGTCCACATGTGTAGTTTTGATCCATATCATATCGGTTTTGTATTGGATTTGACATTGTGTTTTTACATCGACTCCGATGATTGCGGGATGCTTGACGGAGTTTTGTTTTTGAGTTATCTGCTCAGTACCCTTGCGCATGCATTGCGCTGTGACGTTCTATTTGTTGATATTTTCGGAGCCCCGACAAATTGGATTATTACTGAAATTGTTTTTAGTATTGGGGGTTTAAATTTAAATTCGGGGACCGAATTTCTTTAAGGGGGGTAGATTGTAACATCTTTAAAAATATAAAATATTAATTTTGGGAATTTTTATAATTTAATATTATTTTATTGATTATTTTAATATTAAATCTATTTTTAAATGCAAATAAATGGAGGAAAATTACGGAAAATTATGGAAAATTCTAAAATGAGTTATTTATTGGAATTATGACATTTTTAAGTTGTTGTGATCATTTTGACACTAATTTAGTGCTAATCGCGATTAAAATCGCTAATCGGGTTTTTCGGTAATTTTGTGCAAAACTTGCACATATCACATTTTTCCTACACTTGTGTATTTTTCTAGCCATGGATTTCTTTTTGGGTTACTATTCTTATGAGAAGGTTTGGATTAATAGAAAAGGGAAAAAGAAAAGAAAAGAAAAAGGTAATGATGAGGGTAGGTGAGAGAGAGAGAGAGGTGGACTTTTGACCTTGTACCCTTGGCCATACCCCTTCATTCTTCATCATTCTCCCCCTCTCCCACTCCTCTTGCTGCTGCTGCCCTAGCCTTCTTCTCCCCTCCACTAAATCCCCTCACTTTATCTCAAAAACTTCACCAAAATCCCATGTCGGTTTCACAAAAAAGATGCGCGAGCCCGAGATCTACAAGATGAACCTAGAAAGCTTGGATTGTGACCACTTGGGGCAACTCAAGAAAGTTCTTGAGTTGCCAATTAAGGTAATTTCTGAACCATTATCTTAGTTTTAGCATTTCATATACCCCTATGCAAGTTTAGAATTGAAATCGGGTGAATTTGTGGACTTGGTGAAAACTAGTTAGGGTTTGAGGGAATTGTGAGTTGTGATGGGTAAATTGAGTTCAGTGGAGATTGTATGAGCACCCTAGAGCTAGAAACCCAGCCCAATCCCATTGGAAACCAAGAATACGGAATTTCGGGACTTTATGTCGGTTTGTGTGTGCAGGAAAATCTGGGGTATACCGGGACAATTCTAGAGAAAAGTAGTGATACCAGAGGCCTAATTGGGACCCCAGGAGACTACCCTAGGGAGACGAGCACCTAGCTCCCTAGTGGGGCCGGCCAGGCCGGCCAAACAGTAGATGTGGCCGGCCCCCCCATGATGAAAACTCCCCATTTTGCTTCAGTACCTCATATTTACCCTGTATAGCACCCTGGAGTTGTTGATTTGATCTAGTTTGGCCTGAGATGAAATCTGGGAGTATTTTCTCAAGTTGCAGCTTTGAATTTGGATTTGGGTTTGCTTGTTTTGATTTCCAGATTTGTGTATTTGGGTGTTATCTCGATCGTGTGACGTTTGTACGTCTATATCGAGTGATTTGGAGTTGTTTTGCGAAGGCTAACCGTAGGTTCTAACCTATAGGCCTTTTTGCGTATCGTGTCGCTTTTAGCGTATCGTATTGGTGTGTTGTGTGTCGTTTCAAGTATTGAATTGGTTTTGATGCGATGCGATACGTGTGATGTGTGTAGGTACACCGCGACGATCCGAGACGATGCGGAAGATGACGGAGACATCGACACCGATACGCAGGATTCAGATGAGTAGATTATATCTACGGGGGAAAGTCGGGTGGATGGCGTATGGCATCCCCGCAGTCCGTAGATAGATTATTATGCAGTTTATTATGATTATAGGTGTACTATGGATAGTTTAGGGTTAGCAGTGACTAGTGTAGTCATAGTCGCGAACCCTAGGATAGAATTACACCTATACACACATACCCTTGTATATCACTTATACTTGAACTGTGTTTGATCATATGGGATGACTTTGGAGATGAGTCGATGATGTGGGCTTGGTGCCCTGGGATCGGTGATTTGATACGATTCATACGAAGGGTATGACTTGTGATTCTCGCGGGCTTGGGATGTGTGTTTACCCCGCATGCATACTTTACCGATGTTACCGTTTGTACTAGAGATAGAGTAGTACATCCAGACCTTATGATCCGATGATGGTGATATTTGTTATGTGATGAGACAGTGAGATATTGACCAGTACCCAGCTTTTGGGAATGCCGTACGATGATTTACCGTACGAGCTGATATTGACGATAGATCCGCACTCATAGCTAGAGGATATCTTACGATATGACATTGAGGCGGGATCACCGACTATATATCTACATGTATACTTAGACTCAGTTCTAGGTGGTTTCCACACCTACCCCTCCTGATTGACAGGATACTTAGATGTAGTTTGCATAGTAGATACTTTACTGTGCTGTTGATTCCTAGATTTCCGCATATTCATGCTTTTCGCATTGCTGGCATATGTTCATTACCATGTTATTATCATGCTGTTAGGACACCAGCACCATTATCGATGATGCGTATGTTTCACGTACACTACTTGCCGGCTCACACACTTCATCATCGATAATTGCCATGTCACTACACAGTAGTACTATTACATTCGTGATATGATGCTTCCTTCGACATATGCGCATTCCTATTCCATGTTGCATGATTTCCGATATGATTACTATCTTTACATGTCGCATATATCATGGATTGATTTCATAGTACATCGCATTGGATTTGCTGCTTGATGTTGGATTTTCATGTGATTTCTGGTTTTGAGGACCGGGGGATTATTTAAGAAAAGATGTTCTATTATGAAAAACCCGGTACCTCGTGATATGATATTTCGGTGCGTCCACCACGCGTTTTCTCGGTGCTGAGACGTGTGCTTGAAACCCGATTCGAGGAGGTGATGTACCGTTTGCGGGTTCGTGGTGGGCCCGGTATGGTTCCCCTCGGCGAGATGATCGATGGGTTATGCCGATTGAGCCTGGAGGCGGGCGAGTACCTACCGGGGATTTTACCTGAGCTCGGCGGATATCCGGGGGATACCGCCTGGAGCCGAGAGATGGGCATACTGCTGGGGACGACGGGCCGATATCCGCAGACGGAGCCCAGAGATGGACATGGGTTGACTCATACTGCCGGGGCCGAGGGCCGATATCCGCAGACGGAGCTCCATACGGATGAGGATTTACGTGTCGGTGTTTGGCACGGGTTTCATGATGAGTTTTCCATGATTTTGGTTATATCCTCACATTGCATACATGATGCTTACTGTCAGTGGGTGACAGGTGGACGGGTTCCACATATATACAGACTTGGTTCATATACAGACTGGATTTACACTTATCTTACACCAATATTAGTGGTATGGGACGCTAATATATGTGTATTGATATTATTGATATTTTCATCATTGATACTTCATGCAGACATACCTTACACTGATGACATGTTATTACCTGAGTACCTGGCACTACATACCTGATTAGATGTTACCTTGCCACCTTATTACACTCAAATGTACTCTTGTGGATATTTTACTGATCGTTGACTTAGGATTATGTCTTGCATTCGATTTATCCTTGTAGATGTTTCTATTCACGAGTTGGCAACTCACCCCCGTTGTGCCACAGTTCTTGCAGGTTATGCCGTACAGGTTCTATTGCGGCATTTCTGGCACACTACCTTCTTGCGGGTGATTTGCTTTTGGTAGGTGGATTCTTTTGCATCAAGAATCCCCATTTGTACTTATTCATTTATTGTATCTAGAAATGTCCATCAACCAAAACTTGTATATTCTTTCAGACCTAGATATCAGTGTTGTATATTTCGACCTTAGAGTCGCGCTTAGTAGTATTGCGGTTTCTTGTTGCTTTTGAGCTTTCTTTGGTTTTGATCCTCGCCACTTGGCGTTGTATATTATTATATCATTGTGTGGTTGTGACCGTCGATTGACGAAGAGCTAGCTCCCGCTTGGGAATGCCTTTATCATGTTATATCTTGTTATTATCGTTTTACCCCATTCGGGGCCAGTTTTACAAAGGAAACTCTGCCGAAATTTCTAGAAAAGACTGTACGGTTTTTAAAACTCACATTCGGCTTAGTTATTTAAAAACCTTGATTTCAAACCTGTATTTCTTCACTTCTTTAAACCAGTTTTCTTTATTTATTCTTCAAAATGGTTTTAGATTTCTGGGCTTTTGGCTTACTTGGATCAGATGGAGTCCTATAGGCTTCATATGGTTCAAGTGCCAGTCACGTGCTCTTTCGGGTCGTGACAACTTACCTGTATATGGCTTTGTCTACTAGTACACCTGCATTATTATCGATGTTGCGCATATTACACTTACACAGATTTGCCGGCTCACACATTCATCATCGGTAATTGCCATGCTACTTACATAGTAGAACTGCTATATCACGGTATTACTCTTAACTTTAAAGTACAATCATTTGTTCTTTAATTATCACATGACATGCTTACATGATAATACTTGAGATGTTTACAGCACTGTTCTATGTTTGCATATACTGTACTTTATGGTTACATGCATTTAGATGTTGTTTTCATGAGACCTCTGGATTTGAGAACCGCGGTTATATTTCAAAGGAAATTATGAATTGTTTTAAAAACGCGGTTTCTCGTGATGTGATATTTCGTGTCCACCATGAGTTTTCTCGGTTCTGAGCTATGTGATACCCGATTCGGGAAGTGAGGAGGAACCGTCTATGGGTACATAGTGGACCTGGTAAGGTACTCCAGGGCAAGAAGATCGTGAAGTAGACGATGAGCCAGGCAGGGGATACACTACCTACCGGTGATAGTTTGGGCTCGGCGGTTATCCAGAGGATACCGACCGGAGTCATGAGATCAGATATATATGAGGGCTGATCTGAGGATGTGGCGGTTGAGATATGAGGATTTACGTGTCGATGTTGGACACAGTTTTTATAATGTTTCGAGTATCGATGTTGGACACTCAGGTTTCATGATGATAGATGTGTCGTTGATGGACACACGTTGGTTGGTACACATGCATACATGCATATACTTTCAGATGACTATCAATACATACTGATATTGGCACGACTCTATTGTACACATATGCATACATGATCACCCTAGATACCATAGTATTACCTTCATGATATAGTAGGACCTAGGGATCATTGTCTATTCAATTTCTACCTGCTGATATTTTCTACTCACGAGTTGGCAACTCACCTCGTTGTGCCACAGTTTTCTTGCAGGTTCGACCGCTCGGATCAGTAGCAGCATCGCTAGCACACAGCTTTCTTCAGGGTGTTTTGCTTTCGTAGGTAGAATACACATTTGGATTGTGACCACTCTTGTACCTATTATTTCCATTGTATCTAGATAAACTCCATCAATCAGAAACCAGACTTTGTATATTTGTAGACCTAGACACAGAATTGTATATTTGCAAGACTTAGAGCGAGATGGGTGTATGTTCCTTTTTTGAGCCGGATGATGTCTTGCTTTACTGATTCTCTTTCTATGTTTGATTTTCGCCGTAGGGCGTCGTATATTAATGCTTTATTGCATGGTTGTGATTCCGCCAATTGGCAAAGAGCTAGCTCCCGCTTGGGGATGCCTATATTATTGCATGTATGTGGTTTTAGATCAAAATATACAAGGGAGGTGCTGCTCAAATTTTTAAGGACGAAAATGTTTTCAAACATAGTAAACTGTTGTATTTTCATATGATACGACTTATATTTTAAAAGGATGGCTTGATTTTCATTATGCCGATGTTTTAAAACTGCACCTCCACTATTTTCATAAAAAAAGTTTAGATTTCTAGGCTTCGGCTTACTTGAATTATGGCGGGGTCCTGTAGACTTCAAATAATTATCGTACTGGTCACGTGCCAAGTTTTCGTGTCGTGACAAAGTTAGTATCGGGGCATTAGGTTTAACCTTGGTTCGAGTTTAGGCTTGACCTTGTAGAACTTAGAATTGACTAGGGGGTTTTGGGGACCCGAGATTTCATCTTATAGGTTGACCTTGGTTGATGGAGTAGGTAGCTTGAGTAGAGAGACGTACCGTGTGTATGTTCCGCGGCATACTTACGACACGCTGCTTCGCTTAAGTATCCTTAGGATGTACAATTCATGATATCCGTGTTTCTATTCGTTCCTATGATCATACTCCCATTGATTCCATTCCTTCCTATGATCATATTTCCATTTCAGACCTATCAATTCCTTTCGTTCCTTTGATCTATCTTCATCGATACTTGCTTGAGGTTCCTGTCACCATAGCTACGAGCGCAGAGAGAGCTGCTGCTAGAGATGCGATCAGAGCGAGCTCGTCACGGACGAGGACTGACCATGCTATTCTTCTGGTGACATAGGAACGTATCGGTGTATTGCTTGTGTTGAGATCTTTCATATCTGTATTGGATGATCGGGCCATTGATAGAGGCTGCCAGATTGAGAGGACTGTTGATGTACAGCCTACCCCAGGGATTGCGATGTTGTCTACCGTGCAGATAGATGATCCAGCCGTTGCTGAGATTGACGGAATGTCGCCTCCAGAGTTTATAAGCTAAAACCACAGGAGCTTATGGGCAGAGGTATGACAGAAGATCGCTAGTCCATCTTGAATAGAGTGACTGAGATGATTCGTCTAATTGGATGCCTGACGCAGGCTCAGTTGAGTTGAAGAATTCCAGTCGAAGGATCTTACTCAGATCTTGAGTAAATCGATCAAGAGAGGACATTGTTCGTTGGATGCTCCGATGTGAGATCGGTAAGTTGACCAGCTTCAGATAGAAGAACCTCACCCAGATGTGTTGTGAGTTGATCGAGAAAGGACGAATGAAGCGTATTCCTCCGACAACTTGGACGAGTTACAAGGATATAATCGGCTAGATATCTTCCACAGAGTGGTGAAGATACCCGAGTTCGTAGTTTCGATTCCTAGTGAGAGACTCCATATTTAACTATAGCTGAGAAAGAATTTTCGTACGCAGCCAGTAAGATATAACGTCGAAGTGGACGATAATGAAGACAATTGTACAAGAGGTTCGTGAGAGATATTAACGAGTTGTTGTTACTCCCCGTTGAAATCAAAGGATGGATATGAATGCAGAGGCGTTGGATATGGCCAAATTCCAGAGAAAAGCTGCGCTGAGGACGCAGCTGTCCGGAAATGAAAAATGATTATGTAAAGAGTCCCAACCTCCGTATAGTTCGGTATAGGTGAGATCGGAAGAGACCATAAGAAAGTTCTTTCCAGGACACCGCAGCGATAAAGCTTTGCACCTAGGATCAGTTGTATCGCGCATAATCAGAGGGCCAGATGCCGCCATTAGTAACGTGCTACCTTACGAGTGGTCATATTAATTGGCCAAGAGATGATCAGAAGAGTGCTAGAGCAGAACTGTTCCGTTATTACACCTGACTGGGCCAACGAGCAGAAAGAATATAGGATTGGTGATCCATTGAGAAAACAAGGACTCAGAGACAGAGGACGCCAGACCGTGAGCAGAAGGCAAGTGGATGTTCTTGCTTTGCCAGCTTTGGGCACACCGGCATTTTTCGACATTGAAGGAGGTATACCTCAATATCAGTTATTGCGATTGGCGTTTAGTGATCCGAGTATCGCACTTTATTCGCTTGGACATGAGTTTTGATGATTTGGTTTTATGGTATTTGTTTTCGTGCACCGTAGCTGCACCCACTGGACATTTTCATTTGTGCACAGTTGTTATACTTGATTTATGTTTTATACATCTGTTACGTTGGTTTATGATTTGTGCATATCTATTGCACTTGATATCGATTTTTTGCCTTGGCTGCACATATTTATGGTTCCGTGGATTTCGATACTGTCGATTTGATTTCATACATGTTGTACGCACTCGACTTGAATTATGCACTCGTTATAGCTCACACGTGCTTGCAGTGCATTGATACGGATTTTGTGCATGCAGTTGCACACGTTTATGATTTTATACACCTTGGTACACTCGGCATTGTTTTTATGCGCTTTTGGTACATGGAAGAATTTTCGGGAACCTAGTGCACCTGATATTTGTTTTCGTGCATTTGTTGCACTAGATTTATGTTTTCATGCACCGTATGCACTTGACATTCGTTATCGTGCACTCTACTGCACTAGATGTTTTTGTGTAGACCTGACGCACTTGATTTAGATTTTCGTGCATACTGGGCGCATGGGATGTGATTTTGTGCAAACCGGATGCACTTAGTCGAGATTTTTATTTGTGCATGTTAGTTGCACTTGGTGGAGATTTCTGTGCACTCTAGATGCACTTGATATTGTTGTCGTGCACACCCGTTGCACTTGACAAAGGCTTTCGTGCAAACCTGTTGCACCAAGTTTTTGCTTATGTGCACATTCGTGGCATTTGTATTTGACTTGGATTTCCGTGCGCACAAGACGCACGTGATATTGGAAACGCCTTTTGAGGCTGATTTTACTCATAAGCATCATACTTTCATGATAGGTACTACATTATATAGTAGCCGAGCATGACAGATCTGAGGACAGTACCTAAGTACTTTTCCATGCATCAAAGTTTACCAAGAGGTTTTCAAAAAGGAGCTATAGTCTAGCTATTTCCTACGTGCCCAGGAGTGACACGAACTTTTATGAAGGAAAACCTTTTGGGATATTTCAAAATGGCGGGATGTATATTTTGAGCAAAACATATTGTAACATTTCAGAAAAATAAAATATTATTTTTGGGAAGTTAAATAATTAAAATAATAAATATTATGAATATTTTAATGTGTGGAGATTAGTTTTAATGTTATGGTATGATCATATACCGATATATTGGAAAATTTGATTTGAATTTTGATTTTGAAAGAATATTATATAATTTAGACACGTTATAAATCTTATACAATTAATTATATTCAAGTTTATGCCTAAGCTTGATTAATTTTCACTAATCTTGATTATGCATCATGGAATGCAACAAAGCATGTTGCAAACCTTATTACACTTTATGTGACCATGGTTTCATTTGTAATGAATTGATTTTTGAATTTTGTTAAAGAAAAGAAAAGATAAGAAAAGGGAAAAGAAAAAGGAAAAAGAAAAGAATAAAATATGGTGGCATGGCATGAGGTATGGGCAATGAGAGAGAGGGATAGGGTGAGGGGTCAATTGACCATGGCTCATTTGTTATTCATTCAACATCTTCATCATTCTTCTTCTCTTCTCCTTCACCATGGCTGCCCTCTCCTCTACCTCCTCACAATACCCCCATTTCTAGCTCAAAACAACATATCCCCTTCACTAAAATTAAGCACATGCTCACTACAAGCATGGAGGACTAAACAAGATGAGATTTTGAGTACTTGGGGAAAGTCAAGAAAATTCTTTAGTTGCCAAATAAGGTAATTCCTTCACCATTAGCTTAGTATTTGAGTTCCTATAGCTTCTAGTTTAGTTTAGAAATGATTAAGTAAGGTTTTGTGATTTTTGAAAATTCTTAGATGAAGTTTAGGGGATTCTTGAGTTGTGATGGTTCGATTGAAGTGTAATTGATGACTACAAGCCCCTTTGGTGTTTAAACCTAGACCAAAATAGAAACAAAGCCAAACATAAGTTAGATATTTCAAAATATCGGTTTTGTGTATAATTGGTGGACTACAGGGAATCTGGAGTGACCTGAGACCATTACTGGAAAAACTAGCAACTCAATTGACCTAAGATTAACACTAAAAGACCACCCTGCAAATACGAACCTGAACCATGTAGTCTGGGCCGAGCAGGCCGGTTTTGGAGGTGATATCGTCGGGTCATTTGTGGGTTTTGGTGTCTAGGTTTGGTCTGTAGCTCAGTTACCCCATATACTACTCCACTGTACTGCTAGTTTAGCATAATTTTACCTGAAACAAAATCTAGAACCAGTTTTCTAAGTTGTTGTTTTATGTTTGTGACTATAATGACTTGAATTTTGGATATTGTGTTTTGTCTCGATCGATTGGTGTTTGTACGTCGATATCGATGGTTATTTGGTTCTTTTGCATGCGTAGACCATAGGTTTTAACATATGTGTGATTCGTGTGCCGTTTTGGTTTTCGTACGCGATTATGTTTACGATACGATATATGTGATATGTAGGTACCTTCACGTGGGTTTCGTACGACAAGGGAAGAGCATGGAGACATCGACTTCGACAAGCAAGTATCAAGGTGAGTAGATGTATATCTACGGGGGAAGTCGGGTGGATGGCGTATAGCACCCGCGAAATTTCATATCATTTGATGCGTTATGATATATTTATACATATGTGTTTTATGAGATGTGTATACTTAGCAAGAAATGCTTTAGGTGACTTTGGGTTGGATTTAATGTAGTTGGAAGAATGCGTTTTTAGATTAGTTTCTTAGTCGCGAAACCCTAGAGTATAGGGTGATACAAACACACGTGATATGTCTTTGGTGTAAAGATTATATATGTGTGTGTGTGTGTGTGTGTGTGTGTGTTTGGATGTGTTGAAATATATATTAATATATACACACACACACACATATACGTATACACGGGTGCTGAGGATATTATATGATACTTGGAGATGAGTCGATATGATCGGGCATGATGCCGTGAGATCGGTTATGTGTTTGGGTCGTGTTATGAGATACAACATGATATTATAGCGGATCGATAGGCGATGTGTTTCCATACACACGTGGATATATGTTGATGGTATCGGAATGTACTAGACTTTAGATTAGTACCCCTAGTTCATGATATTATGATAATGATACCATGTAAATAATGAGGTATATGTAATATTTGACCCGTACCCCGATTTTGGGATGCCGTACGATGGATTTTACCGTATGAGGTATAAATATGATGATTGATCCGCACTCTTGACTCGAGGATGTCGTATTATTTATGTCACGACCCAAAATTTGGCCCGTAACCGGCACTTAAACTACGTAACGTCTACAGGCGTACGCAACTCAAGTAAGCCGAAACCCAGAATCTAAACCACCCAAAACTGGATCAACGGAAGAAAAAACATAGTTTTAAACATTCGAAAATTTTCAAGTAAAAATCTTTAAGTTTTGTTTTTGTTCTTAAAAATTTCGGCAGCACCTCCTTTGTAAAAACTAACCCCGAAAACGGGTACAACATAGATAATAATAAAAGCATCCCAAACGGGAGCAAATCACGCCCAACGGTGGAGACAACCACCACAACATATATACGACGCCGAAGCGAAGAAATATAAAAGAAAACTGCATAAAGAAGTAAAACTTTTCAACAAAACCGGCTCCCACGAGCACGGCACCCAAAGTCACCACAAAATATAACACTGAATCCTCACAAGTCGTCTCTAAGTCATATACAACAGTGGTAGATGGAGAATACTAGATCCAACAAAAAAATATACAATGTACAAACAGATAACCGCAACCCACCTAAAAGCAAGGCCTCACAGCCAACCGTAGCGGTATCCGCAAAAGTAGAGATGATAAGACGCCCTGCCGCGACGACTCAAAGAGTAAGTCCTGCAAAACACTGTGGCACAACGGGAGGTGAGTTGCCAACTCGTGAATAGTAAATAACATCATACAGTAATCGCAAGTATGCACGAACAGCGATCTGTATATCACAAGTAATCCGATAGCATATGTATGATAAGTGAATATGCAACAATCATATAAAGGTACATCATCAGGGTACTACAACTACATGAAGCAATGCATATCAACATAATCCTGAGTATGGAATGATATAATATAAAATCTCATACAAAATCATCAGCATGGAAAAACACCAGTGTCCCTCACTGACACAACAAATCCCAAATTCTCAGGAACCGCATCCTCAGATCGGCCCTCACATCCTGTAAGTCTCACGAAAACCTGAGTGTCAAACACCGACACTCGAAACATCATGAAACCCGTGTCTATCATCGACACGTAAATCCTCATAACTCAGGCGCTGTCACCATGACTGGCCCTGACGATATGTCATACCTCACTCCGGTCGGTAACCCCATGATAACCGCCGAGTCCAAATACAATCACTGGTAGATAGTGGTCCCACCGCCAGGCTTATCGTCTACACCACGAAATCACCAATCGCCCCGGGGTACCATACCGGGTCCACCATGTCCCCGCAGACGGCGCCTCCCGCTCCTCGAATCGGGTATCACAAGCCAAATCTCAGAACCTAGAAATCACATGGTGGACGCACTGAAATATCATATCAAGAGAAACCGGGTTTTCAAACAATACATAGTTTTCTTGAAAATATCCCCCACGGTCCTCAAATCCATAATCACAAGAAATCCATATCTCAATACGTAAAATTCACGTAAAATTCACGTAAAACTGATATATGCAACATATAACATCAATATGAGCATATAAAGGGAAAACCGCTATTTAAATGAATCCAGCTTTTTAGAATATATCTTGCGGTTCCCAAAACCTCCGAAAAACAATGCAGCATCATATAAGGTGTACATGTAATTGTAGCAAGGTTTAAGTATCTACATGTAAGCTAGTATGTATGATGCAAGTCATAAGTGTAAGGATCAACAACTCAATATCATATATAAAACAATACCACTTGGGGTACATACAACTATAGCGAAAATATGCGGTGTACATGTCAATATGAGTGCATGATATACATGTAACTATAATTGACTATGTGGGTGTACATGTCAATATGAGTGCATGATATACAATATAGCTATAGTAAGGTATACATGAAATGGAATAAGTGTTACTACCTCAACTATTCCTGCACAAAGAATTGTCACGTGTGTAAGTATCAACATTATCTCATATGCACAATGGGATAAGGGCTACTACCACAACTATCTCTATCCACTACCGTATCATGTATGTAGGTGTCAACAATATATATCGGTTGTGCGTGTCATGGCAATTACTGACGATGCGGGTGTAGCATAATATTTGGTGCTCGTGCAACATGAACCGTCAGTAATGTGTTATATCTAAAAGTACGAGTCAAGTAAAACAGATAATGATATGCAATGACATTCATATGAAAGTAAAGAATATGCAAATACTATGCAGCTAACATATCAAATTCGTCCCGACGCATAACGCCATACGGGCGATTTCCCCGAAGATGTTAAATCTACTCACCGATGGTCTCGAGCTATGAAAATCCGACCACCTGCTTCCCCTTGTCCGCAGAACCTGAAATCCCTGCTTGCGAACCTAAAATTTCATAAATACAACACATAAGCTAAATATCCTATAATGACGAAAAGACAACGAAACGCAATGAAATCGCCCGGAAAATTTCACTGCGCGCTTAGCGCATCTATCGCGCACGATACCGACCAAAACCCTAATTGTGGTCGCTAAACTACAAAACACCAAGTCTGGACCCCGATCGTCCCGATCGCGCAACACAACACAAAAATTACGAGGAATACACTAGATATAACCTCGCAACGACCAAACGAACCCTACGTCGGAAAAACCCCGAAATCTAGTAAGCAACCTATCGCAATATTTCGCACTAGATTCAAGATAACGCATATCTAGCGACTACAAATACCTTAAAATAGCCTAACTAAGCTATATAAACCATTCCTATATTTTTAACACTCGCTAATTATGTTTTTGCAAAAACCTAGTAAGCAACTTTGCTTAATTAAAAAAAATATTCATTAGCAAAAATTAACATTTTCTACTAGGTTAATCTTTTCCAAAACACAATTTAACACTTCAAATGAACACTAATCACTTAATCAAAATTTAACCCTAACATGAATTTCTTAAACCAAATATAATGAATTAATCATGATTTAAAAACTAAACTAAACATATAAATAGCCACCTTTACACCCTTTTCTTTTCTTTTTTAAACAATTCCTTTTGCACTCCAAAAATATTTTGATATTTAAAAAGAAGTTTCTAAAATAATTCTAGTGACAAAATTAATTTATTCACAAGAGAAAAAATTTCCCGATTTACGTGCACAAAATACCGCTTAAAATAATATTTAATTTGGGAAAAATTCTATCTGAACAAAAACCTCCCAAATACTCCCAAAGTTCGCGCACAAGCTTTATTTTATCCATACTAGGTGTCGGTAAGCTTATACAGACGTTTGATCGAAATCGGGTTAAAACAGGAAAAACCGACAATTTGCCCTAAAACGGGAAAATTCGCAAAATGATTTCGAAATCGTTACAATCTCCCCTCCTTATAGAAATTCGGTCCCCGAATTAAAATTTCATACTAAGCGTACCTTCAAAAAGATGAGGGAATTTCTTCCGCATCTCGCTCTCGGCCTCCCAAGTGATCTCCTCACTAGTTGGGCTACGCCAAAGAACCTTCACAGATGGTAAGACCTTTGACCGAAATTTCTTCACCTGCCAATCCAAAATAACTACCGGCTGCTCGGTGAACGAAAGATCGCGCTCAAGCTGAACGGTCTCGTGCTGAATCGTGTGAGAAGGATCATGAAGGTATCTACGAAGCATCGACACATGAAAAACAGGGTGAACATCCGGAAAACTGGGCGGGAGCGCCAAACGATAAGCAACAGAACCCACTCGCTCAAGGATCTCGAAAGAACCTACAAATCTGGGACCGAGCTTCCCTCTCTTCCCAAATTGCATAACGCCATTCATCGGAGAAATCCTCAAGAATACATGATCCCCCACTGCGAACTCAAGTCTGCGACGACGACGGTCGGCATAAGACTTCTGCCTGCACTGGGCTGCTCTCATCCTATCCTGAATCAGCTGGATCTTCTCCGTGGTCTCCTGATCTAGCTGGGGTCCAAAAACCAGACTCTCACTATGCTCGGTCCAACAGACTGGCGATCGACACTTCCTACCATATAAAGCCTCAAAAGGTGCCATCTGAATAGTCTCCTGAAAGCTGTTGTTGTAGGAGAACTCAATCAACGGCAAGTGACGATCCCAACTGCCACCAAAATCAAGCACACATGCACGGAGCATATCCTCCAGAGTCTGAATAGTCCGCTCCGACTGGCCATCGGTCTGTGGATGAAAAGCGGTACTAAAACTCAGCCGGGTACCCAAAGCTTCCTGAAGCTTCTGCCAAAGACGGCTAGTAAACTGGGTGCCTCTGTCGGATACTATGCATGTGGGAACACCATGCAAACGCACAATCTTATCTATGTACAACTGAGCATACTGAGCATAACCGAAAGTGGTCTTCACTGGAAGAAAGTGAGCCACTTTCGTCAACCGGTCTACAATAACCCAAATGGAGTCATACCCTCGACTGGTCCTGGGTAGACCCATAATGAAGTCCATGGAAATCTGCTCCCATTTCCACTCCGGAACGGGTAAGGGCTTCAACTCTCCAGCCGGTCTCTGATGCTCAGCCTTGACTTGCTGACAAGTCAGGCACCTTGGAACGAAGTCCGAAATATCGCGCTTCATCCCTTCCCACCAGTAGAAGTCTCTCAAGTCACGGTACATCTTGGTGGAACCTGGATGAACGCTAAAGGCCGACTGATGTGCCTGCTCTAGGATCTCGCGTCTCAACCCATCAACATCTGGTACATACAAGCGAGTCCCGCATCGTAGCACACCCTGGTCATCAACCATGAACTCCGAAACTCTTCCCAGCCGAACAAGCTCAAGAATCTCAGACAAACAGGCATCACTAGGTTGCGCCTCACGGATACGATCAAATAGTAGTGGACGGGCACGGACATGAGCAAACTGTCCCCCAGCGGAAGTGAACTCGAACTGCACTCTACTATCACACAAGAGCTGCCAATCTGCAGAAGACTGACACTGAACTGTGCTCAACTGGGACAAGCTATCCACGGGCCTACGACTCAGAGCATCAGCTACCACATTCTCCTTGCCCGGGTGATAAAGGATCTCACAATCATAATCCTTCACTAGCTCCATCCATCGGCGCTGTCTCAGGTTCAGATCTTGCTGCTGGAAGATATACTTCAAACTCTTGTGATCCGTGAAGATCTGACACGACTCTCCGTACAAGTAGTGTCTCCAAATCTTTAACGCAAAGACTACCGCTGCCATATCAAGATCGTGAGTGGGGAAATTCTGCTCGTGCTTCTTCAGCTGCCTAGAAGCATATGCAATCACCCTATCATGCTGCATCAAAACACAGCCGAGCCCCACTCGAGAAGCATCACAATAAACAACATAGCCGCCCGATCCAGAAGGTAAAGAAAGAACTGGTGCTGTCGTCAACCGAGTCTTCAACTGCTGGAAACTCTGCTCGCACGCATCAGTCCAGAGAAAAGGAATTCCCTTCCGGGTTAGTCCAGTCAGCGGTGCAGCGATACTCGAGAAATCCTGCACAAAACGGCGATAATAACCAGCTAAGCCTAAAAAGCTGCGGACCTCCGTCACCGATACAGGTCTGGGTCAAAGCTGTACAGCCTCGATCTTCCTCGGGTCCACAAGAATACCATCACCCGTCACCACATGACCCAGGAAGTCAACTCTATCAAGCCAAAATGCGCACTTTGAGAATTTAGCATACAGCTGGTGCTCTCTCAATATCTGCAAAGTAATCCTCAAGTGCTGCTCATGCTCCTCATGACTCCTAGAGTAGACCAATATGTCAACAATAAACACTATAATGAACTGGTTGAGGAACGACCTGAAAATCCGGTTCATCAGATCCATGAACGCTGCTGGAGCATTGGTGAGTCCGAACGACATCACCAAAAACTCATAATGCCCATAGCGCGTACGAAAAGCAGTCTTCGGAATGTCATCATTCCGAACCCGCAACTAATGATAACCTGGACGCAAATCAATCTTCGAAAAATGTTTCGCACCCTGGAGCTGATCAAATAAATCGTCAATGCGGGGTAAAGGATACCTGTTCCGCACCGTAACTCGGTTCAACTGACGATAATCCACACATAGCCTCAAACTGCCGTCCTTCTTCTTGACGATTAGAACAGGAGCTCCCCACGGCGAAACACTCGGACGCACAAGTCCAAAATCAAGCAACTCTTGCAATTGATCTTTAAGCTCTCTAAGCTCTGCCGGAGCCATCCGATAAGGCGGTATAGAAATAGGCTCCGTGCCAGGAACCAGATCAATGCAAAACTCAATATCGCGCTCTGGCGGCAACCCAGGTAGCTCATCGGGAAACTCTCGCACGGTAGAAACCTGGTCCACCGACTCCACTGTGGCTCCAGTATCATGAATGGAAGCCAAGAATCCCCTACATCCCCTCCTCAAAAGCAGACTAGCGCATAGAACAGAAATCAAACTGTGAGGGGCGGCACCACGATCCCCCTGCACAACAAACACTGACTCGCCGGGAAAACAAAATCTAACTGTCTTCTCACGGCAGTCCACGGACGCATAGCAAGTAGCTAGCCAATCCATGCCCAGCAGAACGTCGAAGTCCAACATCTCAAGAAGGATCAAGTCGACGGACAGATCTCTGTCACCAAAATGGACAACACAAGATCGGAACACATGACGCGCTACAAACGACTCTCCCACAGGAGTAGTCACAACCAGCAGCTGATCCAGCAAACACGACTCTCGGCCTAACCTCAGCGCGAAGTGCATAGAAACATACGAATGCGTAGATCCCGGATTGAAAAGAACATGTGCATCAAAAGAACATAAAGAAAGGGTAACTGAAACCACAGCATTGGACGCCTGAGCGTCCTGGTGAGTCAAGGCAAAAACCCGTGCCTGCCCTCTACCGGCTACTGGCTGCCCTCTGCCTCTACCACCTTGTCCTCTCGGTACAAAACCACCGCGACAACGACCTCTCTGAGCAGGAGTCTGACGCGGCGCAACAACAGGAATAAGAGGCAACGCTCTCTGAGTCGGAGAAGGTGGTAAGGTAACATGCGGTACTGCTGGCCTTCTCTGACGCACCACAGTACAATCCCGAACAAGATGATGTAAACTGCCACAACCGAAGCATCCATAAGACGGTCGCTGGCCCTCATGGGAATAAGAACTGAATAACTGGCCATGTCCCACGTCTCTGCTACTCCCCGAGTCTGAAGGAACTCTGCCTCTGCGGACAAACCTCGGTCTCCGTGCTGGTACATCCGTACGAGTCCTCTTCGGTTCCGGAACAACTGATGACTCAGCTAGACGCTCCTCCACCAATAGGGCTGCATCGACAGCTGCCGCATACGTGTCGCAATGCTGAATGCTGATGGCTAGGAACAACTGGGTAAGCAAGCCTCGAACAAACCTCTTCACCCTCATCTCCTCAGTCGCCACCAGGTACGGAGCATACACCGACAGCTCAGTAAACAAAACATCATACTCCGACACCATCATCCCCGGCGTCTGACGTAACGACTCAAATCTGCACACTCGCTCATCCCTGACGCTCGGTGGAAGAAAACGGGCAAGAAACAACGTCACAAACTCAGCCCAGGTCATAGGAGCAAGACCAGCGGCTCTGCCCCTCTCCAACGACTCATACCACTTCTGGGCCATACCCTCCAGCCGGAAACTCGCAAACTCAACCCATCTCTCGTCAGAACATCGGAGTGAGCGACAAATCCCGGCCATCCGGTCGATGAACGACTGTGGATCCTCAGTAACATCTGTACCAGTAAACACCGGAGGCCTCAGCCTCATGAACTCCGTCAGTGACACGGTAATAACCTCTGGAGCTGCAACTGCGGCTGCCGGAATAGTAGGTACCATCGTGGTCCCTGCAATGGGTGGAACAACAGCCTGCCCCTGTGCTCGAATGGCCTCTACTAAAGTCCCCACAATCTGGCGCAGGTCCTGCATACCATCCCCAATCATAGCAATGTGCTCCGGTACCACAGGCGTATCGCCCTGGTCAACCCTCGCCTCAGACGAGTCGACTCTGGCCTCGGCCCTCGCGGCCGCTCTCTGTGCCCTCGTAGTCTTCGGCGGCATATAGGATGGAAATTGAAACAAGATACGATAAGGAAACGGAAATCGAATCACAAAGATGTATATCAATCACGGAAGTAATTTCAATCAATAAGTCCTAAGGTCACTTAGGCGGAGTACCGTGTCGTAAGTATGCCGCGGAACATACACACGCTACGTTACTCTGCTTAAGCTACCTACTCCATCATACCAAGGTCGTCCTACACTCCGAAAGGTAAAAACCTAGCGCTCTGATACCAACTTTGTCACGACCCAAAATTTAGCCCGTAACCGGCACTTAAACTTCGTAACGTCTAAAGACGTACGCAACTCAAGTAAGCCGAAACCCAGAAATCTAAACCACCCAAAACTGGATCAACGGCAAAAAAAAACATAGTTTTAAACATTCGGAAATTTCAAGTAAAAATCTTTAACTTTAGTTTTCGTTCTTAAAAATTTCGGCAGCACTTCCTTTGTAAAAACTAACCCCGAAAACGGGTACAACATAGATAATAATAAAAGCATCCCAAACGAGAGCAAATTACGCCCAACGGAGGAGACAACCACCACAACATATATACGACGCCGAAGCGAAGAAATATAAAAGAAAACTGCATAAAGAAGTAAAACTTTTCAACAAAACCAGCTCCCACGAGCACGGCACCCAAAGTCACCACAAAATATAACACTGAATCCTCACAAGTCATCTCTAAGTCATATACAACAGTGGTAGATGGAGAATACTAGATCCAACAAAAAAATATACAATGTACAAACAGATAACCGCAACCCACCTAAAAGCAAGGCCTCACAGCCAACCGTAGCGGTATCCGCAAAAGTAGAGATGATAAGACGCCCTGCCGCGACTACTCAGAGGGTAAGTCCTGCAAAACACTGTGGCACAACGGGAGGTGAGTTGCCAACTCATGAATAGTAAATAACATCATACAGTAATTGCAGGTATGCACAAACAGCGATCTATCTATCACAAGTAATCCGATAGCATAAGTATGATAAGTGAATATGCAACAATCATGTAAAGGTACATCATCAGGGTACTACAACTACATGAAGCAATGCATATCAACATAATCCTGAGTGTGGAATGATATAATATAAAATCTCATACAAAATCATCAGCATGGAAAAACACCAGTGTCCCTCACTGACACATCAAATCCCAAATTCTCAGTAACCGCTTCCTCAGATCTGCCCTCACATCCTGTAAGTCTCATGAAAACCTGAGTGTCAAACACCGACACTCGAAACATCATGAAACCCGTGTCTAGCATCGACACGTAAATCCTCATAACTCAGGCGCTGTCACCATGACTGGCCCTGACGATATGTCATACCTCACTCCGGTTGGTATCCCCATGATAACCGCCGAGTCCAAATACAATCACCGGTAGGTAGTGGTCCCACCGCCAGGCTTATCGTCTACATCATGAAATCACCACTCGCCTCGGGGTACCATACCGGGTCCACCATGTACCCGCAGACGGTGCCTCCCACTCCTCGAATCGGGTAGCACAAGCCAAATCTCAGAACCGAGAAATCACATGGTGGAGGCACTGAAATATCATATCAAGAGAAACCGGGTTTTCAAACAATACATAGTTTTCTTGAAAATATCCCCCACGGTCCTCAAATCCATAATCACATGAAATCCCTATCTCAATGCGTAAAATTCACGTAAAACTGATATATGCAACATAAAACATCAATATGAGCATATAAAGGGAAAACCGCTCTTTAAATGAATCCAGCTTTTTAGAATATATCTTGCGGTTCCCAAAACCTCCGAAAAACAATGCAGCATCATATAAGGTGTACATGTAATAGTAGAAAGGTTTAAGTATCTACATGTAAGCTAGTATGTATGATGCAAGTCATAAGTGCAAGGATCAACAACTCAATATCATATATCAAACAATACCACTTGGGGTACATACAACTATAGCGAAAATATGCGGTGTACATGTCAATATGAGTGCATGATATACATGTAACTATAATAGACTATGTGGGTGTACATGTCAATATGAGTGCATGATATACAATATAGCTATAGTAAGGTATACATGAAATGGAATAAGTGTTACTACCTCAACTATTCCTGCCCAAAGCAATGTCACGTATGTAAGTATCAACAATATCTCATATGCACAATGGGATAAGGGCTAATACCACAACTATCCTTATCCACTACCGTATCACGTATGTAGGTGTCAACAATATATATCGGTTGTGCGTGTCATGGCAATTACTGACGATGTGGGTGTAGCATAATATTTAGTGCTCGTGCAACATGAACCGTTAGTAATGTGTTATATCTAAAGGTACGAGTCAAGTACAACAGATAATGCTATGCAATGACATTCATATGAAAGTAAAGAATATGCAAATACTATGCAGCTAACATATCAAATTCGCCCCGACGCATAACGCCATACGGGCGATGTCCCCGTAGATATTAAATCTACTCACCGATGGTCTCGAGCTATGAAAATCCGACCACCTGCTTCCCCTTGTCCGCAACACCTGAAATCCCTGCTTGCGAACCTAAAATTTCATAAATACAACACATAAGCTAAATATCCTATAATGACGAAAAGACAACGAAACGCGATGAAAACGCCCGGAAAATTTCACTGCGCGCTTAGCGCATCTATCGCGCACGATACCGGCCAAAACCCTAATTGGGGTCGCTAAACTACAAAACACCAAGTCTGGACCCCGATCGTCCCGATCGCGCAACAAAAAAAAAAATTATGAGGAATACACTAGATATAACCTCGCAACGACCAAACGAACCCTACGTCGGAAAAACCCCAAAATCTAGTAAGCAACCTATCGCAATATTTCGCACTAGATTCAAGATAACGCATATCTAACGACTACAAATACCTTAAAATAGCCTAACTAAACTATCTAAACCATTCCTATATTTTTAACACTCGCTAATTATGTTTTAGCAAAACCTAGTAAGCAACTTTGCTTAATTAAACAAAATATTCATTAGCAAAAATTAACATTTTCTACTAGGTTAATCTTTTCCAAAACACAATTTAACACTTCAAATGAACACTAATCACTTAATCAAAATTTAACCCTAACATGAATTTCTTAAACCAAATATAATGAATTAATCATGATTTAAAAACTAAACTAAACATATAAATAGCTAACTAAATTAGCTAGATTAAGATTAAAGCAAAAATATAAGGATTAAGGTAAGAATTATACCTCCCCAAGAACACAAAATGAAACCTAATCCAACATCTTAGCATCAAAAACCAAGCTTTGTTGAAGATCCATGAAGGATTAGTGAAGGAAAAATGGTTTAATTTTTATATAGGAATTTTTGGATTTATGTTTGGAATTCTTTTTTTGTGTTTTTGATTGAAAAAGAACAAGAAATGAGCTTGGAAATTTAGAGGACAGAAATGGGGGGATGAGGCTCGGCCAAGGAGGTGAGTGGGTGGGGGGGGGGGTTTGTGTAATTAAAATGAGAAAATTCTAGTCTTAAGCAATAAATGCAACATTAAATGAAAAATGCCACCTTCACATCCTTTTCTTTTCTTTTTTAAACAATTCATTTTGCACTCCAAAAATATCTAGATATTTAAAAAGAAGTTTCTAAAATAATTCTAGTGACAAAATTAATTTATTCACAAGAGAAATTTTTTCCCTATTTACGTGCACAAAATACCGCTTAAAATAATATTTAATTTGGGAAAAATTCTATCTGAACCAAAACCTCCCAAATACTCCCAAAGTTCGCGCACAAGCTTTATTTTAGCAATACTAGATGTCGGTAAGCTTATACGGACGTTTGATCGAAATCGGGTTAAAACAGGAAAAACCGACAATTTTCCCAAAAACGGGAAAATTCGCAAAACGATTTCTAAAACGTTACAATATATTTTACCCTACGTGACGCTATTGAGGCGGGATCGCCGACTACTAGATATGTCGACTCGGACATTAGGTGTATTTCCTTAGCCTTTCGATTAGCCTCTTAGTTTAGTCATGTAGTTTATCAGGTAGATGTTAGACTGGGCTCGAGTCATACCTATTTTCAAAACTAATGAATCGTGAGTATTTTAAAGGCAACCCGAGGGATATTACGGATTATTTCAAAGGACGTACCTTTTCTTAAAAACATCGTAGCCTCTATTTCTTAAAAACCACGATTCGTGCCTACTTCGAATCCCAAAACTGTATGACTCGTATATATAAATGTATATTCTTAGATGTTGCGGTTACTACATCTTTGTTCCATATATTCATGTTCTTCTTATCGCATTGCATGCTTATATTCATGATTTCCTTTGTTATTATGAACCCATGTTGTAGGACACCAGCACCATTACCGATGATGCGTATGTCTATGAACACTTACTTGCCGGCTCACACACATCATCATCGGTAATTGCCATGTCACGTACACTTTAGAGAATATTACTTCATTGATATAACATGCTAGCTGATAGTTCTAATATATCATTACTGTGTTGGTTTAGATATTGTATTCTTTATTTAGATACCCATGCATATATATATTCATTTGTCATGCAATATTATGGGGCTTTATGCCAATAATTCACTGTTTATTTACTCTCGAGTTTGGGATTTCGGATTTTCTATGAGATTTCTGAATTTGGAGAAACCGCAAGGATTTTATAAAATTCTTATCATTTCTAAAGATAGAAAATTGCAGTTTTCTCGTGATATGATGTGAGAGGTGTCCACCATGAGTTTTCTCGGTTCTTGAGAGGTAGCATTCACCTGATCCGAGGAGGATGATGAACCGTCTGTGGGTGCATGGTGGACCCGGTGCGGTACCCCGAGGCAAGAAGCCACAGATGATGGCTTTGAGCCCGGCAGGAGAGCACTACCGACCGGTTATTTGTGACACGGAGGATATACGAAGGATACCGACACAGTCTTGAGATTTGATGATATGGGTCAGTCCGGATTGCCGGAGCCCGAGATATTGAGATTTGATGATATGGGTCAGTCCGGTTTGCCGGAGCCCGAGATATAGAGATTTGATGATATGGGCCAGTCCGGATTGCCGGAGCCTGAGATATTGAGATATTGGGATATATATTTTGTGTCGATGCTTGACATGGGTCATCTGTTGATTTCATTGATGATATTTAGATTTTTACACAGAAATCTCACTGAGATAAGAAAATAATTTTCTCATTCAAGATGTATTATGTTTTCATGCATTCATACATCATTTATGTGATATGTTGCTACCTGAGGCACTGACACGAGCATTTGGTATTACACTTATGTTTAGATGTTTACCCTTGTCATTATTAGATGCTTCAGGTTATATATTATGAGGATATTATTGTATGACCTAGGAGAGAGTCATACATCCGATTTCTTCTCGGTGATGTTTTTCTACTCACGAGTTGGCAACTCAACCCCGTTTTGCCATATTTTATTGCAGGTTTTGCCGTACAGGTTTCGTTGCGGTTTGCTGGCTCACTGCTTCCTTCCAGGTATTTGCTTTGGTAGGTGGGTTCACATGCATCGTGACCACCGTTTTACCTTTATTTATATTCAGTTGTATCTAGTAAACTTCATCAACCAGACTTGTATATTTGATAGACTTAGAAGACCAGTGTAAATTCTTTCGACCTTAGAGTCGCGCGCTTGTATTATTATGGTTTTTCTCTGGTTTTCTTTCTTAGTTTTGATCCTTACCCTTCGGCGTTGTATATTATATTGTTTGCGTGGTTGTTTCCGCCAATTGGCGAAGAGCTAGCTTCCGCTTGGGGATGCCTTTGTTCATTATGTATATTATGCATGTTTGTACCCGTTTGGGGTCAGTATTTACAAAGGAAACTCTGCCGAAATTTTTGTAAAAGACTTGATTCTTTTAAAAAGGCCTACTTCGACTTTCAAAGCGTTTTCTATGTTAACTTTCAAAAAGTATTCCTTCACTCTCTTTTTTAAATGGTTTAGATTTCTGGGCTTTTGGCTTACTTGAATTAGGAGGGGTCCTAAAGACTTCACATGATTCAAGTGCCAGTCACGTGCCATTTCGGGTCGTGACAAAGTTGGTATCAGAGCCAGGTTTAACTTTAGTTCGAGTCTAGGTTTGACTATACGGAGTCTAGGGCGTGTGTATATATATATATATATATATATTCGGAACCTAGGCTTGACCATACGGAACTTAGACTTGGTCGAGAGGGTATTAGACCCGAACTTTCGTCGCATAGGTTGACCTTGGTTGATGGAGTATGTGACTTAAGTAGAGTGATGTACTATGTGTATGTTCCGTGGTATACTTACGAAACACAACTCCGCTTAAGAAGCCTTAGGATGTAGATTTCTTTGCATTGTATTTCTATTCATTCCTATGATCTATCCTCATCGATATCGGTTTGTGGTTTCTGTTAACACAGTTGCACGAGCAGAGAGAGCTGCGGCTAGAGTTGCAGTCAGCATGAGTCCGTCTTGGACGAGGACTGACCAGGGAGTATTTCCGGTGACACGACTGTATAGATGTGTCATTTTATTGTGTTTTTCGCGACATGAGCGTTTCGATATATCGTTTTACTATGTTTTCTCGTTGAAGCGAACGTTCAGATCAGCACCAAAGGATTGGGCCACTGCTAGAGGCCGGCTAAAATTTGATGACCGTTAATGCATCGTCTATTCTTGAGGATTGTAGCATTGTTTAGCATGCGAACGAATGAGCCAGCTGTTTCTGCGAAAGATAGGATATCGCCCCAGATTATTGAAGCTATTACAACACGAGTTGTACTTAGGGATATGATAAAAGATCACTAGTCACCATGGATGAATGACTAGGACACATGGTTCGTTGCATACCCCGATACGAGGTCGTCAGATTGATTGATTTCAGCTAGAGAAGACTTCATACAGGCATGTTGAGAGTCGATAGGAAACGGACGAATGAAGAGTCTCCGACGATTTGGAAGAATTTCTTGGGGCGTAGTTGGCCAGATACCTACCACAAGAAATTGAGCTGTCGAGTTCGTAGTTTCGGAAGGGAGACTCCAGATATGAGTATAGCCGTTTTTAGCGCAGTCCATACAGCTACGAAGATATGAGTCTGAATCAGTCCACATTAGAGAAAAGTGCAGTAAGAGGTTTGTACGAGATTTTGACGACATGACGTTCCACTCCGTTGACAACGGAGATGCGATACGCATGAAGAGGCGTTGAATATGGATATATCTTTCAGAAGAAGCCGTGATGAGTATGCAGCTGTTCCGGAACAAGAAATGGATTTAGTAAAGGGTGATAACTTCCGGGTAGTTCGGTAGAAACGATATTGGGAGAGACCCCGACAAGAATCTTTCTGGAATACTACACGAGAAGAATCGGACCCAGGATCGATCGTATTACGCACACCCAGTGGGCGAGAGTTCGACATCATCGACGAGACATGTTGTGAGTGACCATCATAGTTGGCCAGCGATCTTTAGAGGATGTGCCAGAGCAGAACAGTTTCCGTCATCATTTCCATATCGGGCCGTTGAGCCGAGGAGTTATGTAACTGGCAATCCGCAGTAAAAGATGAGAGCCTAAGGGCACAAGGCGCCAGACCATGAACTGGAGGCAAGGAGATATCTTGCTTTGCTAGCTTTGGACGCACCGACACCTTCTCGACTTTGAAAGAGGGACACATCGACGACAGTGTTTATGATTTGCAATTTGGTGATTCGAATATCACGTGTCCGTTATTTTGGATTTCGGTATTTTGGACGATTTATTGCATGATTGAGATTTTTTGCACCACAGTTGCACTCGACTTCGATTTGATGCCGTTCGAGATGTTTGATTTTGATTTCATGCCTATGGTATGAATGTGATTCTACTTGTGCTTTCAGGTATAGCTTTCATGCACTTCTAATATTTTGATTCGATTTTGTGCACGCCGATGCACATGGTTGTGAAATTATACACCGCGGTATACCTAATATGGATTTATGTATGTTGTATACCGCCGACTTCGATTGTGATATTCGATATTTGTTTTTGTGCACCTTGTGCACTTGAGTTGGATTCTTGCGCATACTTGGCGCACTTGATGCGATTTTTGTGCACACCAGATGCACTAAATCGGGATTCTTCGTGCATATCAGATACACCTGATATTGTTGTCAGGCACACACCGTTGCCCTTGACAGATGTTTTCGTGCACACCCGTTGCACTGAGATTTTGTTCTGTGCTTATATATGGAACTTGGGTTTGATTCGAATTCCATGCACACCAGACGCACGTGGAATTCTTATACACATTTTGGGATTGATTTCTTTTGGACCAGTATGTTTTAGATATTTACTATTTGGTATAGTTGCTGAGCAGAACTAGTCCGAGGACAGTACTTGAATATATTTTTGCATGCATCGATAGTTACTGAAGGGATTTCCAAAAAGGAGCTATTGTCTCAGTATTTTCCTATGTGTCCGAGATGAAACGAAACATGTTACAAAGGAAACCCTTCTAAATTATTTTAAAACGGCGGGACGTGTATGATAAACAAAGTATATATATATATATATATATATATATATATGTATGTATGTATGTATGTATGTATGTATGTATACAGTTATTTTCTTACGATAAACGTCCGCTACTTGTGTTGTGATGCACGCATTGCACAGCGACTTGAAAAAAGGATTAGCATGCATTTCTTTTAGATGTTTTGACAAGTTTACAACGATGCGTACTATGTACATGTTATAGTTTTGATGTATATCATGTTGGTTTTCGTATTGGACTTTGACATTGGTATCTTCACCATGACTCCGATGATTGCGTGATGCTTGATGGAATTTTGATTTTGAGTTATATACTCATTTCCATGCGCATGCAATGAGCTACAATATGTTTTATGTATTTATGATTTCGGATCCCCGACGACATGATCATTTTACTGAAAAGTTTTAGTATTTGAGGGGTTTAAATTTAAATTCGGGGACTGAATTTATTTAAGGGGGAAAGACTGTAACATTTCAGAAAAATAAAATATTATTTTTAGGAAGTTAACTAATTAAAATAATAAATATTATGAAATTTTAATGTGTGGATATTAGTTTTAATGTTATGGTATGATCATATACCGATATATTGGAAAATTTCATTTAAATTTTGATTTTGAAAGAATATTATATGATTTAGACACGTTATAAATCTTATACAATTAATTATATTCAAGTTTATGCCTAAGCTTGATTAATTTTCACTAATCTTGCATTAATCTTGATTATGCATCATGGCATGCAACAAAGCATGTTGCAAACCTTATTTCACTTTATGTGACCATGGTTTCATTTGTAATGAATTGATTTTTGAATTTTGTTAAAGAGAAGAAAAGAAAAGAGAAGAGAAGAAAGGGAAAAGAAAAAGGAAAAAGAAATGAATAAAATATGATGGCATGGCATGAGGTATGGGCAATGAGAGAGAGGGATAGGGTGAGGGGTCAATTGACCATGGCTCATTTGTTATTCATTCATCATCTTCATCATTATTCTTCTCTTCTCCTTCACCATGCCTGCCCTCTCCTCTACCTCCTCACAATAACCCCATTTCTACCTCAAAACAACATATCCCCTTCATTAAAATTAAGCACAAGCTCACTATAAGCATGGAGGACTAAACAAGATGAGATTTTGAGCACTTGGGGTAACTCAAGAAAATTCTTGAGTTGCCAAATAAGGTAATTCCTTCACCATTAGCTTAGTATTTGAGTTTCTATAGCTTCTACTTTAGTTTAGAAGTGATTAAGTGGGGTTTTGTGATGTTTGAAAATTCCTAGATGAAGTTTAGGGGATTCTTGAGTTGTGATGGTTCAATTGAAGTGTAATTGATGACTACAAGCCCCTTTGTTGTTTAAACCTAGTCAAAAACAGAAACAAAGCCAAACATGAGTTAGATATTTCAAAATGTCGGTTTTGTGTATAATTGGTGGACTACAGGGAATCTGGAGTGACCTGAGACCATTACTGGAAAAACTAGCAACTCCATTGACCTAGGATTAACACTAGAAAACCACGCTGCAAATACGAACCTGAACCATGCAGTCTGGGTCAAGAAGGCGGGTTTTGGAGGTGATCTCATCGGGTCATTTGTGGGTTTTGGTGTCTAGGTTTGGTTTGTAGCTCAGTCACCCTATATACTACCCCATTGTACTGCTAGTTTAGCCAAATTTTACCTGAAACAAAATCTGGAACCAGTTTTCTAAGTTGCTGTTTTATGTTTTATGACTATAATGACTTGAATTTTGGATATTGTGTTTTGTCTCGATCGATTGGTGTTTGTACATCGATATCGAGCGTTATTTGGTTCTTTTGCATGCGTAGACCATATGTTTTAACCTATGTGTGATTCGTGTGCTGTTTTGGTTTTCGTACGCGATTCTGTTTATGATACGATATATGTGATATGCAGATACCTTCACGTGGATTTCGTACGAGAAGGGAAGAGCATGGCGACATCGACATCGACAAGCAAGGATCAAGGTGAGAAGATGTATATCTATGAGGGAAGTCGGGTGGATGGCATATAGCACCCACGCAATTTCGTAGCATTTGATGCGTTATGATATATTTATACATAAGTGTTTTATGAGATGTGTATATTTAGCAAGAAATGCTTTAGGTGGCTTTGGGTTGGATTTAATGTAGTTGGAAGAATGCGTTTTTAGATTAGTTTCTTAGTCGCGAAACCCTAGAGTATAGGTTGATACACACACACATGCACACACGTGATATGTCTTTGGTGTATATGATTATATATATATATGTATGTATGTGTGTGTGTGTGTATGGATGTGTTGAAATATACACACACACACACACACACACATACATATACGTATACATGGGTGATGTGGATAGTATATGATACTTGGAGATGAGTCGATATGATCGGGCATGATGCTGTGAGATCGGTTATGTGATTTGGGTCGTGTTATGAGATACGACATGATATTATAGCGAATCGATGGGCGATGTGTTTTCATACACACGTGGATATATGTTGATGGTATCGGAATGTACTAGACTTTAGATTAGTACCCCTAGTTCATGATATTATGATAATGATACCATGTGAATAATGAGGTATATGTGATATTTGACCCGTACCCCGATTTCGGGATGCCGAAAGATGGATTTTACCGTACGAGGTATAAATATGAAGATTGATCCGCACTCTTGACTCGAGGATGTTGTATTATATATTTTACAGTACGTGACTCTATTGAGGCGGGATCGCCGACTACTAGATATGTCGACTCGAACTTTAGGTGTATTTCCATAGCCTTTCGATTAGCCTCTTGGTTTAGTCCTGTAGTTTATCAGGTAGATGTTAGACTGGGCTCGAGTCATACCTATTTTCAAAATTAACGAATCGTGAGTATTTTAAAGGCAACTCGAAGGATATTACAGATTATTTCAAAGGGCATACCTTTTCATAAAAACACCGTAGCCTCTATTTCCTAAAAACCACAATTCGTGCCTATTTCAAATGCCAAAACTATATGACTCGTATATATAAATGTATATTCTTAGATGTTGCGGTTACAACATCTTTGTTCCATATATTCATGTTCTTCTTATTGCATTGCATGCTTATATTTGTGATTTCCTTTGTTATTATGAAACCATGTTGTTAGGACACCAGCACCATTACCGATGATGTGTATACATACGAACACTTGCTTGCCGGCTCACACACATCATCATCGGTAATTGCCATGTCACGTACAGTTTAGAGAATATTACTTCATTGACATAACTTGCTAGCTGATAGTTCTAATATATCATTACCGTGCTGGTTTATTTATTGTATTCTTTATTTAGATACCCATGCATATATATATATATATATTCATTTTTCATGCAATATTATAGGGCTTTATGCTGGTAATTCACTGTTTATTTACTCTCGAGTTTGGGATTTCGGATTTTCCATGAGATTTCTGGATTTGGAGAAACCGCAAGGATTTTATAAACTTATTATCATTTTTAAAGATAGAAAATTGCGGTTTTCTTGTGATATGATGTGAGAGGTGTCCACCATGAGTTTTCTCGGTTCTTGAGAGGTATCATACACCCGATTCGAGGACGATGATGAACCATCTGCCGGTGCATGGTGGACACAGTGCCGTACCCCAGGACAAGATGGTCGCAGATGATGACGTTGAGGCCGGCAGGCGAGCACTACCGACCGATTATTTGTGACACGGAAGATATCCGGAGGATACCGACATAGTCTTGAGATTTGATGATATGGGCCAGTCTGGATTGCCGGAGCCCGAGATATTGAGATTTGATGATATGGGTCAGTCCGGTTTGCCGGAGCCCGAGATATAGAGATTTGATGATATGGGCCAGTCCGGATTGCCGGAGCCTGAGATATTGAGATATTGGGATATATATTTTGTGTCGATGCTTGACACGGATCCTCTGTTGATTTCATTGATGATATTTAGATTTTTACACAGAAATCTCACTGAGATAAGAAAACAGTTTTCTCATTCAAGATGTATTTTGTTTTCATGCATTCATGCATCATTTATGTGATATGTTGCTACCTGAGGCACTAACACGAGCACTTGGTATTACACTTATGTTTAGATGTTTATCCTTGCCATTATTAGATGCTTCAGGTTATATATTATGAGGATATTATTGTAAGACCTAGGAGAGAGTCATACATGCGATTTCTTCTCGGTGATGTTTTCTACTCACGAGTTGGCAACTCACCCCCGTTGTGCCACAGTTTCTTGCAGGTTTTGCCGTACAGGTTTCGTTGCGGCTTGCTGGCACACTGCTTCCTTCTGGGTGATTGCTTTGGTAGGTGTGTTCACTTGCATCGTGACCACCGTTGTACCTTTATTTATATTTAGTTGTATCTAGTAAACTCCATGAACCAGACTTGTATATTTGATATACTTAGAAGACCAGTGTTTATTCTTTCGACCTTAGAGTCGTGCGATTGTATTATTGTGGTTCTTCTCTGGTTTTCTTTCTGAGTTTTCATCCTCGCCCTTCGGCGTTGTAAATTATATTGTTTGCGTGGTTATTTCCTCCAGTTGGCGAAGAGCTAGCTCCCGCTTGGGGATGCGTTTGTTCATTATGTATATTATGCATGTTTGTATCCATTTGGGGCTAGTATTTACAAAGAAAACTCTGCCGAAATTTTTGGAAAAGACTTGATGATTTTAAAAATGTCTACTACGACTTTCAAAGTGATTTTTATGTTAACTTTCAAAAAGTATTCCTTCACTCTCTTTTTAAAATGGTTTAGATTTATGGGCTTTTGGCTTACTTGAATTAGGTGGGGTCCTATAGACTTCACATGATTCAAGTGCCAGTCACGTGCTATTTCGGGTCGTGACACATATATAGATATATATCTATTTTTTTACCAAATGAGCGTCCGCCACTTGTACCGTGAGTTACGCATCGCACGGCAATTTGGGAAAGATTTTGCATTTGTTTTATTCAGTTTTTAGAAGGTTTTACAAGGATGTGTGCTATATGTGTATCATGCTCTTGATTATGGTATATTCGGATTTTAGCAGTGGATTTCAAGATTTGCATCTCCATTATAACTCTTATGATTGCGTGACGCTTGACGGAGTTTCAACTTTGAGTTTTGCACTAGTTTTCATGCGCACACGATGCGTTGTGTTACATTTGAGTATTCCATGATTTCGGAGCCCTATTGATTGAACTGATTATTCAAATGTTTTAGTATTTGGGGATTTAAATTTAAATTCGGGAACCGAATTTATTTAAGGGGGGGGAAGATTGTAACATTTCAGAAATATAAAATAATATTTTTGGAATTTAAATAATAAAATAATATATTTCACGAAAACTATTCAAGTATAAAATGGTATAATTATATACCAATATTTGGAAAATAATTGGCTATTAATATGAATTATTTATTATAAAGGCATTTATTAGATTTGGACATTTTAAAAATAATTATTCAACTAATTATATGCAAGCTATGTTAAACTTGATTAGTGAGCTACTAATCATGATTAGGCCAAATCCAACTTCTTAATAACCATGGATAGTGCACCATGACATGTTATATATTGTTGCATGTTGGCTTCATTTGTATTTGTTGTGTTTGTTTTTTTTAAAAGAAAAGATATTTGATGAGAGGGAGAGGGAGACAAAGGTGACATGGGGGACAAGAGGTCAGGGGCATTAAAGAGAGTGAGAGTGAGAAAGAGAGAGAGGGATGGCCTTGACCATGGCTCCCATCTTCATCACTTCATTTCATTTCTTCCTTCATTCCTTCATCATCTTCATCCCCATCCCCACCTCCTCTACCACCATGAAACCACCCTAAAACCACTTCAAAACCTCATACCACCTTCATTAAAAATGACCACCACCTCATCCTACACCCCCTAGCAAGATCATGTTTGGATTTGAAGACTTTCAACCATCTTAGAATTTTCATCATTTGCTCCAAAAGTTATAACCTTCACTTTTCATCTTGTTATTTATTTTCTTCATCTCCTAGTTAAGTTTAGAGTTCGTTTAAGCAAGTTTAGTGACCTTGGAAAATTATTGGATGCTTTTAGTGGATGATTTGAGTAGTAGAGATGTAATTGAGGTTTAGTTAGTGACCCCCAAGCCATTAGTGATGATATTCTGGCTAAACTTGATACTAGAACCCCAAAATAAGAACTTAGAATTTTCCTGATATCGGTTTTGGCGATTTGTGATGACTCTATAGGATCTGCTTGGACCCAAGTGCTTTATAAAATAAGTTCCCATCACAGTGAAACGTGCAGACCACATAGATTTTTCCCCAGAGACCTAAGGCCCCAAATCCTATTGCAGGCAGGAATTTTATTCCCGTAGGACACAATTTGCGGCTTGGTCTTGACGATTTTGGGTGATGTTTGGACCATGGATCTGTTATATGATATGTAGACCTACCCTATATGCAAAATCTCCTAATTTTACCTATGGTAGAATCTGGGAGTGTTTTCCCATGTTGCCGATTTTGAATGTCCGATTCGTGAAAGCTTAGTTTTGGTATTTGAGTTTGGACTTGGTCGTTGGACGTTCGTACGTCAACGCTGAGGGTTAATTGGTTGTTCTTGCATGCGTAGGCTATAAGTTCTAACCTACGAGCACTTCGCGTGCCGTATCGGTTTTCGGACTTGGTTTTAATATCGTTACGATGTGTATTGAATGCAGGTACCTTGGCATGGACTTCGGAGACGACGAAGGAGATCAAGAAGTTCATCGACTTCTACCAAGCAAGGATATTACAGGTGAGTAGATCTATATCTACGGGGGATGTCGGGTGGATGGTGTATAGTACCCCCGCAACTATAGTAATGGAAAACCGATATATATATAATACATTTTGGAGAAACCTATGCTGTGAACTTACGGATATGATCAAAAGATTTAGTATGAGATGATATGATAAATACAAGATGACTCGGATTGATATATTGATATGATGAAATGAGGATGTGAAGCGATTTATATATATATATATATATATATATATAATCAATAGAGGACAAGTACGAGAATATATATATTGATATGAGGATATGGTGAAACAAGATAACATGAGCGGATATGCTTGATATGAGGATGTGAGGCGATATGAAAACATAGATACATATGCCAAGATATGTTATGAGATTGATGAGATATGATGTGTGATTTATATAGATATGACTTGAGATATCTATATATGTATGTATATATATGAGAACGAAAGATGAAATGATGTACGAGACCATAGATCCGTACCCTTGTTTATGTATAGAGCGATAGATCCTTATTCTGATGTGATGACACCGTATGATGGATTATACCGTACGCGATAGGATACCGGATGATTGATCCGAACTCTCGACTCGAGAATGATGTACGAGGATTATATCACATCTGATACTATGAGGCTGGATCGCCGACTTCTGGATTTTTCTTGATTCGGAGAATCGTTGCTGCTAAACACCTTTGTGGATAATGGGTTATATTGATGTATCCAAGGGTAGTTACATATCTTATTACCATTCATGTTATGTTGTATTATTCCCCGTGACATACGTACTATGTTCCCAGCACTTACCAGTATATGGCTTTGTCTACTAGTACACCTGCACTATTACCGATGATGCGCATGTTACAGTTACACATATTTGCCGGCCCATACATTCATCATCGGTAATTGCCATGCCACTTACACAGTAGAAATGCTATATCACGATATTACTCTTAACTGTAAAGTACAATCATTTGTGAAAGTCGGCCTTAGCACCACCATGAGGTTCTAGAGGCATCAAGCATGCTAAATTTTAAATTTTATTAGGTGCTAAGTTAGACTAACAAGGTCTTTACTAGATTATTAGAGTTTGCTTTTGTGATGTGATGAACTTAAGAGAAGAAAAGAGCATACAACTTTTGTAGTTCGAGTCCTTCTCTTCAATATGCTCCGTGTAGTAGTCCCGCGACTCCACTAGTCTCCACTTGAGGCTTTGGACGAGCTTCCTCCGATGACCTACATGCCGAAGATGATCCATTAGAAGTCCCGCCATCTCAAGCTACCTCTACACTAAACTCTTTAGCATAGTAAACACGCTACGCTCGATCGCTAGTCAACTGTAGGATGGTGAAGTAGGGGATGTTAAAAGCTCACAAGTTTGTGTTCAAGCTTCATGGTTCACATCACATATGAGGGTTGAAGCTTGAACTATAGCAATTGAGGAAGAAGAAGAAGCTAGAGAGCAACCATTGGAGCAAAGCAAGAAAATGGCTAAGTGTTGAGAATGAAACTAGAATGAATAGAAACTCTTGACCCCCACTCATTCAAGCATGGAATTTTGCAATATAAAATTGCAACCATGCTTGAATAGTGAGTCAAGATGAATAAACAAAAATAAATCCCATTCTTGCAACCATGCTCTCATTTTCCACCTCATTTCTATTTTTCTCAAAAATAGAAATTCAAGCCATGCTTCATTATATATATATGTTGGATATATATGCCCTAGAGGCCTTCATCGTATATGAAGCTGGGGATATGTATGTACATGACAGTCTTGCTTAATATGATATTACGCTATTTGGTTTGTCTTTATCTTAACATATGATATATTTTGCGTAGGATTCATATATATATACATGTTGATAAAGCCTATAGGGTGTTTACCTGACTACCGGCGTTGTGATGGCAGTCATACTAGTGGGAGCTGGATAGTCAATAGGCACATCCTTAAATGTCCCTGGTCGCAGGAGTATCGAGACTAGGCATCGATACTCCGTAGTAGACTGGTGTATACATATCTAGACCCTGAGGAGGGGCGATGGATTGGTCCCGCAGCCATTGGTGGAGTGCACCTAAGATTGTATACAGATGCTCACTGGGTGTGAGTACACCGGACAAGACTCGCCGAGAACTGACTGGATGGTATTTATACCTAACGTCAGATAGCAGTTCTCAGGTGACATGTATGCAGATAGTCCGTTGACTTAAAGTCGTCATTTGTCTCGTGTGAGTTCCCACTGTGCTTTGATTACTACCCTACCACGGTTCAAAGGAGTCGTGCAAATAGGTTTTAGTTGGGCACAGTCCTGAGCCACGTGGAGGCAGTGAGTGACTGTTACGGATTCGTCTCTCCCGGTATAGGGAGTTGATATCGCACAGTGATCGGTTGGTCATTACCACAAATCCCTGGCCAGGGCTGATTGAGAATTACTGATAGATTGATCAGTAGATTCTCAGATGGTGATAGAGCCATACCGACACGACTTGTACGGTTATTAGGGGTCTGACATTTACCACCTCCCTAGACCATACATGCGATACTCTTAGACGAACAGACCGGACTACACGGATATTGTCACGCACAGGCTCAGTAGGAGTTCGGATGGGTATCCTCATCGGCCTTCTTATCGACATCTACCTGGAGACCGTTACGTACAGCTAGTGCCGCTTGCGGTCTGTGGTTAAACCCACTGCCAGCGTAGTAGTCGAGTCTTTAGAGTCCCATACAGAGTTTTCCTAACTCCAGGAGAAACCATATAGGGGTCGTACGGTTTTACGACAAGGGTTCGGACGAATACGTGTTTAAACGCACGTACGACATTCGGACAGTTTTTACTAGACGGCTTTGGTTTAAGCCTGATTCTAGTATCAGGTTATCGGATTTATACAGTCTAAAGTTTTTCCGTGTTTTCACGGATGAGAGGGGCGTTCTCGTAATTTCCGTGAAGCTTCTAGAAGCATGGTGACTTGAGGGGTTTAGGTGGCATTGTCATTAATGTAATTGTGACTCATTATGAATGATTCACTATGTCATTAATGCATTATTAAATGCTTAATGACTCACATAGTGAATCACTCATATTCATTTATGAAGCATGATGAATAATCCATTATTATTCATTTTATTGATTTATTCTTCATGCTTGATATATTAAGTGAGAAGCAATTTCATTTCATAATGCTAGTTCATCTTCCCTCTCCTCAAGCTCTCTCTTTCTTCAAGCTCTAATCCTACCACTCATGAGTTGAGTACAAGGGTTAGAAAAGACTAAACATCCCATAACGTAACTCTATATGACCTAAGCCCCTTTGGTTAGCAACTAAAGAAACTTAGTTACCTCAAGTCTTGAGGTGAAGCTTGGATTAGGGTTCTCGGGTGGATCATCTATCACTTGGAGGAGGCCGAGGAGGATGAAGAGATCGTAAAGACGAAGGACACGTATCACTAGGTATAATCTCTTTACACAGTAGTTTAGAACTTATATGGTTTATGTTAATTATCGTTTAGCAAAGATCTTCGGTTAGTCGATGTATGCTTCAAGAACAAGATTGTTTTTCATATTTCCGCCTCCCCGCAACTCGTGGGGTGTTGCACATCGACTTACAATGGTATCTGTTAGTGTATATGCCCTAGAGGCCATTACTGTATCATACTAGTTTGTATATTACTTAATGGAAGCTTGGGATATTCACCTTGTATAAACAATCTTGCTCAATATAGTAGTATGCTACTTGGTTTGTTTCTACTTCAATGTGTACATGTGTTTATTTTAGTATATCACCTATACGCATTAGTGGAGCCCTTAGGATCTTTGCTTGATTACCAGCGTTGTGATGGCAGTCACACTAGTGGGGGCTGGGTAATCTATAAGTACATCCTTATACAGGTCCCTAGTCGCAGGACTATCGAGACAGGGCATCGATACTCCGGAGTAGACTAGCGTATGCGCTTCTCATCCCAGTGTGGGAGATGGTCTGTCCCACAGCCATCAGTACATCGTACTGGAGATAGTATACGGGTGCTCGTTGGGTTACGAGTACACTGGACAGGACTCGTCGGGAACTGACAGGTTGGTATTATACCTATCGTCAGTTATCAGTTCCCAGGTGACATGAGTACAGCTTAGTCCGCTGACTTGACACTGGCACTTCGCCTCGAGTGTGTTCCCACTGCACTTTGATCACTACCCTACCACGGCTCAAAGGAGTCGTGCAAACAGGTAATGGTTGGGTGCAGTCCAGAAGCACTTGGAGGCAGTGACGGTTAGACAGGATTCGTCTCTCCCGCTATTGGGGGTTGACATCGCGCTGTGTCTAGAAGAGCCATTACACGAGTAGTCCCTGGCCAGGGCAAGCGAGATATACTGGTAGGCTTCCAGTGTTATCTCAGGGTGTTTTGGGCTTCACTCCGACACGACTTGTACCGCTATTAGGGGACTGACGTTTTACCGCCCCCTAGGCCCGACATGCGATGTATTGGACAAACAGACCGGACTGTACGGAGACTGTCATATTCAGACTCAGTAGGAGTTCAGATGGGGTTCACCTCGTCAGCCTTCTTGTCGGCATCTACCTGGGGACCGTTACGCACAGCTAGTGCCGCTTGCGGTCTGTGGTTAAACCCACTGCCAGCGTAGTGTCGAGTCTTTAGAGTCCCACACAGAGGGTATTCGCCTCTGGGAAAAACAGAGTAGAGGTCGCATGGTTTTGCGACAGGGTTCGTTCTCATCCGCGCACTTGTGCACGTTTGGAGTCCGGACGGATATTACTGGCTGGCTCTGGTTTGAGTCAGATACTGGTATATGTTTTGGGGTTGCTTTTATCTCTCAGTATTCATGTTCCTCGGAACAAGAATGCAGGTGTGTATGCACAGTTGTTTGAGGAAGAGGAAGAGGACTTTCATTAGGGTTTCGGAACGGGTGCGTATGCACAGTTGACAGTTGTCTTTTTCCAAACCCTAATGGATTTATGTTATATCAATTAATAATATTAATAAAATGAAATTGTGTCATGGTTGGTTTTTATGTTGACTTGTTGACCATGGTTGACCATGGTTGAATGTTTGACCATCATCATTACTTTGCAAAGATGCTCTTTGATTCTAGCAAATTTCATTTAATGCATGAAATGATAATGGTCATTCCTAAACCTTCCATCAACTATTTCATTTTCATTATTATTATTAATTTGATAATTCTTTTTGCTTTTGTTATGGTTGCAAAAGAAAAAAGTGCTCATTCTATCACATTGCTTCTCTCTCCTCACTTAATCTTCTTCTTCCTCTAGCTCAAGGAGAATCCTTCTCATGTATTGAGAATCCCTCTCCTTGAAAGAAAAACACCCCAAAGACACTCTCTACTCTCTCGAGGGTCAAAGGTTTAGCAAGCCGAAGATTCTAGTTCTCTCAAAGTTCGAGAAAGAGCCCGAAGGTTGAACCCTCAGGTGGATCCATCTTTGACGGAAGAAGGCAACGAGGAAAGAACCATCAACCTCTACAAGTTTTCAAGAAGAAGGAGTTCAAGTTAGGTATAACCTTTCATCCGAGTAGCTCACTCTCTTTAGCTTGTTTGCTAGTTTAGTTTAGAAAAGATCCCGACTTTGTTAGTCCATGTTGCCCCATGCGCTAAAAATTTGATTTTTATACCGTTTCCGCCTCCCCGTAAGAACCGGGGGTCGCAACGTGGACTTACAGTGGTATCAGAGCCTAACTAAACTTAAACTAGCTTTGTAGTAAAGTGTATGGAAGTTCGATCGAGAAAAATCGCAAAACCGGAAAAACCAAAACCCTAAGTTTCTGTTGAAATTTTTTGTGCTCTAAATGTAAAAAGTTTTACTCCTAAAATCGGCTCAGGGTTTTGTGAAAACACCCACAAAATACGATCGCAAGATTCCTTCAAACGACCGCGGTTCCGCGGCATTGGTTGGCTTAAGCCGCGGAACCGCCGCCGTTTTGTCTCTTCTTGTGGTCCTGTTTTGTGCAGTGTTCTTCTGGTAGGGTTTTGGGATTTTTAAGATATGTTATTTGTGCCCAGATTTTCCAGAAAAGAAATTTGCTTTTGGGGGCCTATACATCCGTATTTTTATCGAACTTCACTACACTTTGACTGTATTGGTTATATCTGTGATGTTTGTATGTATTGAACGTCGGCTAATCGCTATAAGTCGATTAGTCGGGGTTATACATCTCTGTGATCTGTGTTTGATATTGGAATGTGTATATGAATGTGTTGGACTGTCGCGGGTGAATAGCCGGGGTGGATGTGAGATAAGCTTTTGTTTTTCTTTCATTCATTTGTAATATGTAAATTGATGTAATATTATTATTTGTATGGCCGCACAACCGGGTCGGGGTTGTAGCCGTCATTGTATAATTCTTTTTATTGTTTTTGCTCCTAGGATAGAACCATGGAGGGGTGCACAAACTACCGGGTACTTGGCGGGTAGTTTGCCGCACCCGTAGGGGTCTTGGGTGGGGTTTTGGCTATTCACCGCGACCGTGTAATCCGCTTTTCGTTGCAGGCCCGAACGGATTGCGGATTCCTAGTATATCCAATGTATTCATCTGTGATCTGTAATGTCTATCATTGCTATATTTAACTATTTAGGCGTTGCTTATGTTTTACAGCCGCTCTAGCCCAGCCCCCGCTCTGTCGTTAGTTAAGTAACCTAACGGGTGATGACGGGGCCCCGTGGCGAATGCGAATGGCATAAGCATACGTCATATTTTGGTTGTTTTCTGCAATGGTAGGATTAAATGATGGGACGCATTAAAAGAACTAATGCAAGAATATCACGCATTAAAAGAACTAATGCAAGATAATAAACCAAGTTAAAATCGTTGGAACACTTTCGAAAAACCACTCGGTTCTTTTCAAAACTAACTTTTAAATGCGGAGATTGAGCCACTCCTTCTAAAAGCTATCTCGTTCCATCGATTATATCAAGTTCACTACGTTCACGGTTTTACCAAAACCATTCGTAGCCCTCCATCGTTTCGCATGAATAGGCAATAGTATTCAAGCTATGTATATTGGCCAAAGTCAAGGCATAGTGATTGGTAGCTATTGGGTGTTCATGTGTAGCATAGATAGATGCGTTGGTTTGGGACAGTCGTACTGCCATTTTGGCCAAAGTCAAGGGTAGGTACGGGTGGATCCAAATTAACCTGGATAGTGACGGGTAGAACTTGACATGTGACTTATGATATTTTGGCCAAAGTCAAGGTCATAAGAGCATGTGGAAAAAATCCACATCGGGAGTTTCATAAGTACTGAAACTTGCTAGATTTGCATACCATTTGGAGTGTGGTGATTCTGGTAGGATTCCTTCAGTTTCGTCACGCGATGATATTTGGATCCCGATCCTACTGTGAGTATATGCTACTCCTCGGGAAATTTCTCACTAAACGATCAATGCTATAAACCTAGTAGGTGCCTAGAAAGGTGTTAGCGGGGCTACGCCCCCAGGGAAAAGAGGTTATTTAATTAAGGAACTTCGCGAAAGCGTTGGAAAACCTCCCTCGAAGTACCGACACTGGCCTGGCTGAACGGTTAAGCAAGTATTGTGCGGTGGGATTGATCCCGACTAATTCTTCCTTTATGGTTTGAGGAGGGATTCGAGAGACAGTGGGATCCATCCTGTTTAGACAAATTAAAAACCATTCTAAACTTGCAAGAGCATCGTGCTAAAGTGTTTCTTCTCTCCCTCCTAATTGCAGCGACCATTCGACATGACTGGACTTAAGTTACTTCTAGATAAAAACATACTGACAGGACCAAACTACAAAGATTGGCTCAGGAATGTCAAAATGGCAATCACTTACGACAAGCTAGGGTATCTTCTTACCACCAAAGCTCCCCCCGTCCCAAGTCCCACCTCCAGCGTCGCGGATAAGGAAATCCGTAAGACTTGGGAGATTGATTGCGCGAAGGCCAGGTGCCTCGTGCTTGCCTCTATGGACAATGAACATCAGAGGAGGCATGAGAATATGGATTTGGAATCCATATTTCTTCATATAAAAGAACTGTATGGAGAGCAGTCTCGTATCGCAAGATACGAAGTGTCGAAGAAGTTGTTTTCGGCAAAGTTGGCCGTCGGATCATCGGTAGCGGACCACGTGCTTAAGATGATTGGCTACATTGAGGAGCTCGCGGAACTTGGGACCACGTTGGAAAGTGAACTCTATACGGATTTAATTCTCCAGTCCCTTCCATCCACTTACGCCCAGTTTATACTGAACTTCAACTTACAAGAAAAAGAAGTTGAACTTTCAGAACTCCTCAACATGTTGAGGAGCGCAGAGGGCACCCTACAGAAAGGTAGGGAAACACCCGCTTTGTTTGTAGGAGGATCTTCTTCTTCTAGGTCCAAGGCGAAAGCCAAGGGAAAGAGGAAGAAAGCCCCCGCCAAACCAAGGGGCGGTGTTAGTAAAGTGGGTATGAAGGGAAAGGAAAAGGCAACAAAAATAGAGAGGAAGCTTGTGGGAAAGGAAGAATGCTTCTATTGTCATAAAAGTGGACACTGGAAGAAAGATTGCAGGGCTTGGAAGGCCAGGACACAGGAACTGAAGCAGGTTGCGGCTTCAGCTTCAGGTGTGTATGTTATTGAAAACTGTCTTTCAATAAACTCTACTTCCTGGGTATTGGATACCGGATCAGGATCTCATATCTGTAATTCTTTGCAGGCGTTGAGAAACCGTAGGGTTTTGAAGGCAGGTGACATGACCTTCAGAGTTGCAAACGGAGCTAGCATGGATGCTAAAGCCGTGGGGGACTATCACCTGGGAATGTCAGATGGACATGTTTTGGTTTTACGTAATTGCTTTTTTGTACCCAACGCAACTTGTAATATCATTTCTGTATCTTTGGTTTCTAAAGAAGGTTATGAATTTGCGTTTGTAAGTAATGTTGTAAACATTCACCTTAATCAAGTTCTGATTGGGTCAGGTACACTGAGCAATGGTATATACGTGTTAAACCAACCACAGATTTTCAATGTCCAGAATACACACAAAAGAAAGTCTCCGGAAATCAATCAGACTTTCTTATGGCATTGTAGACTGGGTCACATCAATGAGAGAAGGTTGACTAAGTTACATAAAGAAGGGTATTTGGATCCGTTCGAATATCAATCGTATGCCACTTGTCAATCCTATCTCAAAGGAAAGATGACAAAGACTCCGTTCACTGGACACGGAGTAAGAGTGAGCGAGCTCTTGGGACTCGTACACAGCGACGTGTGCGGTCCAATGTCTATACATGCGCGAAGCGGTTACTCTTACTTCATTACTTTTACGGATGATTTCTCAAGGTACGGTTATGTCTTCTTAATGAAACATAAGTCCGAAGCCTTTGAAAAATTCCAGGAATATAAGAATGAAGTGGAAAACCAAACCGGCAAAAGTATCAAGATTCTAAGATCGGATCGAGGTGGAGAATACTTGAGTGCCGAGTTCCTGAATTATTTAAAAGAGAACGGAATTCTCTCTCAGCTTACTCCTCCATACACTCCGCAACACAACGGTGTATCGGAGAGACGGAACCGAACCCTATTGGATATGGTACGGTCCATGATGAGTAACGCTGAGTTACCGCGATCATTCTGGGGGTATGCGCTAGAATCAGCTGCGTACCTTTTGAACCGAGTTCCTACTAAGACTGTGCCTACTACACCATATAAGATGTGGTGTGGGAAGAGGCCCCATCTCAGTCACATTAAGACTTGGGGAAGTCCGGCTTTTGTTAAAAAGCAGCATGCGGACAAGCTCGAGGCACGCTCAGTACTGTGTAAGTTTGTGGGATATCCAAAGAATTCCAAGGGATATCTCTTCTACTACGAAGAGGAACAAAAAGTTCTTGTTTCTCGTCTTGCCCACTTTCTAGAACACCAGTTCATAGAAAAGGAAATTAGTGGGAGTGCAGTAGAACTGGAAGAAATTCCAGAACCACAGACTATTACTGAAAGCTTAATGGAACCAGAGGGTTCAAATGAACAGGACATTCCTACGCCGCTCCACAGGAGTAGTAGGCAGTCTCATCCGCCCGAGAGATACTACGGTTTTCTCATAGACGGGGATAGAGAGGATTGCATCATAGATTATGATGAGCCTACTAGCTTCCAGCAGGCCGTTCAGAGCGTTGACTCGGTAAAATGGCTGGATGCAATGCGGACCGAGATGGAGTCCATGTACACCAACAAAGTATGGACGTTGGACATTGCTCCAGACGGGGTAAAACCCGTAGGATGCAAGTGGATCTTCAAAAGGAAGATTGGTGTAGATGGACAGGTTGAGACCTATAAAGCTAGACTTGTAGCAAAGGGTTTCCGTCAAAGACCTGGTTTGGACTATGACGAAACCTTTTCTCCAGTGGCTATGCTGAAATCCATTCGGATCCTTCTTGCCATTGCTGCCTTCCACGATTATGAGATTTGGCAGATGGACGTAAAATCCGCTTTTCTAAATGGAAATTTAGAGAAGTGTGTCTATATGGACCAGCCAGAGGGTTTCATTCAGAGTGGGAGCAGCAGAAAGTTGTGCAAGTTGCTTAAGTCCATCTATGGACTAAAGCAGGCATCGCGGAGTTGGAACATCTGCTTTGATGAGACGGTCAAGGAATTTGGCTTTATCAAAAATCCAGATGAACCATGCATCTATAGTAGATTTGTAGCGAGAACTGTAGTATTCCTCGTTTTATACGTGGATGACATTCTCTTAATAGGAAATGACATTCCTATGCTACAATCTGTCAAGGGGTTCTTGTCACACAGGTTCTCCATGAAAGACCTGGGTGATGCCTCATACATCCTGGGGATCCGGATCCATCGAGATAGATCCAAGAGGATATTAGGACTTTCATAGTCCAGGTACATCGACACCATACTGAAAAGGTTCAGTATGGAAGATTCCAAGCGCGGTAACCTACCGGCTTGTCACGGGATCGCCCTCTCTAAAGAGATGTCCCCCAAGACTGATTTGGAGAGGGATCGCATGTCTATTATACCCTACGCTTCTGCGGTAGGCTCTATAATGTATGCGATGTTGTGTACCAGACCGGATGTAGCTTATGCACTGAGTGTGGTAAGCCGGTATCAGTCAAACCCTGGGGAGAAACACTGGATAGCGGTAAAGAACATTCTCAAGTACCTGAGAAGGACTAAGGAGATGTTCTTGGTGTATGGCGGAAAAGACCTCCAGATCGAGGCCTTTGCTGACTCCAGCTTCCAGAGTGACAAGGATGATTCCAAGTCCATGTCGGGTTTTGTCTTTACCCTCAATGGAGGGGCGGTGTGTTGGAAGAGTTCCAAACAGGAAACCGTTGCAGACTCGACGATGGAAGCGGAATACATCGCTGCATCTGATGCCGCAAAAGAAGCTGTCTGGATGAGGAAGTTCTTGAAAGAACTTCAGGTGGTTCCGTCCATTGTTGACCCAATACCTCTGTATTGCGACAACAACGGGGCTATAGCTTTAGCGAAGGAACCCAGGTCCCATCAGAGATCCAGGCACATCTTGAGGCGGTATCACCTGATCAGAGAGATCGTGGATCGCAAGGAGATCGAGGTTCGGAGGGTTTCTTCAGAAGAAAACACTGCAGATCCATTCACCAAGGCCTTACCGCAGACTCAGTTCGAGCGGCTGATCGAGATGATAGGTCTTCGATACGCCAGTACATGGCCTTAGTGCAAGTGGGAGATTGTTAGTGTATATGCCCTAGAGGCCATTACTGTATCATACTAGTTTGTATATTACTTAATGGAAGCTTGGGATATTCACCTTGTATAAACAATCTTGCTCAATATAGTAATATGCTACTTGGTTTGTTTCTACTTCAATATGTACATGTGTTTATTTTAGTATATCACCTATACGCATTAGTGGAGCCCTTAGGATCTTTGCTTGATTACCAGCGTTGTGATGGCAGTCACACTAGTGGGGGCTGGGTAATCTATAAGCACATCCTTATACAGGTCCCTAGTCCCAGGACTATCGAGACAGGGCATCGGTACTCCGGAGTAGACTAGAGTATGCGCTTCTCATCCCAGTGTGGGAGATGGTCTGTCCCACAGCCATCAGTATGTCGTACTGGAAATAGTATACGGGTGCTCGTTGGGTTACGAATACACTGGACAGGACTCGTCGGGAACTGACAGGTTGGTATTATACCTATCGTCAGTTATCAGTTCCCAGGTGACATGAGTACAGCTTAGTCCGCTGACTTGACACTGGCACTTCGCCTCGAGTGTGTTCCCACTGCACTTTGATCACTACCCTACCACGGCTCAAAGGAGTCGTGCAAACAGGTAATGGTTGGGTGCAGTCCCGAAGCACTTGGAGGCAGTGACGGTTAGACAGGATTCGTCTCTCCCGGTATTGGGGGTTGACATCGCGCTGTGTCCAGGAGAGCCATTACACGAGTAGTCCCTGGCCAGGGCAAGCGAGATATACTGGTAGGCTTCCAGTCTTATCTCAGGGTGTTTTGGGCTTCACTCCGACACGACTTGTACCGCTATTAGGGGACTGACGTTTTACCGCCCCCTAGGCCCGACATGCGATGTATTGGACGAACAAACCGGACTGTACGGAGACTGTCACATTCAGACTCAGTAGGAGTTCAGATGGGGTTCACCTCGTAGCCTTCTTGTCGGCATCTACCTGGGGACCGTTACGCACAGCTAGTGCCGCTTGCGGTCTGTGGTTAAACCCACTGCCAGCATAGTGTCGAGTCTTTAGAGTCCCACACAGAGGGTATTCGCCTCTGGGCAAAACAGAGTAGAGGTCGCATGGTTTTGCGACAGGGTTCGTTCTCATCCGTGCACTTGTGCACGTTTGGAGTCCGGACGGATATTACTGGCTGGCTCTGGTTTGAGTCAGATACTGGTATATGTTTTGGGGTTGCTTTTATCTCTCAGTATTCATGTTCCTCGGAACAAGAATGCAGGTGTGTATGCATAGTTGTTTGAGGAGGAGGAAGAGGACTTTCATTAGGGTTTCGGAATGGGTGCGTATGCTCAGTTGACAGTTGTCTTTTTCCAAACCCTAATGGATTTATGTTATATCAATTAATAATATTAATAAAATTAAATTGTGTCATGGTTGGTTTTTATGTTGACTTGTTGACCATGGTTGATTAGTTGACCATGGTTGAATGTTTGACCATCATCATTACTTTTCAAAGATGCTCTTTGATTCTAGCAAATTTCATTTAATGCATGAAATGATAATGGTCATTCCTAAACCTTCCATCAACAATTTCATTTTCATTATTATTATTAATTTGATAATTCTTTTTGCTTTTGTTATGGTTGCAAAAGAAAAAAGAGCTCATTCTATCATATTGATTCTCTCTCCCCACTTCATCTTCTTCTTCCTCTAGCTGAAGGAGAATCCTTCTCATGTGTTGAGAATCCCTCTCCTTGAAAGAAAAACACCCCAAAGACACTCTCTACTCTCTCTAGGGTCAAAGGTGTTGCGCCACGGCAGCGCCCCGGCCTCGTACTCGAGGCCAAAATGCGGAATCAAAAATTTTTCCTTACTCGGAAACCGGCGCTACCGCGGACAATGAAAACCCGGATCGTAACCATTAACCTAGTGCTAGCAATCAAGAGATAGGGTGAGAAGTATACCGAGTGATCCGTGTCCTCCGGTCTTCTCGTCATCGTCCCGATCTCCCGCGGAAAGTCTTGCCTCCACATCGTCGCCTCCTCGCCGGAAAGGGCACCACATCGCCTTCTTCTTTTACGGGCTCCCGCCTCAATACCGAGGCAACTCGCGCATGAAGCCGGCAACTCGACATGCTCAAGATATGCTGTAGAATGTAGTGTAGATGATGCTTGTCTCATTTGGGGTTTGTTGCCATGGTGATGGAGGAATCAAGACTAGAAAAATGGTGCTTGCAATTTTCTAGCATGAAAAAGAGATTAAGAAGAATGAAACTCTCAAGAAGGAAGAACTCTCATCTTTTTCTTTCTTTCTTTCTTTCTACCATTTTCTTCTTCTCTTTTTTCTAATGAAAAACTTATATTCAAATGAGAATGGTGGAGGAGGTAAAAGGAAGCATGAAGGTAGGTGAGTGTAGGGTAAAGCAAGTGGTGACTATATCCTAAACATCATGATAACAATCTCACATCACTTCTAATCATGAATCAAATCCTTTCTCATCAACAAAAAGCAAATGATAAGAAAGGTATCAAAAGATGCTTTCATAATAAATCATCTTACAAATAAAACCTCCACCAAATGTAATTTGCAAAACTGCAAATTACCCCCTCCATCAGAAAAGTCCGACCGGGAAAGAACAAAGGAAAACCGGCCGGAACGGAATGCAAACTGGCAACTCCAGAAAACTGGTCCCGTAATAAATTACAGGAAAACCCCTATACTGTGCATACACACCCGCATCTGTATTCCGACCGGATATAAATGCAATGAGACAAAAACTACACTGTACTAAACTAGTACCGGCTTAAACCAAAGCCGGCTAGTAAAATCCGTTCGATCCTGATCTGTGCAATACCGCACGTATCTGATCGAACCCTGCCATATAACTATACGGCCACTAGTACAAAACAGTCCGATCCTGATCCGTGCAATACTGCACGTATCTGATCGGACCCTGCCATATCTCCATACGGCCTCTACAGCGTTTCGCCCGAAAGCCTGAGTAACTGAAAGTGTGGTGGACTCTAAAGACTCGTCAATACTATGGCTGTGGATTTAACCACTAGCACGTCAGAGGTATAAGCCAATACGTGACGGGCCACCAGCTATTGACCAAAAGGGACGTCGATGAGGAAGCTCACCCCGACACCCAACTGAGCCTGTCAGTGACAATATTCGTACAGTCCGGTCCGTTCGTCTATGAGTATCGCATGGCGGGCCTAGGGGGTTGGTAAAAGTCAGACCCCCAAAAGCGGTACAAGTCGTGTCGGAGCGTAGCCCAGAACGCCCTGAGATACTACTGGAATACCTACCAGTAAATCTCCTGCCTCGGCCGAGGGCTTTGCGTAATGGCTCTCCTAGACACAGCGCGACCTCACCCCCAATACTGGGAGAGACGAACCCCTGAAGATCCGCTCACTGCCTCCATGTGGCTCGGGACTGTACCCAACTAAAACCTGTTTGCATGACTCCTTTGAGCCGTGGTAGGGTAGTAATGAAAGCACAGTGGGAACTCACACGAGACAAATGACGATCCTCAGGTCGATGAACTAACCTGTACATATGTCACCAGGGAACTGCTATCTGACGTCAGGTATAAGACCAACTAGCATGTTCTCGGCGAGTCCTGTCCGGTGTACTCATAACCCAATGAGCACCTGTATACATCTTAGGTGAACCAACTGACACCAGTGGCTTGTGAGACCGGCTACCGCCCCTCGTCAGGGTCTCGACTGTATACACTAGTCTACTCTGGAGAATCGATGCCTTGTCTCGATACTCCTACGACTAGGGACCTTTTAAGGATGTGCTTATAGACTACCAGCTCCCACGTATATGATCGCCATCATACTGCCGGCAGTCAAGCAAGAATCCTAGGGGCTCTATCAACGTGTAATAGCGACATGCCAGGTCACCTAAAGCAGTACACGATGATAAAGATAAACCAGATAGCATACTATCATCTCGAGTAAGATTGTCCTACCGGGATAGGTCCTCCCTCAATCATTGCAATCACGTGCCTGTGATCCAATAATTGATTCTGAGGGCACTATCTCCAACAATCTCCCACTTGCACTCAAGGCTAATTATTGCGATGCCGCATACTCACAGCCCGTGTGATACCGAACACCCAACTCCTCTACTAGTCAGTCTCACAAAGCTCGTTTGCGAAACTATTGCGTTCGAGGAATAGCCTCAGTGAGTGGATCCGCTGTGATGTTTCTTTCTTTGTCTCTCTATTTCTCAAGTTAACGGAGAAAGCCATCTCCCGAAATGAGCAATACCTGTCTTAGAATGTCTGGATGTCTGATGGGACCTAGCTCATAAATGAACTCCAAATCCAAACTTCTTAGACTGTATTGTCAACTAAACTTAATCAGTATCCTGCGCCAAGCCTCCCTCAGTATTGCCTTGGACCACCTGTCCAAAATACTGCCCCTCGTCAGAAGGAAAACTATAACTCTGACAACCTCCTTGTCGTCCATGTCACCTTGGAAGCCTGGAATGATAACTGTCTCCCAAATGAGGCTGTCGTTATCATATCTCTAGAACATCCACTTATGTTCTAAGACTGCTTCCGACTGTTTCTCCAGGATTGGATCAATATCAACTTATTGCATCTAGTGCAAGAACAACATCTGGTGTGGTACTTGACATCTCATGATTGACTCAATTGCCTAAGCAAGTGATCTGCCAATCATGAGTATCTCTCTCCCCTTTAGTCTATAAGACACCTTTAGAGAGGGTGACTCCATCAACTGCAGGTACACTACCGTGTCAGGAGTCGTCCATTCTAAATACTCATAGAATGCTGTCAAGATACCCAGATTGGGAAACCACCCAAATCTAGATCTAAAACCATAGATCTAGTAACCAGTATGTCTGATATAATATCCAAGTCCTGTGTGGAGAAAACACTGTGTGACAACCAAAGTATAACCGATCGTAGTATAGGAATATCACTTCCTACTACCTTCTCAACAGATCCACCCCTTATTCTGATGACGTCAAACCTATGACTGTCACATCAGAAATAGATGATCTATCTCCGCTACATCTGCTTTTGTCTATAAATAGACATAAGCCTGATGTCCACCAATGCTTCCGCTGCTCCCACTGACTACGACAACCCTCTGGCAGAATCATATAGACGTGCACATCCAAAGCTAGTTTAGAACGACGCTATACTCATCCTCCTGCCGGGTCTCGCAGCCTGGAACAACAGCAATGGCAAGTGTGGGTAAACAAGAACTTCCCTGTCACCGTCCTTGAGGCTACCGGAGTACCTCTCGGGTGCCTGAAGTTACCCACCGTATCTGCGGAGTGGCCAATGGAATGTCAAACCAGATTGAATCTTTAGGTTGCTTATCAAATCTTCAGTAATCGTTTGCGGTTCTGGAATCACTTCCAGTTCTACCATACTCCCACTACTTTTTCTGAAAAAATCCATTTTTAATAAAAACTGTGGCGAGTCTAGAACAATATTGCTATCGTTCATCCAGATGGTAGAAAGTCAACCCTCGTCATAGCCTGGGTCAACCCACAAACAACCATTACAGAAACGTGCCTTGAGTTGTCCAGTGTCTGGTTTTAAGCATAAGCCGGACAACTCCCCGTACCTTAACAACGTTAAGATATGAACTGTTCTATATCCAATATAGAACCAGAGGCACTGATTTAATTGAACCAGATTCAAATCATGCAGCTGTCTCCAGTGCATGTTAACTAAATGGAAGGAGGCCGATCAGCGTTACTCAACTTAGGAATGCTTCCAATTATGAGTAACCTGAAAGAGAAGCAATTTCTCTTAATCATTACTATCAACTGAATACCATACACAAGTATCTACATCTTCGATCTCTTTGAAGAATCCCGATACTTGCTACACCTGGTTCTTTACTCTATTCAAATACCTATAACTCCTCAAAACTTAGACCCTGTGTTTCTACGAAACACATGTCTAAGAACTAGAGAAGTTAATAGTAAACAGAATATAGTATGAGGACCAACCCCTCTGTCCTAATGGACACTGGACAACATACAATGCTCTGTATAAGTCCCTTGAGTCTGATAACTCATTCACTGTGTGTCGTAGGTTGAAAACTGTACTTATGGTTAAGAAGAATTACACCGCTGTTTAATGCTCCTTACCTAACCATCCACTGATATAGGTAAATGTCATCGACATAACTTCAAAAGGTATATCTCACTCTATAAAAATAGACGTACAGATATATCAATTTGAAATTGGTGCATAACCGCGGATATTCAAAACCAAATAATTGCCGTCCGGCAAACAACCGAGGTGACTTCCTCAAACAATGAGGATGATCACCAAATTCCCAATAACTTACTCCCACTCATCATCTGTAAAACCATACAGATGTGAGAATCATACCTGGTAAATACATACCCTGGAGTAAGTGTCTAATCGGGAAATCAGTTTTCCATTAACAGTACACAGTGAAGCTGAAACATTGAAATGTTTCGTTGGGGTATCTTGGTATTCCTAGTAATGCATCTTCCATCATCCAGATTCACAACTATAACCGTATAATTCTTTGCCACCTCTCCAAATCCCTTTATATGTTTTTAGTCATTACCGTCTGCACACCCCTTTAGGCCAAATGGTTTTCTTCCTTCCCTACCGTTCGGCACCAGCCTATGGTTTGGAAGAAGACTATCCAAAAAGCATAAAGGGTGTACTGTCCTAATCCTAGGAACACTCGCAATGCGAGAGAAGGTGAAGATAAAAGACACCTGAATGTACTTTATTCCTATTTCTCCTGAACCAGAATCCATCCCCGAACTGGAACAAGTTCCTTTCGAGTTCGTATATAACCATACGATGGAGTATCCAATAAACTGTGGATCTTCGTAGTGATACGGAGTGTCCTGGAGAAATACAAAGGTGATTTAGGATTGGCGAAGAAAAACTTGGTTTGGTCGTGAATATCAGTCGCATTTTACTTTGCCCTCTTACTAATCCCTTGCTTTGTCTGAACTTAATACCTTCTGTACACCATTTAGGCTAACTGGTTTTCTTCATTCCCTACCGGTCGGCACCAGCCTATGGTTTGGCAGAAGACTATCCAATTTGCGTAATAGGTGTACCACTCCTAAACCAAGGAGTACTCGCAACCTGAGAGAAGGTGAAAAGAAAAGACAACTGAATAATCCTATTCGTTTTCTCCAGAACCAGAAACCATCCTCGAAGTCCTTCGAGTTCGTATCTAACCATACGATGGTTTTGTCCAATGGAAGTGGACGTTCGCAGTAATACGGGGTGTCCTGGAGAAAAGGGTAAAAGTAGGAGTGGCAATGAGGTCTGCAACTCTGACAATCCAAAAGCCAGTGTTAAGAAGGTTCGGTTAACTTGATCACTGAGTCATAGTCTTAGGGTCGGGTCAAAGGTCGCTGCCAAAGAGAGAGAGAAAAGAAACACTCAGTGTGCACTCTAACCTAGATCAGAATGGTTACCAATTTATCTAATCAGGAAACCTCCCACTGTACCTCAAATTCTCCTCCAAACCTGAAAGAAGAATTAGTCGGGGTCACCCGAGGAGTAAACTAACTCATCAGTGGGAATCGGGATCCAACTATCATCGCATGATAACTTGACGGAATACACTCAAGTCACCACACTCCAGAAGGTATGCGCATGCCTGGCAAGTTTCAGTTCTTTTGAAACTCCCGATGTGATTTTTACCCCTAGGACCCAAGTGACCTTGACTGAGCCAACATATCAAAGGATCCTAGTCAAGTTCAACTCGTCATTATCTTGATTGCATTAGACCCACCCGCACGAGTCCTTGACTGAGCCAAAATGACCGTACGACTGTCCTAACCAATCACATATCCATGCAACAGAAAAGCACTACATAGCTACCGAACACTACGCCTCGGCTGAGCACGACATACGCAGCACGAATACTAAGTAATACTAATCTGAAATGACGGAGGGCTACGACTGGTTTTTGGCGAAAAACCTTTAACGTAATGAACTTGATATCGTTGAAGGAACTGCACAACTTTTTATAAAATATAGTGACGAAAACCTTTACTAAAGAGGTCACTCCCGGTGAAGGGATCTCAGCTCTTTCCCCGTAGAATGAGGTGCAGGATATTCCAACTGAATACCACGATGCAAAGCAAAAGTAATCGGCTATAGTGAAGTTATTGCCCTGACGCAAACTTCTGTCCAAGGGGTCACTCCCGGTGAAGGGATCTCGGCCCTTGCCTCGTCGACTGAGGAGCAGGATATTCCAAATGAATACCACGATGCAAAACAAAAGTGAACGTCCTTGCAATAACAGCTTTTTGAAAAGTGTTCCAACAACATCAGAATAGGTTTGTTTTTCTTGCATTGATCCGAATCAACGCAGTCCTATCAATTAATCACACCACAAAGATCGAAAATATACTGACGTACGTATATGCCATCCGCATTCGCCACTGGGTCCCGTCATCACCCGTTAGGTTAGCTAACTAACGGCAGAGCGGGGACTGGACTAGCGCGGATGTAAAACATATACAACATCTACTAATATATATACCAATATATTATATTTCGCTCAAGGCGTAATAAAAAGCAACATCACAGAAATGTACAGCATCACAGAACAATACAGATATCTGGAAGCCCCGGGTTTCACAGAGCCGCTGCTGAAACCCGACGTTTCCCTGGTCATGTGGATAGCCTGTGCAATGAAAACCTAGACCCCTACGGGCGCGGCAAGTCACCCGCCAAAACCTGAAGCGAGGCAGCCCCCTCCAGCACCGTGAATGGACCACCCAGCACTTCATGGAATCCGGTAACTTGGGCACCCCTCCTGGGTCAACCTGTACCCCCTACGAGTGCGGCGAATAGCCCGCCAATCCTAGAGTGAAGCCCCCTCCGTCTCAATGCCATGAGATGCGGGCCCGTTGCCCCCTAGAACCCGGCTATCCGTGCACTCCTCCGCGGGGTAATCCTAGTACAGAAAGTAAAATATACATACACCGGGTATATCGACCGCATCCAGGTCGTGCCCCAAAAGAATAATACAAACAGGCAGTGACGGCAGTCCACATGTCGGACGCTCGCCCCGCAATAACAAATGTACATAATACAACAACACAGTACTAGCATTGCATCCAGGCTATCCCCCACGACCGATCCGCAACATCACAGCATAAACATAGAACATCAACGTGAAAGTCACGTTCGCAAATCCGTCTAACCGGGCTATAGCAGTTAGACCAGATTTACCGATCGAGTGACATTCACGGTCGCAGATATAATGTAAATACTGTGAAATAATGTGTTTAAAATTTTCCGATTGACCAAAAATTAACAAGTGGGCCCCCAATCAAAACTGTAGCACTTACAGAAAACCTGGGCCCAATTTTAATATTCCAAAACCCCTAATTTAAGCCCACAAGACCACTGAGAAAAATTGGTGAAGTGAAGACTACTTCTTGCGGCGGAAGAGCGGCCAATGAGGGGCTTACGCCGTGCTTGCGCGGTCGTACGGAACGATCACTTTACCAAATTTTTTCAGTATTCTTAGATCTCCCTGCACATCATTCTGAGACCACCTGAAAAATTTTTAGACTCCAAAAAATTTCGACAGAAACTGATGTGAAGGAAAAATACGGTTTTTGGAATTTCGGTCGATCGGAATTGAAAAACACATTAGAACAAGCTAGGCAAGGTTAATGGCGTGGCTCTGATACCATGTTGCGCCACGGCAGCGCCCCGGCCTCGTACTCGAGGCCAAAATGCGGAATCAAAAATTTTTCCTTACTCGTAAACCGGCGCTACCGCGGACAATGAAAACCCGGATCGTAACCATTAACCTAATGCTAGCAATCAAGAGATAGGGTGAGAAGTATACCGAGTGATCCGTGTCCTCCGGTCTTCTCGTCATCGTCCCGATCTCCCGCGGAAAGTCTTGCCTCCACATCGTCGCCTCCTCGCCGGAAAGGGCACCGCATCGCCTTCTTCTTTTACGGGCTCCCGCCTCAATACCGAGGCAACTCGCGCATGAAGCCGGCAACTCGACATGCTCAAGATATGCTGTAGAATGTAGTGTAGATGATGCTTGTCTCATTTAGGGTTTGTTGCCATGGTGATGGAGGAATCAAGACTAGAAAAATGGTGCTTGCAATTTTCTAGCATGAAAAAGAGATTAAGAAGAATGAAACTCTGAAGAAGGAAGAACTCTCATCTTTTTCTTTCTTTCTTTCTTTCTACCATTTTCTTCTTCTCTTTTTTCTAATGAAAAACTTATATTCAAATGAGAATGGTGGAGGAGGTAAAAGGAAGCATGAAGGGAGGTGAGTGTAGGGTAAAGCAAGTGGTGACTATATCCTAAACATCATGATAACAATCTCACATCACTTCTAATCATGAATCAAATCCTTTCTCATCAACAAAAAGCAAATGATAAGAAAGGTATCAAAAGATGCTTTCATAATAAATCATCTTACAAATAAAACCTCCACCAAATGTAATTTGCAAAACTGCAAATTACCCCCTCCATCAGAAAAGTCCGACCGGGAAAGAACAAAGGAAAACCGGCCGGAACGGAATGCAAACTGGCAACTCCAGAAAACTGGTCCCGTAATAAATTACAGGAAAACCACTATACTGTGCATACACACCCGCATCTGTATTCCGACCGGATACAAATGCAATGAGACAAAAACTACACTGTACTAAACTAGTACCGGCTTAAACCAAAGCCGGCTAGTAAAATCCGTTCGATCCTGATCTGTGCAATACCGCACGTATCTGATCGAACCCTGCCATATAACTATACGGCCACTAGTACAAAACTGTCCGATCCTGATCCGTGCAATACTGCACGTATCTGATCGGACCCTGCCATATCTCCATACGGCCTCTACAGCGTTTCGCCCGAAAGCCTGAGTAACTGAAAGTGTGGTGGACTCTAAAGACTCGTCAATACTATGGCTGTGGATTTAACCACTAGCACGTCAGAGGTATAAGCCAATACGTGACGGGCCACCAGCTATTGACCAAAAGGGACGTCGTTGAGGAAGCTCACCCCGACACCCAACTGAGCCTGTCAGTGACAATATCCGTACAGTCCGGTCCGTTCGTCTATGAGTATCGCATGGCGGGCCTAGGGGGTTGGTAAAAGTCAGACCCCTAAAAGCGGTACAAGTCGTGTCGGAGCGTAGCCCAGAACACCCTGAGTTACTACTGGAATACCTACCAGTAAATCTCCTGCCTCGGCCGAGGGCTTTGCGTAATGGCTCTCCTAGACACAGCGCGACCTCACCCCCAATACCGGGAGAGACGAACCCCTGAAGATCCGCTCACTGCCTCCATATGGCTCGGGACTGTACCCAACTAAAACCTGCTTGCACGACTCCTTTGAGCCATGGTAGGGTAGTAATCAAAGCACAGTGGGAACTCACACGAGACAAATGACGATCCTCAGGTCGATGAACTAACCTGTACACATGTCACCAGGGAACTGCTATCTGACGTCAGGTATAAGACCAACTAGCATGTTCCCGGCGAGTCCTGTCCGGTGTACTCATAACCCAATGAGCACCTGTATACATCTTAGGTGAACCAACTGACACCAGTGGCTTGTGAGACCGGCCACCGCCCCTCGTCGGGGTCTCGACTGTATATACTAGTCTACTCTGGAGAATCGATGCCCTGTCTCGAAACTCCTACGACTAGGGACCTTTTAAGGATGTGCTTATAGACTACCAGCTCCCACGTATATGATCGCCATCATACTGCCGGCAGTCAAGCAAGAATCCTAGGGGCTCTATCAACGTGTAATAGCGACATGCCAGGTCACCTAAAGCAGTACACGATGATAAAGATAAACCAGATAGCATACTATCATCTCGAGTAAGATTGTCCTACCGGGATAGGTCCTCCCTCAATCATTGCAATCACGTGCCTGTGATCCAATAATTGACTCTGAGGGCTCTATCTCCAACAAAAGGTTTAGCAAGCTGAAGATTCTTGTTCTCTCAAAGTTCGAGAAAGAGCCCGAAGGTTGAACCCTCAGGTGGATCCATCTTTGACGGAAGAAGGCAACGAGGAAAGAACCATCAACCTCTACAAGTTTTCAAAAAGAAGGAGTTCAAGTTAGGTATAACCTTTCATCTGAGTAGCTAACTCTCTTTAGCTTGTTTGCTAGTTTAGTTTAGAAAAGATCCCGACTTTGTTAGTCCATGTTGCCCCATGTGCTAAAAATTTGATTTTTATACCGTTTCCGCCTCCCCGTAAGAACCGGGGGTCGCAACGTGGACTTACAGTATCAGAGCCTCACTAAACAATAATTAACTCACTTACAAAGTCGTATGAATTACGAACGCAAAACGAACCGGAAAACACCCCGATATCACATAGTTTTTGTCGATTTTAAAATGAGATCCTAAAATTTTTCAGGTTCCTCCAGAACACCCTACAAGAAATTATAAGAACACACAGAAAAAATGGGCTCCTGAATCGGCCACAGAGCCACGGAACCGCGACCGATCCCACCGATCCGCCGAGGATCCGCGGCCGAGTTGGGGCCGATTCAGCCCAATTTTTCTCTGTGCATCTTCTGTGATATGTTGTATTTTCTGGTGTGGTTTATTTTTTGCTCAGGTCTCAGGTTTACAGAGAAGTATTGGAGCAGAATCTAATGGATTTGATCGATCGAAATTATACGATGTTTGCTTGTTTGATTATATCTGTGAACTGTATTATGTGTTCGTAAACCTCCCCTAACTGCTAGTATGTCGGTTGGCAGGGGGTTGCACATATCTGTAATGTTTTAACTGTTTGTGATTATGAACTCTATTGTACTGTTGTGATGATTAGCCGGGGTTTTGTGATGGGTTATTGTATTAATTCATTCGATTTAATTGTAATAAGTTGTAATATTATTTTGCGGGGCACATCCAGGTTGCGGTTGTTGCCACCGTTGTATTATTTCTTTTTACTGTTTTTGCTCCTAGGATAGACCCAAGGTGGGGTGCACAAACTACCGGGTATTTCGAAGTGCTTAGTGGCCTACTCACGTTGTTGAGGGAGACCGCTTCACTTCGGGTATTTGACGGGTAGTTTGCCGTACCCGTAGGGGTCTAGGGTGGGGTAATGGCTATTCATCACAACTGTGTAATCCGTCTTTTCTTACAGGCTCAAAAGAAACGCGGATTGCTTGTATATCCAATAAAGTTTATCTATGATCTGGAATGCCTATTATTGCGTCTGACGAATGTACAATATCTATATATGATAGATATTTAGACGTCACTTATGTTTTACACCCGCGCAAGCCCAGCCCCCGCTCTGCCGTTAGTTAAGTAACCTAACGGGTGATGACGGGACCCCGTGGCAAATGCGGATGGCATAAGAGGACGTTGTATTTTCGTTGTTATCTGTAATGATAGGTTAAAGATAGGACGCATTATTTTTAATGCAAAGAAAAATAAAACCTAAACTGAATCGTTGGAACAATTTCTAAAAAGCACTCGGTTTTCTTGAAAAAGCAAAAATTTAAATGCGGAGCTTAAACCACTCCTTTTAATAAAAGCTATCTTGGTTCCTTCGATCAAATCAAGTTCACTACGTTAACGGTTTTTTGCCAAAAACCAGTCGTAACCCTCCGTCGTTTCAAATAGACAGCACATCGTATTCATGCTATGCTTGTTGGCCTACGTCAAGGCATAGTGGATGGTAGCAGTGTCTGCTTATTTGTTGCATAGATAGATGCATTAATATAGGACAGACATACAGCCTTGTTGGCCTACGTCAAGGGCATGTACGATGTACCTAAATTAATCAGGACAACGACGGGTAGAACTTGACTTGCGTCTTATGACTTGTTGGCCTACGTCAAGGTCTATAAGAGCTTGGGGGAAAAATCACATCGGGAGTTTCAAACATAAAGGAAACTTGCAGATTTAGCATACCTTATGGAGTGTGGTGACTAGAGTGGCTTCCATATAGTACATCATGCAATGATAGTTGGATCCCAATCCCACTGATGAGTAGGAATACTCTCAGGAAACATTCTCACTTAACAATCAATGCTATAAACCAAGTAGGTGTCCAGAAAGGTGTTAGAGGGGCTACGCCTCCAGGGAAAAGAGGTTATTTAATTAAGGAACTTCGCGAAAGCGTTGGAAAACCTCCCTCAAAGTACCAACACCAGCCTGGCTGAAAGGTTATCCAAGTATTGTGACGTGTGATTAAATCTTAACTAGTTCTTCTTTTAGGTTTTGATGAAGGATTTGATGGAACAGTGGGATACATCCTATTTAGATAAATTAATAACCAATCTAAACTTGCAAGAAGCATATGCTGAGTGTTTTCTTTTCTCTCTCTCTAACAGCTACCATGACAGGACTAAAACTATTACTTGAAAAAAATATACTGACCGGGCAGAACTATAAAGATTGGCTAAGGAACGTCAACATTGCACTGACTTATGACAAAGTAGCATATGTTACCACCGATGTTCCTCCCCTTATCCCTGGACCAGATTCCTCAGTTGTGGACAAGGAAGTTCGCAAAACTTGGGATCTGGATTGTGAGCGAGCTAAGTGTATCGTGCTGGCGCCCATGAACAATGAACTCCAGAAACAGCACGAGAGTATGGATATTGTATCCATCTTTCTCCATGTTAAGGAATTATATGGAGAGCACTCCCGTATCGCAAGGTACGAGACCTCAAGGAAACTATTCCAGATGAGGTTAGCTCCAGGATCGCCTGTAGGAGAGCACGTCCTAAAAATGATCAGCCTCATTGAGGAACTCGCAAACCTGGGATGCAAGCTAGAGAATGATTTGTATATCGACTTGATTTTGCAGTCCCTTCCCCACACCTTCTCTCAGTTCGTGCTTAGCTTCAACATGCACGAAATGGAAGCTGATCTTCCGAAGCTCCTCAACATGTTGAGGGTAGCAGAGACCTCCTTGAAAAAGGAGAAGACCCCCGTTCTGTATGTTGGCCAATCATCCTCTACTAAATCTAAAGTGAAAGCAAAAGGGAAGAAGAAGATGAAAGCCACCAAACCGAAGGGTAGGGTCAAGAAGGTGCAGGGAAAGAACAAGGCAGGAAGGGTGAAAGCGGATATAAACGAATCCCATTATTGTCACAAGAAAGGGCACTGGAAGAAGGACTGTATGGCCTTCAAGGCAAATGACACGAAGCAAGCGGTTGCTTCTGCTTCAGGTGTGTTCGTAATCGAAAATTGTCTTTCAGTAAACTCTACATCATGGGTACTTGATACCGGTTCTGGTTCTCACATCTGTAATTCATTGCAGGATCTGAGAAATAGTAGAGTACTGGGGGCAGGTGATATGACTCTCTGGATGGGCAATGGAATGCATGTAGATGCTGTTGCAATAGGGGAGTATCACCTAGGGTTGACTAGTGGGCACGTTTTGGTGTTGTACAGCTGTTTTTGTATTCCCAGTATGCTGTGTAATATTATATCAGTATCTTTGTTGTCTAATAAAGGATATAATTTTGCGCTTGAAAGTAATGTCATGAACATTCTCCTAAATCAAGAACTGATTGGGCATGGCACACTGGAAAACGGCATATACATACTTAATCAACCTCGAATTTTCAATATTCAAAACACACTTAAATGAAAGGCTCCAGATTCAAATCAAGCCTTCTTATGGCATTGTAGACTTGGTCATATAAACGAAACAAGGTTGACTAAGTTACATAAAGATGGATATCTAGATCCGTTTGAATATTCATCATATGCAACTTGTCAATCATGTATCAAAGGAAAAATGACCAAATCTCCGTTCTACGGACACGGAGCAAGAGCTATTGAACTCTTGGGACTTGTACACAGTGATGTATGTGGTCCAATGTCTACACATGCACGAAGCGGTCACTCCTACTTCATCACTTTTACTGATGACTTCTCTAGGTATGGACATGTGTTCTTAATGAAACATAAATCAGAGGCTTTTGAGAAGTTTAAGGAGTATAAAAATGAAGTAGAGAAACAAACTGGTAAAAGCATCAAGACACTTCGATCTGATCGAGGTGGAGAATACTTAAGTACCAGTTTCCTTGAATGCTTAAAAGAGTATGGAATTCTCTCTCAGCTTACTCCGCCTTATACACCTCAGCATAATGGTGTATCAGAAAGGAGGAATCGCACGCTATTAGATATGGTGCGTTCAATGATGAGTAGTGCTGAGTTGCCACTTTCCTTCTGGGGATTTTCTCTAGAATCAGCGGCATACTTATTGAATAGAGTTCCAACAAAGTCTGTGCCTACCACTCCATATGAAATGTGGAGCGGGAAGAGACCATATCTCAAGTATATCAAGATATGGGGGTGTCCGGCATATGTTAAAAAGCATAGACCGAACAAGCTCGAGTCACGATCGATTTTGTTCAAGTTTGTAGGATACCCCAAACATTCAAGGGGGTACATGGTCTACCACACTGAAGAACAAAAGGTGTTTGTCGCTCGCCACATTGTCTTCTTAGAAAGCGAATTTCTTGCAAAAGAAATTAGTGGGAGCGCGGTAGAGCCGGAAGAAATTCCAGAACCTCAAACTGCTACCGAGGATATAGAAGAACCTCAGATTTCAATAGAACATGACGAACCAACGCCACTCCGCAGATCTAGTAGGCTTTCTCATCCTCCAGAGAGATACTATGGTTTTTTTCTAGATGGGGATCGAGAGGATTGCATCATCGATGATGATGAGCCTACTAGTTTTCAGCAGGCTATCACGAGTATTGACTCGATGAAGTGGCTGGATGCTATGAGATCCGAAATGGAATCCATGTACACCAAAAAAGTATGGACTTTAGAAGTTGCTCCTCCTGGGGTGAAACCAGTTGGATGCAAATGGATCTTCAAAAAGAAGATTGGTGCACTTGGACAAGTGGAAACCTACAAAGCTAGACTCGTTGCAAAAGATTTTCGTCAAAGACCAGGATTGGACTATGATGAAGCCTTTTCACCTGTAGCTATGCTTAAATCCATTCGGATCCTGCTTGCCATTGCTGCCTTCCATGACTATGAAATCTGGAAAATGGATGTAAAAACTGCTTTTCTAAATAGACATTTAGAAGAGAGTGTTTACATGGATCAAGCAGAAGGTTTCTTAGAAAGTGGGAGCAGCGGAAGAGTGTGCAGGTTGCGTAAATCCATTTATGGATTAAAGCAAGCATCGCGAAGTTGGAACATCTGCTTTGATGAGACAGTCAAAGAGTTTGACTTTATCAAAAATGTAGATGAACCATGTGTTTATAGGAAGATTGTAGAAGGAGCAGTAGTCTTCCTCGTTTTGTACGTCGACGACATACTACTGAAAGGGAATGATGTCCCTATGCTACAATCAGTAAAGCTCTTCTTGTCACAGAAATTCTCCATGAAAGACTTGGGTGATGCAACCTACATTTTGGGCATTAAGATCTATCGTGATAGATCTAATAGAATGTTGGGACTTTCACAGTCCAGGTAAATTGACACTATACTAAAGAGATTTAGTATGGAAGATTCCAAGCGCGGTAATATGCCCGCTTGTCACGGGATCACCCTCTCCAAAGAGATGTCTCCAAAGAATGATGAAGAGAGGGATCACATGGGCATTATACCCTACGCTTCGGCGGTAGGATCTATAATGTATGCGATGTTATGTACAAGACCGGATGTAGCTTACGTACTTGGTGTGGTAAGCAGGTATCATTCTGACCCAGGTGAGAAGCATTGGATAGCGGTAAAGAACATTCTCAAGTGCCTGAGAAGGACTAAGGAGATGTTCTTGATTTACGGTAATGGGGACCTCCAGGTAGACGCTTTTACCGACTCCGGCTTCCAAAGTGACAAAGATGATTCTAAATCCATTTCGGGTTTTGTGTTTACTCTCAATGGAGGGGCGGTATGTTGGAAGAGTTCTAAACAGGATACCGTCGCAGACTCAACTATGGAGGCTGAGTATATAGCTGCTAGTGAAGCCGCAAAAGCGGCTGTCTGGATGAGGAAGTTCATATCTGAACTTCAGGTGGTTCTGTCCATTGCCAATCCAATACCTTTGTATTGTGATAACAATGGGGCCATAGCATTGGCGAAGGAACCCAGGTCCCATCAGAAATCCAGGCATTGTTGCGCCACGGTAGCGCCCCGGCCGCCTATCTGAGGCCAAAATGCGGAATCAAAAATTTTCCTTACTTGGAAACTGGCGCTACCGCGGACAATAAAACCCGGATCGTTAACCATTAACCTATACTAGCTAACAAGAGATGGGAAGAGAAGTATACCAAGTGATCCGAGTCCTCCGGTCTTCTCGTCATCGTCCCGATCTCCCGCGGAAAGTCCTGTCTCCATGTCGTCGCCTCCTCGCCGGAAGGGCACCACGTCGCCTGCATCTTTTACGGGCTCCCACCTCAATACCGAGGCAACTCGGGCACGAAGCTGGCAAGTCGACGTGCCCAAGATTTGCTGCAGAATGTAGTGTAGATGCTATATCTCATTTGGGGTTTTAGTTGCCATGGAGGATGAAGGAGGAGGTTAAGAAAATTGGTTCTTTCAATTTTCTAGCAAGAAGGATAGAGATGAAGAATTCATCACGTAACCAAAAATGAACTCTCTCATCCTTTTTCTCTCAAGTGAAGCCTCTCCCTTCAGGTGAGAATGGTGGAGGAATGAATATGAAACCATAACAAGAAGGGAGGTGAGTGTAGTAAAAGCAAGGGGGGTGACCATAACCCTAAAGAAATGATAACCACCTCAAATCAATATCAAATCCACTCTAATCACCATAAAGCAAGTGATAAGAAGGAAAAAGAATCTCATCATGAAAAACTATCATGATGCCACCAATATGCAAGATACCCCCTCCACAAATGTTATTTGCAAACTTGCAAATAACCCCCTCCATCGGAAAGGTCCGGCCGGGAATGAACAAAGGAAAACCGGCCGGAACGGAATGCAAACTGGCAACTCCAGAAAACTGGTCCCGTAATAAATTACAGGAAAACCCGATACTGTGCATACACACCCGCATCTGTATTCCTACCGGATACAAATGCAATGAGACAAAATCTACACTGTACTAAACTAGGATCCGTCTTAAACCAAAGCCGGCTAGTAATATCCGTTCGATCCTGATCCGTGCAATACCGCACGTATCTGATCGAACCTTGCCATATATCTATACGGCCTCTAGTACAAACCGTCCGATCCTGATGCGTGCAATATCGCACGTATCTGATCGGACCCTGCCATATCTCCATACGGCCTCCACAGCGTTTCGCCCGAAACTTGAGTTACTGAAAGTGTGGTGGACTCTAAAGACTCGTCAATACTATGGCTGTGGATTTAACCACTGGCACGTCAGAGGTATAAGCCAATACGTGACGGGCCACCAGCTATTGACCAAAAGGGACGTCGATGAGCGAACTCATCCTGATACCCTACTGAGCCTGTCAGTGACAATATCCATACAGTCCGGTCTGTTCGTCTATGACCATCGCATGGCGGGCCTAGGGGGTTGGTAAAAGTCAGATCCCCAAAAGTGGTACAAGTCGTGTCGGAGCGTAGCCCAGAACACCCTGAGATACTACTGGAATACCTACCAGTAAATTTCCTGCCTCGGCCGAGGGCTTTGTGTAATGGCTCTCCTAGACACAGCGCGACCTCACCCCCAATACCGGGAGAGACGAACCCCTGCAAATCCGCTCACTGCCTCCATGTGGCTCGGGACTGTACCCAACTAAAACCTGTTTGCATGACTCCTTTGAGCCGTGGTAGGGTAGTAATCAAAGCACAGTGGGAACTCACACGAGACAAATGACGATCTCAGGTCGATGAACTAACCTGTACACATGTCACCAGGGAACTGCTATCTGACATCTGGTATAAGACCAACTAGCATGTTCCCGGCGAGTCCTGTCCGGTGTACTCATAACCCAATGAGCACCTGTATACATCTTAGGTGAACCAACTGACACCAGTGGCTTGTGAGACCGGCCACCGCCCCTCGTCGGGGTCTCGACTGTATACACTAGTCTACTAATGGAGTATCGATGCCCAGTCTCGAAACTCCCACGACTAGGGACCTTTTAAGGATGTGCTTACGGACTACCAGCTCCCACGTATATGATCGCCATCATACTGCTGGTCGTCAAAAAAGAATCCTAGGGGCTCTATCAACGTGTAATAGCGACCTGTCAGGTCACCTAAAGCAGTACACGATGATAAAGATAAACCAGATAGCATACTATCATCTTGAGTAAGACTGTCCTACCGGGATAGGTCCTCCCTCAATCATTGCAATCACGTTCCTGTGATCCAATAATTGACTCTGAGGGCACTATTACCAACAGGCATATCTTAAGGCGTTTTCACCTGATCAGGGAGATCGTTGATCGTCGGGAGATCGAGGTACGGAGAGTGGATACAAAAGACAACACGGCAGATCCATTCACAAAGGCCATCCCTCAAGTTCAGTTCGAGAGGCTCTTTGAGATGTTGGGCATGCGGTACTCCAGCAACTGGATCTAGTTAAGACAGTGGGTACTCATTGCACCAATTATAGGCCCTAGTGCAAGTGGGAGATTGTTGGATATATATGCCCTAGAGGCCTTCATTGTATAGGATGCTGGGGATATGTATGTACATGACAGTCTTGCTTAATATGATAGTACGCTATTTGGTTTGTCTTTTATCTTAACATATGATATATTTTGCGTAGTATTCATACATATATACATGTTGATAAAGCCCATAGGGTGTTTGCCTGACTACCGGCGTTATGATGGCAGTCATACTAGTGGGAGCTGGATAGTCAATAGGCACATCCTTAGATGTCCCTGGTCGCAAGAGTATCGAGACTGGTCATCGATACTCCGGGGTAGACTGGTGTATACATATCTAGACCGTGAGGAGGGGCGATGGATTTGTCCCGCAGCCATTGATGGAATGCACCTAAGATTGTATACAGATGCTCACTGGGTGTGAGTACACCGGACAGGACTCGGCGAGAACTGACTGGATGGTATTTATACCTAACGTCAGATAGCAGTTCTCAGGTGACATGTATGCAGATAGTCCGTTTACTTATAGTCGTCATTTGTCTCGTGTGAGTTCCCACTGTGCTTTGATTACTACCCTACCATGGTTCAAAGGAGTCGTGCAAACATATTTTAGTTGGGCACAGTCCCAAGCCATGTGGAGGCAGTGAATGACTGTTAGGGATTCGTCTCTCTCGGTATAGGGAGTTGATATCGCACAGTGATCGGTTGGTCATTACCATAAGGCCCCGGCCAGGGCTGATTGAGAATTACTGAAAGATTGATCAGTAGATTCTCAGATGGTGATAGAGCCATACCGACACGACTTGTACCCTACTACCGACTGGTCCCTGGCCAGGGCTAATTATTGCGATGTCGCATACTCACAGCCCGTGTGATACCGAACACCCAACTCCTCTACTAGTCAGTCTCACAAATCTCGTTTGCGAAACTATGGCGTTCGAGGAATAGCCTCCGTGAGTGGATCCGCTGTGATGTTTCATTCTATGTCTCTCTATATCTCAAGTTCGCGGAGAAAGCCATCTCCCGAAATGAGCAATACCTGTCTTAGAATGTGTCTGGATGTCTGATGGGACCTAGCTCATAAATGAACTCCAAATCCAAACTTCTTAGACTGTATCGTCATCAAAACTTAATCAGTATCCTGCGCCATACCTTCCCTCAGTATCCTCCTGGACCACCTGTCCAAAATACTGCCCCTCGTCAGAGGGAAAACTATAACTCTGACAGTCACTCTGTCATCCAGGTCACCTTGGAAGCCTGGAATAATAACTGTCTCCTAAAGGAGGCTGCTGTTATCATATCCCTAGAACATCAACTTATGTTCTAAAACTGCTTCGGACTGTTTCTCCAAGATTGGATCAATATCAACTTATTGCACCAACTGCAAGAACAACATCTGGTGTGGTACTTGACATCTTATGATTAACTCAATTGCATGAGCAAGTGATCTGTCAATCATGCGTATCCCTCCCCCTTTAGTCAGTAAGACACCTTTAGAGAGGGTGACTCCATCACCTGCAGGTACACAACCGTGCTAGGAGTCGTCCATTCTAAATACTCTTAGAATGCTGTCTATGTACCCTCATTGGGAAACCACCTAAATCTAGATCTAAAACCATAGATCTAGTAACCAGTATGTCAGATATAATGTCCAAGTCCCATGTGGAGAAACCACTGTGTGACGACCAAAGTATAACCGATCGTAGTATAGGAATATCACTTCCTACTCTGTGTATGTCATCCATATACCATGACATCACACCCTACTACCTTCTCAACAGATCCATACCCTATTCTGACGAAGTCAAACCTATGACTGTCATGTCAGAAATAGATGATCTATCTCCGCTATATCTGCTGTAGTCTATAAATAGACATAAGCCACCTGTCCACCAATGCTTCCGCTGCTCCCACTGACTACGACAACCCTCTGGCAGAGTCATATACACGTACACTTCTAAAACTAGTTTAGAAAGACGCTATAGTCATCCTCCTGCCGGGTCTCACAGTCTGGAACAACAACAATGGCAATTGTGGGTAAACAAGAACCTCCCTGTCACCGTCCTTGAGGCTACCGGAGTACCTCTCGGGTGCCTGAGGTTACCCACCGTATCTGCGGAGTGGCTAGTGGAATGTCAATCCAGATTGAATCTTTAGGTTCTTATCAAATCTTCAGTAATCGTTTGCGGTTCTGGAAACACTTCCAGTTCTACCATACTCCCACTACTATTTTCTGAAAAAATCCATTTCTTTTAAAATTGTGGCGAGTGAAGAACAATATCACTATTGATCTTCCAGATGGTAGAAAATCAACCCTCGTCATAGCCTGGGTCAACCCAAACAACCATTACAGAAACGTGCCTTGAGTTATCCGGAGTCTGGTTTTAAGCATAAGCCGGACAACTCCCCGTACCTTAACATCGTTAAGATATGAATTGTTCTATATCCAATATAGAACCAGAGGCACTGATTTAATTGAACCAGATTCAAATCATGCAGCTGTCTCCAGTGCATGTCAAGTAAATGGAAGGAGGCCGATCTGCGTCACTCAACATAGGAATGCTTCTAATTATGAGTAACCCGAAAGAGAAGCAAGATCTCTTAATCATTACTATTAACTGAATACCATACACAAGTATCTACATCTTCGATCGCTTTGAAGAATCCCGATACTTGCAATACCTGGTTCTCTACTTTATTCAAATACCTATAACTTCTCAAAATTCGGACCCTGTGTTTCCACGAAACACCAGCCAAAAAACTAGAGAAGTCATAAGTAAACCGAATATCGTACGAGGACCAACCCCTCTGTCCTGATGGACCCTGGACAACATACAATACCCTGTATAAGTCCCTTGAGTCAGATAACTCATTCACTGCGTGTGGTAGGTTGAAAACTGTACTTATGGTTAAGAAGAATTACACCGCTGTTTAATGCTCCTTACCTAACCATCCACTGATATAGGTAAACGTCGTAGACATAATTTCAAAAAGGTATATCTCACTCTATGAAAATAGACGTACAGATATATCGATTTGAAATTGGTGCATAACAGCGGATATTCAAAACCAAATATTTGCCGTCCAGCAACCAACCCAGGTGACTTCCTAAAATATCACTGATTACAACGAATCCCGATATAATGAGGATGATCACCCAATTCCCAATAACTTACTCCCACTCATCATCTGTAAAACCATACAGATGTGAGAATCATACCTGGTAAATACATACCCTGGAGTAAGTATCTAATCGGGAAATCAGTTTTTCTTTTAACATTACACAGTGAAACTGAAACATTGAAATGTCTCGATGGGGTATCCTGGTATTCCTAGTAATGCCTCTTCCATTATCCAGATTCACAACTGTAACCTTGTAATTCTTTGCCATCTTTCTAAATCCCATTCTATGTCTTTAGTCGTTACCTTCTGTACACCCCTTTAGGCCAAATGGTTTTCTTCCTTCCCTACCGTTCGGCACCAGCCTATGGTTTGGAAGAAGACTATCCAATAAGCATAATGGGTGTACTGTCCTAATCCTAGGAGCACTCGGAAAACGAGAGAAGGTGAAGATAAAAGACAACCGAATAAACCTTATTCCTATTTCTCCTGAACCAGAATCCATCCCCGAACTGGAACAAGTTCTTTTCGAGTTCGTATATAACCATACGATGGAGTATCCAATAAACTGTGGATCTTCGTAGTGATACGGAGTGTCCTGGAGAAATACAAAGGTGATTTAGGATTGGCGAAGAAATACTTGGTTTGGTCGTGAATATCAGTCGCAATTTACTTTGCCCTCCTACTAATCCCTTGCTTTGTCTTAACTTAATACCTTCTGCACACCATCGTTATGCTAATTGGTTTTCTTCATTCCCCACCGTTCGGCACCAGCCTAAGGTTTGGAAGAAGACTATCCAATTTGCGTAATAGGTGTACTACTCCTAAACCAAGGAGTACTCGCAACCTGAGAGAAGGTAAAAGGAAAAGACAACTGAATAGTCCTATCCGTTTTCTCCAGAACCGGAAACCATTCTCGAATTCCTTCGAGTTCGTATCTAACCATACGATGGTTTTGTCCAATAGAAGTGGACGTTCGTAGTAATATGGGGTGTCCTGGAGAAAAGGGTAAAAGTAAGTGGCAATGAGGTTTGCAACTCTGATAATCCAAAAGCCAGTGTTAAGAAGGTTCGGTTAACTTGGTCACTGAGTCATAGTCTTAGGGTCGGGTCAATGGTCGCTGCAATAAGAGAGAGAGAAAAGAAACACTCGGCGTGCAATCTAACCTAGATCAGAATGGTTATCACTTTATCTAATCAGGAAGCCTCCCAATGTACCTCAGATTCTCCTCCAAACCTGAAAGAAGAATTAGTCGGGATCACCCGAGGAGTAAACCAACTCATCAGTGGAAATCGGGATCCAACTATCATCGCATGATAACTTGACGGAATCCACTCAAGTCACCACACTCCAGAAGGTATGCGCATATCTGGCAAGTTTCAGTTCTTTTGAAACTCCCGATGTGATTTTTACCCCTAGGACCCAAGTGACCTTGACTGAGCCAACATATCAAAGGATCCTAGTCAAGTTCAACCCGTCATTATTTTGATTGCATTAGACCCACCCGCATGAGTCCTTGACTGAGCCAAAATGACTGTACGACTGTCCTAACCAATCACATATCCATGCAACAGAAAAGCACTACATAGCTACCGAACACTACGCCTCGGCTAGCACGACATACGCAGCACGAATACTAAGTAATACTAATCTGAAATGACGGAGGGCTATGACTGGTTTTTAGCGAAAAACCTTTAACGTAATGAACTTGATATCGTTGAAGGAACTGCATAACTTTTTATAAAAATATAGTGACGAAAACCTTTGCTACAGAGGTCACTCCCGGTGAAGGGATCTCGGCTCTTTCCCCGTAGAATGAGGTGCAGGATATTCCAACTGAATACCACGATGCTAAGCAAAAGTAATCGGCTATAGTGAAGTTATTGCCCTGACGCAAACTTTTGTCCAAGGGGTCACTCCCGGTGAAGGGATCTCGGCCCTTGCCTCGTCGACTGAGGAGCAGGATATTCCAACTGAATACCACTATGCAAAACAAAAAAGAACGCCTTTGCAATAACAGCTTTTTGAAAGAGTGTTCCAACAACATCAGAATAGGTTTGTTTTTAACTTGCATTGATCCGAATCAATGCAGTCCCATCAATGGATCACACCACAAATAACGAAAATATACTGATGTCCGTATATGCCATCCGCATTCGCCACTGGGTCCTGTCATTACCCGTTAGGTTAGCTAACTAACGACAGAGCGGGGACTGGACTAGCGCGGATGTAAAACATATACAACATCTACTAATATATATACCAATATATTATATTTCGCTCAAGGCGTGATAAGAATGCAACATCACAGAAATGTACAGCATCACAGAACAATACAGATATCTAGAAGCCCCGGGTTTCACAGAGCCGCTGCTGAAACCCGACGTTCCCCTGGTCGTGTGGATAGCCTGTGCAATGAAAACCTAGACCCCTACGGGCGCGGCAAGTCACCCGCCAAGACCTGAAGCGAGGTAGTCCCCTCCAACACCGTGAATGGACCACCCAGCACTTCACGGAATCCGGTAACTTGGGCACCCCTCCTGGGTCAACCTGTACCCCCTACGAGTGCGGCGAATAGCCCGCCAATCCTAGAGTGAAGCCCCCTCCGTCTCAATGCCATGAGATGCGGGCCTGTTGCCCTCTAGAACCCGGCTATCCGTGCACCCCTCCGCGGGGTAATCCTAGTACAGAAAGTAAAATATACATACAACGGGTACATCGACCGCAACCAGGTCGTGCCCCAAAAGAATAATACAAACAGGCAGTGACGGCGGTCCACATGTCCGACGCTCGCCCCGCAATATCAAATGTACATATAAAACAAAACTGTACTAACATTGCATCCAGGCTATCCGCCATGACCGATCCGCAACATCACAGCAATACATAGAACATCAACGTGAAAGTCACGTTCGCAAATCCTTCTAACCGGGCTATAGCAGTTAGACTGGATTTACCGATCAAGTGACATTCACGGTCGCAGATATAATGTAAAAACTGTGAACCAATGTGTTTAAAATATCCGATCGATCAAATTTTAACAAGTGGGCCCCCAAGTACTACTGTAGCACATCAAGAAATTCTGGGCCCAAAATTAATATTCCAGAAACCCTAAAATCAACCCAGAGAGCAACTGCAGAAATTTCATGCAGTGATCTCAACATAGTGCGGCGGAACCGCGGCCCAAAGGGGTGTTTGGCCGCGGTTCCGCGCTCCCACTATAGAGTCACTGCATCGAATTTCTACAGTGTTCTAACAATTTCCAGTACATCACTTTTCTGTAACCTGAAAAATTTTTGGACTTCAAAAAATTTCAACAGAAAACTGATGTAAGCAAAACGCGGATTTTAGAATTTTGGTCGATCGGAAAAGTAAAACACATTAGACAAAGCTAGACTAGGTTAATGGCCTGGCTCTGATACCATGTTGCGCCACGGCAGTGCCCCGGCCGTCTATCTGAGGCCAAAATGCGGAATCAAAAATTTTCCTTACTTGGAAACTGGCGCTACCGCGGACAATAAAACCCGGATCGTTAACCATTAACCTATACTAGCTAACAAGAGATGGGAAGAGAAGTATACCAAGTGATCCGAGTCCTCCGGTCTTCTCGTCATCGTCCCGATCTCCCGCGGAAAGTCCTGTCTCCATGTCGTCGCCTCCTTGCCGGAAGGGCACCACGTCGCCTGCATCTTTTACGGGCTCCCACCTCAATACCGAGACAACTCGGGCACGAAGCTGGCAAGTCGACGTGCCCAAGATTTGCTGCAGAATGTAGTGTAGATGCTATATCTCATTTGGGGTTTTAGTTGCCATGGAGGAGGAAGGAGGAGGTTAAGAAAATTGGTGCTTTCAATTTTCTAGCAAGAAGGATAGAGATGAAGAATTCCTCACATAACCAAAAATGAACTCTCTCATCCTTTTTCTCTCAAGTGAAGCCTCTCCCTTCAAGTGAGAATGGTGGAGGAATGAATATGAAACCATAACAAGAAGGGAGGTGAGTGTAGTAAAAGCAAGGGGGGTGACCACAACCCTAAAGAAATGATAACCACCTCAAATCAATATCAAATCCACTCTAATCACCATAAAGCAAGTGATAAGAAGGAAAAAGAATCTCATCATGAAAAACTATCATGATGCCACCAATATGCAAGATACCCCCTCCACAAATGTAATTTGCAAACTTGCAAATAACCCCCTCCATCGGAAAGGTCCGGCCGGGAAAGAACAAAGGAAAACCGGCCGGAACGGAATGCAAACTGGCAAATCCAGAAAACTGGTCCCGTAATAAATTACAGGAAAACCCGATACTGTGCATACACACCCGCATCTGTATTCCTACCGGATACAAATGCAATGAGACAAAATCTACACTGTACTAAACTAGGATCCGGCTTAAACCAAAGCCGGCTAGTAATATCCGTTCGATCCTGATCCGTGCAATACTGCACGTATCTGATCGAACCTTGCCATATATCTATACGGTCTCTAGTACAAAACGTCCGATCCTGATGCGTGCAATACCGCACGTATCTGATCGGACCCTGCCATATCTCCATACGGCCTCCACAGCGTTTCGCCCGAAACTTGAGTAACTGAAAGTGTGGTGAACTCTAAAGACTCGTCAATACGATGGCTGTGGATTTAACCACTGGCATGTCAGAGGTATAAGCCAATACGTGACGGGCCACGAGCTATTGACCAAAAGGGACATCGATGAGCGAACTCATCCTGACACCCTACTGAGCCTGTCAGTGACAATATCCGTACAGTCCGGTCCGTTCGTCTATGAGCATCGCATGGCGGGCCTAGGGGGTTGGTAAAAGTCAGACCCCCAAAAGCGGTACAAGTCGTGTCGGAGCGTAGCCCAGAACACCCTGAGATACTACTGGAATACCTACCAGTAAATCTCCTGACTCGGCCGAGGGCTTTGTGTAATGGCTCTCCTAGACACAGCGCGACCTCACCCCCAATACCGGGAGAGACGAACCTCTGCAGATCCGCTCACTGCCTCCGTGTGGCTCGGGACTGTACCCAACTAAAACCTGTTTGCACGACTCCTTTAAGCCGTGGTAGGGTAGTAATCAAAGCACAGTGGGAACTCACACGAGACAAATGACGATCTCAGGTCGATGAACTAACCTGTACACATGTCACCAGGGAACTGCTATCTGACATCTGGTATAAGACCAACTAGCATGTTCCCGGCGAGTTCTGTCCGGTGTACTCATAACCCAATGAGCACCTGTATACATCTTAGGTGAACCAACTGACACCAGTGGCTTGTGAGACCGGCCACCGCCCCTCGTCGGGGTCTCGACTGTATACACTAGTCTACTAATGGAGTATCGATGCCCAGTCTCGAAACTCCCACGACTAGGGACCTTTTAAGGATGTGCTTATAGACTACCAGCTCCCACGTATATGATCGCCATCATACTGCTGGTCCTCAAGAATGAATCCTAGGGGCTCTATCAACGTGTAATAGCGACCTGTCAGGTCACCTAAAGCAGTACACGATGATAAAGATAAACCAGATAGCATACTATCATCTTGAGTAAGACTGTCCTACCGGGATAGGTCCTCCCTCAATCATTGCAATCACGTGCCTGTGATCCAATAATTGACTCTGAGGGCACTATCACCAACAGGCATATCTTAAGGCGTTTTCACCTGATCAGGGAGATCGTTGATCGTCGGGAGATCGAGGTACGGAGAGTGGATACAAAAGACAACACGGCAGATCCATTCACAAAGGCCATCCCTCAAGTTCAGTTCGAGAGGCTGTTTGAGATGTTGGGCATGCGGTACTCCAGCAACTGGATCTAGTGAAGACAGTGGGTACTCATTGCGCCAATTATAGGCCCTAGTGCAAGTGGGAGATTGTTGGATATATATGCCCTAGAGGCCTTCATTGTATAGGATGCTGGGGATATGTATGTACATGACAGTCTTGCTTAATATGATAGTATGCTATTTGGTTTGTCTTTATCTTAACATATGATATATTTTGCGTAGTATTCATACATATATACATGTTGATAAAGCCCATAGGGTGTTTGCCTGACTACCGGCGTTGTGATGGCAGTCATACTAGTGGGAGCTGGATAGTCAATAGGCACATCCATAGATGTCCCTGGTCGCAAGAGTATCGAGACTGGGCATCGATACTCCGGAGTAGACTGGTGTATACATATCTAGACCCTGAGGAGGGGCGATGGATTTGTCCCGCAGCCATTGATGGAATGCACCTAAGATTGTATACAGATGCTCACTGGGTGTGAGTACACCGGACAGGACTCGCCGAGAACTGACTGGATGGTATTTATACCTAACGTCAGATAGCAGTTCTCAGGTGACATGTATACAGATAGTCCGTTTACTTAAAGTCGTCATTTGTCTCGTGTGAGTTCCCACTGTGCTTTGATTACTACCCTACCATGGTTCAAAGGAGTCGTGCAAACATGTTTTAGTTGGGCACAGTACCGAGCCACGTGGAGGCTGTGAATGACTGTTAGGGATTCGTCTCTCCCAGTATAGGTAGTTGATATCGCACAGTGATCGGTTGGTCATTACCATAAGTCCCTGGCCAGGGCTGATTGAGAATTACTGAAAGATTGATCAGTAGATTCTCAGATGGTGATAGAGCCATACCGACACGACTTGTACGGTTATTAGGGGTCTGACGTTTACCACCTCCCTAGACCATACATGCGATACTCTTAGACGAATAGACCGGACTGCATGGATATTGTCACGTACAGGCTCAGTAGGAGTTCGGATGGGTAGCCTCATCGGCCTTCTTATCGACATCTACCTGGGGACCGTTACGTACAGCTAGTGCCGCTTGCGGTCTGTGGTTAAACCCATTGCCAGCGTAGTAGTCGAGTCTTTAGAGTCCCACACAGAGTTTTCCCAACTCCAGGCGAAACCATATAGAGGTCGTACTGTTTTACGACAAGGGTTCGGACGAATACGTGTTTAAACGCACGTACGACATTCGGACAGTTTTTACTAGACGGCTTTGGTTTAAGCCAGATTCTAGTATCAGGTTATTGGATTTATACAGTCTAACGTTTTTCCGTGTTTTCATGGATGAGAGGGGCGTTCTCGTGAGATTTCCCGGAAGCTTCTAGAAGCATGGTGACTTGAGGGGTTTAGGTGGCATTGTCATTAATGTAATTGTGACTCATTATGAATGATTCACTATGTCATTAATGCATTATTAAATGCTTAATGACTCACATAGTGAACCACTCGTATTCATTTAGGAAGCATGATGAATAATCCATTATTATTCATTTTATTGATTTATTCTTCATGCTTGATATATTAAGTGAGAAGCAATTTCATATCATAATGCTTGTTCATCTTCTCTCTCCTCAAGCTCTCTCTTTCTTCAAGCTCTAATCCTACCACTCATGAGTTGAGTACAAGGGTTAGAAAAGACTAAACATCCCATAACCTAACTCTATATGACCTAAGTCCCTTTGGTTAGCAACTAGAGAAACTTAGTTACCTCAAGTCTTGAGGTGAAGCTTGGATTAGGGTTCTCGGGTGGATCATCTATCACTTGGAGGAGGTCGAGGAGGACGAAGATATCGTAAAGACGAAGGACACGTATCACTAGGTATAATCTCTTTACACAGTAGTTTAGAACTTCTATGGTTTGTGTTAATTATCGTTTAGCAAAGATCTTCGGTTAGTCGATGTATGCTTCAAGAACAAGATTGTTTTTCATATTTCCGCCTCCCCGCAACTCGTGGGGTGTTGCACATCGACTTACAACATATATATATATTATGAAGAATAATCAGTGAGCTAATGATATTAGTTAAGATATAATTATATCACATATAATGTATATCACATTATTAAATCAACACTTGATTTAATAATCCGGTTATATCACATATGACCGACTAATATCATTTATCTGTATATCATATTATCAAATCAACACTTGATTCGACAATATGGTTATATCACATATAACCGAACCGATAACAGATAACTTCCAGATTACAATACGGTATCACATACACGTATTTAATCAGGCCCACAAACATATCACATATGTGCCCTACTTTGTTTCGCTTGAACCTGGGAACTTCTGTGTGGGACTCTAAAGACCCGTCAATACGCCAGCAGTAGGTGATGATCTGTCACGCCCCGAAAAGTACGGAACATGACCGTCACTTAAATTACAAAACTTCTCGAGGCGTACGTAATCTAAGTAAGCAAAAACCCAGAAATCAAAACCAAGTAAAGCAGTAGAGTGAAGAAAAAACCAATTTAAATCAAATAGTTTAGCAGCATAAGCCAAAATATGCATTTTTAAAATCACAAGTCTTTTCTGAATATTTCGGCAGAGTTTCCTTTGTAAAAACTGACCCTAAAAAGGTACAAACCTGATAAAGCATATATAATAAATAAAGGCATCCCCAAGCGGGAGCTAGCTCTTCGTCAATCGACGGTCACAACCACGCAAGCAATATAATATACAACGTCGAAGGGCAAGGATCAAAAGGAAACTCAAAACAACATGAAATCCACAATAATACAACGCGACTCTAAGCTCGATAGAATATACGTGGTCTCTAAGTCTGAATAAATATACAAGTTTGGTTGATGGAGTTTCTAGATTCAATAGAATAAAATAAGTACAATGGTGGTCACGATGCAAGTGAACCCACCTACCAAAGCAAATCACCCGGAAAGGAAGCGGTGTGCCAACAAAGCCATAACGGAACCTGTACGGCAAAACCTGCAAGAAACTGTGGCACAACGGGGGTGAGTTGCCAACTCGTGAGTAGAAAATATCACCGAGCAGAAATCGTATGTATGACACAATCCTAGGTCAATACGATCAATAATATATATAATCTTAAATGATAAGTTTGAAGCATGAAAAGGTGTCAAGGGTAAACATCTACATAAGTGCAATCCCATATGCTCGTGTCAGCGTCTCAAGTAGCAACATATCATATGAATGTGGTATGAATGAATGAAAACAGAATACATGTAAATAAAGAAACTGCTTTCATAACTTATTGAGATTTATGTATATTTACAACGAGGTATCATCAATGAAATCAACATAATCAGTGTCTAGTATCGACACAAAACATAAATCCCAGTATCTAAATATATCAGGCTCCGGCTATCCGAACTGGCCTGTATCATCAAATCTCAATACCTCAATATCTCAAATCTCAAAATCTCAGTGTCTCAAATCTCACTATCTAGGGCTCCGTCGGTCCGGATCGGCCCCTATCATCAATCACACGACCACGAACAGTATCCTCCGGATATCCGACGCGCCAGGTAAAATCACCGGTCGGCAGTCTGCCCCTGCCGGGCTCATCGTCTACACCTCGATCTTCTTGCCCTGGGGTACCATACCGGGTCCACCATGTACCCGCAGACGGTTCATCCAACTCCTCGAATCGGGTCTCGAAATCCATCTCTTAACCGAGAAAACATCATGGTGGACGACTCATACATCACGAAAAAACCGTACTTTTCATTTTAAAAAGAGAGAGAGAGAAAGAAGTATATATATATTCTTGCGGTTTTCTCCCAAATCCAGGAATCCCAAAAAAATCCGAAATCCAAGAATCGACAGTAAATAAATAGTGAATATCGGTATAAAACTCCATAATACTGCATAACAGTGAATAATAATATGCATGAATTTGCAATTAATAAGTGAAATGTCTAACCTGACATATAAAGAAAGTACACTAATATCATGTCGAAACTATCAGCTAACAAGCTATGTCAATGAAATAATATTCTCTAAAGTGTACGTGACATGGCAATTACCGATGATGATGTGTGTAAGCCGGCAAGTAAGTGTATGTGGAACATATGCATCATCGGTAATGGTGCTGGTGTCCTGACCGCATGATTTCAATATTAACATATGAAAACACAATATAAGCTTGCAATGCGATGCGAGAAGCAAGAATATGCTGGAGCTGAATATCAAATACAATGATAACGAATCTGCATATGTCTAATTATGAGTCGTACAGTTTTTCCATTTGAAATAACACGAATCGTGGTGTTTTGAAAATAAGGGCTACGGTGTTTTTAAGAAAATGTACGTCCTTTGAAATATCCGTAGAATCCCTTTGCGTGTCTTTAAAATACTCACGATTCGTTAGTTTTTGAAATAGGAATGACTCGAATCTAATCTATCATTTACAAGTAAACTACCGGACTAAACTAAACAGGCTGATCGAAAGGTAAGGAAACCGCCTAACATCTGAGTCAATATATATATATATATATATATAACAGTCGATGATCCCGCTGTTAGTGTATATGCCCTAGAGGCCATTACTGTATCATACTAGTTTGTATATTACTTGATGGAAGCTTGGGATATTCACAGTTGTATATACAATCTTGCTCGAAATGGTAGTATGCTACTTGGTTTGTCTCTGCTTTAATATGTGCATGTGTTTCTTTTAGCATATTGCTGATATACATATTAATAGAGCCCTTAGGATCTTTGCTTGATTACCAGCGCTGTGATGGCGCTCACACTCGTGGGAGCTGGGTGATCTATAAGCACATCCTTATACAGGTCCCTAGTCGTTGGACTATCGAGACAGGGCATCGATACTCCAGAGTAGACTAGCGTATGCGCTTCTCATCCCAGTGTGGGAGACGGTCTGTCCCACAGCCGTCAGTACGTCGTACTTGAGATAGTATGCGGGTGCTCGTTAGGTTACGAGTACACTGGACAGGACTCGTCGGGAACTGTTGGTTTGTATTTTACCTATCGTCAGTTATCAGTTCCCAGGTGACATGAGTACAGCTTAGTCCGCTGACTTGACACTGTCACTTCGCCTCAAGTGTGTTCCCACTGTACTTTGATTACTACCCTACCACGGCTCAAAGGAGTCGTGCAAACAGGTAGTTCTTGGGTACAGTCCCGAAGCACTTGGAGGCAGTGACGGTTAGACAGGATTCGTCTCTCCCGGTATTGGGGGTTGACATCGCGCTGTGTCCAGGAGAGCCATTACACGAGTAGTCCCTGGCCAGGGCAAGCGAGATATACTGGTAGGTTTCCAGTGTTATCTCAGGGTGTTCTGGGCTACACTCGGACACGACTTGTACCGCTATTAGAAGACTGCCGTTCACCGCCCCCCTAGGCCCGCCATGCGATGTATCAGACGAACAGACCGGACTGTACGGAGATTGTCACATACAGGCTCAGTAGGAGTTCAGATGGGGTTCACCTCATCAGTCTTCTTATCGACATCTACCTGGGGACCGTTACGTACAGCTAGTGCCGCTTGCGGTCTGTGGTTAAACCCACTGCCAGCATAGTGTCGAGTCTTTAGAGTCCCATACAGAGAGCTATTCGCCTTTAGGCAAAATGAGTAGAGGTCGCATGGTTTTGCGACAGGGTTCGTTCACATCCGCGCACTTGTGCACGTTTGCTGTCCTGACAGTTTATACTAGCGGGCTTTGGTTTAAGCCGGATCCTAGTATATGATTTGGGATTGGTTTTTCTCTTTGTGTTCGTGTTTCTCGGATCACGAATACAGGTGCGTATGCACAGTTGCTTGAGACGGAGGGAGATGACTTTAATTAGGGTTAATAACCATTGTTATTTTTATTAACCCTAATGCTTATGTGTGAATTATGGTTAATTGATATTAGTTTAATAATTGTGCATGGTTATGGTTGTTGACCATTTGACCTTCTTGACTTGTTGACCTTGGTTGACACTTTGACCATCATCATTTAATTTGGAAGATGCTCTTTGATCCTTGCAATTTGCATTAATAATGAAATGATAATGGTCATGTCTTGATTAAGCCATGACAATTATCTCACTAATTATCTAATTACAATAATTCACATATATGAGAGAATGCTTCATATTATTCTCTCATTCTATTATTCACATTCTCTCTCTTGTTCTTCCTCTCCCTCAAGCTCTCCCCTCTCATGTGTTGAGAAACACTTGAGCTTGAGAAAAACCCTTTCTTGATAATCTCTACTCTCATCTAGGGTTCAAGGATTAGCACTTCTTGCACTCTAGTTACTTCTAGCTTGGAATTGAAGCCAAAGGTTGAGGCTTTCGGGTGGATCTTTCTTTGACGGGAGAAGACGACTAAGGTGACCTCCTTCCACTACTCCAAGGAGCAAGGAGAGAAGGACATAAAGCCCAAGGTATAACCTTTCTAGCACTTAGCTAGTTTCTAGTTAGCTTTAGCTTGTTTTTGTTTAGCAAAGATCCTTCATAGTCTAGTCCATGTTGCCTAAGTTCATAAAAATTTGATTTTTATTCCGTTTTCCGCCTCCCCGTAAGCACCGGGGTGGGCAACGTGGACTTACAGTGGTATCAGAGCCTAACTAAACATAAACTAGTTAGGTGGTAGAGTGTATCGAAGTTCGAATCGGAAAAATCGAAAAACCGAGTATTCAAAACCCTAAGTTTCTGTTAAAATTTTTTCTGTTCAAAACAAAATAATTTATACTCCAAAAATCATCTCAGGGTTTTGTGAAGAAAGCCACCAAAAACGATCCAAAGATTCGACCAAAGAGCCGCGGTTCCGCGGCAATAGCAAGCTATTGCCGCGCAACCGCGGCCGTCTTGGCTCTTCTCTGGGTCGAGTTTGGTGCAGTGTATTTCTGGCTTGGTTTTAGGATTTTTAAGATGGTTTATTTGTGCCCAGATTTTCCAGAATAGAAATTTGTTTTTGGGGGCCTATAAATCCGTATTTTTTCGAACTTCAATACACTTTGACTAAAAGGTTATATCTGTGATGTTTATATGTATTGAACGTCGGCTAATCGCTATATGTCGATTAGTCGGGGTTATACATATCAGTGATCTGTGTTTGATGATGGTATGTGTATATGAATATGTTGGACTGTCGCGGGTGAATAGCCGGGGTGGATGTGAGATGAGTGTTGCTTTTTCTTTCATTCATTGTAATATGTAAATTGATGTAATATTATTATTTGTATGGCCGCACAACCGGGTCGGGGTTGTAGCCGTCATTGTATAATTCTTTTTACTGTTTTTGCTCCTAGGATAGACCCATGGAGGGGGTGCACAAACTACCGGGTATCTCGAAGTGCCGAGTGGCCTACTCACGGTGTTGAGGGGGGTTGCTTCGCTTCGGATACTTGGCGGGTAGTTTGCCGCACCCGTAGGGGTCTTGGGTGGGGTATTGGCTATTCACCGCGACCGTGTAATCCGCTTTTCGTTGCAGGTTTGAACGGATTGCGGATTCCTAGTATATCCAATGTATTCATCTGTGATCTGTAATGTCTATCATTGTCATATATTTATATATGATAACTATTTAGGCGTTGCTTATGTTTTACAGCCGCGCTAGCCCAGCCCCCGCTCTGTCGTTAGTTAAGTAACCTAACGGGTGATGACGGGGCCCCGTGGCGAATGCGAATGGCATAAGCGTACGTCATATTTTGGTTGTTTTCTGCAATGGTAGGATTAAATGATGGGACGCATTAAAAGAACTAATGCAAGAAAATAAACCAAGTAAAAGTCGATTGGAACACTTTGAAAACCACTCGGTTCTTTTCAAAACTAAACTTTTAAACGCGGAGCATGAACCACTCCTTTTAAAAGCTATCTCGTTCCATCGATTAGATCAAGTTCACTACGTTCACGGTTTCGCCAAAACCATTCGTAGCCCTCCGTCATTCCACATGAATGGTCAAAAATTATTCAAGCTATGTATTTTGGCCAAAGTCAAGGCATAGTGATTGGTAGCTATTGGGTATTCATGTGCAGCATAGATAGATGCGTTGGTTTGGGACAGTCGTGCTGCCATTTTGGCCAAAGTCAAGGGTAGGTACGGGTGGGTCCAAATTAACCAGGAGAATGACGGGTAGAACTTGACATGTGACTTATGATATTTTGGCCAAAGTCAAGGTCATAAGAGCATGGGGCAAAAATCCACATCGGGAGTTTCATAAGTACTGGAACTTGCTAGCGCTGCATACCATTTGGAGTGTGATAATTCTGGTAGGATTCCATCGGTTTTATCACGCGATGATATTTGGATCCCGATCCTACTGTGAGTATATGCTACTCCTCGGGAAAACTCTCACTTAACGATCAATGCTATAAACTTAGTAGGTGTCTAGAAAGGTGTTAGCGGGGCTACGCCCACAGGGAAAAGAGGTTACTTAATTAAGGAACTTCGCGAAAGCGTTGGAAAACCTCCCTCGAAGTACCGACACTGGCCTGGCTGAACGGTTAAGCAAGTATTGTACGGTGAGAGTGATCCTGACTAATCCTTTCTTTACAGTTTGAGAAGGGATTCGAGAGACAGTGGGAGCCATCCAGTTTAGACAAATTAAAAACCACTCTAAACTTGCAAGAGCATCATGCTAAAGTGTTTCTTTTCTCTCTCCTAATTGCAGCGACCATTCAACATGACCAGACTTAAGTTATTACTAGATAAAAACATATTGACAGGGCCAAACTACAAAGATTGGCTCAGGAATGTCAAGATGGCAATCACTTACGACAAGTTGGGGTATGTCCTTACCACCAAAGCTCCCTGTAACACCTTAGGATAAGGGTTAGTGTATAATTATAATTAAATAATGATTTTAAATAAAAAGTTTGCCAAATTGTGTTTTAAATATTTTTCCTAATTTAATAAATATTTTTCCAAAATTTTCCTAGGCTTGCACACACATGTGCATGTAAACTAGGGTTTTTAAATCAAGTAAATACCATAATTATTAACCATGGTGGGTTAATTGTAGGATTAATTCTTTTGGGTTATAAGCAAGTTTAATTAATTAGTTAAATTAAAATATTACTTTAATTTGAATGGTGAGGGTGTTGACTTGTGAGAAGGAGAGAGAGAGAGGGCATCATGGCTCAAGCCATGCTTGCCATTAATGAGGTGAGAGAGAGAGAGGGATGACTTTTGTGTGAATGATTGTGGTGGCTCTCATTTCTTTTTTGTGTTTTTCTCTCACACTCTCACAACACACCAACACACTCACACAACACACCCACTTACCTCAGCAGAACCCCCAGCAGCAGCAACAAGAGAAGAAGCAACAGCAGCAGCAAGAGAAGAAGCAACAGCAGCAGCAGGCACACAGCAACAGCAACAGCAGCACAGTGAGCAGCAGCAGCTCCAGCACCATGTGCAGCCCCTCCCCTTCACTTCTTCTCCTTCCTGCAGCTCCCTAGGGTCGAGAGTGAGGTATAATTCTTATCTTGCTTCCCTAGTTTGCCTAGTTAGTGTAGTTTTGCATCGGTTAAAGGATTTTTGTGTGTTTTAGTGCGATATGGGGTGTTTAGTGTGAACTTTGTGCTAATGAGGTGTAGATTAGTTCCAGTAGGATGATTGTGGTCTGTTGAGGCCATTGTAACCTAGTCCAACCCCTATTACACTAAAATACCACCAGATTTCATATTTGATGCAAATGTCGTATTTGGACAAAATGTGAGTTTTCTGGAACTGCTATTGACTCGGTGAGTGCAGAATGATTTTGGGAATACTGTAGCATGGTGGAGAGGAGCTGATACCATAGGTGAAACCCGACCCCCTAACTCCCCACTCCGGCCGCCAAAAACGCCATTCTGGCCGCAAATTGCGGCCAGACAGGAAGTGTTTTGGTGTTTTTTGGGTTCTGTAGGTGTCTGCTGGTGTGTAGGGTCTTTTGGTATATATATATTTTTAAGATTGGTTCTGTAGCAAAATCTGGGACCAGTTACCTGTTTTGCCGTTTTTCTAAACCTTCGCGACACGCGTGATACGTGAGTATGTTTGGGTTCTGCGTATCGCGGCGCGTCGGGGTTGTTTCGTGGCGCGTGTTTACACGTTTTAGCGTATCGCGCACACGCGCGATTGGTTTGCGACACAGGTTTCTTGTTGGATTATAATGTCGCGTTTTGTGACTTAAGCTTATGTGTGATATGTATATGTGATTCTAGGTTCGCAGGCCAGTGAGACGGACGCTGCGAAGAAGGGCAAGCAAGTGGTTGGATACACTTAGCGCGAGACACGGTGAGTAGATTTCACATCAACGGGGATATCGCCCGCATGGCGTTATGCGTCAGGGCTGATAGGACTTATTTACTATATGTTGCATGCACCCCTTAGACTGTCATCGCATATTGCATTCTCTGCTGTGTGGATATATATATTGCTTAGAACTGATAGAACACCGCACTATTACTAACGGTTTATGTTGCACGGGCACTATTTGCATGCTACACACACACCGTTAGTAATTGTCATGCCACACTCACTATAGAACTGCCATGATTATATTGCTATAGTTCGCTTCATATGTGATTCGATATGACCTTCATGTATATTGGGAGCCGCATGACATCTTATAAAACCGGAAATGAAACTATTTTAAAAAGCGGTTTTCCCCCCCATACCCATACCATGGATTGATGTATATTGTACCTCGCATTGGATTTTACTATTGGTATTGGATTTTCATGTGATTTCTGTTTTGAGGTCCGTGGAATTATTTAAGGAAAGATATGCTATTTTGAAAAACCCGGTACCTCATGGTATGATATTTTGGTGTGTCCACCACGCGTTTTCTCGGTGCTGAGACGTGTGCTTGAAACCCGATTCGAGGAGTGGATGTTCCGTTTGCGGGTTCGTGGTGGGCCCGGTATGGTTCCCCTCGGCGAGATGATCGATGGGATTTGCCGATTGAGCCTGGAGGCGGGCGAGTACCTACCGGTGATTGGTTGGACCTGGCAGTTGTCCGGAGGATACTGACCAGAGTCGAGTGATGGATGCGGGATAATCCGTGCTGCCGGGGCCGAGGGCCGGTCCGGATTGACGGCGCCCAATATTCGAGGATTTACGTGTCGATGCTGGACACGGGTATTTCATGATGTTTTGTGTGCCGATGTTGGGCACTCGTGATTCCTCCGAGATATACAGGATTTGAGGGCCGATGGGTGTGCCGGCGCCTGAGTATATGTGGGATTTGGGTGCAGTTTGAGACACCGATCATTGTTTTCCATGTTGACATGGTCCATGTAGATACTATTTATCCTATACTCAGTATTGATTACAATACATCTCATCCTGTGGCATTTACCGATTAGAGTACATGCATTACTATTGTACCCACTGTTGACATGCATTGATATCATCTGCTGGCATGAGTAGAGCCACGCTATATGTGCATGCTTGCGATCACCTTTATATGTTATCTCTATTCACGAGTTGGCAACTCACCCCCGTTGTGCCACAGTGTTTGCAGGTTGCCCTTGCGAGTAGTCACGGCTGGCTGTTACCGCATCTTTTGGCACAGATACCCCTTTTGAGCAGAGATAGCCCTTTTGCTGTTTAGGTGGGTTTCGTACGGTATCTGTTATCATTTCAGTTGTATATTGATGTATCTAGTACTCTCCATCTACCTTCTGTATTGACTTAGAGACAGTTGTGAGGACGATATGTATGATTTTATATTCTGGTGTCGAGCTCGCATGTGAGCCGACGTTACTTTACTTTTGCAGTCTTAGCTTTTATGATATTGTCCTTGCTTTACTGTGTATTCTTCGCTACGGCGTCGTATATCTCATTGTGATGCTTCATTCAGTTTACTTGTTATTTCTGCTACACCTTGCTTTTACCCGACTTTTCGGGGCTAATGTTTTAAAAAAGGAAATGTTACCAAAATTATAAAACTCATAACTTTTGAACTTAAAAAGGGTTTCTACTAAATAAATGGAAGTTTTTCAGACATGTACTATTGTTTTACAGATGTTTTAAAATCACTCTATATTTATTGGTTTTGATTTCTGGGTTCGGCTTACTTAGCCGCGTTACGCCTGTAGACGTTGCGTGGTTAAGTGCCGGTCACGAGTCGAATTCTCGGGTCGTGACAAAGTTGGTATCAGAGCGTAGGTTTTACCTTCGGAGTGTAGGATGACCCTGGTATGATGGAGTAGGTAGCTGCTGCAGGGTAGCGTAGCGTGCGTATGTTCCGCGGCATACTCACGACACGGTACTCTGCTTACGCGACCTTAGGACTTATTAATTTGATCCCTCCTTATATTCTTGTGATTCGATTTCTGTGTTCTTATCGAATCCAAATTTTCTTTCAGCCATTATGCCGCCTAAGACTACGAGGGCACAGAGAGCGGCCGCGAGGGCCGAGATTCGTGTTGACTCGTCCGAGACAAGGACTGATCCGGGCAGTACGCCGGTTGTACCCGAGCAGGCTGTTCCTGCCGTGACAGAGCAGATCGCCTCGTTAGGGGCTGGTATGCAGGAGATGCGCCAGATGATAGGATCGTTAGTTGAGACGCTTCGAGCGCAGCGACCAGAGGTAGCTCCACCAGTTCCAGAGACCGCGATGGTGCCTACCGCACAGCCAGTTGCCCCTGCAGCCACTGAGGTGATTACAGTATCGCTATCAGAGTTCATGAGGCTGAAGCCTCCAGTTTTCACAGGCACCGATACAGCCGAGGACCCACAGTCTTTCATCGACAGGATGGCCAGGATATGCCGTTCCCTCAGATGTGCAGATGCGAGATGGGTTGAGTTCGCGAGCTTTCGCCTGGAAGGTCTTGCGCAGAAATGGTGTGATTCAGTGGAGAAGGGCAGAGCAGCAGGTCTTCCTCCTATGACCTGGACGGAGTTCGTGACCATATTTCTACCCCGTTTCCTTCCCCGGAGTGTTAGAGATGCCCGAGCACGCAGGTTTGAGTCTTTGCGCCAGACGCCAGGGATGACAGTGGCAGAGTATGACGTACTGTTTACAGAGCTAGCGGTCTACGCCCCACATTTAGTGGCCACCAAGGAGTTGCGAGTCCGGAGATTTGTTCGAGGCTTGCTTTCACCAGTGTTCCTCGCGATCAGCGCGCAGCACTACGAGACCTATGCAGCAGCTGTAGACGCAGCCCTAGTGGTCGAGGAGCACCTTGTTGAGAGTTCGGTATTTCCAGAGCCGAAGAGAGTTCGTACCAGTATTTCCGCACGGAGGCAGTCATTCAGACGCCGCGACAGGTATCGTTCCGGTACGAGGGGTAGCAGAGATTCGGGACGGGGTCGGATGTTTAGTTTGTATCCCCAGGACGGTCAGCAGTCGTCGCGGGGTTGCTACAGATGTGGCAGCCTACTTTACCTCGTTCGAGATTGTCCAGAGACACACCGGAGGGAGGCGGCAGCACCGCATGTTACCTTACCACCTTCACCACCCCAGAGGGCGTTGCCCATTGCGCCTACCGTTGCTCCGCGCCAGACTTATGCTCAGAGAGGTCGTGGGCGTGGAGGAGTTGCTCAGAGAGGACGAGATGACCGAGGCAGAGGTCAGTCAGTTACAGGTGGTGGACAGGCGAGGGTCTTTGCTTTGACACATCAGGACGCGCAGGCGTCCAATGCAGTGGTTTCAGGTATCCTCCCTGTATGTTTGGTTGATGCACATGTATTGTTCGATCCCGGATCCACACACTCGTACGTATCCACGCACTTTGTGCCGAGTTTGGGTAGAGAGTCCGGCTTACTTGATCAGCCGCTTGTGGTGACTACTCCTGTGGGAGAGTCGTTTGTTGCTAGGCACGTGTTCCGATCCTGTATCGTCTGTATTGGCGAGAGAGAGTTGCCTGTCGACTTGATCCTTCTGGAGATGTTGGACTTCGACGTTCTTTTGGGCATGGATTGGTTAGCCACGTGCTATGCTTCTGTGGACTGCCGTGAGAAGACAGTTAGATTCTGTTTCCCCGGCGAGTCGGTTTTTGTTGTGTTGGGGGACCGTGGTGCCGCCCCTCACAGTGTGATTTCTTCTTTTCGCGCTGGGCAGCTTTTGAGGAAGGGATGTCAGGGATTTCTCGCTTATGTTCGCGATGCTCGCGCTACAGAGGTTCCATTGGATCAGGTTCCGGTTGTTAGTGAGTTTCCTGACGTGTTTCCTGACGAGCTTCCTGGGTTGCCGCCCGAGCGCGATATTTCTTTCTGTATTGATTTGGTTCCTGGTTCGGGGCCTATTTCTATACCGCCCTATCGGATGGCCCCGGCGGAACTTCGAGAGTTGAAGGGTCAGTTACAGGATTTGCTGGACAAAGGACTTATTCGACCCAGTGTTTCTCCTTGGGGTGCTCCAGTCCTGTTCGTCAGGAAGAAGGACGGCAGCTTACGTCTTTGTATCGACTACCGCCAGCTGAACAGGGTGACAGTGCGGAACAGGTATCCTTTGCCGCGTATCGACGATTTGTTCGACCAGCTTCAGGGGGCAGGGTACTTTTCGAGGATCGATTTGCGATCAGGCTATCATCAGCTGCGGGTTCGACAGGAGGACATTCCCCGGACAGCCTTCCGTACACGCTACGGCCATTACGAGTTTTTGGTGATGTCGTTCGGACTCACCAATGCGCCAGCAGCCTTCATGGACTTGATGAACCGCATTTTCCGGCCTTACTTGGATCTGTTCATTATAGTCTTCATTGACGATATCTTGGTGTATTCCCGGAGTAGTGAGGAGCACGAGCAGCACCTGCGGGTTACATTGCAGACATTGAGGGAGCACCAGCTTTATGCGAAATTCTCCAAGTGTGCTTTTTGGCTAGACAGCGTGGACTTCTTGGGTCACGTGATTTCACGAGACGGTATATGTGCTGACCCGAGGAAGATCGAGGCCGTTCAGCGTTGGCCCAGACCCACATCAGTGACGGAGATTCGCAGCTTTTAGGGATTGGCCGGTTACTACAGGCGTTTTGTGCAGGACTTCTCACGTATTGCTACACCGTTGACCGGGTTGACCCGGAAGGGAGTTCCCTTCGATTGGACGGAGGAGTGCGAGCACAGTTTTCAGCAGTTACGGACACGGCTGACGACGGCACCGGTGTTATCTTTACCTTCCGGATCGGGCGGATTTGTGGTCTTTTGTGATGCTTCTCGAGTGGGATTGGGATGCGTTCTGATGCAGCATGATAGGGTGATCACGTATGCCTCGCGACAATTGAAGAAGCACGAGCAGAACTACCCCACTCATGATTTGGAGATGGCAGCAGTGGTCTTCGCACTTAAGATCTGGCGACATTACCTATACGGCGAGTCGTGCCAGATATTTACGGATCACAAGAGTCTGAAATATATATTCCAGCAGCGGGACCTGAACCTTCGACAGCGTCGATGGATGGAGTTAGTGAAGAATTACGACTGCGAGATCTTATATCACCCGGGCAAGGCAAATGTGGTGGCGGATGCTTTGAGCAGGAGGCCCGGGAGTAGTTTATCTTGTTTGAGCGCAGTACAGGAGCAGTCATCCGCAGATTGGAAGATATTATGCGACAGTCGAGTACAGTTCGAGTTCACGCCGATTGGAGGACAGATAGCGCATGTCCGTGCACGCCCACAGTTGATTGATCGTATACGTGAGGCACAGCTCAGGGATGACCGATGTTCAGAGATCATGGCACAGATGGGACAGGACCGATTTTCCGAGTTCGTGATCGATGATCAGGGGATACTACGGTTTGGAGTCAGACTGTGCGTACCTGATGCTGAGGGACTGAGGCGTGAGATTCTTGAGGAGGCACATCGCTCGGTGTATAGCGTCCATCCCGGTTCCACCAAGATGTATCATGATATGAGAGATGTTTACTGGTGGGACGGAATGAAGAGGGACATTGCAGATTTTGTATCGAGATGCCTGACTTGTCAGCAAGTCAAGGCTGAGCACCAGAGGCCCGCGGGAGAGCTACAGCCGTTACCCATTCCGGAGTGGAAATGGGAATAGATTTCGATGGATTTCGTGGTGGGTCTACCCAGGACTAGTAGGGGGTATGACTCCATCTGGGTGATCGTGGATCGTTTGACGAAAGCGGCTCACTTCTTACCGGTGAAGACGACTTTCGGATTTACTCAGTATGCCCAGATCTATATTGACGAGATAGTGCGACTACACGGAGTCCCGACGTGCATTGTGTCCGACAGAGGCACCCAGTTTACCAGTAGACTATGGCAGAGGCTTCAGGAGGCTTTGGGCACTCGCTTGAGTTTCAGCACGGCATTTCATCCGCAGACCGACGGACAATCAGAGCGGACCATTCAGACTCTCGAGGACATGCTCAGAGCTTGTGTACTAGATTTCGGAGGTAGCTGGGATCATCATTTGCCCTTAGTAGAGTTCTCCTACAATAACAGCTACCAGGAGACTATTCAGATGGCACCATTTGAGGCTCTTTATGGGAGGAAATGTAGGTCGCCTACTTGTTGGACAGAGCTCAGCGAAAGCAGTATCTTAGGGCCACAGATCGTTGAGGAGACGACCGTGAAGATCCAGTTGATTTGCGATAGGATGAGAGCAGCGCAGAGTAGGCAGAGGGCTTATGCAGACCGTCGACGACGCAGACTTGAGTTTTCGGTTGGTGATCATGTTTTCTTGAGGGTCTCTCCAATGAAAGGTGTGATGAGGTTTGGGAAGAAGGGGAAGCTTAGCCCCAGGTATGTGGGCCCCTTCGAGATCCTCAAGCGTGTCGGTGCAGTAGCTTACCGGTTAGCCCTTCCGCCCAGCTTTCCAGACGTGCACCCCGTATTCCATGTTTCGAAGCTCCGCAGATATCTACATGATCCTTCGCACGCGATTCAGCATCCGACGATCCAGCTTGAGCGTGAACTTTCCTATGCAGAGCAGCCGGTGATGATCTTAGATCGACAAGTGAAGAAATTGAGATCGAAGGAGATTCCATCAGTTAAAGTACTTTGGCGTGGTCAGAACCGTGAAGAGGTCACTTGGGAGACCGAAAGCGAGATGATGAAGACGTATCCCCATCTTTTTGAAGGTAACCTTAGTTAGATTTTTGAAATTCGGGGACGAATTTCTTTAAGGGGGAGAGATTGTAACACCTTAAGATAAGGGTTAGTGTATAATTATAATTAAATAATGATTTTAAATAAAAAGTTTACCAAATTGTGTTTTAAATATTTTTCCTAATTTAATAAATATTTTTCCAAAATTTTCCTAGGCTTGCACACACATGTGCATGTAAACTAGGGTTTTTAAATCAAGTAAATACCATAATTATTAACCATGGTGGGTTAATTGTAGGATTAATTCTTTTGGGTTATAAGCAAGTTTAATTAATTAGTTAAATTAAAAGATTACTTTAATTTGAATGGTGAGGGTGTTGACTTGTGAGAAGGAGAGAGAGAGAGGGCATCATGGCTCAAGCCATGCTTGCCATTAATGAGGTGAGAGAGAGAGGGGGGTGACTTTTGTGTGAATGATTGTGGTGGCTCTCATTTCTTTTTTGTGTTTTTCTCTCACACTCTCACAACACACCAACACACTCACACAACACACCCACTTACCTCAGCAGAACCCCCAGCAGCAGCAACAAGAGAAGAAGCAACAGCAGCAGCAAGAGAAGAAGCAACAGCAGCAGCAGGCACACAGCAACAGCAACAGCAGCACAGTGAGCAGCAGCAGCTCCAGCACCATGTGCAGCCCCTCCCCTTCACTTCTTCTCCTTCCTGCAGCTCCCTAGGGTTGAGAGTGAGGTATAATTCTTATCTTGCTTCCCTAGTTTGCCTAGTTAGTGTAGTTTTGCATCGGTTAAAGGATTTTTGTGTGTTTTAGTGCGATATGGGGTGTTTAGTGTGAACTTTGTGCTAATGAGGTGTAGATTAGTTCCAGTAGGATGATTGTGGTCTGTTGAGGCCATTGTAACCTAGTCCAACCCCTATTACACTAAAATACCACCAGATTTCATATTTGATGCAAATGTCGTATTTGGACAAAATGTGAGTTTTCTGGAACTGCTATTGACTCGGTGAGTGCAGAATGATTTTGGGAATACTGTAGCATGGTGGAGAGGAGCTGATACCATAGGTGAAACCCGACCCCCTAACTCCCCACTCCGGCCGCCAAAAACGCCATTCTGGCCGCAAATTGCGGCCAGACAGGAAGTGTTTTGGTGTTTTTTGGGTTCTGTAGGTGTCTGCTGGTGTGTAGGGTCTTTTGGTATATATATATTTTTAAGATTGGTTCTGTAGAAAAATCTGGGACTAGTTACCTGTTTTGCCGTTTTTCTAAACCTTCGCGACACGCGTGATACGTGAGTAGGTTTGGGTTCTGCGTATCGCGGCGCGTCAGGGTAGTTTCGTGGCGCGTGTTTACACGTTTTAGCGTATCGCGCACACGCGCGATTGGTTTGCGACACAGGTTTCTTGTTGGATTATAATGTCGCGTTTTGTGACTTAAGCTTATGTGTGATATGTATATGTGATTATAGGTTCGCAGGCCAGTGAGACGGACGCTGCGAAGAAGGGCAAGCAAGTGGTTGGATACACTTAGCGCGAGACACGGTGAGTAGATTTCACATCTACGGGGATATCGCCCACATGGCGTTATGCGTCAGTGCTGATAGGACTTATTTACTATATGTTGCATGCACCCCTTAGACTGTCATCGCATATTGCATTCTCTGCTGTGTTGATATATATATTGCTTAGAACTGATAGAACACCGCACTATTACTAACGGTTTATGTTGCACGGGCACTATTTGCATGCTACACACACACCGTTAGTAATTGCCATGCCACACTCACTATAGAACTGCCATGATTATATTGCTATAGTTCGCTTCATATGTGATTCGATATGACCTTCATGTATATTGGGAGCCGCATGACATCTTATAAAACCGGAAATGAAACTATTTTAAAAAGCGGTTTTCCCCCCCATACCCATACCATGGATTGATGTATATTGTACCTCGCATTGGATTTTACTATTGGTATTGGATTTTCATGTGATTTCTGTTTTGAGGACCGTGGAATTATTTAAGGAAAGATATGCTATTTTGAAAAACCCGGTACCTCATGGTATGATATTTTGGTGTGTCCACCACGCGTTTTCTCGGTGCTGAGACGTGTGCTTGAAACCCGATTCGAGGAGTGGATGTTCCGTTTGCGGGTTCGTGGTGGGCCCGGTATGGTTCCCCTCGGCGAGATGATCGATGGGATTTGCCGAATGAGCCTGGAGGCGGGCGAGTACCTACCGGTGATTGGTTGGACCTGGCAGTTGTCCGGAGGATACTGACCAGAGTCGAGTGATGGATGCGGGATGATCCGTGCTGCTGGGGCCGAGGGCCGATACCGCAGACAGACCCCGTGGGGCCGGTCCGGATTGACTGCTCCCGATATTCGAGGATTTACGTGTCGATGCTGGACACGGGTATTTCATGATGTTTTGGGTGCCGATATTGGGCACTCGTGATTCCTCCGAGATATACAGGATTTGAGGGCCGATGGGTGTGCCGGCGCCTGAGTATATGTGGGATTTGGGTGCAGTTTGAGGCACCGATCATTGTTTTCCATGTTGACATGGTCCATGTAGATACTATTTATCCCATACTCAGTATTGATTACTATACATCTCATCCTGTGGCATTTACCGATTAGAGCACATGAATTACTATTGTACCCACTGTTTACATGCATTGATATCATCTGCTGGCATGAGTAGAGCCACGCTATATGTGCATGCTTGCGATCACCTTTATATGTTATCTCTATTCACGAGTTGGCAACTCACCCCCGTTGTGCCACAGTGTTTGCAGGTTGCCCTTGGGAGAAGTCACGGCTGGCTGTTACCGCATCTTTTGGCACAGATACCCCTTTTGAGCAGAGATAGCCCTTTTGCTGTTTAGGTGGGTTTCGTACGGTATCTGTTATCATTTCAGTTGTATATTGATGTATCTAGTACTCTCCATCTACCTTCTGTATTGACTTAGAGACAGTTGTGAGGACGATATGTATGATTTTATATTCTGGTGTCGAGCTCGCATGTGAGCCGACGTTACTTTACTTTTGCAGTCTTAGCTTTTATGATATTGTCCTTGCTTTACTGTGTATTCTTCGCTACGGCGTCGTATATCTCATTGTGATGCTTCATTCAGTTTACTTGTTATTTCTGCTACACCTTGCTTTTACCCGACTTTTCGGGGCTAATGTTTTAAAAAAGGAAATGTTACCAAAATTATAAAACTCATAACTTTTGAACTTAAAAAGGGTCTCTACTAAATAAATGGAAGTTTTTCAGACATGTACTATTGTTTTACAGATGTTTTAAAATCACTCTATATTTATTGGTTTTGATTTCTGGGTTCGGCTTACTTAGCCGCGTTACGCCTGTAGACGTTGCGTGGTTAAGTGCCGGTCACGAGTCGAATTCTCGGGTCGTGACACTCCCCCTGTCCCAGGTCCTACCTCCAGCGTCGCGGATAAGGAAATCCGTAAGACATGGGAGATAGATTGCGCGAAGGCCAAATTCCTCGTACTAGCCTCGATGGACAACGAACATCAGAGGAGGCATGAGAATATGGACCTAGAGTCCATATTTCTTCATACAAAAGAACTGTATGGAGAGCAGTCTCGTATCGCCAGATACGAAGTGTCGAAGAAGTTGTTTTCGGCAAGGTTGGCCGTCGGATCATCGGTAGCGGAACACGTGCTTAAGATGATTGGCTACATTGAGGAGCTCGCGGACCTTAGGACCACGTTGGAGAATGAACTCTATACTGATTTGATTCTCCAGTCCCTTCCTTCCACTTACGCCCAGTTTATTCTTAACTTCAACATGCAAGGAAAAGAGGTTGAACTCTCCAAACTTCTGAACATGTTGAGGAGTGCTGAGGGCACCCTACAGAAAGGTAGGGAGACATCCACTTTGTTTGTAGGAGAATCTTCCTCTTCTAGATCCAGGGCGAAAGCCAAGGGTAAGAAGAAGAAAGCCCCCGCCAAACCAAGAGGCGGTGTCGGTAAAGTGGATACGAAGGGAAAAGGAAAAGCAACAAAGATAGCGGGAAAGCTGGTGGGGAAGGAAGAATGCTTCTATTGTCACAAAAGTGGTCACTGGAAACAGGATTGCAAGGCTTGGAAGGCCAGAACACAGGATTTGAAGCGAGTTGCAGCTTCAGCTTCAGGTGTGTATGTTATTGAAAACTGTCTATCAATAAACTCTACATCCTGGGTATTGGATACCGGATCAGGATCTCATATCTGTAATTCTTTGCAGGCGTTGAGAAAGCGTAGAGTTTTGAAGGCAGGTGACATGACCCTCAGAGTTGCAAACGGTGCTAGCATGGATGCTGAGGCCGTGGGGGACTATCACCTGGGATTGTCGGATGGAACTTTTTGGTTTTGCGTAGTTGTTATTATGTACCAAATGCAACCTGTAATATCATTTCTGTATCTTTATTATCTAAAGAAGGTTATGAATTTGCATTTGTAAGTAATGTAGTGAACATTCACCTTAATCAAGTTTTGATTGGGTCAGGTACATTGAACAACGGTATATACGTATTGAACCAACCACAGATTTTCAATGTCCAGAATACACACAAAAGAAAGTCTCCAGAAATCAATAAAACTTTCTTATGGCATTGTAGACTGGGTCACATCAATGAGAGAAGCTTGACTAAGTTACACACAGAAGGATATTTGGATCCGTTCGAATATCAGTCGTATGCAACTTGTCAATCCTGTCTCAAAGGAAAGATGACAAAGACTCCGTTCACTGGACACGGGGTAAGAGCGAGCGAGCTCTTGGGACTCATACACAGCGACGTGTGCAGTCCAATGTCTACACATGCGCGAAGCGGTTTTTCTTACTTCATTAGTTTTACGGATGACTTTTCAAGGTACGGTTATATCTTCTTAATGAAACATAAATCCGAGGCTTTTGAAAAATTCCAGGAATATAAGAATGAAGTAGAAAAACAAACAGGCAAAAGTATCAAGACACTAAGATCTGATCGAGGTGGTGAATACTTGAGTGCCGAGTTCCTGGGTTACTTAAAAGAGAATGGAATTCTTTCTCAGCTTACTCCTCCATACACTCCGCAACATAACGGTGTATCGGAGAGACGGAACCGAACCCTATTGGATATGGTACGGTCCATGATGAGTAACGCTGAGTTGCCGCGATCATTCTGGGGATATGCGCTAGAATCAGCTGCATACCTTTTGAACCGAGTTCCAACTAAGACTGTGCCTACTACACCATATCAGATGTGGTGTGGGAAGAGACCCTATCTTAATCACATTAAGACATGGGGATGTCCATCTTTTGTAAAAAAAGCAGCATGCGGACAAACTCGAGGCACGCTCAGTACAGTGCAAGTTTGTGGGATATCCAAAGAACTCCAAGGGATATTACTTCTATTGCGAAGAGGAACAAAAGGTATTTGTTTCCCGCCATGCCCACTTTCTAGAACACCAGTTCATAGAAAAAGAATTAAGTGGGAGCGCAATAGAACAGGAAGAAATTCCAGAACCACGAGCTATTACTGAAAGCTTAGTAGAACCAGAGGGTTCGAAACATCAAGACATTCCCACGCCACTCCGCAGGAGTAGTAGGCAGTCTCATCAGCCCGAGAGATACTACGGTTTTCTCATTGACGGGGATAGAGAGGATTGCATCATAGATTGTGATGAGCCTACTAGCTTCCAGCAAGCCATTCAGAGCGTCGACTCGGTAAAATGGCTGGATGCAATGCAGACCGAAATGGAGTCCATGTACACCAACAAAGTATGGACGTTGGACATTGCTCCAGATGGGGTAAAACCCGTAGGAAGCAAGTGGATCTTCAAAAGGAAGATTGGTGTAGATGGACAGGTTGAGACCTATAAAGCTAGACTGGTTGCAAAGGGTTTCCGTCAGCGACCTGGCTTGGACTATGACGAAACTTTTTCTCCAGTAGCTATGCTGAAATCCATTCGGATCCTTCTTGCCATTGCTGCCTTCCACGATTATGAGATTTGGCAGATGGACGTAAAGACAACTTTTCTAAATTGACATTTAGAGGAGTGTGTCTATATGGATCAGCCAGAGGGTTTCATTCAGAGTGAGACAGTCAAGGAATTTGGCTTTATCAAAAATCCGGATGAACCATGCATCTATTGTAGATTTGTAGCGAGAACTGTAGTATTCCTCGTTTTATACGTGGCTGACATTCTCTTAATAGGAAATGACATTCCTATGCTACAATCTGTCAAGGGGTTCTTATCACACAGGTTCTCCATGAAAGACCTGGGTGATGCCTCATACATTCTGGGTATCCGGATCTACCGTGACAGATCCAAGAGGATATTAGGACTTTCGCAGTCCAGGTACATCGACGCCATACTGAAGAGATTCAGTATGGAAGATTCCAAGCGCGGTAATCTACCGGCTTGTCACGGGATCACCCTCTCCAAAGAGATGTCTCCCAAGACTGATTTGGAGAGGGATCGCATGTCCATTATACCCTACGCTTCTGCGGTAGGTTCTATAATGTATGCGATGTTGTGTACCAGACGGGATGTGGCTTATGCACTGAGTGTGGTAAGCAGGTATCAGTCAAACCCTGGGGAGAAACATTGGATAGCAGTAAAGAACATTCTCAAGTACCTGAGAAGGACTAAGGAGATGTTCTTGGCGTATGGCGGAAAAGACCTCCAGATTGAGGCCTTTGCTGACTCCACCTTCCAGAGTGACAAGGATGATTCCAAGTCCATGTCGGGTTTTGTCTTCACCCTCAATGGAGGGGCGGTGTGTTGGAAGAGTTCCAAACAGGAAACCGTTGCTGACTCGACTATGGAAGCGGAATACATCGCTGCATCTGATGCCGCAAAAAAGGCTGTCTGGATGAGGAAGTTCTTGAGTGAACTTCAGGTGCTTCCGTCCATTGTTGACCCAATACCTCTGTATTGCGACAACAACGGGGCTATAGCTTTAGCGAAGGAACCCAGGTCCCATCAGAAATCCAGACACATCTTAAGGCGGTATCACCTGATCAGGGAGATCGTGGATCGCCAGGAGATCGAGGTTCGGAGGGTTGCTTCAGAAGATAACACAGCAGATCCATTCACCAAGGCCTTGCCCCAGACTCAGTTCGAGCGGCTGATCGAGATGATAGATCTTCGATATGCCAGTACATGGCCTTAGTGCAAGTGGGAGATTGTTAGTGTATATGCCCTAGAGCCCATTACTGTATCATACTAGTTTGTATATTACTTGATGGAAGCTTGGGATATTCACAGTTGTATATACAATCTTGCTCGAAATGGTAGTATGCTACTTGGTTTGTCTCTGCTTTAATATGTGCATGTGATTCTTTTAGCATATTGCTGATATACATATTAGTAGAGCCCTTAGGATCTTTGCTTGATTACCAGCGTTGTGATGGCGCTCACACTCGTGGGAGCTGGGTGATCTATAAGCACATCTTTATACAGGTCCCTAGTCGTTGGACTATCGAGACAGGGCATCGATACTCCGGAGTAGACTAGCGTATGCGCTTCTCATCCCAGTGTGGGAGACGGTCTGTCCCACAGCCGTCAGTACGTCGTACTTGAGATAGTATGCGGGTGCTCGTTAGGTTACGAGTACACTGGACAGGACTCGTTGGGAACTGTTGGTTGGTATTATACCTATCGTCAGTTATCAGTTCCCAGGTGACATGAGTACAGCTTAGTCCGCTGACTTGACACTGTCACTTCGCCTCAAGTGTGTTCCCACTGCACTTTGATTACTACCCTACCACGGCTCAAAGGAGTCGTGCAAACAGGTAGTTCTTGGGTACAGTCCCGAAGCACTTGGAGGCAGTGACGGTTAGACAGGATTCGTCTCTCCCGGTATTGGGGGTTGACATCGCGCTATGTCCAGGAGAGCCATTGCACGAGTAGTCCCTGGCCAGGCCAAGCGAGATATACTGGTATGTTTCCAGTGTTATCTCTGGGTGTTCTGGGCTACACTCCGACACGACTTGTACCGCTATTAGGGGACTGGCGTTCACCGCCCCCTAGGCCCGCCATGCGATGTATCAGACGAACAGAACGGACTGTACGAAGATTGTCACATACAGGCTCAGTAGGAGTTCAGATGGGGTTCACCTCGTCAGTCTTCTTATCGACTTCTACCAGGGGACCGTTACGTACAGCTAGTGCCGCTTGCGGTCTGTGGTTAAACCCACTGCCAGCGTAGTGTCGAGTCTTTAGAGTCCCACACAGAGAGCTATTCGCCTTTAGGCAAAATGAGTAGAGGTCGCATGGTTTTGCGACAGGGTTCGTTCACATCCGCGCACTTGTGCACGTTTGCTGTCCGGACAGTTTATACTAGCGGGGTTTGGTTTAAGCCGGATCTTAGTATATGATTTGGGATTGGTTTTTCTCTTTGTGTTCGTGTTCCTCGGATCACGAATACGGGTGCGTATGCACAGTTGCTTGAGACGGAGGGAGAGGACTTTGATTAGGGTTAATAACCATTGTTATTTTTATTAACCCTAATGCTTATGTGTGAATTATGGTTAATTGATATTAGTTTAATAATTGTGCATGGTTATGGTTGTTGACCATTTGACCTTCTTGACTTGTTGACCTTGGTTGACACTTTGACCATCATCATTTAATTTGGAAGATGCTCTTTGATCCTTTCAATTTGCATTAATAATGAAATGATAATGGTCATGTCTTGATTAAGCCATGACAATTATCTCACTAATTATCTAATTACAATAATTCACATATATGAGAGAATGCTTCATATTATTCTCTCATTCTATTATTCACATTCTCTCTCTTGTTCTTCCTCTCCCTCAAGCTCTCCCCTCTCATGTGTTGAGAAACACTTGAGCTTGAGAAAAACCCTTTCTTGATAATCTCTACTCTCATCTAGGGTTCAAGGATTAGCACTTCTTGCACCCTAGTTACTTCTAGCTTGGAGTTGAAGCCAAAGGTTGAGGCTTTCGGGTGGATCTTTCTTTGACGGGAGAAGACGACTAAGGTGACCTCCTTCCACTACTCCAAGGAACAAGGAGAGAAAGACATAAAGCCCAAGGTATAACCTTTCTAGCACTTAGCTAGTTTCTAGTTAGCTTTAGCTTGTTTTTGTTTAGCAAAGATCCTTCATAGTCTAGTCCATGTTGCCTAAGTTCATAAAAATTTGATTTTTATTCCGTTTTCCGCCTCCCCGTAAGCACCGGGGTGGGCAACGTGGACTTACACCCGCCTCAAAAGTATCCCATACGATACAATATCTATAATATGACATCTTCAAGTCAAGAGTGCGGGTATATCATCAATATATAGCTCGTACGGTAAATCCTTCGTACGGTCTCCCAAATCTGGGTACGGGTCAAATGTCACATCTATCACATTATTCATCTGGTATCCTCTTTATCAAATATCATGATCGGGGGTACTGATCTACGTCTATTACAACACTGATACCACATATGTATATGCATGAGTGTGTATGAAAACACCACGCCAAAGGACCCGCTAAAACATTGTGTCGTATCTCAAAATACGATCCACGTCATATCACCGATCTCACGGCTTCAAGCCCAAACACATCGACTCATCTCCAATCCCAAATACTATCTGCATAATCCCGTATATGTATATGTGTATATATATATATATACACACACACACATAGTCCCATACCCATGTGTGTATATATATATATACATACCCCCATATACGCAAAGGTAATAAAGTAAATGTATGCAAGTGTGTGTGTGCGCGTGTGTGGGTGTAACAACTACTCTAGGGTTTCGCAGCTAACACTAAACGAATCCATGAACACATAACCATATCCTGAATATCCATGTCTCGCATAAAAGATATCATATATATATATAGTATATATGTATATAGCATACTGTACATTGAACTGCGGGGGTGTTATACGCTATCCACCCGACTTCCCCCATAGATATATATCTACTCACCTTGAGCTTCGCTTGCCGATGCCGACGTCGTCACGCGCTCTCTTTTTATCTCGAAGTCTTCGCGAGGGTAACTACATATTGTAACGTATCGCATTAAAATCCAAATCGAAACCAAAACGACACGCGGAACTCACATAGGTCCAAACCTATGGTTTGCCCTGGCAACTTAACCAAATAACACCCGATAGAGACGTACAAACGTCAAGTGATCGATGCTAAACAAAAAACCAAAACATAAATCCATAAAAATCATGAAACGTAAAGCAGCAACTGAAAAAACATGCTCCAGATTTTGTCTCAGGTGAAAACAAGGTAAACAAACAACTCTGGGTGATGTATAAGGTACATATGAGCTACTGAAGCAACCAGGACCCCTGACTCAACAATGTGGCCGACCCCTTACCCTCAAATTCCGGCCACCTCGGTCCTGGTAGGGATTTGGGGTGTCGTGTTTGTTGGGTGGTCTCCTGGTAGACGATCTAAGCACCTGAAGTTGTTTGCTAGTCTTGAAAATACCCCAGGCCATCCCAGATTTCCCTGCACGCTCCAATACCTCACAAACCTTCATGAAAAGTTCTGTAAATCCGTATTTCCAGTAAATTGAGTTTGGTTTCAGTTGTAAATACAAGGGGAGGTTTGTAGTCACCACTAGGCCTCAATTTCATAATCACAACTCAAATCAAACCCTAATTCCCAACTTGGAATATCAAAGTTCACTAAACTTCGCTAAATCGATAATAAACTTGAAAAGAGGCTAAAGCAATATAAATACTACACTATTTGTGACGGGATTACCTTAATTGACACTCATGAATCCTCTATAGCGCCAAACTCAAACTTTCTTGTTCCAAAGGGTTGCTTGTGAGCTTGTACACAAAATTTGTGAAGTAGGAGTGGGGTTTTGGGTTTGTTTTGGAGATGAAGTGAGGTGATTTGTAGAGGGGGAGATGAGGGCAGCAGCACATGAGGAAATGGGGGGATAAAATGATGAAGGAAGAAGATGGGAACAAGTGGGCATGGCTCTCTCTTGACCCTCACTTTCTCTCACTTGCCTATACCTCATTATTCAATCATTCCCTTTTCTTTTCTTTTGTTTTGTTTTCTTTTCTTCTCTTTGCAATAGTAAACCCATAACAAATAACCATACACCCAAAAATCATGTAGGAAAAATGTAACAAGTGTTAAAATGACATGTGCATATCATGTGCACAAAACACGTTTAATGCCCGATTAGCGATTTTTAATCGCGATTAGTGAAAAATTAGTGTATAATAAATCGTAAAATTTCATAATTTTCTTAAATCACATAAAGCACCCTCTTTTTAGTAATTTCCATAATTTTCCAAATTTTTCCCAATTTATCGGTATTTAATTATACTGTCTTATTAAAATATTCAATATTTTATTATTAAATTACAAAATTCCCCAAAAATAATATATTATTTTTTTGAAATGTTATAATCTTCCCCCCTTAAAGAAATTCGATCCCCGAATTTAAATTTAAACCCCTCGAATACTAAAACATTTCAGTAAAAAGTCTAAGTCGTCGGGGTCCCGAAACCATCAATCCATAAGGCACAATGGCGCAATGCATGAGCATGAACAATGAGCAGATAGCTCAAAAAAAATCCGTCAGGCATCCCGCAATCATCGGAGTCATGGTGGGACACCAGGGTCAAATCCAAAACGAAATCAACATGATATACATTACAGCTATACATATAAACACCTGAAGAAAATGCATGCCAAACCGTTTTAAGTCGCTGTGCGATGCGCATAACACTGCACAGTGGCGGACGTCTCTAGTAAGAAAATAACTCTCTCTCTCTCTATATATATATATATCCTTTGTTTACATGCACATACCGCCGTATTGAAAACAATTTAGAAGGGTTTCTTGTTTTAAACGTTACGTGTCATCTTAGACAAGTAGGTAAATACTGAGACTATAGCTCCTTTTTTGGAAATCCCTTCGATAACTATCAATGCATGCAAAATATATCCAGGTACTATTCTCTGACTAGTCCTGCCCAGCTACTATATCAATAGTAAATATCATAAAAACGTACTGCTCCATAAGAAATCAATCCCAAAATGTGCATACGAATGCTACGTGCGTCCGGTGTGCACGGAAATCAAAATCCATGAATGTGCCATACATGTGCACAGAAACAGCATATAAGTGCAACGGGTGTGCACAAAACGTCTGTCAAGGGCAACAGGTGTGCCTGACAGCAATATCAGGTGCATCTGATATGCACGAAGAATCCCGATTTAGTGCATCTCGTGTGCACCAAAATCGCATCTCAAATCATGCGCCCAACATGCGCGAAAATCCAAATCAGGTGCATCAATCATGCATGAATAAAAATCTAAATCCTGTGCGTCCAAGATGCTCAAAATCACGAAATCCAATATCAAGCTCCGAACATGCGCAAAATTCAATCCAAGCGCGTCAAATATGCGCAAGAATCCAATCAGGTGCACAAGGTGCACAAAACAAATATCGATTATCACAATCGAAATCGACGGTATACAACTCATCTCAAATCCAAATCAGGTATACCGTAGTATCAAATCTCATAACCATGTGCATCAGCGTGCACAAAATCTAATCAAAACACTAAAAGTGCATGAAAACTATGCCGTAAGCATAAGTCAAATCATATGCATGTCCTAGGCATGAAGTCAAAATCAATACCTCAAATAACATTAAATCGAAGTCTTGTGCAACTGTAGTGCACAAAATAAGTATCACTGCACTGCAAGCATATGTGAACTATATCGAGTGCAAAAATCAAATCGGGTGTGTACCATATGCACAAAATCTACCCAACTATATGAAATCCATGAAATCATAAGCATGTGCAGCCAAGGCACCAAAAACGATATCAAGTGCAATAACTGTGCACAAATCATAAATCAACACAACGGTGTATAAAGCATATCTCAAGTGCAATAACTACGCACAAAATACACATACCCAGTAGGTGAGACCATGGTGCACGAAAACAAATATCATGAAACTCGGTCATCAAAACTCAATCATGCGAATAAATCGCCCAAAATACCGAAATCAAGTATGGCGGAATAGTCCCGCTCAAGCACATCCTCTAAGAATCTCTGGCCAACTGTCATGATCAATCATAACATGTCTCGTCGATGATGCCGAACTCTGGCATGCTGGTGTGCGTAAAATGACCACTCCTGGGTCCAAGTCTTCTCGTGCATTATTCCAGAAAGGTCCTGTTGAGATCTCTCCCAAATCTCGTTTTTGTCGAACTGTCCGGAAGTTATCACCCTTCACTAAATCTGTTTCTTGTTCCGGAACGGCTGCATACTCATCGCGACTCCTTCTGGAAGATATATCCATATACAACGCCTCTGCATGCGTATCACATCTCTGATGTCGGCGGAGTGGAACGTCATCTCATCAAGATCTCGTACGAACCTCTTACTCCATTTTTCTCTAATGTCGAATGTTTCGGACTCGTCTCATCGTCGCTGCATGGACTGTGCTACAACGGCTATACTCGTATCTGGAGTCTCCCAAGCAATGCATCCCACCGCATAGCATCCGAATGAAGTCGAACCATTCGATCGATTCGTCAAAACCTCATAATCCCCCAAGAGCTCAACATCTTGGGTACAGTTTAATAGTATCGAGTACATACCACAGCATCGGTGGACCAGCCATAGAAGGGCAAACCCAAGCCTCACTAATGGCACCGCGGAACTTCCGCAAACCCTAAGTTTCAAAGGCTTTCAAACGGCCATTATGTCGAGTTAGGGTTTCATTCTTCTAGAGGGTCTATAGAATTGCTTGCATGTCTTTCCGAATACTTTAAACTTGGAATAATGGGTTTCTGACATTCGATCATCTCCATCGATTCCCAACGTATCCGTGTGAAGTCGTCTCTAGCCAGAAAGCTATCTGATGACCTCGCATCGGGGTAAGCGAACGAACCACATGTCCTAGTCGTTCATGCTCGGGTGACTAGCGACCTTCTATCATATCTCTAAGTACAACTCGTACTGCAATAGCTCCAACATCTGGGGCAATATCTCGTCGTTCGCAGCAAGAACTGGCTCATTCGTCTGCACGCTCAACAGTGCCTCAATCATCATGAATAAGCGATACATCAATAGTCATCATATTCTGGCTGGACTCTATCAGTGTCTCAATCCTCTGGTGCTGATCTGCACGTCCGAGTAATCTCGTAACAGCGATCCATCAAACGCTCATGGCATGAAAACACAATAACACGGCGCATCTATGCAAATCGTATGTCCTTGGAAACATACCCTGGTCAGTCCTCGTCCGTGACGAGCTCGTGCTGACCGCAACTCTAGCCGTAGCTCTCTCTGCCCGTCATCGTAGCAGCAAAACCTTAAACTGGTACCGATGAGTATAGATCATGAATGAATATAATACCGTGCAAAGAAATGAACATCCTAAGGCTTCTTAAGCAGAGTATCGTATCGTAAATATGCCGCGGAACATACGTACGGTACGTCACTCTACTCAAGCTACCGACTCTATCAACCAAGGGTCATCCTACACTTCGAAGGTAAAACCTAACTCTCTGATACCAACTTTGTTACGACCCGAAAAGTACGGAACATGACCGGCACTTAAATTACGAAACGTCTCGAGGCGTACGTAATCTAAGTAAGCAAAAACCCAGAAATCAAAACCAAGTAAAGCAGTAGAGTGAAGGAAAAACCAATTTAAATCAAGTGGTTTAGCAACATACGCCGAAATATGCATTTTTAAAATCACAAGTCTTTTCTGAAAATTTAGGAAGAGTTTCCTTTGTAAAAACAGATCCCAAAAGGGTACAAACCTGATAAAGCATATAAAATGAATAAGGCATCCTCAAGCGGAAGCTAGCTCTTCGTCAATCGACGGTCACAACCACGCAAGCAATATAATATACAATGCCGAAGGGCGAGGATCAAAAATCAAAAGGAAACTCAAAACAACATGAAATCCACAATAATACAACGCGACTCTAAGGTCAAAAGAATATACATCACTGGTCTCTAAATCTGAATAAATATACAAGTTTGGTTGATGGAGTTTCTAGATACAACGAAATAAAATAAGTACAATGGTGGTCACGATGCAAGTGAACCCACCTACCAAAGCAAATCATCCGGAAAGGAAGCAGTGTGCCAACAAAGCCGTAACGGAACCTGTACGACAAAACCTGTAAGAAACTGTGGCACAACGGGGGTGAGTTGCCAACTCATGAGTAGAAAACATCACCGAGCAGAAATCGTATGTATGACACAATCCTAGGTCAATACGTTCAATAATATATATAACCTCAAATGATAAGTCTGAAGCATGAAAAGGTGGCAAGGGTAAACATCTACATAAGTGCAATCCCATGTGCTCGTGTCAGTGCCTCAGGTAGCAACATATCATATGAATGAGGAATGAATGCATGAAAACAGAATACATGTAAATGAAGAAACTTCATTCATAACTTGGTGAGATTTCTGTATATTTAAAACGAGGTATCATCAAGGAAATCAACATAATCAGTGTCTAGCATCGACACAAAACATAAATCCCAATATCTCAATATCTCAGGCTCCGGCGATCCGGACTGGCCTGTATCATCAAATCTCAATACCTCAATATCTCAAATCTCATAATCTCAGTGTCTCAAATCTCACTATCTAGGGCTCCGTCAGTCCGGATCGGCCCCTATCATCAATCACACGACCACGAACGGTATCTTCCGGATATCCGACGCGCTAGGTAAAATCACCGGTAGGCAGTCTGCCCGTGCCGGGCTCATCGTTTACACCTCGATCTTCTTTCCCCGGGGTACCTTACCGGGTCCACCATGTACCCGCAGACGGTTCATCCAACTCATCGAATCGGGTCTCGAAATCCATCTCATAACCGAGAAAACATCATGGTGGATGACTCATACATCACGAGAAAACCGCACTTTTCATTTTAAAAAGATAGAGAGAGAAAGAAGTTTATATATATTCTTGCGGTTTTCTCCCAAATCCAGGAATCTCATAAAAATCCGAAATCCAAGAATCGACAGTAAATAAACAGTGAATATCGGCATAAAACTCCATAATACTGCATAACAGTGAATAATAATATGCATGAATTTGCAAGTAATAAGTGAAATGTCTAACCTGACATATAAAGCAAGTACACTAATATCATGTCGAAACTATCAGCTGACAAGCTATGTCAAAGAAATAATATTCTCTGAAGTGTACGTGACATGGCAATTACCGATGATGATGTGTATGAGCCGGCAAGTAAGTGTATGTGGAACATACGCATCATCGGTAATGGTGCTGGTGTCCTGACCGCATGATTTCAATATTAACATATGAAAACACAATATAAGCATGCAATGCGATGCGCGCAGCAAGAATATGCGGGAGCTAAATATCAAATACAATGATAACGAATCTGCATATGCCTAATTATGTGTCGTACAGTTTTTCCATTTGAAATAACACGAATCGTGATGTTTTGAAAATAAGGGCTACAGTGTTTTTAAGAAAATGTACGTCCTTTGAAATATCCGCAGAATCCCTTGGCCCGTCATTAAAATACTCACGATTCGTTGGTTTTTGAAATAGGTATGACTCGAATCTAATATATCATTTACAAGTAAACTACCGGACTAAACTAAACAGGCTGATCGAAAGGTAAGGAAACCTCCTAACATCTGAGTCGATACATACATACATACATACATACATACATACATATATATATATATATATAACAGTCGGTGATCCCACCTCAAAACTATCCCATACGATACAATATCTATAATATGACATCCTCAAGTCAAGAGTGCAGATCTATCATCAATATATAGCTCGTACGGTAAATCCGTCGTACGGTCTCCCAAATCTGGGTACGGGTCAAATGTCACATCTATCATATTATTCATCTGGTATCCTTTTTATCAAATATCATGATCCAGGGTACTGATCTACGTCTAGTACAACACTGATACCACATATGTATATGCATGCGTGTGTATGAAAACACCACGTCAAGGGACCCGCTAAACATCGTGTCGTATCTCAAAATACGATCCGCGTCACATCACCGATCTCACAGCCTCAAGCCCAAACTCATCGACTCATCTCCAATCCTAAGTACTATCCTCATAATCCCGTATATGTATATGTGTATATATATACATAGTACAATACCCATATGTGTGTGTGTATATATATATATACATACCCCCATATACGCAAAGGTAATAAAGTAAATGTATGCAAGTGTGTGTGCGTGTGGGTGTAACAACTACTCTAGGGTTTCGCAACTAACACTAAACTAATCCATGAACACATAACCATATCCTGAATATCCATGTATCACATAAAAGATATCATATATATATATATATATATATATATATATATATATATATATATAGCGTAATGTACATCGAACTGCGGGGATGCTATACGCCATCCACCCGACTTCCCCATAGATATATATCTACTCACCTTGAGCTTCGCTTGCCGATGCCGACGTCGTCACACGCTCGCTTTTCGTCTCAAAGTCATCATGAGGGTACCTACATATTTTAACGTATCGTATCGCATTAAAATCCAAATCAAAACCAAAACGACACGTGGAACTCACATAGGTCCAAACCTATGGTTTGCCCTCGCAACTTAACCAAATAACACCCGATAGAGACGTACAAACGTCAAGTGATCGATGCTAAACAAAAAAACCAAAACTTAAATTCGTAAACATCACGAAACGTAAAGCAACAACTAAGAAAACAAGCTCCATATTTTGTCTCATGTGAAAACAAGGTAAGCAAACAACTACGGGGTGATGTATAGGGTACATATGAGCTACTGAAGCAACCAGGACCCCTGAATCAACAATGTGGCCGGCCCCTTACCCTCAAATTCCGGCCACCTTGGACCTGGTAGGGAGTTGGGGTGTCGTGTTTGTATGGTGGTCTCCTGGTAGTCAATCTAAGCTCCTGAAGTTGTTTGCTAGTCTTGAAAATACCCCAGGTCATCCCAGATTTCCCTGCACGCTCCAATACCTCACAAACCGTCATGAAAAGTTCTGTAAATACGTATTTCCAGTAAATTGAGTTTGGTTTTAGTTGTAAATACAAGGGGGAGGTTTGTAGTCACCACTAGGCCTCAATTTCACAATCACAACTCAGATCAAACCCTAATTCCCAACTTGGAATATCAAAGTTCACTAAACATCGCTAAAGCGATAATAAACTTGAAAAGAGGTTAAAGCAATATAAATACTACACTATTTGTGAAGGGATTATCTCAATTGACACTCATGAATCCTCTACAGCGCCAAACTCAAACTTTCTTGGTCCAAAGGGTTGCTTGTGAGCTTGTGCACAAAATTTGTGAAGTGGGAGTGGGGTTTTGGGTTTGTTTTGGAGATGAAGTGAGGTGATTTGTGGAGAAGGAGATGAGGGCAGCAACACATGAGGAAATGGGGGGAGAAAATGATAAGGAAGAAGATAGGAACAAGTGGGCATGGCTCTCTCTTGACCCCTCACATTCCTCACTTACCCATACCTCATTATTCTATCATTCCATTTTCTTTTCTTTTCTTTTCTTCTCTTTACAATAGTAAACCCATAAAAAATAACCATACACCTAAAAATCATGTAGGAAAAATGTAACAAGTGTTAAAATGACATGTGCATGTCATGTGCACAAAACACGTTTAGTGCCCGATTAGCGATTTTTAATCGCGATTAGCGAAAAATTAGTGTATAATAAATCGTAAAATTTCATAATTTGCTTAAATCACATAAAGCACCCTCTTTTTAGTAATTTCCATAATTTTCCAAATTTTTCCCAATTTATCGGTATTTAATTATACCGCCTTATTAAAATATTCAATATTTTATTATTAAATTACAAAATTCCCCAAAAATAATATTTTATTTTTTTGAAATCTTACATGATCACATCAGTCACCCACAAGCCGTCAACGGTACTAGCTGGACGTAACGGCTAACCGGGTATTGAGCGATATAAATATCAACAAGCAAGCTCGTCCATAGTCTCTATGAAGCCTATCAGTAATACTACCGTACAGTCCACTCTCTCCTCTGATATATCGCATATCATGTCTTGGTGCAATAAATGTTAGTCCTTAGTAATGTGATAAGTCATGCCGATGTCTGGCCTATAACGGTTCGTGAAACTACTGATAACACTTATCAGTAAATCTCGGCAGCAGCCCTGGCCAGGGACTTCCAGTTATAGCCGATCGAGCATAGTACAACTTCAACCCCCAATACCGGGAGAGACGAAACTCCTCCTATCGCTCATTTCCTTCATGTGACCGGGGACTGTACCCAAAATCCACCTATTTGCACGACTCCTTTGAGCCGTGGTAAGGAGGAAATCAAAGTACAGTGGGATCCATACAAGACTCTATGACTATCTCGGGTCTACAGACTAACCTGAACCAGTGTCACTAGAGGACTGCTTTCTGACAATAGGTATACTACCACATAGGAGTCCTCGGCGAGTCCTGTTCGGTGTACCCATTCTCCAATGAGCACCTGTGTACAATCTTTGATGTCACACACCAATGGTTGTGGGATCAACCATCGCCCTGTAAGGGACAAGAAACGTACATACTAGTCTACTCTGGAATATTGATGCCCTAGTCTCGATATTCCCTCGACTAGGAACTGATTAAAGGATGTACTTTTGGACCACCCTGGCCCCACTAGTATGATCTCATCATAGTCCTGGTAGTCAAGTACATATCCAAAGAGCTTTTACCACATGTGAGAGAAAGACAGTAAAGAATACCTGTCAACATGTTAAGATAAAGAGTAACCAGATAGCATACTAACATGTCGAGCAAGAAAGTCCTCTATATATATGTCCAAGCATCCACTATAATATACATCACATGTACAATAATGGCCTCTAAGGCATACATATTCCTAACAATCTCCCACTTGCACTAAGGCCAGTTGTTCTAGTATCTCATACCCAACGTCCCAAAAGTCTCTCGAATAGCATCTGGGGATGGCCTCGGTGAGTGGATCCGCTGTGTTATCCTTTCTGTCAACTCTCCTAACCTCGATCTCCCGGAGATCAACTATCTCCCTATCAGGTGATACTGTCTAAGAATATGTCTGGATCGCTGACGGAACTGGGGTTCGTAGGCCAAAGCCACAGCTCCATTGTCATCGCAATACACAGGTACTGGATGCCCAATGGTAGGAACCAAGTTCATCATATGAACTTTTTCATCCAGACAACCACTTTGGCAATATCGTTGGTAGAGATGTAATTAGCCTCTATCAACGAGTCTGCTACGGTATATAGCTTGGAACCCTTCCAACATACCGTCCATCCACTGAGGGTGAAGACAAAACCGAGACTGACTTTCAGTCATCCTTATCACTGTGGAAGCTTGAATCGGTAAAGGACTCAATATGGGGTTCACCATTACCATACACCAAGAACATCTCTTTAGTCCTTCTCATGCACATAAGAATGTTCTTCAGCTGTCCAGTGGTTTTCCTAAAGATCTTTTCGATACTTACTCAATACACCTAGTGAGTAAGCTACATCTGGTCTGGTACATAACATCGCATACATGATTGACCCGTCTGCCAAAGCATATGTAGGGTTAGCATAGCACCTTGTGAAGGTTTTAGTAAGCATCAATCATGCTACTTTAAAATTTTTGGGATGCTAAACAAACCCTAACCAAGATCTTAACTAGAGACTTAGGGTTAACATGCATGTAAACAACTTTACATCTAAGTGTTAGGGATTACAACCTTTGTAGTCCGTTCCTTCACTTCATAAGCTCCGTGTTGAGGTCCCTTCACTGCGATCATCAAGTACCCGGACTCTAGAGAGGCTCCATGAAGAGAAAGATGCAAGCTTGCTTCCAATCATCAACTACTAAGATGATCTACCTTGAAGAATCTCAAACCCAAGCTCTTGCTTCACTAATCAAGTATTAGCAAAGAAAACACCCTAATCTAAGTGGCTAGAATAGATAAGGATGATGAAGTAGGAATTTAGCTCTCTATTGTTTTCTTTATCTCACTCAAAATCATCACAAACCCAAAAGCTAGAAAGCTTTTCAAAAGGAAGAAGAAGAAGAAATCTCTTTGTGATGAATAATGAATTTATTGTTATGGTTAAAAATCAACCATGGGTTAAGAATGAAGGCTTAAACCTTGTATAGAGTAAACTAGGGTAAAGGGTTTGGGTTGGCTTAATAAATATCAACACAAAATATCTAGGCTAAAAACAAAAGAAAGCTTCATGAATCTTCACGAAAAAGCTAACCCAAAAGCTAACCCAAATCAAACCCTAACTTGTTTAAACTCCACAAATCTTGTTGCATTTGTAACACAAACATGTTACAATATTATATATCACATATATAATATATTTTGTAACAAATTAAAATAATACAATTAACATATATCACATATATATCAATATATTATCCAAGTGAGAAAAAGAATCTTTAAGTGAACTTATATTAGTTAATGTAATATAATATATCAAATATATAATTATACATTAAATTATCAAATTAACACTTGATCCGATAATCCGGCTATTTCACAAATAACCGACTAATATAATCTGTATCAGTTCATCGAATCAACACTTGATCCGATGACCCGGTTATATCACATATACCCAGCCGATATCACATATCATGAGAATCTAATACGGTATCGCATACACGTATTATTATCGGTCCCGCACATATCACATATGTGCTCCTACTCCGTTTTGCCTGAGCCAGGAAACCTCTGTGTAGGACTCTAAAGAATCATCAATACGCCAGCAGTAGGTGATGATCATATCAAACACCCACAAGCTGCAAGCGGTCAGCTAAACGTAACAGCCACCCAGGTATTGAGCAATTAGAAGATCAACAAGCAAGTCTGTACATTCTCCTGCGAATCCAATCAGTAACACTCCCGTACAGTCCGGTCTCTTCGTCTGATATGTCGCATATCCAGTCTAGGGGTGGTAAACGTCAGACCCTAATAACCGATAAGTCATGTCGATATGAGGTCCATAACAGTTCGAGAAACTACTGATAACACTTACCAGTAAATCTCAGTAACCCAGGCCAAGGATTTCCAGTTATAGCCAATCGAACACAGCGCAACATCAACTTCCTATACCGGGAGAAACGAAACCCCTCCTATCGCTCTTTGCCTCCATGTGATTCGGGACTGTACCCAAAAGCCACCATTTTGCATGCCCTCTTGGACGTGGTAAGGTGGAAATCAAAGCACAGTGGGAATCACACAAGTCTTTATGACGATCTCGGGTCTACAGACTAACCTGTACCAGTGTCACCAGAGAACTGCCATCTGACGTGAGGTATAATACGATCTCGGAGTTCTCGGCGAGTCCGTCCAGTGTACCCAGTCTCAACTGAGCACCCGTATACTGTCTCTGATGTCAAACACCAATGGATATGGGATCATCCATTGCCCATCTACATGGATCAAGAAGCATACGCTAGTCTACTCTGGTATATCGATGCCCTGTCTCGATACACCTACGACTAGGAATATTTGAAGGATGTACTTAGCGACTACACTGTCCCCACTAGTATTGTTAGTTATATGTATGCCCTAGAGGCCATTACTGTACATAGGATGTATATTGTAGTGGATGCTGGGACATATATAGGGAGGACTTTCTTGCTCGACATGATAGTATGCTATCTGGTTACTCTTTACCTTAACGTGTATACTGATTGTCTCTCTGTTACATGTTGGCAAAGCCCTTAGGATGTGTACTTGACTACCTGTACTATGATGCAGATCATACTAGTGGGGACATGGTAGTCCATAAGTACATCCTTCAAGGTCCCTAGTCGTGGGTGTATTGAGACGGGGCATCGATATACCAGAGTAGACTAGCGTAAACCTTCTCGACCCATACAGATGGGCGATGGATGATCCCATATCCATTTGTGTTTGACATCAGAGATGATATACGGGTGCTCAGTAGAGACTGGGTACACTAGACGGACTCGCCGAGAACTCTCAGATGGTATTATACCTTACGTCAGATGGCAGTTCCCTGGTGACACTGGTACAGGTTAGTCTGTAGACCCGAGATCGTCATAGAGTCTTGTGTGATTCCAACTGTGCTTTGATTTCCACCTTACCACGTCCAAGAGGGCGTGCAAAACGGTGGCTTTTGGGTACAGACCCGAATCACATGGAGGCAATGAGCGATAGGAGGGGATTCGTCTCTCCCGGTATAGGGAGTTGATGTTGTGCTGTGTTCGATTGGCTATAACCAGAAATCCCTGTCCAGGGTTGCTGAGATTTACTGCTAAGTGTTATCAGTAGTATCTCGAACTGTTATAGAACTCATATCGACACGACTTATCGAGCTACTGGGGTCTGACGTTTACCACCCCTAGGTGAGATATGCGACATATCAGACGAACAGACCGGACTGTACGGTAAGTGTTACTGGTTGGATTCACAGGAGTGTGAGCGGGCTTGCTCGTCGATCTTCTGATCGCTCAATACCCGGGTGGCCATTACGTTTAGCAGACCGCTTGCAGCTTGTGGGTGCTTGATATGATCATCACCTGCTGCCGGCGTATTGACGAGTCTTTAGAGTCCTACACAGAGGTTTCCTGGCTCAAGCGAAACGAAATAGGAGCGCATATGAGATATGTGCGGGACCGAGAATAATGCGTGTATGTGATACCGTATTCTATTCTCGCGATGAATGTATCGATTGGTTGTATGCGATATAACCTAGTTATCGAATCGAGGATTGATTCGATAAGTCGATACATTGGATATTAGTCGGTCATATGCGATATGACCGGATCGTTAAATCAAGTGTTGATTTAATGATTTAATGTATAATTATATATTTGATATATTACTTTACATTAACTAATATTGGTTCACTTAAGATGTTTTTCTCACTTGATTGTGCACATTGTATATGTGATATATTATTTGTGGACAAGATTGTATCATGTTTGATGATACATGTAAACTTGGGTTAGTGTTTGATTTAAACCTTGGTTAAGTAAATGGTTAGGGTTTTTATTTGTTTATTCATTTATTTATTTATTTCTTTTTGTCAAAAGAAAAGAAAATGGTGGCTTATCTTGTTTTATAGTTGAAGCTTCATGAAGCTTTGAAAAAGTCTACCATTTTTGTTTCATGCCTAACCTAACCATTCACCTAACCTTAGTTTACTCTCTACACATAATCATGGTTGCAAGATGATAGATATCACTTCATTTTCTTTTTCTAAGATAATCTTATCATATTCTTTTCTTCTTCCTTTCCTTCTTCAAGATGAAGAAAAGCTTGCTACCATCAATGGTGAAATGAGAAAAAGAGTGAGAAATCCAATTCTAAAGTAAACCCACTTCCTATTTCTTCATCCTCTACCACTTGCCAAGTAGTATAGGGTGTTTACTTCACAAGTTTCAAGACTTGGTGAAGTTGGAGCTTGATCTTGTGTTGCCTCGACGTAGATCATCTTCGGCATCGAAGTCGACGACCTAGCCCGACCATTTCTCCGATGAAGCCGACGCTAGAGCCCGGGTTCCGATGATCGCAGTGAGGAGACATCATCACGGAGCTATGGAGGTGGAGGACCGGATCTACAAAGGTTGTATTTTCCGTTCACTCTTAGTTAAGTTGTTAACTAGTTATCGTTTTCGCTTAAACTCTAGTCAATGATCCGTATTAGGGTTTCTCGGCACTTGAAATTTTTGAAATTGGTATGGTTGATGCCTTGTGAGACCTCATTAGTATGCCTAGGAACCCTACAAGTATAATCTGCATCATAGTCCTGGTAGTCAAGTACTCATCCTAAGGGCTTTATCAGCATGTAACATAGAGACAATCAGAGTACATGTTAAGATAAAGTGCAACTAGATAGCATACTATCATGTCGAGCAAGAAAGTCATCCCTATACATGTCCAAGCATCCACTACAATATACATCATATGTACAGTAATGGCCTCAAGGGCATACTTATCACTGACAATCTCCCACTTGCACTAGGGCCATCTGTTGTGGTATCGCATACCCAACAATCAGTTGTGGTTGAAGTATCTCATACTCAACCATCCCATATAAGTCTCTACTGGGAAATAGGCCTTTGTGAGTGGATCCGCGCTGTTGTCCTCTGTGTCTACTCTCGTAACCTCGATCTCCATGATCAGGTGATACTGCGTTAGAATATGTCTGGATCACAGATGGGACGGGGGTTCATAGGCCTAAGCCACAACTCCATTGTTACACAATGGTAGGAATGAAGTTCATCTCATGAACATATATATATCCAGACTACCTCTTTGGTAGAATCCTTGGTAACGATGTATCTTGCCTTTAATTGTCTAATAAGTCAGGGTATCTAGCTTAGAACTCTTCCAACATACCTTCCCTCCAATGAGGGTAAAGACAATGCCTGCGACTGACATTCAGTCGTCTTTATCACCCTGGAACCTTTCCAGTGATTCTCCTCAGGATCGATTGATACCATCTTACTACAGCTAGTGAGAATCCTAACATCCAAATAGAACTATCTCATAGATCCATAACCCAGGATTTAGGAGGTATCACCTTGATCCTATATGGAGAATCTTTATGATAAGAGGAGATTGACCGAGCGTAGCATAGGAAACTCCTTTCCTATCAAGAGTATGTCATCTAAGTACAATACGAGGATCACCACCATACTCCCTACTACCTTTCTGTATATACAAGGTTCATCTACCATTTTGATGAAGTCAAACACTTTGACTACCACATCAAAACAGATGTTCCAACTCCGCGATGCCTTCTTTAACTCATAAAGCAACTTGCACACATTTCCGCTGCTCCCACTGTCTACGAAGCCCTCTGGCTGTATACTTACAGTTGCTCTATTCCAAATCATTTTTAGAAAATGTAGGGTTACTAGGAACTATCACAAGGGTCTATAAGGCATCAACCATGCCCGATTTAAAATTTAGACGTGCCGAACAACCTAAAGCGAGGATCTTTGCTAGATAATTAGGGTTAAACATGCAAGTAAACATCTTTACAACTAAGAGAGAGGGATTACAACCTTTGTAGTCCGCTCCTTCGCTTCATAAGCTCCGAATAGTAGTCCCTTCGCCACGATCCATGATCTTCCGGACTCAAGAGAAGCTCCACAACCCGAATGATCCATACGTGCTTGAAGTCTTCCTTTTCTAAGATGATCTACCTTGAAATTTCTTTAACTCAAGCTCTCACTCACTAATCAAGTATTAATGAAGTGAACACCCTAATCTAATTGGCTAGATTAGATGAGGATGAAGAAGTAGATTTATACTCTCTTTTATCATCAATTTCTCACACTAATACATCACAAAAGAAAAACCTAGAAAGCTTTTCAAGAGCTCAAGGACGAAGAAGAAGAATGAATAATGCTTTTGTGATGAATAATGAATTGTTATATCATTACAATTGCAACCATGGTTAAGTCAAGAAAGACTTAACCATTTTAGAGATTTAACTAGGGTTAAAGGGTGTGGGTTGGGTTAGGAAAATATCTCCAAAATATCAACACATAATATCTTTGCTCAAAACAAAAGAAAAGCTTCTAGAACCTTCTAGAAAAGATTAACCCAAATTAAACCCTAACCATGTTTAATCTCTACTAATCATGTTGCATTTGTAATCATAACTTGTTATAATATTATATATATCACATATATAATATATTTTTGTAACAAAAGAAACTAATACAATTAACATATATCGAATATATATCAATGTATTATCCGGTGAGAAAATGAATCAATAAAGCGAGCCAATATTAGATAATGTAATGTAATATATCACATATATAATTATACATTAAATTATCGAATCAACACTTGATCCGACAATCCGGCTATTTCTCAAATAACCGACTAATATAAACTGTATCAATTCATCGAATCAACACTTGATCCGATGACCCGGCTATATCACATATACCTGGCCGATATCAAATATCGCGAGAATAGAATACGGTATCTCATATCGTATTATCCTCGGTCCCGCACATATCACATATGTGCTCCTACTCCGTTTTGCCTGAGTCAAGAAACCTCTGTGTAGGACTTTAAAGAATCGTCAATACGCCGGCAGTAGGTGATGATCAAATCAAACACCCACAAGCAGCTAGCGATCAGCTAAACTAATAGCCACCCAGGTATTGAGCGATCAGAAGATCAACAAGCAAGCCTGTACATTCTCCTGTGAATCCAATCAGTAACACTACCGTACAGTCCGGTCTCTTCGTCTGATATGTTGCATATCTAGTCTAGGGGTGGTATACGTCAGACCCCAGTAACCGATAAGTCGTGTCGATGTGAGGCTCATAACAGGTCGAGAACCTACTGATAACACTTACCAGTAGTACTCAATATCCGCCCTGGCCAGGGACTTCCAGTTATAGCCAATCGAACACAACACAACATCAACTCCCTATACCGGGAGAGACGAAACCCTTCCTATCACTCATTGCCTCCATGTGATTCGGGACTGTACCCAAAAGCCACCGTTTTGCACGCCCACTTGGACGTGGTAAGGTGGAAATCAAAGCACAGTGGGAATCACACAAGACTCTATGACGATCTTGGGTCTACAGACTAACCTGTACCAGTGTCACCAGAGAACTGCCATCTGACGTGAGGTATAATACCATCTGGGAGTTCTCGGCGAGTCCATCCAGTGTACCCAGTCTCCACTGAGCATCCGCACACCATCTTTGATGTCAAACACCGATGGATATGGGATCATCCATCGCCCATCATATGGGTCAAGATGCGTATACGCTAGTCTACTCTGGTGTATCGATGCCCTGTCTCGATATACCCTCGACTAAGAACAATTATAGGATGTACTCGCTGACTACACTGACCCCACTAGTATGATCTCATCATAGTCTCAGTAGTCGAGTACATATCCTAATGGCTTTATCAACATGTGAGAATAAGACAGTAAACTAATACAAGTCAACATTTTAAGATAAAGTGAAACCAAATAGCATACTATCATGACGAGCAAGAATGTCCTCTCTCTATATATCCAAGCATCCATTATAATATACATCATATGTACAACAATGGCCTCTAGGGCATATATATAACTAACAGTGTCCCACTTGCACTAAGACCAGCTGTTGTAGTATCTCATACCCAGCATCCCGAAGAGTCTCTCAAACTGTGTCTGGGGAATGGCCTTCGTGAGTGGATCCGCAGTGTTGTCCTTCGTATCAACTCTCCTGACCTCGATCTCCCGGCGATCAACTATCTCCCTGATCAGGTGATACCGCCTCAGAATATGTCTGGACTTCTGATAGGACCTGGGTTCCTTGGCCAAAGCCACAGCTCCATTGTTATCATAATACAAAGGTATTGGATGCTCAATGGATGGAACCACACCAAGTTCAGTAATGAACTTCTTTATCCAGACAGCCTCTTTTTCAGCATCGTTGGCAGCGATGTATTCAGCCTCCATCGTCAAGTCTGCAACGGTATCCTGTTTGGAACTCTTCCAACACATCGCCCCTCCATTAAGGGTAAAGACAAATCCCGAGTGCGACTTAGAGTCGTCCTTATCACTTTGGAAGCTCGAATCGGTAAAGGACTCCACCTGGAGTTCTCCGTTAACATACACCAAGAACATCTCCTTAGTTCTTCTCAAGTACTTGAGAATGTTCTTCACATCTATCCAATGACTCTCTCCAGGATCTGCTTGATACCGACTCACTATACTTAGTGAGTATGCTACATCGGGTCTGGTACATAGCATCGCATACATGATAGAGCCTACTGCCGAAGCATAGGGTATCCCTTGCAAGCGAGCTCTCTCCAAATCAGTCTTGGGAGACATCTCTTTGGAGAGAGTGAGCCCAGAGATCGTGGGTAGGTTCCCACGCTTGGATTCTTCCATACTAAATCTCTTTAGTATGGTGTCAATGTACCTGGATTGGGACAATCCCAATATCCATTTAGATCTAACTCTATAGATCATAATTCCCAGTATGCAGGAGGCATCACATAGATCTTTCATTGAGAATCTTTGTGATAAGAAGAGCTTGATCGATTGCAGCATAGGAACATCATTTCCTATCAAGAGTATGTCATCGACGTAAAATACGAGGAAGACAACCTTACTCTCTTCAACCTTCTGGTAAATACAAGGTTCATCTACGTTTTTGATGAAGTCAAACTCTTTGACCACAACATCAAAGCATATGTTCCAACTCCGCGATGCTTGCTTTAACCCATAAATGGATTTAAGCAGCTTGCACACCTTTCCGCTACTCCCACTATCTATGAAGCCCTCTGGCCGAGTCATGTTTACGCACTCTTCTAAATCACCATTTAGAAAGACGGTCTTAACATCCATCTGCCAGATTTCGTAGTCATGGTATGCAGCAATGGCAATTAAGATCCGGATGGACTTAAGCATAGCCACTGGAGAAAAGGTTTCGTCATAATCCACACTTGGTCGTTGACGAAAACCCTTTGCAACAAGTCTAGCTTTGAAAGTCTCAACTTTTCCATCTACACCAAGTTTCTTCTTAAAGATCCATTTGCTCCAAATGGGTTTTACCCCTTCAGGAGAAACTTCCAAATTCCATACTTTGTTGGTGGACATGGATTCCATCTCAAATCGCATTGCATCCAGCCATTTCACAGAGTCACCACTCGTGATGGCATGCTCGAAACTAGTCGGGTCATCATCTTCCATGATGCAATCCTCGCTTCCACCAACAACGAGAAAACCGTAGTATCTCTCAGGTGGATGAGAAACCCTACTAGATCGGCGGAGAGGCTGGGGTTCGTCGGGAACTACTGAATCCTCTGGTTCCACTAAATCTTCAGTTGCAGTTTGTGTCGCTGGAACTTCTTCCACCTCTACCTCTTTGCCACTAATTTCTTTTGCAAGAAATTCCTTTTCTAAAAAGGTGGCATGTTGAGCAACAAACACCTTTTTCTCCTCACTGTGGTAGAAAAAATATCCATAAGAATTCTTCGGATATCCCACAAACTTCCAAAGAACTGATCGTGCCTCGAGTTTGTCCGGATTTTTCCTTTTGACATAGGCCGGACAACCCCATATCTTAACTCGTTTAAGATACGTTCTCTTCCCACTCCATATCTCATATGGTGTGTTAGGTACAGATTTAGAAGGAACTTGATTCAATAGGTATGCCGATGTCTCAAGCGCATAACCCCGGAAGGAAATAGGTAACTCAGCATTGCTCATCATAGAGCGTACCATATCCAATAGGGTGCGATTCCTCCGCTCCGATACACCGTTGTGTTGTGGTGTATAAGGAGGAGTAAGCTGAGAGAGAATCCCATTCTCTTTTAGATAGTCCAGGAACTCATTGCTCAAGTATTCTCCTCCTCGATCAGATCGAAGGATCTTAATACTTTTGCCCGTTTAGTTCTCTACTTCGTTCTTATATTTTCTGAATTTCTCAAAGCTTCAGACTTGCGTTTCATCAGGAACACATGTCCGTATCTAGAGAGATCATCAGTGAATGTAATAAAGTAGGAAGAACCGTTCCTGGCATGTGTAGACATGGGACCGCAAACATCACTATGTACCAGTCCTAAGAGTTCCTCAACTCTTTCTTCGTGTCCACTAAATGGAGTTTTGGTCATCCTACCTTTGAGACATGAATGGCAAGTATCATAAGATGATAATTCGAATGGATTCAAATATCCATCCTTATGTAACTTAGCTAGCCGTGTCGTATTGATATGACCAAGTCTACAATACCACAAGAAGGATTCATTCATTTCTGAACTCTTCCTCTTGTGTGTGTTTTGTATATTAAGGACTGTATTTTGATTGAGAATAAATATGCCATTATGTAACGAGCCTGATCCAATCAACTTTTGATTTAGGAAGATGTTCATAACATTATCCTGTATTATAAAATTATACCCTTCTTTACTTGATAAAGAAACTGATATAATGTTGCACATCATGTTCGGTATATAATAGCACTCATTCAGAATCAATGTATTACTACTTGGTAATACAAGGTGATATTCGCCAACTGCTTTGGCTGCAATATTTGTACCATTCCCTACTTGTACGGAATGATCACCCTTTCCCAGTTCTCTACCTTTACGTAGCCCACGTAACAATTTACATATGTGGGATCCCCATCCGGTATCTAATACCCAGGACGTAGGGTGAACTGAGAAACAGTTCTCAATAACTAACACACCCGAAGAAGAAGCATCAACATGCTTGTTCTTCGTTTGGGCGGCGTGAGAATCCAGATATTCTCCTTTTTCATGTTCAGTCTTACAACACTTATAAGAAAGAACGGGACCAACGTTCCCCTGCTCAGTATAATAAGTGGGTTCAGTCAATACATCCATATTATTATCTTGATTAAGGCCTGATATGGTCGCTACCTGGAGAGAGAGAGAAGGAAACACTTTAGCGTATGCTCTTGCAAGATTAGATTGGTTATTATCTTATCTAGTCAGGATGTCTCCCACTGTTTTTATCAAATCTTCCTTCAAACCCTAAAAGGCAAGATTAGCCGGGATTAATTACACCCTACAATTTCGTCAATCTTTCAGCTAGATCAGTGTTGGTACTTTGAGGGAGGTTCCCCATGCTTTCGCACGGACCTAATTAAAATAAACCTCTTTTTCCCAGAGGCATAACCCCGTTAACACCTTTCTAGACACCTACTTGATCGACTAATTGTCCTGTGTAAAATTCTCCCAGGAGTAACTCTTACTCGTAGTGGGTATCAGGATTCTTTTATCTCATAGAAGGTATGCAATCTCATTGCAAATTTCAACATCTGAAATTCCCGATAATATTCTGCCCCTAGCGATCTATGATCTTGACAAGGTCAACAAACCATAAATCGCAAGTCAAGTTCAACCCGTCATTTCCCGATTGAATTAAACCCACCCGCATGACCCTTGACAAGGTCAACAAGGCCGTACGAATACCCTAATCCAATCACATCTCATATTTTGGCAGATAAACATTAATTAGCTACCGCACACAGTGCCTTGACAAGGTCAACAAACGAAGTACGAATAATAAGCAAGATTTATCTGAAATGACGGAGGGCTACGACTGGTTTTTCAGAAAACCTATTGCGTAATGAACTTGATATCGTTGTAGAAACAAGTGATTTTGAAAAGGAGTGTTTTTTAGGCTTTTCTAGTTTTGCTAAAGAGGTCACTCCCGGTGAAGAGATCTCGGCTCTTTCCCCATCGAATAAGGTGCAGGGTATATCATATATACCGCGGTGCAAAGCAAGAACTATTTAAGCTGTCAAAAACTAAACCGTGAGTTTGTAGCATCTGCCAGTTTTGCTAAAAAGGTCACTCCCGGTGAAGGGATCTCGGCTCTTTCCTCATTTAATAAGGTGCAGGGTATATCATATATACCGCTGTGTAAAGCAAGACAGTAGCTACACTTTTTATAAAGTTTTGATTCTACAACATCTTTTACGTTTCTTTTCTTTTATTAATCTCATTAATAAAATCCCATCAATTATGCATCCTAAGAATCATAGAAGAAACGAAAGCTGTAATATTTATATATCATATATATAGTATAAGCATTCGTCTCAGGCAGTAATATGATCTCATCACAGAACATTGCAGCAGAAGATAACATATGAAATATTGGATATACTAGGACTTCCGTGTTTTACATCGAGCCTGTATAAAACACGGATTCCACGGTCGCGATGAATAGCCAAACCCACATCCCTAGACCCCTACGAGAGCGGCAAGCAACACTGCCAATTCTAGGGTTAGGCGACCCGGTCTCGACTCCTCGAGATGGCCTCCCACTAGACCCTAGAACCCGGTTACTTGTGCTCCCCTCCTCGGGTCTACCTAATGCGGAAAAGTACATAATATACAATTGTGACATCATCCTCATCCCGGAAGTGCGCCAATAAAAAAATATTACATACATGTAAATTTTACATGAATGAAAACAAAAACCCCCATCTCACATAAAACCCTCGGCTATTCAGAACACGACGATCCAATATAACATATCACAGCAACACATAATATCTCATATCATCAACGTAAGCAAGTATGCGTATCCCGACTGTCGTTGATGTATAGCAACGAAGCCGGCGATACACCACATACTGCGCTTACGGTCACAGAAAAGAAAGTGTAAAACTACAACATTTGGAATCCACAATCACTTTAGACATCATAAATCCGAAATATCACATACTTCGCATTTCATGCCTAACTATATGAATTCCACATATTGTATCACATTCCAGATAAATAGACAATATTAAACTTTCCGATCGAATAATAAAACACCCAAGAATTCCCAAATAGCTCAACACTTGAGCGGAGTTCAAAAATCCCAGAACGTATCACCGCCCCAATGAACCAGCCGTAGAAGGGTCAAACCGATGCCTCACATGTGGCAACACTAAACTGCCACAAACCCAAGGGTTCAGTGGAAGTTTTGATGGTCACATAATCGAGTTAAGGTTACGTTTTTCTAGAGGGTTCACAGATATGCTTGCATGTTTTTCCGAAAGTTTTAAACTCAAGAAATATTCAACACTTGAAAAATTTTCGTGTCGGGAAAAAGCGAGTTATTGATATCCGTTCGAACATTTTAACACATTCTAAATGTTAGTGTATATGCCCTAGAGGCCATTACTGTATCATACTAGTTTGTATATTACTTAATGGAAGCTTGGAATATTCACCTTCTATAGACAATCTTGCTCAATATAGTAGTATGCTACATGGTTTGTTTCTGCTTTAATGTGTACATGTGTTTATTTTACTATATCACCAATACACATTAGTGGAGCCCTTAAGATCTTTGCTTGATTACTAGGGTTGTGATGGCAGTCACACTAGTGGAGGCTGGGTAATCCACAAGCACATCCTTATGCAGGTCCCTAGTCGTAAGACTATCGAGACAGGGCATCGATACTCCGGAGTAGACCAGCGTATGCGCTTCTCATCCCAGTGTGGGAGACGGTCTGTCCCACAGCCGTCAGTACGTCGTACTTGAGATAGTATGCGGGTGCTCATTAGGTTACGAGTACACTGGACAGGACTCGTCGGGAACAGTTGGTTGGTACTATACCTATCGTCAGTTATCAGTTCCCAGGTGACATGAGTACAGCTTAGTCCGCTGACTTGACATTGTCACTTCGCCTCGAGTGTGTTCCCACTGTACTTAGATTACTACCCTACCACGGCTCAAAGGAGTCGTGCAAACAGGTAGTAGTTGGGTGCAGTCCCGAAGCACTTGGAGGCAGTGACGGTTAGACAGGATTCGTCTCTCCCGGTATTGGGGGTTGACATCGCGCTGTGTCTAGGAGAGCCATTATACAAGTCGTCCCTGGCCAGGGCAAGCGAGATATACTGGTAGGTTTCCAGTGTTATCTCAGGGTGTTCTGGGCTACACTCCGACACGACTTGTACCGCTATTAGAGGACTGACGTTTACCGCCCCTTAGGCCCGCCATGCGATGTTATCAGACGAACAGACCGGACTGTACGGAGATTGTCACATTCAGGCTCAGCAGTAGTTCAGATGGGTTTCACCTCGTCAGTCTTCTTGTCGGCATCTACCTGGGGACCGTTACGCACAGCTAGTGCCGCTTGCGGTCTGTGGTTAAACCCACTGCCAGCGTAGTGTCGAGTCTTTAGAGTCCCACACAGAAAGCTATTCACCTTTAGGCAAAAGAGTAGAGGTCGCATGGTTTTGCGACAGGGTTCGGTCACATCCGTGCACTTCTGCACGTTTAGTGTCCGGGCAGTTAACACTAGCGGGCTTTGGTTTAAGCCAGATCCTAGTGTACGTTTTGGGATTGGTTTTATCTCGTTTGTATTCGTGTTCCTCGGAACGCGGATGCGGGTGTGTATGCACAGTTGACAGAGAGACAGAGGCAGAGGATTCTCATTAGGGTTGTTGACTGTTGACCATTGACTTTTGCTAAATCCTAATGAGAATAAGAAATATGATTAATTATAATATTAATTAAGTATTATTGTGTCATGGTTGAGATGAAGGGTTGACTTTGTTGACATGTTGACTTTGTTGACCGGTTGACTGGGTTGGACTAGTTGACCACCATCATTACGATGGCTATCATTTCATGGCAAAGACTTTTGCTTGCTTGTTTATTTTTGCAAAATGAGTGCATGAAATGATATGGCCATTTTGACTTGAACCATCACATAATACTCAATTACTATTATGAGTTATCATGATTTTGGATTATGAGAGCTTGGATGGCAAAAGACTTGCTCATTCTCTCATTTGCTTTCTCTCTCTTGCTTGAGCTCTCCCTCTTCCTCTTGCTCTCTCTCTAGTCTATGGTTCACTTGTCTCATGAGTTGAGAAGCAAGAACCATAGAGATAAAACCCAACACACTCCTCTACTCATCCTAGTTCACAAGGTTTAGCAAACCAAGTGTACTAGTTTCTTCTAGTTTGAAGTGAAGCCAATGGTAGAAGCTTTCAGGTGGATCCATCTTCGGCGCTAGGAGACGACGAGGTGAGGCCGATCCGGCCACCGCAAGGAGTTGAAGACGAAGGAGATCAAGTTAAGGTATAACCACCTAACAGAGTAGGTAAAACTCTTGTTAGGATTGTTAGATAGTTGTTTAACAAAGATCCGTATTTTGAGTCCTTGTTACCACCTCTAGAAAAATCGTTTTTTATCATTTCCGCAAGCCCGTAAGTACCGGGAGAGGTAACGTGGACTTACAGTGGTATCAGAGCCTAGTTAAACACTATCTAATATGTTAGCAAAGTAACTAGGAGTTCGATCGGAGAAAAAGTCACGAAACGAACCCGAAAAATCAAGTTTCTGTCGATTCTGTATTCTGTTCAAAAAATAATAAATCTTGCACCAAAAATCGACTCAGGCTTTTTAAAATACACCCAAGAAATTTGGTCCACTGGCTCGGTCAAATCGCCGCGGAACCGCGGCAGGAGCATGCTCCCGCCGCGGATCCGCGGCCGAGTTGACTCGGCCGCGGCACAAATTTCCTGCAGTGTGTTTCTGGGGTTGTTTTGGGATTTTTACAATATGATTTTTCTGCCCAGATTTTCCAGAAAGAAAAATTTGTTTTTGGGGCCTAAAAATCCGTATTGTGATCGAACTTCTAAAGACTTAATCTAACGGGTTATATCTGTGATGTGATATATGTATTGAACGTCTGCTAATCGCTATACGTCGATTAGTGGGGGTTATATATATCTGTGATTTGTAATGTTGATGATATGTGTATATGAATTCATTGGATTGTCACGGATGAATAGCCGGGGGTTGTGAGATGAGTGTTTTCTTTTTCTTTCATTTCATGTAAATTTGTAATTGATGTAATATTATTTATATGGCCGCACAACCGGGATGGGGTTGTAGCCGTCATTGCATAATTTCTTTTACTGTTTTTGCTCCTAGGATAGACCCAAGGTGGGGTGCACAAACTACCGGGTATCTCGAAGTGCCGAGTAGCCTACTCACGGTGTTGAGGTAGGTTGCTTCGCTTTGGGTACTTGGCGGGTAGTTTGCCGCACCCATAAGGGTTTAGGGTGGGGTCTTGGCTATTCATCGCGACCGTGTAATCCGCTCTTCGTTACAGGCTCGTACGGATTGCGGATTCCTAGTATATCCAATGTGTTCATCTGTGATCTGGAATGGCTATCATTGCATGTGATGAATGTGTATATCTATTTATGATATCTATTTAGGCGTTGCTTATGTTTTGCATCCGCGCTATTCCAGCCCCCGCTGTGTCGTAAGTTAAGTAACCTAACGGGTAATGACGGGGCCCCGTGGCCAATGCGGATGGCATAAGCGTACGTCATATTTTCGTTGTTTTCTGCAATGGTAGGATTAAATGATGGGACACATTAAAATTAATGCAAGAAAAATAAACTAAGTAAAAGTCGTTGGAACACTTTCAAAACCACTCGGTTCTTTTCAAAACCAAATTTTAAATGCGAAGCATGAACCACTCCTTTTTGAAAGCTATCTCGTTCCTTCAATTATATCAAGTTCACTGCGTTCACGGTTTCGCCAAAACCATTCGTAGCCCTCCGTCATTTCACATGAATGGTCAATAAGTATTCAAGCTATATATGTTGGCCAAAGTCAAGGCATAGTGATTGGTAGCTATTGGGTATTCATGTGCAGCATAGATAGATGTGTTGGTTTGGGACAGTCGTACTGCCATGTTGGCCAAAGTCAATGGTAGGTACGGGTGGGTTCAAATTAACCTGGAGAATGACGGGTGGAACTTGACATGTGACTTATGATATTTTGGCCAAAGTCAAGGTCATAAGAGCATGGGGCAAAAATCCACATCGGGAGTTTCAAAAGAACTGAAACTTGCTAGCACTGCATACCATTTGGAGTGTGATGATTCTGGTAGGATTCCTTCAGTTTTGTCGCGCGATGATATTTGGATCCCGATCCTACTGTGAGTATATGCTACTCCTCGGGAAATTTCTCACTTAACGATCAATGCTATAAACCAAGTAGGTGTCTAGAAAGGTGTTAGCGGGGCTACGCCCCCAGGGAAAAGAGGTTATTTAATTAAGGAACTTTGCGAAAGCGTTGGAAAACCTCCCTCGAAGTACCGACACTAGCCTGGCTGAACGGTTAAGCAAGTATTGTACGGTGAGATTGATCCTGACTAATTCTTCCTTTTTGGTTTGAGGAGGGATTCGAGAGACAGTGGGAGCCATCCTGTTTAGACAAATTAAAAACCACTCTAAACTTGCAAGAGCATCATGCTAAAGTGTTTCTTCTCTCTCTCCTAATTGCAGCGACCAAACATCATGACCGGACTTAAGTTACTACTAGATAAAAACATACTGACAGGGCCAAACTACAAAGATTGGCTCAGGAATGTCAAAATGGCAATCACTTATGACAAGTTGGGGTATCTCCTTACCACCAAAGCTCCTCCTGTCCCAGGTCCCAAAACCAGCCTCGCGGATAGGGAAATCCGTAAGACCTGGGAAATCGATTGCGCGAAGGCCAAGTTCCTCGTGCTTGCCTCTATGGACAATGAACATCAGAGGAGGCACGAGAATATAGACCTTGAATCCATATTTCTGCATACAAAAGAACTGTATGGAGAGCAATCTCGTATCGCCAGATACGAAGTCTCAAAAAAGCTGTTTTCGGCGAGATTGGCCGTCGGATCATCGGTAGCGGAACACGTGCTTAAGATGATTGGCTTCATTGAGGAGCTCGCGGACCTAGGGACCACGTTAGAGAACGAGCTCTACACGGACTTGATTCTCCAGTCCCTTCCTTCCACTTACGCCCAGTTTATCCTGAACTTCAACTTGCAAGAAAAGAAAGTTGAACTTTCAGAACTCCTCAACATGCTCAGGAGTGCAGAGGGCACCCTACAAATAGGTAGGGAAACATCCACTTTGTTTGTAGGAGGATCTTCCTCTTCTAGGTCCAAGGCGAAAGCTAAGGGAAAGAAGAAGAAAGCCCCCGCCAAACCAAGGGGCGGTGTTAGTAAAGTGGATACGAAGGGAAAGGCAAAAGCAACAAAGGTAGCGGGGAAGCTTGTGGGAAAGGAAGAGTGCTTTTACTGTCACAAGAGTGGACACTGGAAGAAAGATTGCAGGGCTTGGAAGGCCAGAACACAGGATCTGAAGCAAGTTGCGGCTTCAGCTTTAGGTGTGTATGTTATTGAAACTTTCTATCAATAAACTCTACTTCCTGGGTATTGGATACCGGATCAGGATCTCATATCTGTAATTCTTTGCAGGCGTTGAGAAAGCGTAGGGTTTTGAAGGCAGGTGATATGACCCTCAGAGTTGCAAATGGAGCTGGCATGGATGCTGAGTCCGTTGGGGACTATCACCTGGGGTTGTCAGATGGACACATTTTGGTTTTGCGTAATTGCTATTTTGTACCCAATGCAACTTGTAATATCATTTCTGTATCTTTATTATCTAAAGAAGGTTATGAATTTGCATTTGTAAGTAATGTTGTAAACATTCACCTTAATCAAGTTTTGATTGGGTCGGTACATTAAGCAATGGTATATACGTATTAAACCAACCACAGATTTTCAATGTCCAGAATACACACAAAAGAAAGTCTCCGGAAACAAATCAGGCTTTCTTATGGCATTGTAGACTGGGTCACATCATTGAGAGAAGATTGACGAAGTTACATACAGAAGGATATTTGGATCCGTTCGAATATGAATCATATGCAACTTGTCAATCCTGTCTCAAAGGAAAGATGACAAATACTCCGTTCACTGGACATGGAGTAAGAGCGAGCGAGCTCTTGGGACTCGTACACAGTGGCGTGTGCGGTCCAATGTCTACGCATGCACGAAGCGGTTATTCTTACTTCATTACTTTTACTGATGACTTTTCAAGGTACGGATATGTCTTCTTAATGAAACATAAATCCGAAGCCTTTGGAAAATTCCAGGAATATAAGAATGAAGTAGAAAAACAAACAGGAAAAAGTATCAAGACACTAAGATCTGATCGAGGTGGTGAATACTTAAGTGCCGAGTTCCTGGATTACCTAAAAGAGAATGGAATTCTCTCTCAGCTTACTCCTCCATACACTCCGCAGCATAACGGCGTATCGGAGAGACGGAACCGAACCCTATTGGATATGGTATGGTCCATGATGAGTAACGCTGAGTTACCGCGATCATTCTAGGGATATGCACTAGAATCAACTGCATACCTTTTGAACCGAGTTCCAACTAAGACTGTGCCTACTACACCATATCAGATGTGGTGTGGGAAGAGACCCTATCTTAATCACATTAAGACATGGGGATGTCCAGCTTTTGTCAAAAGCAGCATGTGGACAAACTCGAGGCACGCTCAGTACAGTGCAAGTTTATGGGATATCCAAAGAACTCCAAGGGATATTTCTTCTATTGCGAAGAGGAACAAAAGGTTTTTGTTTCTCGTCATGCCCACTTCTTGGAAACTCAGTTTTTGGAAAAACAGATAAGTAGGAGCGCAATAGAACTGGAAGAAATTCCAGAACCATGAGCTATTACTGAAAGCTTAGTAGAACCAGAGGGTTCGAAAGATCGGGACATTCCTACGCCGCTCCGCAGAAGTAGTAGGCACTCTCATCCGCCCGAGAGATACTACGGTTTTCTCATAGACGGGGATAGAGAGGATTGCATCATTGATAGTGATGAGCCGACTAGCTTCCAGCATGCCATTCAGAGCGTTGACTCGGTAAAATGGCTGGATGCAATGCGGACCGAAATGGAGTCCATGTACACCAACAAAGTATGGACGTTGGACGTTGCTCCAGATGGGGTAAAACCCGTAGGATGCAAGTGGATCTTCAAAAGGAAGATTGGTGTAGATGGACATGTTGAGACCTATAAAGCTAGACTGGTTGCAAAGGGTTTTCGTCAAAGACCTGGTTAGGACTATGACGAGACCTTTTCTCCAGTAGCTATGCTGAAATCCATTCGGATCCTTCTTGCCATTGCTGCCTTCCACGATTATGAGATTTGGCAGATGGACGTAAAGACCGCTTTTCTAAATGGAAATTTAGAGGAGTGTGTTTATATGGACCAGCCAGAGGGTTTCATTCAGAGTAGGGGCAGCGGAAAGGTGTGCAAGTTGCTTAAGTCCATCTATGGACTAAAGCAGGAATCGCGGAGTTGGAACATCTGTTTTGATGAGACGGTCAAAGATTTTGGCTTTATCAAAAATCCAGATGAACCATGCATCTATAGTAGATTTGTAGCAAGAACTGTCGTATTCCTCGTATTATACGTGGATGACATTCTCTTGATAGGAAATGATATTCCTATGCTACAATCTGTCAAAGGGTTCTTATCACACAGGTTCTCCATGAAAGACCTGGGTGATGCCTCTTACATTCTGGGGATCCGGATCCATCGTGATAGATCCAAGAGGATATTTGGACTTTCACAGTCCAGGTACATCGACACCGTACTGAAAAGATTCAGTATGGAAGATTCCAAGCGCGGTAATCTACCGGCTTCTCACGGGATCACCCTCTCCAAAGAGATGTCTCCCAAGACTGATTTGGAAAGGGATCGCATGTCTATTATACCCTACGCTTCTGCGGTAGGCTCTATAATGTATGCGATGTTGTGTACCAGACCGGATGTAGCTTATGCACTGAGTGTGGTAAGCCGGTATCAGTCAAACCCTGGGGAGAAACACTGGATAGCGGTAAAGAACATTCTCAAGTACCTGAGAAGGACTAAGGAGATGTTCTTGGTGTATGGCGGAAAAGACCTCCAGATCGAAGCCTTTGCTGACTCCAGCTTCCAGAGTGACAAGGATGATTCCAAGTCCATGTCGGGTTTTGTCTTTACCCTCAATGGAGGGGCGGTGTGTTGGAAGAGTTCCAAACAGAAAACCGTTGCTGACTCGACGATGGAAGCGGAATATATCACTGCTGCAGATGCCGCAAAAGAAGCCGTCTGGATAAGGAAGTTCTTGACAGAACTTCAGGTGGTTCCATCCATTGTTGATCCAATACTTCTGTATTGCGACAACAACGGGGCTATAGCTTTAGCAAAGGAACCCAGGTCCCATCAGAAGTCCAGACACATCTTGAGGCGGTATCACCTGATCTGGGAGATCGTGGGTCGCCAGGAGATCGAGGTTCGGAGAGTTTCTACGGAATATAACACTGCTGATCCACTCACGAAGGCCTTACACCAGACTCAGCTCGAGCGGCTGATCGAGATGATAGGTCTTCGATACGCCAGTACATGGCCTTAGTGCAAGTGGGAGATTGTTAGTGTATATGCCCTAGAGGCCATTACTGTATCATACTAGTTTGTATATTACTTAATGGAAGCTTGGGATATTCACCTTGTATAAACAATCTTGCTCAATATAGTAGTATGCTACTTAGTTTGTTTCTGCTTTAATGTGTACATGTGTTTATTTTAGTATATCACCTATACACATTAGTGGAGCCCTTAGGATCTTTGCTTGATTACCAGCGTTGTGATGGCAGTCACACTAGTGGGGGCTGGGTAATCCACAAGCACATCCTTATGCAGGTCCCTAGTCATAGGACTATCGAGACAGGGCATCGATACTCCGGAGTAGACTAGCGTATGCGCTTCTCATCCCAGTGTGGGAGACGGTCTATCCCACAGCCGTCAGTACGTCGTACTTGAGATAGTATGCGGGTGCTCGTTAGGTTATGAGTACACTGGACAGGACTCGTCGGGAACTGTTGGTTGGTACTATACCTATCGTCAGTTATCAGTTCCCAGGTGACATGAGTACAGCTTAGTCCGCTGACTTGACACTGTCAATTCGCCTCGAGTGTGTTCCCACTGTGCTTAGATTACTACCCTACCACGGCTCAAAGGAGTCGTGCAAACAGGTAGTAGTTGGGTGCAGTCCCAAAGCACTTGGAGGCAGTGATGGTTAGACAGGATTCGTCTCTCTCGGTATTGGGGGTTGACATCGCGCTATGTCTAGGAGGGCCATTACACAAGTCGTCCCTGGCCAGGGCAAGCGAGATATACTGGTAGGTTTCCAGTGTTATCTCTGGGTGTTTTGGGCTACACTCCGACACGACTTATACCACTATTAGGGGACTGACGTTTACCGCCCCCTAGGCTCCCCATGCGATGTTATCAGACGAACATACCGGACTGTACGGAGATTGTCACATTCAGGCTCAGCAGGAGTTCAGATGGGTTTCACCTCGTCAGTCTTCTTGTCGGCATCTACCTGGGGACCGTTACGCACAGCTAGTGCCGCTTGCGGTCTGTGGTTAAACCCACTGCCAGCGTAGTGTCGAGTCTTTAGAGTCCCATACAGAAAGCTATTCGCCTTTAGGCAAAAGAGTAGAGGTCGCATGGTTTTGCGACAGGGTTCGGTCACATCCGTGCACTTCTGCACGTTTAGTGTCCGGGCAGTTAACACTAGCGGGCTTTGGTTTAAGCCAGATCCTAGTGTACGTTTTGGGATTGGTTTTATCTCGTTTGTATCCGTGTTCCTCGGAACGCGGATGCGGGTGTGTATGCACAGTTGACAGAGAGACAGAGGCAGAGCATTCTCATTGGGGTTGTTGACTGTTGACTGTTGACCATTGGCTTTTGCTAAAGCCTAATGAGAATAAGAAATATGATTAATGATAATATTAATTAAGTATTATTGTGTCATGGTTAAGATGAAGGGTTGACTTTGTTGACCGGTTGACTAGGTTGGACTAGTTGACCACCATCATTACGATGGCTATCATTTCATGGCAAAGACTTTTGCTTGCTTGTTTATTTTTGCAAAATGAGTGCATGAAATGATATGGACATTTTGACTTGAACCATCACATAATACTCAATTACTATTATGAGTTATCATGATTTTGGATTATGAGAGCTTGGATGGCAACAGACTTGCTTATTCTCTAATTTGCTTTCTCTCTCTTGCTTGAGCTCTCCCTCTCCCTCTTCCTCTCTCTCTAGTCTATGGTTCACTTGTCTCATGAGTTGAAAAGCAAGAACCGTAGAGATAAAACCCAACACACTCCTCTACTCATCCTAGTTCACAAGGTTTAGCAAACCAAGTGTTCTAGTTTCTTCTAGTTTGAAGTGAAGCCGAAGGTAGAAGCTTTCAGGTGGATCCATCTTCGGCGCAAGGAGACGACGAGGTGAGGCCGATCCGACCACCGCAAGGAGTTGAAGACGAAGGAGATCAAGTTAAGTTATAACCACCTAACCGAGTAGGTAAAACTCTTGTTAGGATTGTTAGATAGTTGTTTAACAAAGATCCGTATTTTGAGTCCATGTTACCACCTCTAGAAAAATCGTTTTTTATCATTTCCGCAAGCCCGTTAGTACCGGGAGAGGTAACGTGGACTTACACTAAATTATCTGGAAAACTAAACAAAATTAAACTTTCCGATCGAATCAACGAATACAAATGATCTCCAGAAAACTCAACACTTGAGTAAGATTAAAAATCTCCAGAAAACTCAAAACTTTCCGATCGAATCAACCAATACCTACGGATTAACCCTTCAAATACGAGCCCCTAACATCCAAGTTCGGCCGCGGAACCGCCGCGCGAAGCATGCTCCTGCCGCGGTTTCGCGGCGACTTTAGGGTATGATGGGTTCGTATTTTACAGTTATCCTTAGAATTTCCAGCTAAATTTTCTGAGTATTTTTAATGCGGAAAAGAATCATATTTTTAAAAAATTTCCAGAGAGGGGTCAAATATTGACGTTTCGGGGTTCGATCGGACTTTTAACTTCGTATACACGTCGCCTAATGCTCTAGCTAGGCTCTGATACCACTGTAGGGTTACTAGACACTGTCATAAGGGTCTATAAGGAATCAACCATGCCCGATTTAAAATTTAGACGTGCCGAACAACCTAAAGTGAGGATCTTTGCTAGGTAATTAGGGTTAAACATGCAAGTAAACATCTTTACAACTAAGAGAGAGGGATTAGAACAATTGTAGTCCGCTCCTTCGCTTCATAAGCTCCAAATAGTAGTCTCTTCGCCGCGATCCATGATCTCCCAGACTCAAGAGAAGCTCCACAACCCGAATGATCCATGCTTGCTTGAAGTCTTCCTTTTCTAAGATGATCTACCTTGAAATTTCTTTAACTCAAGCTCTCACTCACTAATCAAGTATTAATGAAGTGAACACCCTAATCTAATTGGCTAGATTAGATGAGGATGATGAAGTAATATTTATGCTCTCTTTTATTATCAATTTCTCACACCAATACATCACAAAAGAAAAACCTAGAAAGGTTTTCAAGAGCTCAAGGAAGAAGAAGAAGAATGAATAATGCTTTTGTGATGAATAATGAATTGTTATATCATTACAATTGCAACCATAGTTAAGTCAAGAAAGACTTAACCATTGTAGAGATTTAACTAGGGTTAAAGGGTGTGGGTTGGGTTAGGAAAATATATCCAAAATATCAACACATAATATCTTTGCTCAAAACAAAAGAAAAGCTTCTAGAAGCTTCTAGAAAAGATTAACCCAAATTAAACCCTAACCATGTTTAATCTCTACTAATCATGTTGCATTTGTAATCATAACTTGTTACAATATTATATATATCACATATATAATATATTTTTGTAACAAAAGAAAATAATACAATTAACATATATCGCATATATATCAATATATTATCCGGTGAGAGGCTGAGGTTCGTTGGAAACTATTGAATCCTCCGGTTCTACCAAATGATCAGCTGCAGTTTGTATTGCTGGAACTCCTTCAAGTTCTACCTCATGACCTCTAATTTCTTCATAAGAAAATCATTTTCTCAAAAAGGTGGCATGCCGAGAAATAAAACACCTTTTGTTCCTCGTTGTGGTAGAACATATTCCCTTGCGAATGCTTGAGATATCCAACAAACTTCCACAGATCTGACCTTGCCTCGAGCTTGTCCGGATTTTGCTTTTGATATAGGCCGGACAATCCAAAATCTTAACTTCCTTAAGAGATGGGCTCTTCCCATACCATATCATATATGGAGTGGTAGGCATCTGATTTGATTGGAACCTTATTCAATAGGTATGCAACTTCACAAGTGCATAACCCGCAAAAGGAAATTGGCAACTCAGTAGTACTCATCATTATAGCATACCATATCACATAGGGTGCAATTGCTCCGCCCCGATACCCCGACGTGCTGTGGTGTATACGGAGGATTAATGCAGAGAGTGAATCTAATTCTCCTTTAGAATAGTCCGGGAATTCTGTGCTCAAGTATTCTCCTCCTTGATCTCCTCAAAGGACATAATACTTATACCCGTTTTTGGTTCTCTACTTCTAACTTATATTCTGTGAATATCTCAAAAGGTTCGGACTTGTGTTTCAACATGAACATATGTCTGAATCTTCAGAGAACATCAGTGAATGTAATGAAGTACAAAGAACATGTCCTGGCATGTATAGACAGGGGACCCTACATACATCATCATGTATCAATCATAAGAGTTCACTAACTCTTTCTCTGTTTCCAATAAACGGAGCCGTGGTCATCTTATCTTTGTGACATGACTGACAAGTTTCACAAGATATAAATCCAAACTGATTTAAATATGCATATTTATGTGTTAGTTATATGTATGCCCTAGAGGCCATTACTGTACATACGATGTATATTGTAATGGATGCTTGGACATATATATGGAGGACTTTCTTGCTCGACATGATAGTATGCTATCTGGTTGTACTTTATCTTAACATGTACTCTGATTGTCTCTATGTTACATGTTGATAAAGCCCTTAGGATATGTACTCGACTACTGGGACTATGATGAGATCATCTTAGTAGGGCCACGGTAGTCGACGAGTACATCCTATAACTGTTCCTAGTCGAGGGTGTATCGAGACAGGGCATCGATGCACCGGTGTAGACTAGCGTATACGCATATTGACCCATATGATGGGCGATGGATGATCCCATATCCATCGGTGTTTAACATCAAGGATGGTGTACGGGTGCTCAGTAGAGACTGGGTACACTGGACGGATTCGCCGAGAACTCCCAGATGGTATTATACCTCACGTCAGATGGAAGTTCTCCGGTGACACTGGTACAGAGTAGTCTGTTGACCCGAGATCGTCATAGGGTCTTGTGTGATTCCCACTGTGCTTTGATTTCCATCATACCACGTCCAAGAGGGCGTGCAAAATGTGGCTTTTGGGTACAGTCCCAAATCACATGGAGGCAATGAGCGATTGGAGGGGATTCGTCTCTCCCGGTATAGGGAGTTGATGTTGTGCTGTGTACGATTGGCTATAACCGGAAATCCCTGGCCAGGGTTGCTGAGATTTACTGGTAAGTGTTATCAGTAGTTTCTCAAACTGTTATAGACCTCATATCGACACGACTTATCGAGCTACTGGGGTCTAACGTTTACCACCCCTAGGCGAGATATACGACATATCAGACGACGAGACCGAACTGTACGGGAGTGTTACTGATTGGATTCACAGGAGAATGTACAGGCTTGCTTGTTGATCTTCTGAGCGCTCAATACCTGGGTGGCTGTTACGTTTAGCTGACCGCTTGCAGCTTGTGGGTGTTTGATATGATCATCACCTACTGCCGGCGTATCGACGATTCTTTAGAGTCCTACACAGAGGTTTCTTGGCTCAGGCAAAACGGAGTAGGGGCACATATGTGATATGTGCAGGACCGAGGATAATGTGATATGAGATACCGTATTCTATTCTCGCGATATTTGATATCATCCGGCTCATCGGATCAAGTGTTGATTCGATGAATCGGTACGGATAAATATTAGTCGGTTATATGCGATATAGCCGGATTGTCGGATCAAGTGTTGATTCGATAATTTAATGTATAATATATATATATATGTATATGATATATTAAATTACATTAACTAATATTAGCTCGCTAAAAGATTCTTTTTCTCACTCGGGTAATACATTGATATATATGTGATATATGTTAAATGTATTATTTTATTTTGTTACAATAAATATTATATATGTGATATATAATATTGTAACATGATATGATAAATAATGCAACATGATTAGTGGAGATTAAACAAGATTAGGGTTTGATTTGGGTTAATGTTTAGTAGAAGTTTCTAGAAGATTTTTTATTTTGTCATGAAAAAGATATTTTCAAGTGACTCATCTTTAACTCAACCCAAACCCTAGCCCTAGTTAAATCTCTACAAAGGTTAAGTTAACCATGGTTGCATTATTCATCATTATCATCTTTGATTATTCATCACAAAAGGTTTTAATTCATTTTATGATTATTCATCTTCTTCTTCCTTCTTTTTCTTTCATGGAAAAGCTTTCTGGCTTTTTCCAAGTGATGAATGAGTGTGAGAAAAATATAATAAAAGAGAGCAAAACATCCTACTTCATCATCCTCATCTATCCTTTCCATTTAGATGAGGGTGTTCACTTCATATTATGAGTGTTAGCTTGTGTTAACGAAACTTCAAGGTAGATCATCTTTGTATCGAAGATCGGAAGCAAGACTGCATCTTTCTCTTCGTGGAACCTCTCGAGAGTCCGGAACACGATGATCGCAGCGAAGGGACTTCAACACGGAGCTTTAGAAGTGAAGAACTGGATCTACAAAGGTTGTAATCCCTCTCACTTAGTGTTAAAGTGTTTGACATGCTTGTTTTCGCCTAAACTCTAGTTTAAAGATCCGTCTTCGGGTTGGTCGGCACGGCTAATTTTTAAATCGGGCATGGTTGATGCCTCGTAGAACCTTGTATGCGTGCCTAGCAACCCTACAGTGGTATCAGAGCCAAGCTAGAGTTTTAGGCGAAGTCTAGACGAAGTTTAAAGTCCGATCGAACCCGTAAACCCCGATGTTTACCCTTCTCTATATATTTTTCAAAAATGTGGTTTTTTATGAATTGAAAATGCTCAGAAAAACAATCAGGAAAAACTAAGAATTACTGTGAAGTACGGTCCACTAAGTCAATTATTTGACCGCGGAACCGCGGCCAAACCAAGGGTTTGGCGGCGTTTCCGCGGCCAAAATTTGGACTTAGTCCCTCATATTTCACATATTTATTTTTAGGTCCTTTCTTGTCATTTTTGTCTGGGAATTTTTTAATTCCACTCAAGTGTTGAGTTTTCAAGGGTTGTATTGAGGACTCGTTGATTCGATCGGATAATTTAACTTCATTTAAGTTTTTTCCGGATAATTTTAGAAACTGTTAAAAAGTTCGAACGGATATCAATAACTCACTTTTTCCCCTGTCGGAAAATTTTCAAAAGTTGGATTTTTTCTCGAGTTTGAAACTTTCGTAAAGTCATGAAAGTAACGGGGTGGACCCTCTAGAAGACAACAAACCTTAAATCGATTATGTGACCGTCTTGAACTGCCTCTAAACCTTAGGGTTTGCGGCAGTACGGCGTGCCACATGTGAGGCGTTGGCTTGACCCTTCTACAGCTGGACCATTGGTACTGTAGCATGTGATGGATGTTTTTAAACTGATTTCAAGTGTTGAGAACTATTTTTTGAAATCTTGGGTGTTTGATTATTCGATCGGAAAGTTTAACATTGTCTATTTATCTGGAATGTGATACAATATTTGGAATCCACATGTAGTTATGAGATAACTAATTTGAATGTTATAAATCTAGCCGTTTAGTCTCAATTGATCGGTTGCAACGGGATTTTGATGTGATCAAAAGTCCGTCGCAATCACGTAGCGTACGCGGATACTCGCCGGGTAAACTTAATAGACAGCCACGCACCAAAGCCCCGACCAAGTGACTGTAGGAGAACTTCGTCGCCAAAAGCATCCGTTCGGGTGCTCGTGGCAGCGGTGTTCCGCCTTAGTGCACTTCATCGACGGCATCCGGGGGTGCGGCCGTCTACTAAAGTTTGCGACGAACATTTGATCAGGTTGTCGGGAATCTTGTTGAATTGCCCGACTTGATATTGAAAAGTGTTTTCGATAATGAGACTAAAATGCGTGGTTTATAATTGTTAGGCATGCGATGTCTAAGGAATTCATTTGGTTAGGCATGCGATGTCTAAGGAGGTTGCGGATTCCAACTGTTGTAGTTTTACACTTTCTTTTCTGTGACCGTAAGCGTAGTATGTGGTGTATCGCCGGCTTCGTTGCTATACATCAACGACAATCGGGATACGCATACTTGTTTACGTTGATGATATGTGATATTTTGTGTTGCTGTGATATGTTATATTGGATCGTCGTGTTCTGAATAGTCGGGGGTTTTATGTGAGATGAGAGTTTTTTCCTTTTCATTCATGTAAAATTCATTTGTATGTAATATTCTTTTATTGGGGCACTTCCGGGCTGAGGATGATGTCACCATTGTATATTATTTACATTTCCGCATTAGGTAGACCCAAGGCGGGGAGCACAAGTAACCGGGTTCTGGGGTCCAGTGGGATACCATCTCGAGGAGTCGAGACCGGGTCTCCTAACCCTAGAATTGGCAGTGTTGCTTGCCGCTCTCGTATGGGTCTAGGGATGTAGGTTTGGCTATTCATCGCGACCATGGAATCCGTGTTTTATACAGGCTCGTACTAAAACACGGATGTCCTAGTATATCCAATATTTCATATATGTTTTTCTGCTGCAATGTTCTGTGATGAGATCATATTACTGTCTATGACGAATGTTTATATTATATATATGAGATATATGTTATATTGCAGATTTCGTTTCAAATGAGATGCTTGTAAAGCATAATAAAATGGGACTTCATTAATGAGATTAATGAAACTAAAAGAAACCTAAGATGTTGTCGAAACTTGTTTAAAAACTGGTAGCTCTAGTTCTTGCTTTGCATAGCGGTGTTCCTTGTAGAACATCGAGCACCTTATTCGATAAGGAAAGAGCCGAGATCCCTTCACCGGGAGTGACCTCTTTAGTGAAACTAGCAGATGCTACAAACTCGGTTTGTCTTTTGATTGCTTCTATAGTTCTTGCTTTGCATAGTGATATTTGTGAAATATCCTGCACCTTATTCGATGAGGAAAGAGCCGACGATCCCTTCACCGGGAGTGACCTCTTTAGCGAAACTAGAAAAGGCCTAAAAAACATTCCATTTAAAATCACTCGATTCTACAACGATATCAAGTTCATTACGCAATAGTTTTTCATAAAAACCTGTCGTAGCCCTCCGTCATTTTAGGAAGTAGAGTACTTAGTATTCGTGCTGCGTATGTCGACTTTAGTTGAGGCGTAGTGTACGGTAGCTAAGTGATGTCTTCCTACACTGCATATGATGCGATTAGTTAGGACATTCATGTGATTATGTCGACCATAGTTGAGGGTCATGTAGGGTGGGTCTGATTAATCATGAAATGACGGGCAGAACTTGACTAGTACTTATGATATGTTGACCTTAGTTAAGGTCATAAGTGCTAGGGGTAAAATATTATTGGGAATTTCAAGTGTTGAAATTTGCAATGAGATTGCATACCTTCTATGAGATAGTTGGATCCCAATACCCGCTGCGGGTAAGAGTTACTCCTGGGAGAGTTTTACACATTACAATTAGTCGATCAAGTAGGTGTCTAGAAAGGTGTCAACGGGGTTACGCCCCTGGGAAAATGAGGTTTACTTTAATTAGGTTCGTGCGAAAGCACGGGGGACCTCCCTAAAAGTACCGGCACTGGCCTGGCTGAAAGATTGACGAAATTGGAGGGTGTAATTAATCCCGGCTAGTCTTTCCTTTTAGGGTTTCAAGGAAGATTTGATTAAAACAGTGGGAGACATCCTGATTAGATATATTAGATAACCAATCTAATCTTGCAAGAGCATACACTGAGTGTTTTCTTCTCTCTCTCCCGGTAGCGACCATATCACGCCTTAATCAAGATAATAATACGGATGTAGTGACCGAACCCGCTTGTTATACTGAGCTAGGGAACGTTGGTCCCGCTCCAACTTATAATTGTTATAAGACAGAGCAGGATATAGGGGATTACCAGAATTCCCGTGCCGCCCAAACGAATAATATGCATACTGATGCATCATCTTCGGGTGTGTTCATTACACAGAACTGTTTCTCAGTATCCTTTACGTCCTGGGTATTAGATACCGAATCAGGATCCCACATATGTAATTTGTTACATGGGCTACAGATAGGAAGAGAACTGAGAAAGGGTGATAAGTTTCATGAGATAGAAACGGTGCAAGTGTTGCAGCCAAGTCTGTTGGTCACTATCACCCTGTATTACCTGAATACATTGATTCTGAACGAATGTTATTAGATACCGAACCTGATATACAACATCATATCAGTCTCTTTATTAGTAAAGAAAGGATATAATTTTGTATTGTTGGATAATGTTTTGAACATTTCATATATCAAGAGTTGATCGGTTCAGGCACGTTATCTAAAAGCATCGACGTTTTAAATCAAACTACAGTTCTATGTATACAGAACACACACGAGAGGAAGAGTTCAGAAATGAACGAATCCTTCTTGAGGCATTGTAGACTAGGTCATATCAATGCGACCCGACTAGCTAAGTTACATATAGATGCATATTTAAATTAGTTTGAATTTACATCTTGTGAAACTTGCCGGTCATGTCACAAAGATAAAATGACCATAGCTCTGTTTATTGGAAACAGAGAAAGAGTTAGTGAACTCTTGGGATTGATACATGCTGATGTATGAAGGTCCCCTGTCTACACATGCCAAGACCGGTTCTTTGTACTTCATTACATTCTCTGATGATCTCTCAAGATTCAGACATATGTTCCTGTTGAAACACAAGTCCGAAGCTTTTGAGATATTCACAGAATATAAGTTAGAAGTAGAGAACCAAAAACGGGTATAAGTATTATGTCCTTTGATGAGATCAGGGAGGAGAATACTTTAGCACGGAATTCCTGGACTATTCTAAAGGAGAATGAGATTCTCTCTTAGCATTACTCCTCCGTATACACCATAGCACGTCGGTGTATCGGGGCGGAGCAAAGCACCCTATGTGATATGGTGTGCTCTATGATGGGTACTACTGAGTTTCATATTTCCTTTCGGGAAGTTATGCACTTGAGAAGCTGCATACCTATTGAATAAGGTTCAAATCAAATCAGTTGCCTACCACTTCATATGTGATATGGAAAGGGAAGAGCCCATATCTTAAGTTTGTTAAGATTTGGGGTTGTCCGGCCTATGTCTAAAAGGCAAAATCCGGACAAGCTCGAGGCAAAGTCAGTTCTGTAGAACTGGAAAGGTTCCAGCTTTACAAACTGCAACTGATGATTTGATAGAACCAAGGATTCAATAGTTTCCAACAAACCTCAGCCTCTCCGCCGATCTAGTAGGGTTCCTCACCTACCTGAGAGATACTTCGGTTTCTCTATGACAGTGGGAGCGAGGATTGCATCATAAGATGATGACCCAACTAGTTTCGAGCTGGCCATCAAGAGTGAGACTCTGTAAGAATGGCTGGATGCTTAGCGATCTGAGATGGAATCCTTATACACCAACAAAGTATGGACTTTGGTTGATTTATCTGAAGGGTTAAAACCCCATCAGGAGAAAGTATATCTTGAGAAGATTACTTGGTGTACATGGAAAAGTTGAGACTTTCAAAGCTATGCTTAAGTCCATCCAGATCCTACTTTCCACTGCTACATACCATGACTACGATATCTGGTGGTTGAGTGTCATGACTGCTTTTCTAAATCATGTTTTAGAAGAGAGCGTCTATAAGTACACAGCCAAAGGACTTCGTAGACAGTGGGAGCAGCGGAAACGTGTGCAAGATGTTTTATGTGATAAAGCAGGCATCGCGGAGTTGAAACGTCTGTTTTGATGTGGTAGTCAAAGAGTTTGACTTCATCAAAATGGTAGATGAACCTTGTATAAACAAAAAGGTAGTAGGGAGTATGGTGGTGATCCTCGTAGAGTACGTGGATGACATACTCTTGATAGGAAAGGAGTTTCCTATGATACGCTCGGTCAATCTCCGCTTATCACAAGGATTCTCCATATAGGATCAAAATGATACCTCCTAAATCCTGGGTTTAGGATCTATGAGATAGATCTAATTGGATGTTAGGATACTCACTAGTTGTAGTGAGATGGTATCAACAGATCCTGAGGAGAATCACTGGAAAGGTTCCAGGGTGATAAGGACGACTTAATGTCAGTCGCAGGCATTGTCTTTACCCTCAGTGGAGGGACGGTATGTTGGAAGAGTTCCAAGCTAGATACCGTGACTTACTAGACGATTAAAGGAAAGATACATCGTTACCAATGATGCTACCAAAGAGGCAGTCTGGATATATTTTAGTTCATAAGATGAACTTCGTTCCTACCATTGTGTGACAATGGAGTTGTGGCTTTAGCCAAGGAACTACCATCCCATCAGAAATCTAGATATAATTCTTAGGCAATATCACCTGATCATGGAGATGGTTGATTTCCAAGTTGATCGAGGTTAGGAGAGTAGATACAGAGGACAACAGCACGGATCCACTCACAAAGGCATTTTTCCCAATAGAGACTTTTATGGGATGGTTGAGTATGAGATACTTCAACCGCAGCAAATTGTTGGGTATACGATACCGCAACAGATGGCCCTAGTGCAAGTGGGAGATTGTTAGTTATATGTATGACCTAGAGGCCATTACTGTACATACGATGTATATTGTAATGGATGCTTGGACATATATAGGGAGGACTTTCTTGCTCGACATGATAGTATGCTATCTGGTTGTACTTTATCTTAACATGTACTCTGATTGTCTCTATGTTACATGTTGATAAAGCCCTTAGGATATGTACTCGACTACTGGGACTATGATGAGATCATACTAGTGGGGCCATGGTAGTCGACGAGTACATCCTATAACTGTTCCTAGTCGAGGGTGTATCGAGACAGGGCATCGATGCACCGGTGTAGACTAGCGTATACGCATCTTGACCCATATGATGGGCGATGGATGATCCCATATCCATCGGTGTTTGACATCAAGGATGGTGTACGGGTGCTCAGTAGAGACTGGGTACACTGGATGGACTCGCCGAGAACTCCCAGATGGTATTATACCTCACGTCAGATGGCAGTTCTCCGGTGACACTGGTACAGAGTAGTCTGTTGACCCGAGATCGTCATAGAGTCTTGTGTGATTCCCACTGTGCTTTGATTTCCATCATACCACGTCCAAGAGGGCGTGCAAAAGGTGGCTTTTGGGTACAGTCCCGAATCACATAGAGGCAATGAGCGATAGGAGGGGATTTGTCTCTCCCGGTATAGGGAGTTGATGTTGTGCTGTGTACGATTGGCTATAACCGGAAATCCCTGGCCATGGTTGCTGAGATTTACTGGTAAGTTTTATCAGTTGTTTCTCAAACTGTTATAGACCTCATATCGACACGACTTATCGAGCTACTGGGGTCTGACGTTTACCACCCCTAGGCGAGATATGCGACATATCAGACGACGAGACCGGACTGTACGGGAGTGTTACTGATTGGATTCACTGGAGAATGTACAGGCTTGCTTGTTGATCTTCTGAGCGCTCAATACCTGGGTGGCTGTTACGTTTAGCTGACCGCTTGCAGCATGTGGGTGTTTGATATGATCATCACCTACTGCCGTCGTATCGACGATTCTTTAGAGTCCTACACAGAAGTTTCTTGGCTCAGGCAAAACGGAGTAGGGGCACATATGTGATATGTGCAGGACCGAGGATAATGCGATATGAGATACCGTATTCTATTCTCGCGATATTTGATATCAGCCGGCTGTTCATATCAGATTTTTGCATTTTCATACCGCCCAATTTTTGTCACATTGCATATCGGTAGATACTCTTGAGCCGTGTTTGCTAGTCAATTGCAGGATACAGGTTCTCGGTTCTAAAACGGTGAAATTCATGGAAAACACAACAAAATCCGGGTTCCTGCCAACCACTGAGAAAACACGGTCTCCGCTCGTCATCCGTATGTTGCCAGATACCAGTTTAGGAAGACAAAATGTCAAATCAATGTCACCTTCATGCACAAGGCTCAATGGTAGTACAAAATCCAAGAGATCTACGCGGAGCTCGAGGCAATCATCCACAAAAAAGTCCACCTTTGCTCAATAGAAATTCTGGAAGAAATGGGATAGATTTTTCAGAAAATATACACACCAGACAAGAGGGGACAGCAGACCAGGAAAACACTCAGAAGCCCACACCCTAAACCCACAGTAGGGGCGTGGATCCGCGGCCATAGGGGGCTATAGGCGGCGGATCCGCGGCCGTACAGGCAGTTCAGGCAGAGACTTTTGGGGGGAAGTTTGGTCATTGCACCTAGGGTTTCATTTCTTGGCCTATAAATAGCCCAGAATTTTGTGAAGGAAGGGTCAATTTTTGTATTCTCATTTTTTGCCTAGTTTTAGTCTTGTTCTTCTTCCTCTTCTCACCTCTTCTCCAATCAAACTTGTAGTGAGCTTTTGAGTTAAGAGTGATGAATAAAGAAGACAAAATTTTTATCATGCTTGTCTCTTTCTTTTACTTGTTGTAATGTATTGTAATTTTAATTGTTAAGTAGTTGTTGTTATATGTTTGATTGTTTCTTTTTTCTCTCTTTTCCTTTATCCTTCATATGACAATGATACTTACGCTCGATCCTCGCTAAGGTGAGGTCGCAAATAGTTAGTCGTATTCTTCTAATCTCCTTCTTTCTATCTTCCTCTTTGTTTTGTTTTGTTTTTCCTTATCATGAAGTGTGAGTAGTTTTATACTTGTTAGGGTAGGATAAGGGAAGTTTGAGAGAAGGAAATCTCTCTCACTCTTTCCTTGCCCAACAACTTAAATCGACTCCCGTTAATCGAACCACAATCCGCTCCTTACGGCACCCTATCCTACATGCTAGCGGTGATTCCGTAGTGAGACCGGTTGTGGTTGAATTAACCGGAGGTTATGGATAAGAGCCAAGAACGGACGGACAAGCACCAAAAGGAAGGACTATGCGTTGGAAAGCCTAGCTTATACTCGTAAGTACCTTCCTAGTCGTGCTAATCCCCGTTGTTGCCGATTACCGTAACAACGATATTAAGTGGGGCAACGAAAGATGTGGAGACTCCTAACTCAAACTAACCTAACCTCACCCTAACAAGCTCTCTTTAAATATCAACTTACACTTAGATAACCACAACAAAATCTGAAAACAGGACTTAACTCGTTAAAACACTTTGAAAAAGACTCCCATCTCCCTGCGGACGACCCGTACTCAACCGGCTAGCTACAAGCGAAACCGTCTTGATTGCGGTATTTAAACTAGAACTTGAACACGCACGTATCCTACCAATCACCGGCTCATCGGATCAAGTGTTGATTCGATGAATCGGTACGGATAAATATTAGTCGGTTATATGCGATATAGACGGATTGTCGGATCAAGTGTTGATTCGATAATTTAATATATAATATATATATATATATATATATATATATATGATATATTAAATTACATTAACTAATATTAGCTCGCTAAAAGATTCTTTTTCTCACTCGGGTAATACATTGATATATATGCGATATATGTTAAATGTATTATTTTATTTTGTTACAATAAATATTATATATGTGATATATAATATTGTAACATGATATGATAAATAATGCAACATGATTAGTGGAGATTAAACAAGATTAAGGTTTGATTTGGGTTAATGTTTACTAGAAGTTTCTAGAAGGTTTTTTATTTTGTCATGAAAAAGATATTTTCAAGTGACTCATCTTTAACTCAACACAAACCCTAGCCCTAGTTAAATCTCTACAAAGGTTAAGTTAACCATGGTTGCATTATTCATCATTATCATCTTTGCTTATTCATCACAAAAGGTTTTAATTCATTTTATGATTATTCATCTTCTTCTTCCTTCTTTTTCTTTGATGGAAAAGCTTTCTAGATTTTTCCAAGTGATGAATGAGTGTGAGAAAAATATAATAAAAGAGAGCAAAAACTCCTACTTCATCATCCTCATCTATCCTTGCCATTTAGATGCGGGTGTTCACTTCATATTATGAGTGTTAGCTTGTGTTAACGAAAGTTCAAGGTAGATCATCTTTGTATCGAAGATCGGAAGCAAGACTGCATCTTTCTCTTCGTGGAACCTCTCGAGAGTCCGGAACACGATGATCGCAGCGAAGGGACTTCAACACGGAGCTTTAGAAGTGAAGGACCGGATCTACAAAGGTTGTAATCCCTCTCACTTAGTGTTAAAGTGTTTAACATGCTTGTTTTCGCCTAAACTCTAGTTTAAAGATCCGTCTTCGGGTTGTTCGGCACGGCTAATTTTTAAATCGGGCATGGTTGATGCCTCGTAGAACCTTGTATGCGTGCCTAGCAACCCTACATTATGTAACTTTGCTAGTTGGGTCGCATCGATATGACCTAGTCTACAATGCCTCAAGAAGGATCGTTCATTTCTGATCTCTTCCCCTTGTGTGTATTCCGTATATTAAGAACAATAGTTTGATTTAGAACGTATATGCTTTTAGATAACGTGCCTGAACCGATAAAGTTTTGATATAGGAAATGTTCAAAACATTATCCATCAATACAAAACTATATCCTTCTTTACTAAATAAAGAGACTGATATGATGTTGTATATCAGGTTCGGTATCTAATAACATTCGTTCAGAATCAATGTATTTGGTAATACATGGTGATAACTGCCAACAGACTTGGCTGCAACACTTGCATCGTTTCCAACTCTTGAAACTTATCACCCGTTCTCAGTTCTCTACCTATCTGCAGCCCATGTAACTTATTACATATATGGGATCCTGATATGGTATCACTAACCCAAGACGTAAAGGATACTGCGAAACAGTTCTTTGTAATGAACACACCCGAAGATGATGCATCAGCATGCACTTTCTTCATTTGGGTGGCAAGGGAATTCTGGTAATCCCTAATTTTCTGCTCGGTCTTATAACAATTATAAGTTGGAGCGGGACCAACGTTCCCTAGCGCAGTATAACAAGCGGGTTCGGTCAATACATTCATATTATTATCTTGAATAAGGCGTGACATGGTCGCTACCTGGAGAGAGAGAGAAGAAAACACTCAGCGTATGCTCTTGCAAAATTAGATTGGTTATTAATATATTTAATCAGGATGTCTCCCACTGTTTTAGTCAAATCTTCCTTCAAACCCTAAAAGGAAAGACTAGCCGGGATTAATTACACCCTACAAGTTCGCCAATCTTTGATCCAGGCCAGTGCCGGTACTTTGAGGGAGGTTCCCCTTGCTTTCGCACGGACCTAATTAAAATAAACCTTGTTTTCCCTAGGGAGTAACCCCGTTAACACCTTTCTAGACACCTACTTGATCGGCTAATTGTAATGTGTAAAACTCTCCCAGGAGTAACTCTTACTCGCAGCGGGTATCTGGATCCAACTATCTCATAGAAAGTATGCAATCTCATTGCAAATTTCAACACTTGAAATTCCCGATAATATTTTACCCCTAACTTCCTATGACCTTGACAAAGGCCAACAAACCATAGGATGCTAGTCAAGTTCAACCCGTCATTTCCTGATTGAATTAAACCCACCCGCACGACCCTTGACAAAGGCCAACAAAGTCGCACGACTACCCTAACTCAATCGCATCATATGCTTATAGAGATAAGCAGTAATCAGCTACCGCACACTATGCCTTGACAAAGGCCAACAAACACAGAACGAATACTAAATACTACTTATCTGAAATGACGGAGGGCTACGACAGGTTTTTAAGAAAACCCTTTGCGTAATGAACTTGATATCGTTGCAGAATCAAATGATTTAAATAGAGTGTTTTTTAGGCCTTTGCTAGTTTTGCTAAATAGGTCACTCCCGGTGAAGGGATCTCGGCTCTTTCCTTATCGAATAAGGTGCTGAATGTTCTACAAGGAACACCGTTATGCAAAGCAAAAACTAGAAAAGCAATCAAAAGACAAAACCGAAGGCTGTAGAATCTGCCAGTTATTGCTAAAGAGGTCACTCCCAGTGAAGGGATCTCGGCTCTTTCCTTATCGAATAAGGTGCTCGATGTTCTATAAGGAACACCGTTATGCAAAGCAAGAACTAGAGCTACTTGTTTTTGAAAATTCGATTCCACAACATCTTTAGGTTTCTTTTAGTTTTATTAATCTCATTAATGAAGTCCCATTTTATTATGTTTCCCAAGCATCAGATATGAATCGAAATCAACAATACATAATATATATCACATATATATAATATAAGCTTTCGTCTGAGGCAGTAATATGATCTCATCACAGAATATTGCAGCAAAAGAACATATATGAAATATTGGATATACTAGGAGGTCCGTGTTTTAATGCGAGCCTGTATAAAACACGGATTCCACGGTCACGATGAATAGCCAATCCCACACCCCTAGACCCCTACGAGACCGACAAGCAACACTGCCAATTCTAGGGTTAAGAGACCCGGTCTCCACTCCTCGAGATGGCCTCCCACTGGACCCTAGAACCCTGTTACTTGTGCTCCCCGCCTTGGGTCTATCCTAATGCGGAAAAGTAAATAATATACAATGGTGACAACATCCTCCAGCCGGAAGTGCCCCAATAAAATAATATTACATATAATGAATTTTACATGAATGAAAATGAAAAACTCTCATCTCACATAAAACCCCCGGCTATTCAAAACGCGACGATCCAATATAACATATCACAGCAACACATAACATCACATGTCATTAACGTAAGTTAATATGCGTATCCCAATTGTCGTTGATGTATAGCAACAAAACCGGCGATACACCACATATTACACTTACGGTCGCAGAAAAGAAAGTGTAAAACTACAACAGTTGGAATCCACAACCTCCTTACACATCTCATGCCTAACCAAATGAATTACTTAGACATCGCATGCCTAACAATTATAAACTCCACATTTTAGTCTTAATATCGAAAACTCTTTTCAATATCAAGTCGGGCAATTCAACAAGATTCTCGACATCCTGATCGAATGCTCGTCGGAAACTTTAGTAGACGGCCGCACCCCCCCGATGCCGTCGACGAAGTGCACTAAGGTGGAACACCGCTGCCGCGAGCACCCGAACGGATGCTTTTGGCAACGGAGTTCTTTTACAGTCACTTGGTCGGGGCTATGGTGTGTGGCTGTCTATTATGTTTACTCGGCGAGTATCCGTGTACGCTATGTGATTGCGACAAACTTTTGATCACATTAAAATCCCGTGGCAACCGATCAAATAAGACTACAAACTGCTAGATTTATAACATTCAAATTAGTTATCTCATAACTACTTGTGGATTCCAAATATTGTATCACATTACAGATAAATAGACAATCTTAAACTTTCCAATCGAATAAACAAACACCTAAGATTTCCCAAATAGCTCAACACTTGAGCGGAGTTCAAAAAGTCCCAGAACATGTCACAGCCGCTATGAACCAGCCGTAGAAGGGTCAAACCAACGCCTCACATGTGGCAACGCTAAACTACCAAAAACCATATGGTTCAGTAGCGGTTTTGACGGTCACATAATCGAGTTAAGGTTACGTTCTTCTAGAGGGTCCACAGATTCGCTTGCATGATTTTCTGAAAGTTTTAAACTCAGGAAAAATCCAACACTTGAAAAATCCAACACTTGATATCCGTTCGAACCTTTTAACACGTTCTAAATTACCCGGAAAAACTTAAACGAAGTTAAAATTTCCGATCGAATCAACGAGTTCCCAATATTTCCCAGAAAGCTCAACACTTGAGTAGAATTAAAAATTCCCAGAAGCATGAAAAAGTACCCAAGAATAAACCCCTGAAGTATTATCCCCTAACTCCAAAAGTTGGTCGCGGAACCGCCGCCAAACGCATGGTTTGGCCGCGGTTCCGCGGTCACTTGAGTGAGTTATGGCTTCGTATTTCACAGTAATCCTTAGAATTCCCTGCATGATTTTCTGAGTATTTTTAATATGAAAAATTTCAACTTTTGAAATTTTTTCCAGAAAGTGGGATTTTTCGGGGTTTCGGAGTTCGATCGGACTTTAAACTTTGCCTAGACAACGCCTAATGCTCTAGCTTGGCTCTGATACCACTGTAGGGTTAGCATAGCACCTTGTGAAGGTTTTGGCAAGCATCAATCATGCTACTTTAAAATTTTTGGGGTGCTAAACAAACCCTAACCAAGATCTTAACTAGAGACTTAGGGTTAACATGCATGTAAACAACTTTACATCTAAGAGTTAGGGATTACAAACATTATAGTCCATTCCTTCACTTCATAAGCTCCGTGTTGAGGTCCCTTCGCTGCGATCATCAAGTACCCGGACTCTAGAGAGGCTCCATGAAGAGAAAGATGCAAGCTTGCTTCCAATCATCAACTACTAAGATGATCTACCTTGAAGAATCTCAAACCCAAGCTCTTGCTTCACTAATCAAGTATTAGCAAAGAAAACACCCTAATCTAAGTGGCTAGAATAGAAAAGGATGATGAAGTAGGAATTTAGCTCTCTATTGTTTTCTTTATCTCACTCAAAATCATCACAAACCCAAAAGCTAGAAAGCTTTTCAAGAGGAAGAAGAAGAAGAAATCTCTTTGTGATGAATAATGAATTTATTGTTATGGTTACAAATCAACCATGGGTTAAGAATGAAGGCTTAACCCTTGTAGAGAGTAAACTAGGGTAAAGGGTTTGGGTTGGGTTAATAAATATCAACACAAAATATCTAAGCTAAAAACAAAAGAAAGCTTCATGAAGCTTCATGAAAAAGCTAACCCAAAAGCTAACCCAAATCAAACCCTAACTTGTTTAAACTCCACAAATCATGTTGCATTTGTAACCCTAACTTGTTACAATATTATATATCACACATATAATATATTTTGTAACAAATTAAAATAATACAATTAACATATATCACATATATATCAATGTATTATCCAAGTGAGAAAAAGAATCTTTAAGTGAGCTTATATTAGTTAATGTAATATAATATATCAAATATATAATTATACATTAAATTATCGAATCAACACTTGATCCGATAATCCGGCTATTTCACAAATAACCGACTAATATAATCTGTATCAGTTCATCGAATCAACACTTGATCCGATGACCCGGCTATATCACATATACCCGGCCGATATCACATATCACGAGAATCTAATACGGTATCGCATACACGTATTATTCTCGGTTCCGCACATATCACATATGTGCTCCTACTCCATTTTTCCTGAGCCAGGAAACCTCTGTGTAGGACTCTAAAGAATCGTCAATACGCCGGCAGTAGGTGATAATCATATCAAACACCCACAAGCTGCAAGCGGTCATCTAAACGTAACATCCACCCAGGTATTGAGCAATCAGAAGATCAACAAGCAAGCTTATACATTCTCCTGCAAATCCAATCAGTAATACTCCAGTACAGTCCGGTCTCTTCGTCTGATATGTCGCATATCCAGTCTAGGGGTGGTAAACGTCAGACCCCAATAACCGATAAGTCGTGTCGATATGAGGTCCATAATAGTTCGAGAAACTACTGATAACACTTACCAGTAAATCTCAGCAACCCTGGCCAGGGATTTCCAGTTATAGCCAATCGAACACAGCGCAACATCAACTCCCTATACCGGGAGAGACGAAACCCCTCCTATCGCTCATTTCCTTCATGTGATTCGGGACTGTACCCAAAAGCCACCGTTTTGCACACCCTCTTGGACGTGGTAAGGAGGAAATCAAAGCACAGTGGGAATCACACAAGTCTCTATGACGATCTCAGGTCTACAGACTAACCTGTACCAGTGTCACCAGAGAACTGCCATCTGACGTGAGGTATAATACCATCTGGGATTTGTCGGCGAGTCCGTCCAGTGTACCCAGTCTCCACTGAGCACCCGTATACTGTCTCTGATGTCAAACACCAATGGATATGAGATCATCCATCGCCTATCTACATGGGTCAAGAAGCATACGCTAGTCTACTCTGGTATATCGATGCCCTGTCTCGATACACCTACGACTAGGAACATTTAAAGGATGTACTTAGAGACTACACTGTCCCCACTAGTATGATCTGCATCATAGTCCTGGTAGTCAAGTACTTATCCTAAGTGCTTTATCAACATGTAACATAGAGAGAATCAGAGTATATGTTAAGATAAAGTGCAACCAGATAGCATACTATCATGTCGAGCAAGATAGTCCTCCCTATATATGTCCGAGCATCCACTACAATATACATCATATGTACAGTAATGGCCTCTAGGGCATACATATCATTAACAGCATAGGGTATCCCTTGTATGCGAGCCCTCTCCAAATCGGTCTTGAGAGACATCTCTTTGGAGAGAGTGATTCCTGAACAAGCAGGTACATTACCACGCTTAGAATCATCCATACTAAACCCCTTTAGCATGGTGTTTATGTACCTGGATTGGGACAATCCCTAATCCATTTAGATCTATCTCTATAGATCTATATCCCCAGGATGTAGAAGACATCAGTTAGATCTTTCATGGAGAACCTTTGTGATAAGAGGTGCGTGACTGAGTGTAGCATAGGAACACCCTCTCCTATCTAGAGTATGTCATCCGTGTACAATACGAGGAAGACAACCATACTCTCTACAACCTTCTTATTTATACATGGTTCATCTACCTTTTTGATGAAGTCAAACTCTTTGACAGCTTCATTAAAACTGATGTTCCATCTCCGCGATGCCTGCTTCTACCCGTAGATGGATGTAAGCAGCCTACTGATTGTGTTTAATTTTGTGTAAAAGAAAGAGTAGTAGTGAAAAAACCCAATCAATAACGGTGTCGCGTGTAGCAAGCGTTAGTGAGTACGGTTCGTCCTCTGTAATTCGTGGAATTTTATAGTTCTTGCTTTAGATCGGTTGAAAGAATAGAAAATTGAAATTAAAGAAAATCAAGAAATAGTTTCAAGAAAATGGTTTCAAGATTTGATTGAATTATCAAGAAATAGTTTCAAGATCTAATTGTATTATCAAGAAAATTTATATGAAGAAGGCTTATAGGATTCGATTGGATTTAGTAGCCATGGATGACTAATAAAGATGACTCCTCTTATCTATTGATTGATTTAAAACTAGATCGACGGTGATTAATGCGGATTAGGGTTCTTTGGATGAAACTAAGGTTTTGTCACGATTGACCATTGTCCTTGCATTTATCTCCATTCACATCTAGCCCTCAACAAAAAGATCGTCAAGCTTATCTCAAATCGTGGTCGAAACTATCAATCGTGGTCGAAACTATCAAGAATTGATATCGCCCGATAAGGATGTTGACGATTCTTTTGTTAAAGTTTATAAACTTCATAAGACTTAAAAGGAGTACTTAATTTTCTCACCCATTGATCTACCCTAATCCTACGAATCCAATCAAGCGGAGATTTACTCGCGCATCATGAAAATAGAAGAAAGAATAGAGAAAGAATTCATAATGCGGAAATTAAAAGAAAGCGAATTGATAAAAATGATGAGCTACTTTTATTACTCAACTTCACAATACATTTCTTCAATAGAGTACAAGAGGGAAAAAAGTTGCTCTCGATATCTAATCGAAGAAGTAAATGTTCCGTCGATCTTCACGTCTCTTGATCACCTTGAGTCATAGACCTTGGATCGCTTGCTCGTTGATGATGATCGGCTTTCTGTAAAGGAGACTTGATTAATGTCGCTTGATGAATTTCTCGATGCTTTCGTGATCTTGGATCTCAAGATCGAAGATTCTCGATCTTAGATCTTAGATCCCCTTTAGAGATTGGATTTGATCTTGGATGATGATTTTTCTTCGAAATTGGATGTTTTTTTATTTTAGATCTTGATCTTTTTGATGATAAATTGGATCGTTTGTCGATGTAGCCCTTGGTACTTTTTATAGCCTCGAAACCAGTAACAAAAACCCCCAACAAACTAAGTTTGTTACGAAGAAGATTCCAGAGAACTCTCAAACACTGAATCCTTGAATCGGCCGCGGATCCGCGTCGACTTAGCCTGACTCGGCCGCGGTTCCGCGGTCGTTTGGTGTGTTCTTAGGTTGAGGCTTCTGGAGTCTTCTCATGTTGGTCTTTGGGTCTTTATGTGATATCTGGAATCTTCTTATCTTTTCTGAATCTCTGCCAGTATTTGATTCTTCGACATTCCTTACTTTATCGGCAGATTCTTGATTCCTTATATCTGACCTGAGCTAATCTTGCAGAATATCTCAATGAACAATGTTAGTAATATCTGAGATACAAAATATTATGCGTGAAATATTAAACATACAATTTCCTTCATAGTCTTGATTATAATATATAAACACATGGTAAATGGTATTTTGTAGATAAACTTCTAATATGTGTTATATTTATAACAAACACCTTTAGATGATTAAGAAAAGTAAGAAAATTGTCATGTTAAAAATGCACTATTTTCGACTGAACAAATACCCCCAAACTTGACTTTGATCGTCCCGAGCAAACTATTTATTCAAGAGAAGGAGAAAAAGAAAAATAGAAAGAAAAAGAAAAACTAACTAGCATACTTTCGTAGGCAACATGATTGCACTGAACACGTGCAAAAAGTCGTTAAACCTCTAAGTGTCCCTAGTAGGAGGAGTGTTGTCTCCTGAAGGTTTTCAACGGATTACACCTAAAAAATCCCAAAATAGAAGAAAGACGGTGAAAGTTACATATGAAGATAAGAACTATAAAAGAAAAGAACTTGAAAATAAGAGTTTCCAACTACACTAGCTTTTCGGTTGTCATGAGCCCTATCTTAATGGTCATGAAAAGATGTTAGAAATTACATCATCCTTCAATAAAATATCGCCATTAGTCTTCCTCCCTACCTTTCTTCCGAACACTGATCATATACCCCTACGTGTGTGTAAAGGACATCCCTACACTCGGAGAATTCAATTCAAGCTATCATCCATCTACCTCAGTACTTTTTAGTCGGTGAATATTTTTGATGGAATTGCCCACACACTTTTCATGCGACCGTTAATACTTCTTGAGGTACTAACCGACCGATTACTACATGTGCTCACTTATTAGGTGTAATTAGTAATTTTCTCGTCTTGCAACACCTAAGGCTTAGCAGTGGCTCCCAAACCAGTTGGTCTAAGGCACTAGGTGATGAAACACCCTCGCTATACTTTTTTATGCTGCCTTGGTGATTACAAAATGAGTGTTCATTTTTCTTCACCATTTTATACTTTTATGCTTCATTTATATTTTCTTCGTACTTTGGATTTTAGACAAGAGCATTTCAAGATATCCTCTACTATCCCGAATTTCAAGACATGTGTAAGTTCATATAGTAGGGTATCAATGTTCAAATATTTGGCCTCAAGAATACGGACTATTTTTCAGACTTATTTTTATCCTCAGATTAGTGACTCCCTTCATCTTACTAACCCTTGGGACAATGACTCATAACTACTTATTACTAGTTTCGTTTAAGAAAACATCTAACCTTCTTGTTTTTCCTAAACTCTTCAAATCTTTTAACTGTAATTTTTCACTTTCTAACTTTCATTATAAAAAAAAATTTGTGCTTATGCAAAGTTTAATGAAAAGTAATGCATAAATAAGCAAAAACTTCCCACAAACTTGTTTACAGCAGTGTCCTCACTGTTATCATCTTTTAAATCTAAAAAACCTGTAGACTTAGGAGGAAAAGTTATTAACGGGAACAAGAAATAATGAACATGAAAACCTCCCCCAAACTTATTTTTGATCACTCACCTCCATTCTTAGGATGATACAATATTATCGAGACATGGGGTGAGCCAGAGGAAATTTAGTTATGATAAAGCGGCTCCTGTAAAAACAGAAGCTCCTCCGTGGGGTCAGTGGAAAAATACGGTTTTAATCTATGCCCAATTACTTTTAAAATATAACCGTTTTTAATATTATCAACATCAACTGCCCCGTGCGGGTATACATACCGCACCACAAATGGTCCTTTCCAACGAGATCTTAGCTTACTGTCACGACCCGAAATAGCACGTGACTGGCACTTGAATCATATGAAGTCCATCGGACCCCATCTAATTCAAGTAAGCCAAAAGCCCAGAAATCTAAAATCATTTTAAGGAAGAAATAAAGAAAACTAGTTTTAAAACAAGTGTTCTTAAATAACATAAGCCGAATATGCATTTTAAAAATCCCAAGTCTTTTCTGGAAATTTCGGCAGAGTTTCCCTTGTAAATACTGGCCCCGAATGGGGTACAACATGAATAATATATACATCAATGATAAAAGGCATCCCCAAGCGGGAGCTAGCCCTTCGTCAATCGACGGTCACAACCACGCAAGCAATATAATATACAACGCCGAAGGGAGAGGATCAAAACTCAAAAGGAAATTCAAAATCACCAAGAAAACCATAATACTACAACGCACGACTCTAAGGTCTAAATAATACACAACTGGTTTTCTAAGTCTGAAATAAATATACAAGTTTGGTTGATGGAATTTTACTAGATACAACAGAAAATAAATAAGTACAATGGTGGTCACGATGCGAGTGAACCCACCTACCAAAGCAATCACCCAGAAAGGAAGCAGTATGCCAGAAAGCAGCAATGAAACATGTACGGCAACACCTACAAGAAACCGTGGCACAACGGGGGTGAGTTGCCAACTCGTGAGTAGAAAACATCACAGAGCAGAAATCGTATGTATGACTCAATCCTAGGTCAAACGAGCGGTAATATATATCCTCAAAATGATAAAGTCTGAAGCATGATAAGGTGGCAAGGGTAAACATCTATACATCAGTGTAATACTAAGTGCTCGTGTCAGTGCCTCAGGTAGCAACATATCATAAATATGAGGTATGATCAATGTAATCAACATGAATCAGTGTCAACTATATCATGAAGTCTATAAGTATGTGGATATCATCCAACTATGTAATCAATGTCTGTATGCATGTGGATCTCGCCCATGTGTCAACCAATGACACAAAACATCATACATGTAAATATCATAAATCATATGCATGAAAGTATGAAGATATAAATCGACGTGTGTCCCTCACGACACATCAAAATCATGGAACCTGAGTGCTCAGCATCGATACTCGAAAATATCATGAAACCTGTACCCAGCAACTGCACGTAAATCCTCATATATATCGGGCTCCGTCAGTCCGTATCGGCCCACGGGCTCCGTCAGTCCGGATCGGCCCATATCATCTCTCGACTCCGGTCGGTATCATCCGGATATCCGCCGAGCCCAAATACTATCACCGGTAGGTAGTGGTCCCTCTGCCAAGCTCACCGTCTACTGCACAACAAATCCGTTCTCGCCACGGGGTACCATACCGGGTCCACCATGTACCCGCAATCGGCCTCATCCAGCTCCTCGAATCGGGTTTCACATGTCACACGTCTCAGAACCGAGAAAACGCATGTTGGACGCACTGAAATATCATATCAAGAGAAACCGGGTTTTTAAAACAGTACATGTTTTCTTTTGAAATAGCCACGGTTCTCAAATCTAGAAATCTCATGAAAACAACATATCTCAATGCGTACAAGCGTAAAGCATGATGTATGCGACATATAACAGAAATGTAAGCATATCCGTATATTACGCAACATGAAAAAGTAATATGCACATATCAAGGGAAAACCGTTCTTTCAAATGAATCCAGTTTTTAAAATATTTCTTGCGGTTCCCAACTTTTCCAAAATCGAATGCAACATCGTATAAAGGTGTATACGTAACTATAGCAAGTAATTTATGCAAAGAGTCATATCATGATTGCATCAATTCTACTGTGTAGTGACATGCAATTACCGATGATGATGTGTGTGAGCCGGCAAGCGAGTGTACGTGGAGTATATGCATCATCGGTAATGGTGCTGGTATCCTAACAACAAGTTTCATCATTTCTAACGAAAATACATATAAGCATGCAATGCAATGCGAACAGCAGAATAAATGGCAAATGAATAGTAAATGTTGCAATAAAGAAATATACGTTCCTATATACGAGTCACATAGTTTTTGGTATCTGAAATCGCACGAATCGTGATGTTTAGAAAATAGGGCTACGGTGTTTTTTTTATGAAAAAGTAAATCCTTTGAAATATCCGTAGTATCTTTTGGCCTATCTTTAAAATACTTACGATTCGTTAGTTTTGGAAATAAGTATGACTCGTGCTCCTTCTAACATCTACTAAGTAACTACAAGACTAAACTAACAGACTAGTCGAAAATGTAAGGAAACCACATAAAACTGAGTCGATATATATGAATATAGTAGTTGGTGATCCCGCCTGAATAGTATCAAATACGATACAATATACAATATGACATCCACGAGTCAAGAGTGCGGATCTATCATCAATATATAGCTCGTACGTAAATCCGTCGTACGGCATCCCAAATTTGGGTACGGGGCAAATATCATATTCATCTCATTATTCATCTGGTATCCATTACCATCATATCCTGTATTAGGGGTACTGATCTAAGTCTAGTACATACTGATACCATCTATAAATATATACAGGTATGAAAACACAGGCCTAAAGGCCCGCTAAAATCTCATGTCGTATCTCATAATACGAACCACATCATATCACCGATTTCGTGGCACCATCCCCAATCTCATCGACTCATCTCCAAATACCATGTACAATCCTCATCATCCATGTGTAGGTATACGTATATATATACATCTATCCCCAAATACGCATAATTATAACAAGCGTGCATGTGTGTGCGTGTTGGTGTAAATCTATTCTAGGGTTCGCTACTAAGAAGCTATACAAGTTCACTTCTAATAACCCTAATCTAACCATTTAACACCTAAACATATCTTGAATATCCATGTCACACATAAAAGACATCATATATATAGTATATATATATCATACAATATATCGAACTGCAGGGGTGCTATACGCCATCCACCCGACTTCCCCCGTAGATATAATATACTCATCTTGCTCTTCGCTTTCCGTTGCCGACATCGCCATGCGCTTGCTTGTCATCTCGAAGTCTTCGTGGGGGTACCTACACATCATAACGTATCGTGTCTCATTAAAACCCAATTCAAAACCAAAACGAAACGCTAAAAGCCTATTGGTTAGAACCTATGGACTACGCTTTCAAAACCACCAATTAACACTCGATTTCGACGTACAAACGTCAAGTGATCGAATACGACACAAATCACAAAAATCCAGAATTCGAAATAAACAAAACGAAACCCCGAATCAAAACAACAACTCTTGAAAATAGTCCCAGATTTTACCCAAGGTCAAATTGATCAATTTTGCATATGCCAAGGGTCTAGTTTACAGGAGATGGAGCTACAGACCAAACACGAACCCATTTGGACCTGGTCTGGCTGCAATTTGCGGCCAGAAAGATTATATTTGCGGCCAAAATATGGAGTCAGGGACTGGGGTTACGGTAATCGGCAACAACGGGGATTAGCACGACTAGGAAGGAACTTGCGAGTATAAGCTAGGCTTTCCAACGCATAAGTTCTTCCTTTTGATGCTTGTCCGTCCATTCTTGGCTCTTAGACATAAACTTCGGTTACAAATAACCGGTAGGTAGTGCTCCCCTGTCGGGCTCAACGCCATCGGTGCGATCTTTTTGCCCCGAGGTACCATACCGGGTCCACCATGTACCCGCAGACGGTGCATCCCCCTCATCGAATCGAGTATATGATACAGCTCAAGAAGCGAGAAAACTCGTCTTGGGGTTAGCTTCCTCGGTTCCTGCACACTCCTTTGTACTTGCTAAATAATTTTTCAGAGGCTCTAGGTGATAGCATGCTATATTTTACACTCGCAGAATCCACAATTCCTCCAATATCGAGTTTCTAAGTTCGTATTCCCGGGTTCTAGTCTCTGGTTTGGGTCTGAATTCTAGCACTAGGGGGTTTGTGTGGCCTCTACTAAGCTCAATTGCACATCACAACTCAAGAATTCCATAAACCCTAACTAGAAATTTTAAAATCTCACTAAACGACACCAAATCGGTTCTAAAAAAATATGTATGTAAAAGCAATGGAAATACTAGGCTAATGGTTAAGAGAATACCTCATTTGGCAACTCAAGAATTTTCTTGAATTGCCCCAAGTGTCCAAAGTGCAATCTTTCTTGGTCCAAGGTGTAGCTAGTGAGCTCATGCACATTTTTAATGAAATGGTGATTGAGTTTTGAGTTGTTTTTCATGGTGTTTGAGAGGATGAGGAGGGGGAGGGAGTGAGGGCAGCAGCAGCAGCATGAGTGAGGGATGGGAGAGAAGATGATGAAAAAATGAAGTAGGAATGGGAGCTTGGTCCAAGGTTTGACCCCTTACCCTCTCACTCTCTCTCATGCCCATCCCTCCATTCTTTATTCATATCCCTTTTCTTTTCTTTTACTTTTCTTTTCTTCTCTTTAATTTATAACCATGCAAGATAAAAAGAAGAAAGAATGAAAGAAAAATGTAACAAGTGCTAAAAAGACATGTGCATGTTTTGCACAAAACAAGCTTAATGCGCGATTAGCGATATTTAATCGCGATTAGCACTAAATAGCGTATAATTAATCAAAAAAACTTCTAGTTTACATAATTCACATAAAACACCCTCTTTTTAGTAATTTCCATAATTTTCCAAATTTTTCCCAATTTATCGGTATTTAATTATACCGTCTTATTAAAATATTCAATATTTTATTATTTAATTATAAAAATTCCCAAAAATAATATTTTATTTTTTTGAAATGTTACAATCTTCCCCCCTTAAAGAAATTCGGTCCCCGATTTTAAATTTACACCCCTCAATAATAAAAGATTTCAGTAAAAAGTCCAAGTATTCGGGGCTCCGAAATCATCAATACATAAAATGAATCATAGCGTAATGCATCCGCATGAACAATGAGCAGATAAATCAAAATCAAAACTCCGTCAAGCATCCCGCAATCATCGAAGTCATGGTGAAGACACCAATGTCAAATCCAATACGAAACCCAACGTGATATACCTTAAAACTATACATGTAAATATCTCAAGGAAATGCATGCCAAACCTTTTTAAGTCGCTGTGCGATGCGCATAACACTGCACAGTGGCAGACATCTATTGTTAGAAAATAACCATATATGTATATCTTTTGTTTAATATGTGCGTTCCGCCGTTTTGAAAACAATTTATAAGGGTTTCCTTATTTTAAATGTTTCGTGTCATATGAGACACGTAGGTAAATACTGAGACTATAGATCCCTTTTTGGAATTCCCTTCGATAACTATCAATGCATGCAAAATATATCCATGTACTGTCCTCTGACTAGTCCTGCTCAGTACGAAAACAAATAGCAAATATCATAAAACCGTACTGCTCCATAAGAAATCAATCCCAAAATGTGCATAGGAATGCTACGTGCGTCTGGTGCGCATGGAAATCAAAATCCATATATGTGCCTTACATGTGCACAGAAACAACATCTAAGTGCAAGGGTGTGCATGAAACACTTGTCAGAGGCAACGTGTGTTCCTGACAGCAAAATCAGGTGCATCTGATATGCACAAAGAATCCCGATTTATTGCATATGGTGTGCACCAAAATCGCATCTAAATTATGTGCATCCAACATGCACGAAATCACGAAATGCAATATCAAGCACCGGACATGCGTAAAATCCAATCCAAGCGCGCCAAGTATGCGCAAGAATCCAAATCAAATGCACAGAGTGCACAAAATCAACATCAATGTCATAATCGAAATCGACGGTATACAATAAACCTCAATCCAAATTAGGTATACCGCGGTATATAATCTCACAACCATGTGCATCAGCGTGCACAATTCAAATCAAAACTCTAAAAGTGCATGAAAACTATGCTGAAAGCATAAGTCAAATCACATGCATAACATAGGCATGAAATCAAAATCAACATATCGAATGACATCAAACCGAATTCAGGTGCAACTGTGGTGCACAAAATACGTATCAATACACTGCAAGTGTATGTAAACTATACCGAGCGCAAAAACCAAATCGAATGCGTACCATATGCACAAAATCAGCCTAACTGTGTGAAATCCATGAAATCATAAACATGTGCAGCCAAGGCACAAAACGATATAAAGTGCGATACTGTGCATAAATCATAAATCAACACAACGGTGTATAAAGCATAACTCAAGTGTAATAACTATGCACAAAATATAAATACCCAGTAGGTGCAACCATGGTGCATGAAAACATATATTATGACACTCAGTCATCAAGACTAAATCATGCGAATAGATCGCCCAAAATACCAAAATACCGAAATCCAAGGTGCCGGATACGTGATAATCGAATCACCAAATCATAAATCATAAATACCGTCGTCGATATTTGTCACGACCCGAAAGTACGGAACATGACCGGCACTTAAACTACGAACGTCTCAAGGCGTACGTATTCTAAGTAAGCTGAAAACCCAGAAATCCATATCAAGAAGAGTAGTAGAGAGTAGGAAAACCAATTTAAATCCAGAAGTTTTAATAGCATTGTTGGAGATAGTGCCCTCAGAGTCAATTATTGGATCACAGGCACGTGATTGCAATGATTGAGAGAGGACCTATCCCGGTAGGACAGTCTTGCTCGAGATGATAGTATGCTATCTGGTTTATCTTTATCATCGTGTACTGCTTTAGGTGACCGGACATGTCGCTATTACACGTTGATAGAGCCCCTAGGATTCTTGCTTGACTACCAGCAGTATGATGGCGATCATATACGTGAGAGCTGGTAGTCTATAAGCGCATCCTTAAAAGGTCCCTAGTCGTAGGAGTTTCGAGACAGGGCATCGATTCTCCAGAGTAGACTAGTGTATACAGTCGAGACCCCGACGAGGGGCGGTGGCCGGTCTCACAAGCCACTGGTGTCAGTTGGTTCACCTAAGATGTATACAGGTGCTCATTGGGTTATGAGTACACCGGACAGGACTCGCCGGGAACCTGCTAGTTGGTCTTATACCAGACGTCAGATAGCAGTTCCCTGGTGACATGTGTACATGTTAGTTCATCGACCTGAGATCGTCATTTGTCTCGTGTGAGTTCCCACTGTGCTTTGATTACTACCCTACCACGGCTCAAAGGAGTCGTGCAAACAGGTTTTAGTTGGGTACAGTCCCGAGCCACATGGAGGCAGTGAGCGGATCTGCAGGGGTTCGTCTCTCCCGGTATTGGGGGTGAGGTCGCGCTGTGTCTAGGAGAGCCATTACGCAAAGCCCTCGGCCGAGGCAGGAGATTTACTGGTAGGTATTCCAGTAGTATCTCAAGGCGTTCTGGGCTACACTCCGACACGACTTGTACCGCTTTTGGGGGTCTGACTTTTACCAACCCCCTAGGCCCGACATGCGATACTCATAGACGAACGGACCGGACTGTATGGATATTGTCACTGACAGGCACAGTAGGGTGTCAGGATGAGTTCGCTCATCGACGTCCCTTTTGGTCAATAGCTCGTGGCCCGTCATGTATTGGCTAATACCTCTGACGTGCTAGTGGTTAAATCCACAGCCATAGTATTGACGAGTCTTTAGAGTCCACCACACTTACAGTTACTCAAGCTTTCGGGCGAAACGCTGTAGAGGCCGTATGGAGATATGGCAGGGTTCGATCAGATACGTGCGGTATTGCACGGATCAGGATCGAACGGATATTACTAGCCGGCTTTGGCTTAAGTCGGTCCTAGTTTAGTACAGTGTAGATTTTGTCTCATTGCATTTGTATCCGGTCGGAATACAGATGCGGGTGTGTATGCACAGTATCGGGGTTTTCCTGTAATTTATTACGGGACCAGTTTTCTGGAGTTGCCAGTTTGCATTCAGTTCCGGCCGGTTTTTCCTTTGTTCTTTCCCGGCCGGACTTTTCCGATGGAGGGGGTAATTTGCAGTTTTGCAAATTACACTTTGTGGAGGATTTTCTTGCATATGTATTTATCATGATAGCATCTTTTAGATGCCATTCTTTTCCTTCATCTTTTCATGCTTTATTATGATTTGAAGTGAGTTGAAAGTTGATGAGAAAGGATTAGAGTTGATGTGAGGTTGTGATGATGAGGTTTAGGATATGGTCACCCTTCATGCTCTCCTACACTCACCTCCCTCTTGTTTGATATACATTCTTTCCTCCACCATTTATTTGAGGATGATAAGTTTTTTCTATGGTTGAGAGAAGAAGAAAAAGAGAGTTTCATTCTTGATCTCATTTTCATGGTAGAAAAATGCAAGCACCATTTTTCTATTCTTGATTCCTCCATCACCATGGCAACAAACCCCAAATGAGATATAGCCTCTACACTACACATTCTACAGCATATCTTGAGCATGTCGAGTTGTCGGCTTCATGCTCGAGTTGCCTCGGTATTGAGGCGGGAGCCCGTAAAAGACACAGGCGATGTGGTGTCCTTCCGGCGAGGAGGCGACGATATGGAGACTAGACTTTCCGCGGGAGATCGGGACGATGACGAGAAGACCGGAGGACTCGGATCACTCGGTATACTTCTCTTCCCATCTCTTGATAGCTAGTATAGGTTAATGGTTAACGATCCGGGTTTTCATTGTCCGCGGTAGCGCCGGTTTCCAAGTAAGGAAAAATTTTGATTCCGCATTTTGGCCTCGGATAGACGGCCGGGGCGCTGCCGTGGCGCAACATGGTATCAAAGCCATGCCATTAACCTTACCTAGCTTGTTCTAATGTGCTTTGCATTTCCGATTGACCAAAATCCCAAAAACCACATTTTCCTTTGCATCAGTTTTCTGTTGGAATTTTTTGGTGTCTAAAAATTTTTCAGGTTGCAGAAAAATAATGTGCAGGAAATTCTAAGACCACTGTAAAAATTCGACAGTGTCAGTCGTTCAGTGGAGCGCGGAACCGCGGCCAAACCCCTCTTTGGGCCGCGGTTCCGCCGCACTCTACTGTGCTCACCTTGTCAAAATTTTACAGTGGGCTTTTGGGCTAATTTTGTGGGTTTTGGAATATTAAAATTGGGCCCAGTTCTTCTGTGAGTGCTACAGTATTGGTTGGGGGCCCACTTGTTAATTGTTTGATCGATCGGATATTTTTAAACACATTATTTCACAGTATTTACATTATATCTGCGACCGTGAATGTCACTTGATCGGTAAATCCGGTCTAACTGCTATAGCCCAGTTAGACGGATTTGCGAACATGATTTTCACGTTGATGTTCTATGTTTATGTTGTGTTGTTGCGGATCGGTCGTGGGGGATAGCCTGGATGCAATACTAGTACAGTTTTTGTTGTATTATGTACATTTGATATTGCGGGGCGAGCGTCCGACATGTGGACTGCCGTCACTGCCTGATTGTATTATTCTTTTGGGGCACGACCTGGTTGCGGTCGATGTACCCGGTGTATGTATATTTTACTTTCTGTACTAGGATTACCCCGCGGAGGGGTGCACGGATAGCCGGGTTCTAGAGGGCAACGGACCCGCATCTCATGGCATTGAGACGGAGGGGGCTTCACTCTAGGATTGGCGGGCTATTCGCCGCACTCGTAGGGGGTACAGGTTGACCCAGGAGGGGTGCCCAAGTTACCGGATTCCCTGAAGTGCTGGGTGGTCCATTCACGGTGCTGGAGGGGGCTGCCTCGCTTCAGGTTTTGGCGGGTGACTTGCCGCGCCCGTAGGGGTCTAGGATTTCATTGCACAGGCTATCCACACGACCAGGGGAACGTCGGGTTTCAGCAGCGGCTCTGTGAAACCCGGGGATCCCAGATATCTGTATTGTTCTGTGATGCTGTACATTTCTGTGATGTTGCATTTCTTATCACTCCTTGAGCGAATTATATATTGGTATATATATTAGTAGATGTTGTATATGTTTTGCATCCGCGCTAGTCCAGTCCCCGCTCTGTCGTTAGTTAAGTAACCTAACGGGTGATGACGGGACCCAGTGGCGAATGCGGATGGCATATACGTACATCAGTATATTTTCGTTCTTTGTGGTGTGATTAATTGATGGGACTGCATTGATTCGGATCAATGCAAGATAAACAAACCTATTCTGATATTGTTGGAACATTTTTTCAAAAAGCTGTTATTGCAAGGACGTTCACTTTTGTTTTGCATCGTGGTATTCATTTGGAATATCCTGCTCCTCAGTCGACGAGGCAAGGGCCGAGATCCCTTCACCGGGAGTGACCCCTTGGACAGAAGTTTGCGTCAGGGCATTAACTTCACTATAGCCGATTACTTTTTGCTTTGCATCGTGGTATTCAGTTGGAATATCCTGCACCTCATTCTACGGGGAAAGAGCCGAGATCCCTTCACCGGGAGTGACCTCTTTAGCAAAGGTTTCGTCACTATATTTTTATAAAAGTTGTGCAGTTCCTTCAACGATATCAAGTTCATTACGTCAAAGGTTTTTCGCCAAAAACCAGTCGTAGCCCTCCGTCATTTCAGATTAGTATTACTTAGTATTCGTGCTGCGTATGTCGTGCTCAGCCGAGGCGTAGTGTTCGGTAGCTATGTAGTGCTTTTCTGTTGCATGGATATGTGATTGGTTAGGACAGTCATACGGTCATTTTGGCTCAGTCAAGGACTCGTGCGGGTGGGTCTAATGCAATCAAGATAATGACGGGCTGAACTTGACTAGGATCCTTTGATATGTTGGCTCAGTCAAGGTCACTTGGGTCCTAGGGGTAAAAATCACATCGGGAGTTTCAAAAGAACTGAAACTTTCCAGGCATGCGCATACCTTCTGGAGTGTGGTGACTTGAATGGATTCCGTCAAGTTATCATGCGATGATAGTTGGATCCCGATTCCCACTGATGAGTTGGTTTACTCCTCGGGTGATCCCGACTAATTCTTCTTTCAGGTTTGGAGGAGAATTTGAGGTACAGTGGGAGGTTTCCAGATTCGATAAAGTGATAACCATTCTGATCTAGGTTAGAGTGCACGCTGAGTGTTTCTTTTCTCTCTCTCTTTGGCAGCGACCATTGACCCGACCCTGGACTATGACTCAGTGACCAAGTTGACCGAACTTTCTTAACACTGGCTTTTGGATTGTCAGAGTTGCAGACCTCATTGCCACTCCAACTTTTACCCTTTTCTCCAGGACACCCCGTATTACTACGAATGTCCACTTCCATTGGACAAAACCATAGTATGGTTATATACGAACTCGAAGGACTTCGAGGATGGTTTCCGGTTCTGGAGAAAACAAATAGGACTATTCAGTTGTCTTTTCTTTTCACCTTCTCTCAGGTTGCGAGTACTCCTTGGTTTAGGAGATAGTACACCTATTACGCAAATTGGATAGTCTTCTTCCAAACCTTAGGCTGGTGCCGAACGGTGGGGAATGAAGAAAACCAATTAGCATAACGATGGTGTGCAGAAGGTATTAAGTTAAGACAAAGCAAGGGCTTAGTAGGAGGGCAAAGTAAAATGCGACTGATATTCACGACCAAACCAAGTATTTCTTCGCCAATCCTAAATCACCTTTGTATTTCTCCAGGACACTCCGTGTCACTACGAAGATCCACAGTTTATTGGATACTCCATCGTATGGTTATATACGAACTCGAAAGGAACTTGTTCCAGTTCGGGGATGGATTCTGGTTCAGGAGAAATAGGAATAAAGTACATTCGGGTGTCTTTTATCTTCACCTTCTCTCGCGTTGCGAGTGCTCCTAGGATTAGGACAGTACACCCTTTATGCCTTTTGGATAGTCTTCTTCCAAACCATAGGCTGGTGCCGAACGGTAGGGAAGGAAGAAAACCATTTGGCCTAAAGGGGTGTACAGAAGGTAATGTCTAAAGACATAGAAAGGGATTTGGAGAGGTGACAAAGAATTATACGGTTACAGTTGTGAATCTGGACAATGGAAGAGGCATTACTAGGAATACCAGGATACCCCGACGAAACATTTCAATGTTTCAGTTTCACCGTGTACTGTTAATGGAAAACTGATTTCCCAGTTAGACACTTGCTCCAGGGTATGTATTTACCAGGTATGATTCTCACATCTGTATGGTTTTACAGATGCTGAGTGGGAGTAAGTTATTGGGAATAGGGTGATCATCCTCATTATATCGGGATTCGTTGTAATCGGTGATATTTGAGGAGATCATCTGGGCTGTTTGCCGGTCGGCAAATATTTGGTTTTGAATATCCGCTATTGTGCACCAATTTCAAATTGATATATCTGTACGTCTATTTTCATAGAGTGAGATATACCTTTTGATATTATGTCGATGACATTTACCTATATCAGGGGATGGTTAGGTAAGGAGCATTAAACAGCGGTGTAATTCTTCTTAACCATAAGTACAGTTTTCAACCTACGACACACAGTGAAAGAGTTGTTAGACTCAGCGGACTTATACAGAGTATTGTATGTTGTCCAGTGTCCATTAGGACAGAGGGGTTGGTCCTCATACTATATTCTGTTTACTTTTAACTTCTCTAGTTCTTAGACATGTGTTTCGTGGAAACACAGGGTCTAAGTTTTGAGGAGTTATAGGTATTTGAATAGAGTAGAGAACCAGGTATAGCAAGTATCGGGATTCTTCAAAGTGATCGAAGATGTAGATACTTGTGTATGGTATTCAGTTGATAGTAATGATAAAGAGAAATTGCTTCTCTTTCAGGTTACTCATAATTGGAAGCATTCCTAAGTTGAGTAACGCTGATTGGCCTCCTTCTATTTAGTTCACATGCACTGGAGATAGCTGCATGATTTGAATCTGGTTCAATTGAATCAGTGCCTCTGGTTCTATATTGGATATAGAACAGTTCATATCATAACGATGTTAAGGTACGGGGAGTTGTCCGGCTTATGCTTAAAACCAGACACTGGACAACTCAAGGCACGTTTCTGTAATGGCTGTTTGTGGGTTGACCCAGGCTATGACAAGGGTTGATTTTCTACCATCTGGAAGATCAATAGAGATATTGTTCTTGACTCGCCACATTTTTAAAAGAAATGGATTTTAGAAAAACAGTAGTGGGAGTATGGTAGAACTGGATGTGATTCCAGAACCGCAAACGATTACTGAAGATTTGATAAGGAACCTAAAGATTCAATCTGATTTGACATTCCATTGGCCACTCCGCAGATAAGGTGGGTAACTTCAGGCACCCGAGAGGTACTTCGGTATGCTCAAGGACGGTGGCAGGGAGGTTCTTGTTTACCCAGACTTACCATTGCTGTTGTTCCAGACTGTGAGACCCGGCAGGAGGATGAGTATAGCGTCGTTCTAAACTAGCTTTAGAAGTGCACGTCTATATGACTCTGCCAGAGGGTTTTCGTAGTCAGTGGGAGCAGTGGAAGCATTGGTGGACATCAGGCTTATGTCTATTTATAGACTAAAGTAGATATAGCGGAGATAGATCATCTATTTCTGATGTGACAGTCACATGTTTGACGTCATCAGAATAGGGGATGGATCTGTTAAGAAGGTAGTAGGGTGTGATGTCCTGGTTTTGGATGACATACACAGGGTAGGAAAGGAAACTCCTATACTACGATCGGTTATACTTTGGTTGTCACACAGTGGTTTCTCCACACAGGACTTGGATATTATATCAGACATTCTGGTTACTAGATCTATGGTTTTAGATCTAGATTTGGGTGGTTTCCTAATCTGGGTACCTTGACAGCATTCTATGAGTATTTAGAATGGACGACTCCTGGCACGCTAGTACACCTGCAGGTAATGGAGTCACCCTCTCTAAAGGTGTCTTACAGACTAAAGGGGAGAGGGATGTGCATGATTGGCAGATCACTTGCTTAGGCAATTGAGTCAATCATGAGATGTCAAGTACCACACCAGATGTTGTTCTTGCACTAGATGCAATAAGTTGACATTGATCCAACCCTGGAGAAACAGTCGGAAGCAGTTTTAGAACATAAGTGGATGTTCTAGGGATATGATAACGACAGCCTCATTTGGGAGACAGTTATCATTCCAGGCTTCCAAGGTGACATGGACGACAAGGAGGTTGTCAGAGTTATAGTTTTCCTTCCGACGAGGGGCAGTATTTTGGACAGGTGGTCCAAGGCAATACTGAGGGTGGCATGGCGCAGGATGCTGATTAAGTTCAGTTGACGATACAGTCTAAGAAGTTTGGATTTGGAGTTCATTTATGAGCTAGGTCCCATCAGATATCCAGACATACTCTAAGACAGGTATTGCTCATTTCGAGAGATGGCTTTCTCTGCGAACTTGAGATATAGAGAGACATAGAAAGAAACTTCACTGCGGATCCACTCACTGAGGCTATTCCTCGAACGCAATAGTTTCGCAAACGAGCTTTTATGAGACTGATTAGTAGAGGAGTTGGGTGTACGGTATCACACGGGCTGTGAGTATGCGACATCGCAATAATTAGCCTTGAGTGCAAGTGGGAGATTGTTGGAGATAGTGCCCTCAGAGTCAATTATTGGATCACAGGCACGTGATTGCAATGATTGAGAGAGGACCTATCCCGGTAGGACAGTCTTGCTCGAGATGATAGTATGCTATCTGGTTTATCTTTATCATCGTGTACTGCTTTAGGTGACCGGACATGTCGCTATTACACGTTGATAGAGCCCCTAGGATTCTTGCTTGACTACCAGCAGTATGATGGCGATCATATACGTGGGAGCTGGTAGTCTATAAGCGTATCCTTAAAAGGTCCCTAGTCGTAGGAGTTTCGAGACAGGGCATCGATTCTCCAGAGTAGACTAGTGTATACAGTCGAGACCCCGACGAAGGGCGGTGGCCGGTCTCACAAGCTACTGGTGTCAGTTGGTTCACCTAAGATGTATACAGGTGCTCATTGGGTTATGAGTACACCGGACAGGACTCGCCGGGAACCTGCTAGTTGGTCTTATACCAGACGTCAAATAGCAGTTCCCTGGTGACAGGTGTACATGTTAGTTCATCGACCTGAGATCGTCATTTGTCTCGTGTGAGTTCCCACTGTGATTTGATTACTACCCTACCACGGCTCAAAGGAGTCGTGCAAACAGGTTTTAGTTGGGTACAGTCCCGAGCCACATGAAGGCAGTGAGCGGATCTGCAGGGGTTCGTCTCTCCCGGTATTGGGGGTGAGGTCGCACTGTGTCTAGGATAGCCATTACGCAAAGCCCTCGGCCGAGGCAAGAGATTTACTGGTAGGTATTCCAGTAGTATCTCAGGGCGTTCTGGGCTACACTCCGACACGACTTGTACCGCTTTTGGGGGTCTGACTTTTACCAACCCCCTAGGCCCGACATGCGATACTCATAGACGAACGGACCGGACAGTATGGATATTGTCACTGACAGGCTCAGTAGGGTGTCAGGATGAGTTCGCTCATCGATGTCCCTTTTGGTCAATAGCTGGTGGCCTGTCATGTATTGGCTAATACCTCTGACGTGCTAGTGGTTAAATCCACAGCCATAGTATTGACGAGTCTTTAGAGTCCACCACACTTACAGTTACTCAAGCTTTCGGGCGAAACGCTGTAGAGGCCGTATGGAGATATGGCAGGGTTCGATCAGATACGTGCGGTATTGCACGGATCAGGATCGAACGGATATTACTAGCCGGCTTTGGCTTAAGACGGTCCTAGTTTAGTATAGTGTAGATTTTGTCTCATTGCAATTGTATCCGGTCGGAATACAGATGCGGGTGTGTATGCACAGTATCGGGGTTTTCCTGTAATTTATTACGGGACCAGTTTTCTGGAGTTGCCAGTTTGCATTCCATTCCGGCCGGTTTTTCCTTTGTTCTTTCCCGGCCGGACTTTTCAGATGGAGGGGGTAATTTGCAGTTTTGCAAATTACACTTTGTGGAGGATTTTCTTGCATATGTATTTATCATGATAGCATCTTTTAGACGCCATTCTTTTCCTTCATCTTTTCATGCTTTATTATGATTTGAAGTGAGTCGAAAGTTGATGAGAAAGGATTAGAGTTGATGTGAGGTTGTGATGATGAGGTTTAGGATATGGTCACCCTTCATGCTCTCCTACACTCACCTCCCTCTTGTTTGATATACATTCTTTCCTCCACCATTTATTTGAGGATGAGAAGTTTTTTCTATGGTTGAGAGAAGAAGAAAAAGAGAGTTTCATTCTTGATCTCATTTTCATGGTAGAAAAATGCAAGCACCATTTTTCTATTCTTGATTCCTCCATCACTATGGCAACAAACCCCAAATGAGATATAGCCTCTACACTACACATTCTACAGCATATCTTGAGCATGTCGAGTTGCCGGCTTCATGCTCGAATCGCCTCGGTCTTGAGGCGGGAGCCCGTAAAAGACGCAGGCGATGTGGTGCCCTTCCGGCGAGGAGGCGACGATATGGAGACTAGACTTTCCGCGGGAGATCGGGACGATGACGAGAAGACCGGAGGACTCGGATCACTCGGTATACTTCTCTTCCCATCTCTTGATAGCTAGTATAGGTTAATGGTTAACGATCCGGGTTTTCATTGTCCGCGGTAGCGCCGGTTTCCAAGTAAGGAAAAATTTTGATTCCGTATTTTGGCCTCGGATAGACGGCCGGGGCGCTGCCGTGGCGCAACAAGCATAAGCCGAATTATGCGGTTTTTAAAAACATCAAGTATTTTCTGAAAATTTCGGCAGAGTCTCCTTTGTAAATACTGGCTCCCAAACGGGATACAACATGAATAGTATACGAAATCAATAAAAGGCATCCCCAAGCGGGAGCTAGCTCTTCGTCAATCGACGGTCACAACCACACAAGCAATATAATATACAACGCCAACGGCGAGGATAAAAAACTCAAAGGAAACTCAAAACCACAAGAAATCTGCAGAAATAGACGCGCGACTCTAAGGTCGAAAGGATAACATCACTGGTCTTTAACTCAAAAATAAATACATGTTTGGTTGATGAAATTTACTAGATACAACTGAATCATATAATACAAGATAATATGATGGGTACGATACCAATAAACCCACCTACTAGCAAATCACCCGAAGGAAACTATGCCCCCAAGCCGTAATGAAACCTGTACGGCAAACCTGCAAGAAACTAGGGCACAACGGGGGTGAGTTACCAACTCGTGAATAGAAAAACATCTACGAACAGAAATCGCATGTATGACGCAATCCTAGGTCATACGATCATAATATATCCTCAAAATATATAACCAGCAGCCTATAACAAGGCTAGGGTAAATATCTAACCCGAGTGTAATCTCATGTGCCTGTGTCAGTGCCTCAGGTAGTAATATTTCATATGAATGAGGAATGAATGCATGAAAACAGAACACATGTAAATGAAGAACTGTTTTCATAATTTAATGAGATTTCCTTTGTATTTTTAAAATGAGGTATCATAATGAAATCAGCATAAAACAGTGCCCAGCATCGACACAAAACAAGTGTCCAAATATCTCGATATCTCTATACCTCAATATCTCAAAATCAATATCTAGGGTGCCGTCAATCCAGATCGGCCCCTACCATCCATCTCAAGACCACGACGGTATCCTCCGGATATCCGACGCGTCGGGTAATATCACCGGTCGGTAGTGCTCCCCTGCCGGGCTTAACGTCAACAACACATTCCTCTTGCCCCGGGGTACCGCACCGGGCCCACCATGTACCCGAAACGGTTCATCCAACTCCTCGAATCGGGTCTCGAAATCCATCAGCAAACTCATGGTGGACGACTCATACATCATGGGAAAACCGCATTTTTATTTAAAAAAAAGAATGCAGTTTATATATGTTTTGCGGTTTTCCTCCAAATCCAGAAAATATCATGGAAATCCGAATCATCAATAGCATGTAAAACGATGAATATAAGCATGAGAATGAATAACGGTATGCATGAAGCGACAAGTAATAACTACAATATCTAAGCTGGCATATAAGGTATGTACACTAATATTATGTCAAACTACTGGCTATCAAGCTAAGTTAAGCAATAATATTTTCTAAGGTGTACGTGACATGGCAATTACCGATGAAGATGTGTGTGAGCCGGCAAGTAAGTGTACGTGGTACATACGCATCATCGGTAATGGTGCTGGTGTCCTAACAGCATGATATCAATAATGGAGTATGAAACATAATATAAGCATGCGATGCGAAGCGAACCACAATAATGAGCGGGAGCTAAATACTAGAAACAACTATAACTAATCTACATTAATCTAATATAAGTCCTACAAATGGTGCCTTTTGAAATAACACGAATCATGGGGTTTTGAAAATAGGGGCTACGGTGTTTTTATGAAAAGATACGTCTTTTGAAATATCCGTAGGATCCCTTGGGCTGTCTTTTAAAATACCCACGATTCGTTAGTTTTTGAAATAGGTAAGAATCGAATCTAATCTAACAACTAAACTAAACTAAAGGTCTAAGCTAACCAGCTGGACTACAGGTAAGGAAACTGCCTAACATCTGAGTCGATACATATACATACCTGTATATATACAGTCGGTGATCCCGCCTCAATAATATCATATCCGATACCATATCTATAAGCAGGCATCCCAAGTCAAGAGTGCGGATCAATCATCAATATAGCTCGTACGTAATCCGTCGTACGGCATCCCAAATCTGGGTACGGGTCAATATCACATTCATCATGCTATTCGCCTGGTATCCTCTTTATCAAGATCATAGTCTAGGGTACTTACCTATGTCTAGTACAATACTAATATCCTCAATATACTCATGATCTGACTACTGATCGACAATCTCGTACAAACCGATATCGTCAGCACATATCATCAACAAGGAGGTATACATCGCCCGATACGGCCTAAGGTCAATATCCTAGCATATCATGCCTCACATCACGATCACATGTCGGCCATTTTATTTATAACACTATTCACCCGTATCGCCGCCCCAAGATCCGCTATAACACCAGGACGTACCTCGAGTACGAATCATGCCATATCACCGATATCACAACCACAAAACGAATCTTATCAGCTCAGCTCAATCCCAAGTATCATCCTCAAATCCGTATGTGAACACATAGTCCCATACCCATATGTACACATAACTATAAAGAATCCCATGAGCACATATAAATAGGAATGTATGCAAGTATGCATGTGTGTATGTGTAGTGTAACACTACTCTAGGGTTCGCAACACTAAAATAATCCAACACATCAATATCCATCCTAAACATCGTTATTAATCCCAAATAACATATAATAATTGTTGGTGTGTATACGCATCCGTATACACCACCACGGACTGCGGGGGTGCTATACGCCATCCACCCGACTTCTCCCCGTAGATATAAATCTACTCACCTGGTCCTCGTTCGCCGGTGCCGACGTCGCCACGCGCTTGCTTGTCGTCTCGAAGTCCACATGGGGTACCTACATATCATAACGCACCGTATCGTATTAAAACCCGACTCATGACCAAAACGACGCACGAATCCCACATAGGTCAAAACCTATGGTTGCTTTCACAAATCAACCCAAAAACCCTCGACGTCGGCGTACAAACGCCAAATCATCGAGAAAAACCCAAATACACTCATTTGCACATTCGCGAACACTAATTTTAATATAAAATAGGTTAAAATTTACAAAAACCCCAATTTCACTTAAAAAGTCATTTTTCCGAAAATCTAGCAAGCACAATTCGCCGTTTTTGTACAAAACATGATGTTTAAACAAATCTAGTGGCCATAATACTTATTAAATATCTTAAATAAGTCATAAAAATAATTTCCATAATTTAATCTCATTAAATTCCATTAACCCCAAAATTCTAGTTTACAAAATACCCATTTTTTTAACAATTTATAGCAAAAATGCACAAACAACAATTTAGCTAGGATTTTCATGAACTAAAAGCATTAAACCACTCAATATATTATCTATAATGACATGAAACCTTTATTATAATTTAATCTAAAGCATTTACAAATTTTCCAAAACTCTAGTTAGCAAAATAACTTAATTAGGGCATTTTATAAGTAATGGTTTGGAATTAACAACTAAATTAGCTTTCTATAAAACTTAAGATGTTAATCCACAACACAAAACCATGCACAATTTATCATAACCCATTTCCACAACAAAACCCTAACTTGAAATCTTTAATCATGCAATTAAACTCATCAAAAATCTAATTAAGCACTTAGTTAACTTAGATTAAAGCAACTAGATAACAAATTTTAACAAAAGCATGAGATTATACCTCCCATGATGAGATCAAGATCAAGATCTAGCCTCCTAAAATGCCATTTTGATCCCTAGATCCATGCTAGAATGGTTAATGAGAAATGGGTAGGAGTTGGATTTTGATTTTGAAATTTTATGGATTTTTAAGCATTTTTGTGGATTTTTTTGAAGAGAAAGTGAGATGAAGAAGTGAAGGGCTGTTCTAAATGGGGGGGGCTCGGCCAAATGCAGGTGGGGAGAGGAGAGAGAGGGTGTGGGGTGTTGGGTAAAGTTTCTCAAAGTCAAAAGACCACACAAACAACAGAAACCCATACTACAATTACTATATTTTAATCCTTATCATATTGAACTTTTAAAAAGAGATGAAAACAAAATTGAGGGGGGGAGTGGGCTGCTCCAGCAGTGGTGGGGCCGGCCATGATGGAGAGGAATGAGTGAGAGAGATTTTACAAAGAAATTCTATGCAAAAAGACCCCCCACAAGCTCAAAATTGCAAGTTTTAGCTTAAATTAATTATGTTTTTTTCTCCATAATAAAAATCCATTAAAACTTGAAATAAAATACTAAAAATTTATATCACAAATATATTTTAATTAACATGATTTTAAAGATTAAAATTAGCCCATTTAAATTTGTATTTATCGCTAATTTAATGTATTTTCTTACCGGCTTAAAATAATATTAAAATAATATTTTTTCAGAAAATTTGAAATTTCACCAGTGGCTCAATAAACACCAAATACTAGTAATTACATAGATAGAATATGTATATTTAATTTTATAATAAAGATATTTGCATTTTGACTTTTTACAGAAAACCGCCTTATTTTACCGTTTTTTCGAAATTTCACCGAAACGATTTTCAAAACGTTACAATCTTCCCCCCTTAAAGAAATTCTGTCCCCGAATTTAAATTAAAACTTTCCCCAAATAGTAAAACATCTAAGCAAAACCATCCAGTCGTCGGGGCTCCGAAATCATAAGTACATAAAACAAATCGTAGCGCAACGCATGCGCATGAAAAAATGAGCCTATAATTCAAAATCAAACTCCATCCAGCATCCCGCAATCATCGGAGTAATGGAGAAGACATCAATGTCAAGATCTAATATGAAAGCCAACATGATATACATCGTTAAAACATCTGGAAGCAATGCATGCCAAATCTACTTCAAATCGCTGTGCGATGCTCGCAGCACTGCACAGTGGCGGACGTCTATTGTAAGAAAATAACTACATATATATATCCTTTGTTTAATATGTACGTTCCGCCGTTTTGGAAACAATTTAGAAGGGTCTCCTTGTTTTAAACATTTCGTGTCATATCAGACACGTAGGTAAATGCTGAGGCTATAGCTCGCTTTTTGGAAATCCCTTCAATAACTATCAATGAATGCAAAATATATTCAGGTACTGTCCTCTGACTAGTCCTGCTCAGTACGAAAACACACAGCAATATCATAAAAACGTACTGCTCTATAAGAAAAATCAATCCCAAAATACGCGTATGAATACTACGTGCGTCTGGTGCGCACGGAAATCAAAATCCAAATATGTGCCATACATTGTTAGTGTATATGCCCTAGAGGCCATTACTGTATCATACTAGTTTGTATATTACTTGATGGAAGCTTGGGATATTCACAGTTGTATATACAATCTTGCTCGAAATGGTAGTATGCTACTTGGTTTTTCTCTGCTTTAATATGTGCATGTGTTTCTTTTAGCATATTGCTGATATACATATTAGTAGAGCCCTTAGGATCTTTGCTTGATTACCAGCGTTGTGATGGCGCTCGCACTCGTGGGAGCTGGGTGATCTATAAGCACATCCTTATACAGGTCCCTAGTCGTTGGACTATCGAGACAGGGCATCGATACTCCGGAGTAGACTAGCGTATGCGCTTCTCATCCCAGTGTAGGAGACGGTCTGTCCCACAGCCGTCAGTACGTCGTACTTGAGATAGTATACGGGTGCTCGTTGGGTTACGAGTACACTGGACAGGACTCGTCGGGGACTGTTGGTTGGTATTATACCTATCGTCAGTTATCAGTTCCCAGGTGACATGAGTACAGCTTAGTCCGCTGACTTGACACTGTCACTTCGCCTCGAGTGTGTTCCCACTGCACTTTGATTACTACCCTACCACGGCTCAAAGGAGTCGTGCAAACAGGTAGTTTTTGGGTGCAGTCCCGAAGCACTTGGAGGCAGTGACGGTTAGACAGGATTCGTCTCTCCCGGTATTGGGGGTTGACATCGCGCTGTGTGCAGGAGAGCCATTACACGAGTAGTCCCTGGCCAGGGCAAGCGAGATATACTGGTGGGTTTCAAGTGTTATCTCAGGGTGTTCTGGGCTTCACTCAGGCACGACTTGTACCGCTATTAGGGGACTGACGTTCACCGCCCTCCTAGGCCCGCCATGCGATGTATCAGACGAACAGACCGGACTGTACAGAGATTGTCACATACAGGCTCAGTAGGAGTTCAGATGGGGTTCACCTCGTCAGTCTTCTTATCGACATCTACCTGGGGACCGTTACGTACAGCTAGTGCCGCTTGCGGTCTGTGGTTAAACCCACTGCCAGCATAGTATCGAGTCTTTAGAGTCCCACACAGAGAGCTATTCGCCTTTAGGCAAAATGAGTAGAGGTCGCTTGGTTTTGCGACAGGGTTCGTTCACATTCGCGCACTTGTGCACGTTTGCTGTCCGAACAGTTTATACTAGCGGGCTTTGGATTAAGCCGGATCCTAGTATATGATTTGAGATTGGTTTTTCTCATTGTGTTCGTGTTCCTCGGATCACGAATGCGGGTGCGTATGCACAGTTGTTTGAGATAGAGGGAGAGGACTTTGATTAGGGTTAATGGCTATTGTCATTTTACTAACCCTAATGTTTATGTGTGTGTTATAGTTAATTGATAATTTGTTTAAATAATTGTGCATGGTTATGGATGTTGACCATTTGATCTTATTGACTTGTTGACCTAGGTTGACACTTTGACCATCATCATTTCTTTTGGAAGATACTTTTTGATCCTCACAAATTGAAATGATAATGGTCATATCATGATTAACCATGACAATTATCTATCTAATTATTTAATTAAAATAATACACATATACTTGTGAGAATGGTTCAATTATTCTCATTATCTCATTTCATTTCTCTCTCTTGTTCTTCCTCTCCCTCAAGCTCTCTCCCTCTCATGTGTTGCGAAACACTTGAGCTTGAGAAAAACCCTCTCTTGATCTTCTCTACTCTCATCTAGGGTTCAAGTATTAGCACTTCTTGCACCCTAGTTACTCCTAGCTTGGAGTTGAAGCCAAAGGTTGAGGCTTTCGGGTGGATCTTTCTTTGACGGGAGAAGACGACAAGGTGTCATCCTTCTACTACTTCTCGGAGCAAGGAGAGAAGGACTAAGAGACCAAAGGTATAACCTTTCTACCACTTAGCTACTTTCAAGTTAGCTTTAGCTAGTTTTTGTTTAGTAAAGATCCTTAAAGCATAGTCCATGTTGCCTATAGTTGATAAAAATCCGATTTTTATTATGTTTTCCGCCTCCCCGTAAGCACCGGGGTGGGCAACGTGGACTTACAGTGGTATCAGAGCCTAACTAAACGTAAACTTGCTAGGTAGTAAAGTGTGTCGAAGTTCGAAACGAGAAAAAATCGAAAAAACAAACTTTTCAAAACCCTAGTTTCTGTTAAAAAATTTTCTGGTCAAAACAAAATTTGTTATACTGCTAAAATCGTCTCAGGGTTTTGTAAAGATAACCACCAAAAACGAGCCAGAGATCTGACCAAAGAACCGCGGTTCCGCGGCAATAGCAAGCTATTGCCGCGCAACCGCGTCCGTCTTGTCTCCTCTCTGCCTCGATTTTGGTGCAGTGTATCTCTGGATTGGTTTTAGGATTTTTGAGATAAATTATATGTGCCCAGATTTTCCAGAATAGAAATTTATTTTTGGGGGCCTATAATTCCGTATTTTTTTCGAACTTCAATACACTTTGACTATGAAGGTTATATCTGTGATGTTTGCATGTATTGAACGTCGGCTAATCGCTATATGTCGATTAGTCGGGGTTATACATCTCTGTGATTGATATTGGTATGTGTATATGAATGGGTTGGATTGTCGCGGGTGAATAGCCGGGATGGATATGAAAAAAGTGTTGCTTTTCTTTCATTCATTTGTAATATGTAAATTGATGTAATATTATTATTTGTTTGGCCGCACAACCGGGTCGGGGTTGTAGCCGTCATTGTATAATTCTTTTTACTGTTTATGCTCCTAGGATAGACCCATGGAGGGGGTGCACAAACTACCGGGTAGCTCGAAGTGCCGAGTGGCCTACTCACGGTGGTGAGGGAAGTTGCTTCGCTTCGGGTACTTGGCGGGTAGTTTGCCGCACCCGTAGGGGTCTTGGGTGGGGTATTTGGCTATTCACCGCGACCGTGTAATCCGCTTTTCATTGCAGGCTCGAACGGATTGCGGATTCCTAGTATATCCAATGTATTCATCTGTGATCTGTAATGTCTATCATTGCTATATATTTATATATGATAACTATTTAGGCATTGCTTTTGTTTTACAGCCGCGCTAGCCCAACCCCCGCTCTGTCGTTAGTTAAGTAACCTAACGGGTGATGACGGGGCCCCGTGGCGAATGCAAATGGCATAAGCGTACGTCATATTTTGGTTGTTTTCTGCAATGGTAGGATTAAATGATGGGATGCATTAAAAGAACTAATGCAAGAAAATAAACCAAGTAAAAGTCGATTGGAACACTTTGAAAATCACTCGGTTCTTTTCAAAACTAAACTTTTAAACGCGGAGCTTGAACCACACCTTTTAAAAGCTATCTCGTTCCATCGATTAGATCAAGTTCACTACGTTCACGGTTTCGCCAAAACCATCCGTAGCCCTCCGTCATTCCACATGAATGGTCAAAAAGTATTCAAGCTATGTATTTTGGCCAAAGTCAAGGCATAGTGATTGGTAGCTATTGGGTATTCATGTGCAGCATAGATAGATGCGTTGGTTTGGGACAGTCGTGCTGCCATTTTGGCCAAAGTCAAGGGTAGGTACGGGTGGGTCCAAATTAACCAGGAGAATGACGGGTAGAACTTGACATGTGACTTATGATATTTTGGCCAAAGTCAAGGTCATAAGAGTATGGGGCAAAAAAATCCACATCGGGAGTTTCATAAGTACTGAAACTTGCTAGCTTTGCATACCATTTGGAGTGTGATAATTCTGGTAGGATTCCTTCGGTTATATCACGCGATGATATTTGGATCCCGATCCTACTGTGAGTATGTCACGACCCGAAAGAGCACGTGACTGGCTCTTGGACCATATGAAGTCTATAGGACCCCATCTGATCCAAGTAAGCCAAAAGCCCAGCAATCTAAAACCATTTAAAGAGTAAATAAGGAAAACTGTTTTTGAAAAGTAAGGAAATCATGTTTGGAAATCAAAGTTTTTAAATAACTAAGCCGAATATGCATTTTTTTAAAATGTGTAACCTTTCCTGAAAATTTCGGCAGAGTTTCCTTTGTAAAAACTGGCCCCGAACGGGGTACAACAAGAATAATATATATGAAATGATAAAAGGCATCCCCAAGCGGGAGCTAGCTCTTCGTCCATCGACGGTCACAACCACGCAAGCAATAATAATATACAACGCCAAAGGGCGAGGATCATAACCCAAAAAAAAGAAACTCAAAACAGCCAGAAAACCGTAATACTACTAGCGCGACTCTAAGGTCGAAATAAAACAAAACTGTTTTCTAAGTCTGAAACAATAAACAAGTTTTTGGTTGATGGACAATTCTAGATACAATGAATAATACCAATACAATAGCGGTTCTGATACAAAAGAACCCACCTAACCAAGCAAGTCACCCGATGGAAGCAGTATGCCCGAAATGTCGCTAAGGAATCTGTACGGCAAAACCTGCAAGAACTGGGGCACAACGGGGGTGAGTTGCCAACTCGTGAATAGAGATATATCTACAAGCAGAGATCGAATGCATGACCCATCCTAGGTCAATACGATCAGATATAAATAAACCTCAATATGAATAAAGCTGAAACATGCTAAACTGGCAATGTAATCTCTATACATGAGTGTAATGCCAAGAGCTCGTGCTAGTGCCTCAGGTAATAGCATGTCAAGAATATGAGGTATGATCAATGTAATCAAATCTGCACACACGTGGATCCCGTCCACTCGTCACCCACTGACAATAACCATCATGCAAGTAAATATCATAACCTGTGCATGGAAATATGAGGATATAATCCACCCGTGTCCCTCGCGACACATCAAAATCATGGAACCAGGGTGCCCAGCATCGACACCCGAAAACATCATGAAAACCGTGCCCAGCATCGGCACGTAAATCCTCATATATCGGGCTCCGTCAGTCCAGATCGGCCCGCGGACTCTGTCTGCGGTATCGGCCCTCGGCCCCGGCAGTATGCCCAAACATCTATCGACTCTGGTCGGTATCCTCCGGATAACCGCCAGGTCCAACCAATCACCGGTAGGTGCTCGCCCGCCTCCAGGCTCAATCGGCAAAGCTCATCGATCATCTTGTCGAGGGGAACCATACCGGGTCTACCATGTACCCGCAATCGGCTCATCCATTCCTCGATTCGGGTTACACATGTCGCTCTCAGCACCGAGAAAACACATGGTGGACGCACTGAAATATTATATCAAGGGTAACCGGGTTTTTAAAGTAATGATATATTCTCTTTTTAAAACACCCTCGGTTCCCAAATCCAGAAATATCATAGAAACAACATATCTCAATGCGTAAAATCAAGCATGAAGCATGCTACATGTGAAGGAATGTATGTACATCATCATGTCATGCAAGGATCATATACTGAATGCAATAGTACTACAGTGTAGTGACATGGCAATTATCGATGATAAGTGTGTGAGCCGGCAACAAGTGTACGTGGAGCATATGCATCATCGATAATGGTGCTGGTGTCCTAGCAGCATGACTGAATATCACAACAATATAAGCGATGCAATGCAGATAGCAGGAATAATGCGGAAACAAATAATCAACGCAAAAACACAGAACCTGCCTCACAAGATATGTCATGCAACCTTGCCTTTTGAAATAAGACGAATCAGGGCTTTTGGTAAAGTAAGGGCTACGGTGTTTTAAGAAAAGATGCATCATTTGAAAATATCCGTATAACCCTTCTTCTTATCTTTAAAATATCCCCGATTCGTTACTTTTGAAATAGGTATGACTCGGTCTAGTCCAATGCCCACTAAGAAATCTGGACCGGAGGGGTATGAAACCACCTAATCTGAGTCAATATATAAGTATAGATATGATAGTCGGTGATCTCGCCTCAATAACATATCGTAAGATATCCTCGAATCATGAGGGCGGATCTATCATCAATATCGGCTCGTACGGTAAATCGTCGTATGGCATCCCAATAGCTGGGTAGGGGTCAATATCACACTATCTCATCACATATCAGGTATCACCATCATCAGATCACACATCTGGGGTACTACTGTAAGTCTAGTACAAATCGATACCATCTATAAAAATATGAATGCGGGTAAAGCACATGTCCAAAGGCCCGCTAAACTATCATATCGCACCTCAAAAGGCGACTGTGTCACACCGCCGATCTCACGGCCTCACATCAAGTAACACCTCAAACCCACGTATCATCACCAAACCCGTATATGAACACATAGTCCCATACCCATGTGTAGATATACGCACCAACATATGAGAGAATGAATGCAAGAATGTGTGTAAATATAAGGGTAAGTATAGGTATGAGTGCAATCGCTACCCTAGGGTTCGCACTATACTACACCCAAAGATCTCAGCATCAAGAATACCATTATTACTATCAATGATCCTAACCACACATAATAATATACGTGTGTATACGTATTCGTATACAACACCACGGACTGCGGGGGTGCTATACGCCATCCACCCGACTTCTCCCCGTAGATATAAATCTACTCACCTTGCTTCTCATGTGTCGGTGCCGATGTCGCCATCTTCATCTTCTTTGCCTCAACATCTCGTAGGGTACCTACAAGTATATCACAACGCTAAAGCACATGAAAATCACATCGGAAACCAAAATAGCACACGCTACCGGCATAGGTAAAAACCTATCGACTCGCATGTAAACACAATCAATATCCACTTGTCGTTGACGTCCAAACGCCATCCGACAGGAATGAATCACCAAATACCAAAATCCATGCTAAATCAAGTCGTAATACATACACCAACATAGGAAAATCAACCCAGATTTCACCCTAGATGGAATCAGTCAAAACTAGAAGTACCCAGGGTCAATACTAGAGGAAATGGGGGCATGCACAGAAAACGAGGCAATTCCTTAAAATACCTTATTTTAGAATTTTCCATAATTTTCCCCATTTATCTGTATTTAATTATACCAGAATATTAAAATATTCATTAAAATAATATTAAATTATAAAATTTCCTAAAAATCATATTTTATTATTTTGAAGACGTTACAATCTACCCCCTTAAAGAAATTCGGTCCCCGAATTTAAATTTAAACCCCTAAATACTAAAATATTTCAATACAAATTCCAAGTCATCGGGGCTCCGAAATCATCTATACATAAAACATCATAGCGCAATGCATGCGCATGAGTACTGAGCAGATAACTCAAAAGCAACACTCCATCAAGCATCCGCAATCATCGGAGTCATGGTAACGACACAATGTCAAATCCAATACAAAATCAATATGATATGGACCAAGACTATACATGTAGACACCCAATCTATACATGTAATTAGCTGATGCAACTGTATGCCAAATCTTTTTAAGCCGCTGTGCGATGCGCGTAACACTGCACAGTGGCGGACGTTTCTCATAAGAAAATAACTATATATGTGTATATATATCCTTTGTTTAATAAGCACGTTCCACCATTTTGAAAATAATCAGAAGGGTTTCCTTGGTTTTAAAACGTTTTGTGTCATATCGGACACGTAGGTATATACTGAGACTATAGCTCGCTTTTCGGAAATCCCTTCGATAACTATCGATGCATGCAAAATATATCCAGGCACTGTCCACTGACTAGTCCTGCTTAGTATGAAAGCAAATATCCCACATCATAAAAATGTACTGCTCCAAAAGGAATAAATTCCAAAAATGCACATAACACCACCCTGTGCGTCTGACGCGCACGGAAATCAAAATCCATATATGCGCTAAACATGTGCACAAAACAACATCTAGGTGCAACGGGTGTGCACGAAGCATCTGTCATAGGCAACATGTGTGCCTGACAGCCAAAACAGGTGCATCTGACATGCATGAAGAATCTCGATTTAGTGCATCTGGTGTGCCCCAAAATCGTATCTCAAAACATGCGCCCAACATGCGCGAAAATCCAAATCGGTGCATCCATCATGCACGAATGAAAATCTAGACCATGCGCACTCAATATGCACGGAATCACAAAATCCAATAGCAACGTCGAATATGCGTAAGTCCAGTCAAAAGCACGGAATGCAAGAATCCACATCAATATCACAATCAAAATCGACATACCGGAAGGCATCAAATCGAAGTCAGGTGCAATCGTAATGCACAAAATATAAATCCGGTGCAACAAAGGCACGAAATATAAATCTGATGCGATAAACGCAAGAAACATAAAACTGGTGCGACAAATGCACGAAGTATAGAACTGGTGCATCCCATGCACAAATACCAAGCAATAACTCAAATACATAAGCAGCAACACCAAGTGTATCCAGATATGAAGAAAATCATAAACGTGTGCAGCTGCGGGCACAAAACACATATCGATGCACTACAAGCACATATAAGCTATACCGAGTGCAAAATCAAAACACTAAAATTACATGAAACTCTGCTGGAAGCGTAAATCAAATCACCAGCATAAAATAGGCATGAAATCGCAATCAACAGCTCAAGAGTAATAACTATATACAAGGTATAAATACCCAGTAGGTGCAACCATGGTGCACAAAATCAAATATCATGAAACTCAGTCATCAAGACTAAATCATGCGAATAGATCGCCCAAAATACCGAAATCCAAAGCAACGGATACGTGATAATCAAATCACAAAATCACAAATCATAATTACCGTCGTCGGTATACCCTCCTTCAGGGTCGAGAAGGTACCGGTACATCCGATGCTAGCGGCGCAAGATATCTACTTACCTCTTGCTCGCGGCTGGCGTCCTCTGCCTCTGGTTCCTGATCCTTCCTGTAGATTACCAACTCACAATCCATCGACTCATCGGCCCGGTCAGGTGTGCTGACAGGAACGATTCCGTTCTTGCACTTCCCTGGTCATCTCTCGGTCAATCCTCACGACCGCACGTAAAGCAGCACATCTCTGGCGCCGACCTCGGGTCCTCTGAATGCATATCACACATCCGATCCTGGGTGCAACTCTTATTGCAGCAGTGTACTGGAAGGAATCCTACTCAAGGTCTCTTCTGATCTTGCCTAAGCCAAACTGTAAGGAGGCTGGTACTCTGGCGTAATCTTTTCTCGCTCTCTGGACCTCTACGTCCTTAGTACAACATCCCCTCGGAAGCTGGTCGCATCTCTGCGCCTCTGTATGCATGTCCGGCCTTTAATCTTAACGGGGTGTAGTAACAGCTCGTCTGCCTCTCGCACGAACTTCTTGTCCCGCTTGCCTGTATCATCGACCATTCGACGTCGCGTCTTTATCTGCACACTGCAATGTCCTCGGCTACGGTCCATCCGAAGTCTCTAACATGGACTCGAAATCACGAACTCGGTATCTTCATCACTCGGTAGAAGATATCTAGCCGAACACGTCCTCAACGTGCATGTCACATCTCTGATGTCAGCGGAGTGGAACGTCATCTCATCGAAATCTCGTGCGAACTCTTTACTCCACCTTGCTCAAATATCGACTGATTCGGACTCATCTCATCGTGGCTACACGAACTGCGCTCCGACGGCTATGCTCACATCTGGAGTCTCCCAAGCAGTGTCCCATCACAATATCCGAAAGATATCGAACCATCCGATCGACTCGTCAGAACCTCATGATCCCCCAAGAGCTCACATCTCGGGTACAGTTTAGTAGTATCGAGTACATGCCACAGTGTCGGTGGTCCAGCCGTAGAAGGGCAAACCCAAGCCTCACTAATGGCGCCGAGGAACTGCCGCAAACCCTAAGGTTCAAAGGCTTTCACACGGTCATTAAGTCGAGTTAGGGTTTCATTCTTCTAGAGGGTCCAGAGAATCACCTGCATGTCTTTCCGTATACTTTAAACTTGGAAAATAGGTTCCTGACATTCGATCGTCTCAATCAACTCTCAACGAATCTGCATGAAGTCGCCTCTAGCTGGAATCAATCCACCTGATGACCTCGCATCGGGGTAAGCGAACTTACCACACGTCCTAGTCATTCATCCTCGGTGACTAGCGACTCACCATCATATCTCAAGAATATGCTCATGCTGCAGTAGATCCAATCATCTGGGCGATATCTCATCATTTGCAGCAACAACTGGCTCATACGCCTGTACGCCGAACAACGCCTCAATCCCCCAGAAAAGGCGATACATAAGCGGTCATCTCAGAATCGGTCTGCTCTAGATCTGAGCAAGACTCTCCACACTGGAGATCTTCAACACAACTGGGCCCGCTCCGGCGCAAAAATCGGACGAATCACCTTCGTCTCTCAAATCGGGTAGACTAGCTATCATCTGTCGCATATCTACCTGAAAGCTCCGGCAATCTCAGCTCGTAAGCTCCGAAAGCAACATCCTGTCAATCTCAGCAACAGCTGGTCCATCTGTCTGCACGGTAGGCGACATCACAATCTCTGAGATATGCTGTACATCAACAGTCCTCTCTCAACTGGCAGCTCTAACAATGACCCGATCATCCGGTGCAAGACCAAGCACTTGCCTCCACTAGAGGTCACAATCCACAATACCAACTCGAGACGTTCTCATGTCACCAGAAAACACAATGGTCGGCCCTCGTACCAAACGAGCTCACACCGGCCGTAACCCTAGCAGCAGCCCAAACTGCGCTCAAACATGGTGACAGGAACCTCAATCGAGTATCAAGAGAGCACACCAGTGGCAAGAAGGGAAACAACAGATCCAGAGTGGATACATGATCATAGGAAGGAACAACATCAATGAAGGTATGATCATGAAACTAATAGAATCGGGGATCTCAAATGGATGTATAATCCTGGATATGAAGAGAATCACTGATCTCGAAAGTATGTACATCCTAAGGTTCCTTAAGCGGAGTGTCGTGTCGTAAGTATGCCGCGGAACATACCAACGGTACGTCACTCTACTTTAGTCACCTATTCCATCAACCAAGGGTCATTCTACACGACGAAAGTTCGGGTTTAATACCCCCTCGACCAAGTCTAAGTTCCGTAAGGTCAAGCCTAAGTTCCGTATATATATAAACGCCCTAGGCTCCACATAGTCAAACTTAGACTCGAACCAAGGTCAACCTAGCGCTCTGATACCAACTTTGTCACGACCCGAAAGAGCACGTGACTGGCTCTTGGACCATATGAAGTCTATAGGACCCCATCTGATCCAAGTAAGCCAAAAGCCCAGCAATCTAAAACCATTTAAAGAGTAAATAAGGAAAACTGTTTTTGAAAAGTAAGGAAATCATGTTTGGAAATCAAAGTTTTTAAATAACTAAGCCGAATATTTTTTTTAAAATGTGTAACTTTTCCTGAAAATTTCGGCAGAGTTTCCTTTGTAAAAACTGGCCCCGAACGGGGTACAACAAGAATAATATATATGAAATGATAAAAGGCATCCCCAAGCGGGAGCTAGCTCTTCGTCCATCGACGGTCACAACCACACAAGCAATAATAATATACAACGCCAAAGGGCGAGGATCAAAACCCAAAAAAAAGAAACTCAAAACAGCCAGAAAACCGTAATACTACTAGCGCGACTCTAAGGTCGAAATAAAACAACACTGTTTTCTAAGTCTGAAACAATAAACAAGTTTTTGGTTGATGGACAATTCTAGATATAATGAATAATACCAATACAATAGCGGTTCTGATACAAAAGAACCCACCTAACCAAGCAAGTCACCCGATGGAAGCAGTATGCCCGAAATGTCGCTAAGGAATCTGTACGGCAAAAACCTGCAAGAACTGGGGCACAACGGGGGTGAGTTGCCAACTCGTGAATAGAGATATATCTACAAGAAGAGATCGAATGCATGACCCATCCTAGGTCAATACGATCAGATATAAATAAACCTCAATATGAATAAAGCTGAAACATGCTAAACTGGCAATGTAATCTCTATACATGAGTGTAATGCCAAGAGCTCGTGCTAGTGCCTCAGGTAATAGCATGTCAAGAATATGAGGTATGATCAATGTAATCAAATCTGCACACACGTGGATCCCGTCCACTCGTCACCCACTGACAATAACCATCATGCAAGTAAATATCATAACCTGTGCATGGAAATATGAGGATATAATCCACCCGTGTCCCTCGCGACACATCAAAATCATGGAACCAGGGTTCCCAGCATCGACACCCGAAAACATCATGAAAACCGTGCCCAGCATCGGCACGTAAATCCTTATATATCGGGCTCCGTCAGTCCGGATCGGCCCGCGGGCTCTGTCTGCGGTATCGGCCCTGGGCCCCGGCAGTATGCCCAAACATCTATCGACTCTGGTCGGTATCCTCCGGATAACCGCCAGGTCCAACCAATCACTGGTAGGTGCTCGCCCGCCTCCAGGCTCAATCGGCAAAGCTCATCGATCATCTTGCCGAGGAGAACCATACCGGGTCCACCATGTACCCGCAATCGGCTCATCCACTCCTCTATTCGGGTTACACATGTCGCTCTCAGCACCGAGAAAACACATGGTGGACGCACTGAAATATCATATCAAGGGTAACCGGGTTTTTAAAGTAATGATATATTCTCTTTTTAAAACACCTTCGGTTCCCAAATCCAGAAATATCATAGAAACAACATATCTCAATGCGTAAAATCAAGCATGAAGCATGCTACATGTGAAGGAATGTATGTACATCATCATGTCATGCAAGGATCATATACTGAATGCAATAGTACTACAGTATAGTGACATGGCAATTATCGATGATAAGTGTGTGAGCCGGCAACAAGTGTACGTGGAGCATATGCATCATCGATAATGGTGCTGGTGTCCTAGGAGCATGACTGAATATCACAACAATACAAGCGATGCGATGCAGATAGCAGGAATAATGCGGAAACGAATAATCAACGCAAAAACACAGAACCTGCCTCACAAGATATGTCATGCAACCTTGCCTTTTGAAATAAGATGAATCAGGGCTTTTGGTAAAGTAAGGGCTACGGTGTTTTAAGAAAAGATGCATCATTTGAAAATATCCGTATAACCCTTCTGCTTATCTTTAAAATATCCCCGATTCGTTACTTTTGAAATAGGTATGACTCGGTCTAGTCCAATGCCCACTAAGAAATCTGGACCGGAGGGGTATGAAACCACCTAATCTGAATCAATATAAAAGTATAGATATGATAGTCGGTGATCTCGCCTCAATAACATATCGTAAGATATCCTCGAATCATGAGGGTGGATCTATCATCAATATCGGCTCGTACGGTAAATCGTCGTATGGCATCCCAATAGCTGGGTAGGGGTCAATATCACACTATCTCATCACATATCAGGTATCACCATCATCAGATCACACATCTGGGGTACTACTGTAAGTCTAGTACAAATCGATACCATCTATAAAAATATGAATGCGGGTAAAGCACATGTCCAAAGGCCCGCTAAACTATCATATCGCACCTCAAAAGGCGACTGTGTCACACCGCCGATCTCACGGCCTCACATCAAGTAACACCTCAAACCCACGTATCATCACCAAACCCGTATATGAACACATAGTCCCATACCCATGTGTAGATATACGCACCAACATTTGAGAGAATGAATGCAAGAATGTGTGTAAATATAAGGGTAAGTATAGGTATGAGTGCAATCGCTACCCTAGGGTTCGCACTATACTACACCCAAAGATCTCAGCATCAAGAATACCATTATTACTATCAATGATCCTAACCACACATAATAATATACGTGTGTATACGTATTCGTATACAACACCACGGACTGCGGGGGTGCTATACGCCATCCACCCGACTTCTCCCCGTAGATATAAATCTACTCACCTTGCTTCTCATGTGTCGGTGCCGATGTCGCCATCTTCATCTTCTTTGCCTCAACATCTCGTAGGGTACCTACAAGTATATCACAACGCTAAAGCACATGAAAATCACATCGGAAACCAAAATAGCACACGCTACCGGCATAGGTAAAAACCTATCGACTCGCATGTAAACACAATCAATATCCACTTATCGTTGACGTCCAAACGCCATCCGACAGGAATGAATCACCAAATACCAAAATCCATGCTAAATCAAGTCGTAATACATACACCAACATAGGAAAATCAACCCAGATTTCACCCTAGATGGAATCAGTCAAAACTAGAAGTACCCAGGGTCAATACTAGAGGAAATGGGGGCATGCACAGAAAACGAGGCAATTCCTTAAAATACCTTATTTTAGAATTTTCCATAATTTTCCCCATTTATCTGTATTTAATTATACCAGAATATTAAAATATTCATTAAAATAATATTAAATTATAAAATTTCCTAAAAATCATATTTTATTATTTTGAAGACGTTACAGAGTATATGCTACTCCTCGGGAATACTCTCACTTAACGATCAATGCTATAAACCTAGTAGGTGTCTAGAAAGGTGTTAGCGGGGCTACGCCCACAGGGAAAAGAGGTTACTTAATTAAGGAACTTCGCGAAAGCGTTGGAAAACCTCGGCTGAACGGTTATGCAAGTATTGTACGGTGAGAGTGATCCTGACTAATCCTTTCTTTACGGTTTGAGAATGGATTCGAGAGACAGTAGGAGCCATCCAGTTTAGACAAATTAAAAACCACACTAAACTTGCAAGAGCATCATGCTAAAGTGTTTCTTTTCTCTCTCCTAATTGCAGCGACCATTCAAGATGACCGGACTTAAGTTATTATTAGATAAAAACATATTGACAGGGCCAAACTACAAAGATTGGCTCAGGAATGTCAAGATGGCGATCACTTATGACAAGTTGGGGTATGTCCTTACCATAAAAGCTCCCCCTGTCCCAGGTCCCACCTCCACCGTCGCGGATAAGGAAATCCGTAAGACATGGGAGATAGATTGCGCGAAGGCCAAATGCCTCGTATTAGCCTCGATGGACAATGAACATCAGAGGAGGCACGAGAATATGGACCTTGAGTCCATATTTCTTCATACAAAAGAACTGTATGGGGAGCAGTCTCGTATCGCAAGATACGAAGTGTCGAAGAAGCTATTTTCGGCAAGGTTGGCCATCGGATCATCGGTAGCGGAACACGTGCTTAAGATGATTGGCTACATTGAGGAGCTCGCGGACCTTGGGACCACGTTGGAGAATGAACTATATACTGATTTGATTCTCCAGTCCCTTCCTTCCACTTACGCCCAGTTTATTCTGAACTTCAACATGCAAGGAAAGGAGGTAGAACTTTCCGAACTTCTGAACATGTTGAGGAGTGCTGAGGGCACCCTACAGAAAGGTAGGGAGACATCCGCTTTGTTTGTAGGAGGATCTTCCTCTTCTAGATCCAAGGCGAAAGCCAAGGGTAAGAAGAAGAAAGCCTCCGCCAAACCAAGAGGAGGTGTCGGTAAAGTGGATACGAAGGGAAAAGGTAAAGCAACAAAGATAGCAGGGAAACTAGTGGGGAAGGAAGAATGCTTCTATTGTCATAAAAGTGGTCACTGGAAACAGGATTGCAAGGCTTGGAGAGCCAGAACACAGGATTTGAAGGGAGTTGCAGCTTCAGCTTCAGGTGTGTATGTTATTGAAAACTGTCTATCGATAAACTCTACTTCCTGGGTATTGGATACCGGATCAGGATCTCATATCTGTAATTCTTTGCAGGCGTTGAGAAAGCGTAGAGTTTTGAAGGCAGGTGACATGACCCTCAGAGTTGCGAACGGTGCTAGCATGGATGCTGAGGCCGTGGGGGACTATCACCTGGGATTGTCAGATGGACATTTTTTGGTTTTGCGTAGTTGTTATTATGTACCAAATGCAACCGGTAATATCATTTCTGTATCTTTATTATCTAAAGAAGGTTATGAATTTGCATTTGTAAGTAATGTAGTGAACATTCACCTTAATCAAGCTTTGATTGGGTCAGGTACATTGAACAACGGTATATACGTATTAAACCAACCACAGATTTTCAATGTCCAGAATACACACAAAAGAAAGTCTCCAGAAATCAATAAAACTTTCTTATGGCATTGTAGACTGGATCACATCAATGAGAGAAGGTTGACTAAGTTACACACAGAAGGATATTTGGATTCGTTCGAATATCAATCGTATGCAACTTGTCAATCCTGTCTCAAGGGAAAGATGACAAAGACTCCGTTCACTGGACACGGAGAAAGAGCGAGCGAGCTCTTGGGACTCGTACACAGCGACGTGTGCGGTCCAATGTCTACACATGCGCGAAGCGGTTATTCTTACTTCATTACTTTTACGGATGACTTTTCAAGGTACGGTTATGTCTTCTTAATGAAACATAAATCCGAGGCTTTTGAAAAATTCCAGGAATATAAGAATGAAGTAGAAAAACAAACAGGCAAAAGTATAAAGACACTGAGATCTGATCGAGGTGGTGAATACTTGAGTGCCGAGTTCCTGGATTACTTAAAAGAAAATGGAATTCTCTCTCAGCTTACTCCTCCATACACTCCGCAACATAACGGTGTATCGGAGAGACGGAACCGAACCCTATTAGATATGGTACGGTCCATGATGAGTAACGCTGAGTTGCCGCGATCGTTTTGGGGATATGCGCTAGAATCAGCTGCATACCTTTTGAACCGGGTTCCAACTAAGACTGTGCCTACTACACCATATCAGATGTGGTGTGGGAAGAAACCCTATCTTAATCATATTAAGACATGGGGATGTCCAGCTTTTGTAAAAAAGTAGCATGCGGACAAGCTCGAGGCACGCTCAGTACAGTGCAAGTTTGTGGGATATCCAAAGAACTCCAAGGGATATTACTTCTATTGCGAAGAGGAACAAAAAGTCCTTGTTTCTCGCCATGCCCACTTTCTAGAACACCAGTTCATAGAAAAAGAATTAAGTGGGAGCACAATAGAACTGGAAGAAATTCCAGAACCACGAGCTATTACTGAAAGCTTGGTTGAACCAGAGGGTTCGAAAGATCAGGACATTCCCACGCCACTCCGCAGGAGTAGTAGGCAGTCTCATCCGCCCGAGAGATACTACGGTTTTCTCATTGACGGGGATAGAGAGGATTGCATCATAGACTGTGATGAGCCTACTAGCTTCCAGCAAGCCATTCAGAGCGTCGACTCGGTAAAATGGCTGGATTCAATGCGGACCGAGATGGAGTCCATGTACACCAACAAAGTATGGACGTTGGACATTGCTCCAGACGGGGTAAAACCCGTAGGATGCAAGTGGATCTTCAAAAGGAAGATTGGTGTAGATGGACAGGTTGAGACCTATAAAGCTAGACTGGTAGCAAAGGGCTTTCGTCAGCGACCTGGTTTGGACTATGACGAAACCTTTTCTCCAGTAGCTATGCTGAAATCAATTCGGATCCTTCTTGCCATTGCTGCCTTCCACGATTATGAGATTTGGAAGATGGACGTAAAGACAGCTTTTCTAAATGGTCATTTAGAGGAGTGTGTCTATATGGATCAGCCAGAGGGTTTCATTCAGAGTGGGAGCAGCGGAAAGGTGTGCAAGTTGCTTAAGTCCATTTATGGACTAAAGCAGGCATCGCGGAGTTGGAACATCTGTTTTGATGAGACGGTCAAGGAATTTGGCTTTATCAAAAATCCAGATGAACCATGCATCTATTGTAGATTTGTAGCGAGAACTGTAGTATTCCTCGTTTTATACGTGGATGACATTCTCTTAATAGGAAATGACATTCCTATGCTACAATCTGTCAAGGGGTTCTTGTCACACAGGTTCTCCATGAAAGACCTGGGTGATTCCTCTTACATTCTGGGTATCCGGATCTACCGTGACAGATCCAAGAGGATATTGGGACTTTCACAGTCCAGGTACATCGACACCATACTGAAGAGATTCAGTATGGAAGATTCCAAGCGCGGTAATCTACCGGCTTGTCACGGGATCACCCTCTCCAAAGAGATGTCTCCCAAGAATGATTTGGAGAGGGATCACATGTCTATTGTACCCTACGCTTCTGCGGTAGGCTCTATAATGTATGCGATGTTGTGTACCAGACCGGATGTGGCTTATGCACTGAGTGTAGTAAGCAGGTATCAGTCAAACCCAGGGGAGAAACATTGGATAGCAGTAAAGAACATTCTCAAGTACCTGAGAAGGACTAAGGAGATGTTCTTGGTGTATGGCGGAAAAGACCTGCAGATTGAGGCCTTTGCTGACTCCAGCTTCCAGAGTGACAAGGATGATTCCAAGTCCATGTCGGGTTTTTTCTTCACCCTCAATGGAGGGGCGGTGTGTTGGAAGAGCTCCAAACAGGAAACCGTTGCAGACTCGACGATGGAAGCGGAATTCATCGCTGCATCTGATGCCGCAAAAGAAGCTGTCTGGATGAGGAAGTTCTTGAGAGAACTTCAGGTGGTTCCGTCCATTGTTGACCCAATACCTCTGTATTGCGAAAAAAACGGGGCTATAGCTTTAGCGAAGGAACCCAGATCCCATCAGAAATGCAGACACATCTTAAGGCGGTATCACCTGATCAGGGAGATCGTGGATCGCCAGGAGATCAAGGTCCGGAGAGTTGCATCAGAGGATAACACTGCAGATCCATTCACCAAGGCCTCGCCCCAGACTCAATTCGAGCGGCTGATCGAGATGATAGGTCTTCGATACGCCAGTAAATGGCCTTAGTACAAGTGGGAGATTGTTAGTCTATATGCCCTAGAGGCCATTACTGTATCATACTAGTGTGTATATTACTTGATGGAAGCTTGGGATATTCACAGTTGTATATACAATCTTGCTCGAAATGGTAGTATGCTACTTGGTTTGTCTATGCTTTAATATGTGCATGTGTTTCTTTTAGCATATTGCTGATATACATATTAGTAGAGCCCTTAGGATCTTTGCTTGATTACCAGCGTTGTGATGGCGCTCGCACTCGTGGGAGCTGGGTGATCTATAAGCACATCCTTATACAGGTCCCTAGTCGTTGGACTATCGAGACAGGGCATCGATACTCCGGAGTGGACTAGCGTATGCGCTTCTCATCCCAGTGTGGGAGACGGTCTGTCCCACAGCCGTCAGTACGTCGTACTTGAGATAGTATACGGGTGCTCATTGGGTTACGAGTACACTGGACAGGACTCGTCGGGGACTGTTGGTTGGTATTATACCTATCGTCAGTTATCAGTTCCCAGGTGACATGAGTACAGCTTAGTCCGCTGACTTGATACTGTCACTTCGCCTCGAGTGTGTTCCCACTGCACTTTGATTACTACCCTACCACGGCTCAAAGGAGTCGTGCAAACAGGTAGTTTTTGGGTGCAGTCCCGAAGCACTTGGAGGCAGTGACGGTTAGACAGGATTCGTCTCTCCCGGTATTGGGGGTTGACATCGCGCTGTGTGCAGGAGAGCCATTACACGAGTAGTCCCTGGCCAGGGCAAGCGAGATATACTGGTGGGTTTCCAGTGTTATCTCAGGGTGTTCTGGGCTTCACTTCGGCACGACTTGTACCGCTATTAGGGGACTGACGTTCACCGCCCCCCTAGGCCCGCCATGCGATGTATCAGACGAACAGACCGGACTGTACGGAGATTGTCACATACAGGCTCAGTAGGAGTTCAGATGGGGTTCACCTCGTCAGTCTTCTTATCGACATCTACCTGGGGACCGTTACGTACAGCTAGTGCCGCTTGCGGTCTGTGGTTAAACCCACTGCCAGCGTAGTGTCGAGTCTTTAGAGTCCCACACAGATAGCTATTCGCCTTTAGGAAAAATGAGTAGAGGTCGCATAGTTTTGCGACAGGGTTCGTTCACATTCGCGCACTTGTGCACGTTTGCTGTCCGAACAGTTTATACTAGCGGGCTTTGGTTTAAGCCGGATCCTAGTATATGATTTGAGATTGGTTTTGCTCATTGTGTTCGTGTTCCTCGGATCACGAATGCGGGTGCGTATGCACAGTTGTTTGAGATAGAGGGAGAGGACTTTGATTAGGGTTAATGGCTATTGTCATTTTACTAACCCTAATGTTTATGTGTGTGTTATAGTTAATTGATAATTAGTTTAAATAATTGTGCATGGTTATGGATGTTGACCATTTGACCTTATTGACTTGTTGACCTAGGTTGACACTTTGACCATCATCATTTCTTTTGGAAGATGCTTTTTGATCCTCACAAATTGAAATGATAATGGTCATATCATGATTAACCATGACAATTATCTAGCTAATTATTTAATTAAAATAATACACATATACTTGTGAGAATGGTTCAATTATTCTCATTATCTCATTTCATTTCTCTCTCTTGTTCTTCCTCTCCCTCAAGCTCTCTCCCTCTCATGTGTTGCGAAACACTTGAGCTTGAGAAAAACCCTCTCTTGATCTTCTCTACTCTCATCTAGGGTTCAAGTATTAGCACTTCTTGCACCCTAGTTACTCCAAGCATGGAGTTGAAGCCAAAGGTTGAGGCTTTCGGGTGGATCTTTCTTTGACGGGAGAAGACGACAAGGTGACCTCCTTCTACTACTTCTAGGAGCAAGGAGAGAAGGACTAAGAGACCAAAGGTATAACCTTTCTACCACTTAGCTACTTTCAAGTTAGCTTTAGCAAGTTTTTGTTTAGTAAAGATCCTTAAAGCATAGTCCATGTTGCCTATAGTTGATAAAAATCCGATTTTTATTATGTTTTCCGCCTCCCCGTAAGCACCGGGGTGGGCAACGTGGACTTACATACATATGCATAGAAACAACATCTAAGTGCATCGGGTGTGCATTAAACATCTGTCGTAGGCTACATGTGTGCCTGACAGCAAAATCAGGTGCATCTGACAAGCACGAAAAATCTCGATTTAGTGAATCTGGTGTGCACCAAAATCACACTTCAAAACATGCGTCCAACATGCGCGAAAATCCAAATCAGGTGCATCCATCGTGCACGAAATCATGAAATCCAATATCAAGTGCCGAATATACGCAAAATCCAATCAGGTGCACAAGGTGCACAAAACAAATATCGAACATCACCATCGAAATCGAAGTCCAGGGCATCTAAATGCACAACATACGTAACACTGCACTGCAAGCATATATGAACGATACCGCGTGCAAAAACCAAATCGTGTGCGTATATACGCACAAAATCAACTCAAATGTCTAAAACCGTAAAATCACAAACATGTGAACCCAAGCACGAAAACGATATCAAGTGCAACACTGTGCAAAGATCGTAAATCCTCAATCATCAAAATCAAATCATGCGAATAAATCACCCAAAACATCGAAATAAATAATGGCGGAATAGTACCGCTCAAGTGCATCCTCTAAGAATCTCGGGCCAACTGTCGCGATCACTAGTGGGACGTCTCGTCGATGATCATGAATTCTGGCCTGCTGGTGTGCGTAACACGACCACTCCTGGGTCCAAGTCTTCTCGTAATTTGTCCCAGAAAGGTCCTGTCGAGGTCTCTCGCAAATCTCGCCTCTGTCGAACTGTCCGAAAGTCATCGTTCCTTACTAGATCTGTTTCTTGTTCCGGAACGGCTGCATACTCATCGCGACTCCTTCTGGATGGTATATCCAAGTACAATGCCTCGGCATGCGTATCGCATCTCTGATGTCGGCGGAGTAGAACTTCATCTTATCAAGATCTCGTACGCACCGCTTACTCCACTTTTCTCTAAGGTCGACCGCTTCGGACTCGTCTCGTCGTGGCTGCATGGACTGAGCTCCAACGGCTATCCTCGTATCGGGGGTCTCCCAAGAAATGCATCTCACCACCTAGCATCCGAATTAAGTCAAGCCATCCAATCGAGTCGTCAAAACCTCATAATCCCCCAAGAGCTCAACATCTTGGGTACAGTATAATAGTATCGAGTACATACCACAGCATCGGTGGTCCAGCCATAGAAGGGCAAACCCAAGCCTCACTAATGGCGCCGTAGAACTACCGCAAACCCGATGGTTCAAAGGCTTTCACATGGTCATTAAGTCGAGTTAGGGTTTCATTCTTCTAGAGGGACCATAGAATTGCCTGCATGTCTTTCCGACTACTTTAAACTTGGAATAATAGGTTTCTGACATTCGATCGTCTCTGTCGACTCCCAACGTCTCCGCGTGAAGTCGTCTCTAGCTGGAATCAATCTATCTGATGACCTCGCATCAGGGTAGGCGAACCATCTACATGTCCTAGTCATTCATCCTCGATGACTAGCGACCTTCTATCATCTCTTAGTACAACTCGTTCTGCACTAATTCCAGCATCTGGTTCAATATCTCGTCGTTCGCAGCATTAACTGGCTCGCTCGTCTGCACGCTGAACATTACCTCGATCATCATGAATAAGCAACACACCAACGGTCATCAAAATCTGGCTGGCCTCTATCATTGGCTCAATCCTCTAGTGTCGATCAGCACATCCGAGTAACCTCATAAAAGCGATCCGCCAAACGCTCGTGGCGCGGAAACACAGTAAAAAGACACATCTCTGCAATCGTGTGTTGCCGGAACTTCTCCCTAGTCAGTCCTCGTTCGTGACGAGCTCGTGTTGACCGCAACTCTAGCTGTAGCTCTCCCTGCCCGTAATCGTGGCAGCAAAGCCATAACTGGTACTGATGACGCTAGATCGGAATGAATATAATACTGAGCAAAGAAATGTACATCCTAAGGCTTCTTAAGTGGAGTAGCGTATCGTAAATATACCGCGGAACATACCAACGGTACGTCACTCTACTTTAGTCACCTATTCCATCAACCAAGGGTCATCCTACGCTCCGAAGGTAAAACCTAACGCTCTGATACCAACTTTGTCAAGACCCGAAAGTACGGAACATGACCGGCACTTAAACTACGAACGTCTCAAGGCTTACGTATTCTAAGTAAGCCGAAAACCCAGAAATCCAAACCAAGAAGAGTAGTAGAGAGTAGGAAAACCAATTTAAATCCAGAAGTTTTAATAGCATAAGCCGAATTATGCGGTTTTTAAAAACATCAAGTATTTTCTGAAAATTTCGGCAGAGTCTCCTTTGTAAATACTGGCTCCCAAACGGGATACAACATGAATAGTATACGAAATCAATAAAAGGCATCCCCAAGCGGGAGCTAGCTCTTCGTCAATCGACGGTCACAACCACACAAGCAATATAATATACAACGCCAACGGCGAGGATCAAAAACTCAAAGGAAACTCAAAACCATAAGAAATCTGCAGAAATAGACGCGCGACTCTAAGGTCGAAAGAATAACATCACTGGTCTCTAACTCAAAAATAAATACATGTTTGGTTGATGGAATTTACTAGATACAACTGAATCATATAATACAAGGTAATATGATGGGTACGATACCAATAAACCCACCTACTAGCAAATCACCCGAAGGAAACTATGCCCGCAAGCCGTAATGAAACCTGTACGGCAAACCTGCATGAAACTGGGGCACAACGGGGGTGAGTTGCCAACTCGTGAATAGAAAAACATCTACGAACAGAAATCGCATGTATGACGCAATCCTAGGTCATACGATCATAATATATCCTCAAAATATATAACCAGCAGCCTATAACAAGGCTAGGGTAAATATCTAACCCGAGTGTAATCTCATGTGCCCGTGTCAGTGCCTCAGGTAGCAATATATCATATGAATGAGGTATGATTGCATGAAAACAGAACACATGTAAATGAAGAACTGTTTTCATAATTTAATGAGATTTCCTTTGTATTTTTAAAATGAGGTATCATAATGAAATCAGCATAAAACAGTGCCCAGCATCGACACAAAACAAGTGTCCAAATATCTCGATATCTCTGTATCACAATCTTTGTACCTCAATATCTCAAAATCAATATCTAGGGTGCCGTCAATCCAGATCGGCCCCTACCATCCATCTCAAGACCATGACGGTATCCTCCGGATATCCGACGCGTCGGGTAATATCACCGGTCGGTAGTGCTCCCCTTCCGGGCTCAACGTCAACAACACATTCCTCTTGCCCCGGGGTACCGCACCGGGCCCACCATGTACCCGAAACGGTTCATCCAACTCCTCGAATCGGGTCTCGAAATCCATCAGCAAACTAATGGTGGACGACTCATACATCATGGGAAAACCGCATTTTTATTTAAAAAAAAAGAATGCAGTTTATATATGTTTTGCGGTTTTCCTCCAAATCCAGAAAATATCATGGAAATCCGAATCATCAATAGCATGTAAAACGATGAATATAAGCATGAGAATGAATAACAGTATGCAAGAAGCGACAAGTAATAACTACAATATCTAAGCTGGCATATAAGGTATGTACACTAATATTATGTCAAACTACTGGCTATCAAGCTAAGTTAAGCAATAATATTTTCTAAGGTGTACGTGACATGGCAATTACCGATGAAGATGTGTGTGAGCCGGCAAGTAAGTGTACGTGGTACATACGCATCATCGGTAATGGTGCTAGTGTCCTAACAGCATGATATCAATAATGGAGTATGAAACATAATATAAGCATGCGATGCGAAGCGAACCACAATAATGAGCGGGAGCTGAATACTAGACGCAACTATAACTAATCTACATTAATCTAATATAAGTCCTACAAATGGTGCCTTTTGAAATAACACGAATCATGGGGTTTTGAAAATAGGGGCTACGGTGTTTTTATGAAAAGATACGTCTTTTGAAATATCCGTAGGATCCCTTGGGCTTTCTTTTAAAATACCCACGATTCGTTAGTTTTTGAAATAGGTAAGAATCGAATCTAATCTAACAACTAAACTAAACTAAAGGTCTAAGCTAACCAGCTGGACTACAGGTAAGGAAACTGCCTAACATCTGAGTCGATACATATACATACCTGTATATATACAGTCGGTGATCCCGCCTCAATAATATCATATCCGATACCATATCTATAAGCAGGCATCCCAAGTCAAGAGTGCGGATCAATCATCAATATAGCTCGTACGTAATCCGTCGTACGGCATCCCAAATCTGGGTACGGGTCAATATCACATTCATCATGCTATTCGCCTGGTATCCTCTTTATCAAGATCATAGTCTAGGGTACTTACCTATGTCTAGTACAATACTAATATCCTCAATATACTCATGATCTGACTACTGATCGACAATCTCGTACAAACCGATATCGTCAGCACATATCATCAACAAGGAGGTATACATCGCCCGATACGGCCTGAGGTCAATATCCTAGCATATCATGCCTCACATCACGATCACATGTCGACCATTTTATTTATAACACTATTCACCCGTATCGCCGCCCCAAGATCCGCTATAACACCAGGACGTACCTCGAGTACGAATCATGCCATATCACCGATATCACAACCACAAAACGAATCTCATTGGCTCAGCTCAATCCCTAGTATCATCCTCAAATCCGTATGTGAACACATAGTCCCATACCCATATGAACACATAACTATAAAGAATCCCATGAGCACATATAAATAGGAATGTATGCAAGTATGTATGTGTGTGTGTAGTGCAACACTACTCTAGGGTTCGCAACACTAAAATAATCCAACACATCAATATCCATCCTAAACATCGTTATTAATCCCAAATAACATATAATAATTGTTGGTGTGTATACGCATCCGTATACACCACCACGGACTGCGGGGGTGCTATAACGCCATCCACCCGACTTCTCCCCGTAGATATAAATCTACTCACCTGGTCCTCGTTCGCCGGTGCCGACGTCGCCACGCGCTTGCTTGTCGTCTCGAAGTACACATGGGGTACCTACATATCATAACGCACCGTATTGTATTAAAACCCGACTCATGACCAAAACGACGCACGAATCCCACATAGGTCAAAACCTATGGTTGCTTTCACAAATCAACCCAAAAACCCTCGACGTCGGCGTACAAACGCCAAATCATCGAGAAAAACCCAAATACACTCATTTGCACATTCACGAACACTAATTTTAATATAAAATAGGTTAAAATTCACAAAAACCCCAATTTCACTTAAAAAGTCATTTTTCCGAAAATCTAGCAAGCACAATTCGCCGTTTTTGTACAAAACATGATGTTTAAACAAATCTAGTGGCCATAATACTTATTAAATATCTTAAACAAGTCATAAAAATAATTTCCATAATTTAATCTCATTAAATTCCATTAACCCCAAAATTCTAGTTTACAAAATACCCAATTTTTTAACAATTTATAGCAAAAATGCACAAACAACAATTTAGCTAGGATTTTCATGAACTAAAAGCATTAAACCACTCAATATATTATCTATAATGACATGAAACCATTATTATAATTTAATCTAAAGCATTTACAAATTTTCCAAAACTCTAGTTAGCAAAATAACTTAATTAGGGCATTTTATAAGTAATGGTTTGGAATTAACAACTAAATTAGCTTTCTATAAAACTTAAAATGTTAATCCACCACACAAAACCATGCACAATTTATCATAACCCATTTCCACAACAAAACCCTAACTTGAAATCTTTAATCATGCAATTAAACTCATCAAAAATCTAATTAAGCACTTAGTTAACTTAGATTAAAGCAACTAGATAACAAATTTTAACAAAAGCATGAGATTATACTTCCCATGATGAGATCAAGCTCAAGATCTAGCCTCCTAAAATGCCATTTTGATCCCTAGATCCATGCTAGAATGGTTAATGAGAAATGGGTAGGAGTTGGATTTTGATTTTGAAATTTTGTGGATTTTTAAGCATTTTTGTGGATTTTTTTGAAGAGAAAGTGAGATGAAGAAGTGAAGGGCTGTTCTAAATGGGGGGCTCGGCCAAATGCAGGTGGGGAGAGGAGAGAGAGGGTGTGGGGTGTTGGGTAAAGTTTCTCAAAGTCAAAAGACCACACAAACAACAGAAACCCATACTACAATTACTATATTTTAATCCTTATCATATTGAACTTTTAAAAAGAGATGAAAACAAAATTGAGGGGGGGAGTGGGCTGCTCCAGCAGTGGTGGGGCCGGCCATGATGGAGAGGAATGAGTGAGAGAGATTTTACAAAGAAATTCTATGCAAAAAGACCCACAAGCTCAAAATTGCAAGTTTTAGCTTAAATTAATTAGTTTTTTGTTCTCCATAATAAAAATCCATTAAAACTTGAAATAAAATACTAAAAATTTATATTACAACTAGATTTTAATTAACATGATTTTAAAGATTAAAATTAGCCCATTTAAATTTGTATTTATCACTAATTTAATGTATTTTCTTACCGGCTTAAAATAATATTAAAATAATATTTTTTCAGAAAATTTGAAATTTCACCAGTGGCTCAATAAACACCAAATACTAGTAATTACATAGCTAGAATATATATATTTAATTTTATAATAAAGATATTTGCATTTTGACTTTTTACAGAAAACCCCCTTATTTTACCGTTTTTTCGAAATTTCACCGAAACGATTTTCAAAACGTTACAATATTTCCTCCTTTAAAGTCGAGAAGGTGCCGGTGCATTCTAAGCTAGCAGAGCAAGATATCTACTTTCCTACTGTTCGTGGCCTGTCATCTGGTGCCCTTAGCTTCTCGTCTCTCACTGTATATTGCTAAGTGTATAGGTCCTCGGCTCAACGGTCCAATATGGAAACGATAATGGAAGCAGTCTGCTCTGGCACATCCTCTAAAGATCTCTGGGCAACTATCATGGTCACTCATAACATGTCTCGTCGACGATACCGAACTCTAGCCTGCTGGGTGTGCGCAATATGACCGCTCCTGGGTCAAAGTATTTTCGTATATTATTCCAGAAAGGTCCTGTCGAGGTCTCTCCCAAATCTCGTTTCTGCTGAACTTCCCGGAAGTTATCATCTTTTACTAAATCTGTATCTTGTTCCGGAATGGCTGCATTCTCATCGCGACTCCTTCTGGAGGATATATCAAATAATCAACGCCTCTGCATGCGTATCACATCTCTGATATCAGCGGAGTGGAACGCCATCTCATCAAGATCTCGTACGAACCTCTTACTCCACTTTTCTCTACTGTCGACTGCTTCGGACTCGTCTCACCGTGGCTGCATGGACTGTGCTCCAACGGCTATACTCGTATCTGGAGCCTCCCAAGCAATGTATCCCATCATATGATATCCGAATGACGTCGAACCTTTCGATCGATTTGTCAAAACCTCATAATCCCCCAAGAGATCTACATCTTGAGTACAGTTTAATAGTATTCCTGTCACGACCCAAAGTTCGGCCCGTGTTCGGCACTTAACCACGTAACGTCTACAGGCGTAACGCGACTAAGTAAGCCGAAACCCAGAAATCAAACCATTGAAAAAGTGAGTGAAAAGAAACATTAGTTTAAAACATTTAGAAAACCTTAAGTAGTTTAGTAATATTCTTTAAAGTTCAAGTTATTATCTTAAAAATTTTGGCAGCGTTTCCTTTGTAAAAACTAGCCCCGAAATCGGGTACAAGACGAGATATGAGTAAAATGATATACAATAAGAATAAAGAATCCCAAACGGGAGCAATCCCGCCCAACGGCGGAAACAAACACCACAATAATAATATACGACGCCGTAGTGAAGAATGAGCAAAAATAAGTGAAGACAACATGAAAGATAAAACTGCATAATAAAGTCGGCTCACAACGAGCTCGACACCAGAGTACAAAATAATATACATCGTCCTCACAACTGGTCTCTAAGTCAATACATGAATAGTAGATGGAGGGTACTAGATACAACAGTGTATACAACTGAAAATAAACAGATACCGCAAAAACCCACCTATCAGCAAAAGGGCTCACGCGCCAACTGCAATGGTATCCGTATCAAAAGATGTAAGAAAGCAGCCTGCCGCGACTACTCTGAGGGGTAACCTGCAACACTGTGGCACAACGGGGGTGAGTTGCCAACTCGTGAATAGTAGATAACATAAAAAGGTAATCACAAGTATGCACGAATTGCGATACTCTAACATATGCCAACAGATAATATCTATATGATGAACTGGATACGCAATAATCATACCTAACAAGTGCAATTTAATAACATCAATATATGATGAGCAGGGTATGCAATAATCATGCAAAAGTACTCTATCAGGTACTACAACTACAGGATGAGATGCAAAATAATGAATGCTGAACATGGAAATAACATCTACACGGAATGTCAATGTGGAAAAATAACCGGTGTCCATCAATGCACCAAAATCCCAGTAAAACTCAGGCGCCGTCACTCTAATCGGCCCTCAAATCCTTTACATCTCATGGAATCGTGAGTGCCTAGCATCGGCACTCGAAAATATCATGAAACCATCGTGTCTAGCATCGACATGCAAATCCTTAAGTATCGGGCTCCGTCAGTCCGGATCGGCCCACGGGCTCCATCTACGAAATCGGCCCTCGGCCCCGGCAGTATTGGTCGTCCTGTATCCATCTATCGAATCTGGTCAGTATCCTCCGGATAACCGCCAGGTCCAACCAATCACCCGTAGGTAGTAGTCCCTCTGCCAGGCTCACCATCTGTATACACAGCATCCCTTTCTTGCCCCGGGGTACCATACCGGGTCCACCATGTACCCGCAATCGGCCTCGTCCAGCTCTTCGATTCGGGTTCACATGTCACACGTTTTAGAACCGAGAAAACGCATGGTGGACGCACTGAAATATCATATGAAGAGAAACCGGGTTTTTAAAACAGTGCATAATTCTTAAAATAATACCACAGTTCTCAAATCCAGAAATCACATGAATCCAAAACTCAATGCGTAAATCCATGCAATGTGTCGTATGACACTAAGAGTAAAAAGGGAAAACCGCTCTTTTAAGAGGATCCAGTTTTGAAAATATCTCATGCGGTCCCTATTTTCTAGAAATCACGTCAATATCATCTGTGTATGTAACATATGAATGTATATAGGTATGGATGTGCAGGTGGATGTATACGCAGATATGAGTGTAGCAATGTATATGTGCACTAATATGAATACACAGTGTGTATGTGTGCATCGATGTCTGTTAGTTATATGTATGCCCTAGAGGCCATTACTATACATATGATGTATATTGTAATGGTAGCTTGGACATATATATGGATGACTTTCTTGCTCGACATGATAGTATGCTATCTAGTTGTACTTTATCTTAACATGTACTCTGATTATCTCTATGTTACATGTTGATAAAGCCCTTAGGATATGTACTCCACTACTGGGACTATGATGAGATCATACTAGTGGGGCCATGGTAGTCGATGAGTACATCCTACAACAGTTCCTAGTCGAGAGTGTATCGAGACAGGGCATCGATACACCAGAGTAGACTAGCGTATACGCATCTTGACCCATATGATGGGCGATGGATGATCCCATATCCATCGGTGTTTGACATTAAGGATGGTGTACGGGTGCTCAGTAGACACTGGGTACACTGGACGGACTCGCCGAGAACTCCCAGATGGTATTATACCTCACGTCAGATGGCAGTTCTCTAGTGACACGGGTACAGGTTAGTCTGTAGATCCGAGATCGTCATAGAGTCTTGTGTGATTCCCACTGTGCTTTGATTTCCATCATACGACGTCCAAGAGGGCGTGCAAAACGGTGGCTTTTGGGTACAGTCCCGAATCACATGGAGGCAATGAGTGATAGGAGGGGATTCGTCTCTCCCGGTATAGGGAGTTGATGTTGCGCTGTGTTTAATTGGCTATAACTGGAAATCCCTGGCCAGGGTTGCTGAGATTTACTGGTTAGTGTTATCAGTAGTTTCTCGAACTGTTATAGACCTTATATCGACACGACTTATCAAGCTACTGGGGTCTGACGTTTACCACCCCTAGGCGAGATATGCGACATATCAGACGAAGAGACCGGACTGTACGGGAGTGTTACTGATTGGATTCGCAGGAGAATGTACAGGCTTGCTTGTTGATCTTCTGATCGCTCAATACCTGGGTGGCTGTTACGTTTAGCTGACCGCTTGCAGCTTGTGGGTGTTTGATATGATCATTACCTACTGCCGGCGTATTGACGATTCTTTAGAGTCCTACACAGAGGTTTCATGGCTCAGGCAAAATGGAGTAGGAGCACATATATGATATGTGCGGAACTGAGAACAATACGTGTATGTGATACCGTATTAGATTCTCACGATATGAGATATCGGCCGGGTATATGTGATATAGCCGGGTCATCGGATCAAGTGTTGATTCAATAAACTGATACAGATTATATTAGTCGGTTATTTGTGAAATAGCCAGATTATCGGATCAAGTGTTGATTCGATAATTTAATGTATAATTATATATTTGATATATTAAATTACATTAACTGATATAAGCTCACTAAAAGATTCTTTTTCTCACTCGGGTAATACATTGATATATATGCGATATATGTTAATTGTATTATTTTATTTTGTTACAATAAATATTGTATATGTGATATATAATATTGTAACAAGTTATGATTACTAATGCAACATGATTAGTAGAAATTAAACATGGTTAGGGTTTGATTTGGGTTAATCTTTTCTAGAGGTTCTAGAAGTTTTTATTTTGTTTCTTACAAAGATATTTTGTTTAGATATTTTGCAAGATATTTCCTAACCCAACCCACACCCTTTAACCCTAGTTAACTCTCTACATTGGTTAGCTTTTTCTTTGGTCAACTATGGTTGCATTTGTAGTTATCATAACATTTTGATTATTCATCACAAAAGGATGATTATTCATTCTTCTTCTTCTTCCTCCTTGCAAAGCTTTCTAGCTTTGGGTTTTGTGATGGATTAGTGTGAGATTATGATAATAAAAGAGAGCTAAAATCCTACTTCATCATCCTAATCTATCCTAGCCATTTAGATTAGGGTGTTCACTTCATTTGTGAGTGAGAGCTTGTGTTAAAGAAACTTCAAGGTAGATCATCTTAGTTATCGAAGATCGGAAGCAAGTTTGCATCATTCTCTTCGTGGAGCCTCTCTAGAGTCCGGGTACATGATGATGGCAGCGAAGGGACCTCAACACAGAGCTTATGAAGTGAAGGACCGGACTACAAAGGTTGTAATCCCAAACTCTTAGATGTTAAAGTGTTTAACATGCTTTGTTTCGCCTTATCTCTAGTTTAAAGATCTTGGTTAGGGTTGTTCGGCACGTCTAAATTTTAAATCAGGCATGGTTGATGCCTTATAGACCCTTGTGAGAGTGCCTAGTAACCCTGCAATGGTATCAGAGCCAAGCTAGAGCTTTAGGCGAAGTCTAGGGAAAGTTTAAAGTCCGATCGAACTCCGAATACCCGTAAAACCCTAGTTTCTGGAAAAAATTTCAAACGTTGATATTTTTCATATTAAAAATGCTCAGAAAAATCAGCAGGTGATTTGATGGATTACTGTGCAAAATGACCCTTTAATACCTTTAATGCGCCGCGGAACCGCGGCAATGACCTGGCTTGCGCGGCGGTTCCGCGGCCAAACAGTAGTATTGGGGTTGGAGTTTTACTCAGTAACATCCATACGGATCTCTTGATTGTTCTGGGAATTTTTATTCTACTCAAGTGTTGAGTTTTCTGGGTTGTATTGGGAGCTCGTTGATTCAATCCGAAAGTTTAACTTCGTTTATTTTTTTCCGGGTAATTTTAGAATGTGTTAAAATGTTCGAACGGATATCAATAACTCACTTTTTGCCCAGTCGGAAAATTTTTCAAAAGTTAGATTTTTTCTCGAGTTTGAAACTTCCGGAAAATCATGCAAGTAACGCGGTGGACCCTCTAGAAGAACACAAACCATAACTCGATTATATGACCGTCTGAACCGCCTCTGAACCTTAGGGTTTGGGGCAGTACGGCGTTGCCACATGTAAGGCGTTGGCTTGACCCTTCTACGGCTGGACTATTGGTACTGTGGCATGTGATGGATACTTTTTGAACTCCGTTCAAGTGTTGAGCTATTTGGGAAATCTTGGGTGTTTGTTTATTCGATCGGAAAGTTTAACACTATCTATTTATCTGGAATGTGATACAATATTTGGAATCCACAAATAGTTATGAGATAACTAATTTGAATGTTATAAATCTAGCAGTTTAGTCTCAGATGATCGGTTGCCACGGGATTTTGATGTGATCAAAAGTCCGTCGCAATCACGTAGCGTACGCAGATACTCGCCGGGTAAACTTAATAGATAGCCACGCCCCATAGCCCTGACCAAGTGACTGTAGGAGAACCCCATCGCCAAAAGTATCCGTTCGGGTGCTCGCGGCAGCGGTGTTCCGCCTTAGTGCACTTCGTCGGCGGCATCCGGGGGTGCGGCCATCTACTAAAGTTTGCGACGAGCATTTGATCAGGATGTCGGGAATCTTGTTGAATTGCCCGACTTGATATTGAAAAGTGTTTTCGAGATCGAGACTAAAATGCGGGGTTTATAATTGTTAGGCATGCGATGTCTAAGAAATTCATTTGGTTAGGCATGCGATATTTAAGGAGGTTGCGGATTCCAACTGTTGTAGTTTTACACTTTCTTTTCTGCGACCGTAAGCGTAGTATGTAGTGTATCGCCGGCTTTGTTGCTATACATCAACGACAATCGGGATACGCATACTTGCTTACGTTGATGATATGAGATATTATGTGTTGCTGTGATATGTTATATTGGATCGTCGTGTTCTGAATAGCCGGGGGTTTTATGTAAGATGAGATTTTTTCTTTTTCATTCATTTAAAATTCATTTGTATGTAATATTCTTTTAATGGGGCACTTCAGGGCTGAGGATTATGTCACCATTGTATATTATTTACTTTTCCGCATTAGGTAGACCCAAGGCGGGGAGCACAAGTAACCGGGTTCTGGGGTCCAGTGGGAGACCATCTCGAGGAGTCGAGACCTGGTCTCCTAACCCTAGAATTGGCAATGTTGCTTGCCGCTCTCGTAGGTGTGTAGGGATGTAGGTTTGGCTATTCATCGCGACCGTGGAATACGTGTTTTATACAGGCTCGTATTAAAACACGGACATCCTAGTATATCCAATATTTCATATGTTATCTTCTGCTGCAATGTTCTGTGATGAGATCATATTACTACCTGAGACGAATGTTTATATTATATATATTATATATATGTTATATTGCAGGTTTCGTTTCAAATGTGATGCTTGTGAAGCATAATAAAATGGGACTTCATTAATGAGATTAATGAAATAAAAGAAACCTAAAGATGTTGTAGAAACTTGTTTAAAAACTGGTAGCTCTAGTTCTTGCTTTTCATAGCGGTGCTCCTTGTAAAACATCCAACACCTTATTCGATAAAGAAAGAGCCGAGAACCCTTCACCGGGAATGACCTCTTTAGCCAAACTAGCAGATGCTACAAACTCGGTTTGTATTTTGATTATTTTTTTAGTTTTTGCTTTGCATAGTGATATTTGTGAAATATCCTGCACCTTATTCGATAAGGAAAGAGACGACGATCCCTTCACCGGGAGTGACCTCTTTAGCAAAACTAGAAAAGGCCTAAAAAACATTCCTATTAAAATCACTCGATTCTACAACGATATCAAGTTCATTACGCAAAGGGTTTTCTTAAAAACCTGTCGTAGCCCTCCGTCATTTCAGAAAAGTACTAGTTAGTATTCGTGCTACGTTTGTTGACCATGTTAAGGCGTAGTGTGCGGTAGCTGATTAGTGCTTATCTGTATAAGCATATGATGCGATTGGATTAGGGTAGTCGTGCGACTTTGTTGACCATGTTAAGGGTCGTCCGGGTGGGTTTAATTCAATCGGGAAATGACGGGTTGAACTTGACTGGCACTTATGATTTGTTGACCATGTTAAGGTCATATAGCTGCTAGGGGTAAAATATTATTGGGAATTTCAAGTGTTGAAATTTGCAATGAGATTGCATACCTTCTATGAGATAGTTGGATCCCGATACCCGCTGCGTGTATGAGTTACACCTGGGAGAGTTTTACACATTACAATTAGCCGATCAAGTAGGTGTCTAGAAAGGTGTTAACAGGGTTACGCCCCTGGGAAAACGAGGTTTATTTTAATTAGGTCCGTGCGAAATCACGGGGAACCTCCCTCAAAGTACCGGCACTGGCCTGGCTGAAAGATTGGCGAACTTGTAGAGTGTAATTAATCCCGGCTAGTCTTTCCTTTTAGGGTTTGAAGGAAGATTTGACTAAAACAGAGAGAGCCATCCTGATTAGATAAATTGATAACCAATCTAATCTTGTAAAAGCGCACGCTGAGTGTTTTCTTCTCTCTCTCTCCTGATTACGACTATGTCACGCCTTAATCAAGATAATAATACGGATGTATTGACCGAACCCTCTTGTTATACTGAGTTGGGGAACGTTGGTCCCACTCCTACTTATAAATATTATAAGACATAGCAGGAAATTGGGGATTACCAGAATTCCCGTGCCGCCCAAACGAAGAAAGTGCATGCTGATGCATCTTCTTCGGGTGTGTTCATTACAGAGAACCGTTTCACAGTATCCTTTACGTCCTGGGTATGAGATACCGGATCAGGATCCCGCATATGTAATTTGTTACATGGGCTACAGATAGATAGAGGACTGAGAACGGGTGATAAATTTCATGAGATAGAAACGGTGCAAGTGTTGCAGCCAAGTCTGTTGGAAGTTATCACCCTGTATTACCAGAATACATTGATTCTGAACGAATGTTATTAGATACCGAACCTGATATACAACATCATATCAGTCTCTTTATTAGTAAAGAAGGATATAATTTTGTATTGTTGGATAATGTTTTGAACATTTCCTATATCAAGAGTTGATCGGTTCAGGCACGTTATCTAAAAGCATAGGCGTTCTAAATCAAACCACAGTTCTTAACGTACAGAACACACACAAGAGGAAGAGTTCAGAAATGAACGAATCCTTCTTGTGGTATTGTAGACTAGGTCATATCAATGTGACCCGACTAGCTGAAGTTACATTTAGATGCATATTTAAATTAGTTTGAATTTACATCTTGTGAAACTTGTCGGTCATGTCACAAAGATAAGATGAACACAGCTCTGTTTATTGGAAACAGAGAAAGAGTTAGTGAACTTTTGGGATTGATACATGTTGATGTATGAGGTCCCCTGTCTACACATGCTAGGACCGGTTCTTTGTACTTCATTACATTCACTGATTATCTCTCAAGATTCGGACATATGTTCCTGTTGAAACACAAGTCTGGAACTTTTGAGAAATTCAATGAATATAAGTTAGAAGTAGATAACCAAAAACGGTTAAAAATTATTATGTCCTTTGATGAGATCAAGGAGGAGAATACTTGAGCACGGAATTCCTGGACTATTCTAAAGGAGAATGGGATTCTCTCTCAGCATCACTCCTCCGTATACACCACAGCACGTCGGTGTATCGGGGCGGAGCAATCATACCCTATTAGATATGGTGCACTCTACTATGATGAGTACTACTGAGTTTCCTATTTCCTTTTGGAAGTTATGCACTTGAGAAGCTGCATACTTATTGAATAGGGTTCAAATCAAATCAGTTGCCTACCACTTCATATGTGATATGGAATGGGAAGAGCCCATATCTTAAGTATCTTAAGATTTGGGGTTGTCCAGCCATGTCTAAAAGAAAAATCCAGACAAGCTCGAGGCAAAGTCAGTTCTGTTGAAGTTTGTTGGATATCCCAGGCATTTGCAAGGGAATATCTTCTACCTAACCGAGGAACAAAAGATGTTTTGTTTCTCAACATGCCACCTTTGTGAAAGGGAATTTCTTGTGAAAAAATTAGTGGTCATGAGGTAGAACCGGAAAAAGTTCCAGCTATACAAACTACAACAGATGATTTGGTAGAACCAAAGGATTCAATAGTTTCTAACGAACCTCAGCCTCTCAGCCGATTTAGTAGGGTTCCTCACCCACCTGAGAGATACTTCGGTTTCTCTATGACAGTGGGAGTGAGGATTGCATCATGAGATGATGACTCAACCAGTTTCGAGCAGGCCATCAAGAGTGGGACTCTGTAAGAATGGCTGGATGCTTAGCGATCTGAGATGGAATCCTTATACACCAACAAAGTATGGACTTTGGTTGCTTTATCTGAAGGGTTAAATCCCCATAAGGAGCAAGTATATCTTGAGAAGATTACTTGGTGTACATGGAAAAGTTGAGACTTTCAAAGCTATGCTTAAGTCTATCCAGATCCTATTTGCCACTGCTACATACCATGACTACGATATCTGGTGGTTGGGTATCATGACTGCTTTTCTAAATGATGATTTGAAAGAGAGCGTCTATAAGTACACAGCCAGAGGGCTTCGTAGACAGTGGGAGCAGCGGAAACGTGTGCAAGATGTTTTATGTGATAAATCAGGCATCGCGGAGTTGGAACATCTGTTTTTATGTGGTAGTCAAAGAGTTTGACTTCATCAAAATGGTAGATGAACCTTGTATGTTCAAAAAGGTAGTAGGGAGTATGGTGGTGATCCTCGTAGAGTACATGGAAGGCATACTCTTGATAGGGAAGGAGTTTCCTATGCTACGCTCGGTCAATCTCCGCTTATCATAAGGATTCTCCATATAGGATCAAGGTGATACCTCCTAAATCCTAGGTTTTATATCTATGAGATAGATCTAAATGGATGTTAGGATTCTCACTAGTTGTAGTGAGATGGTATCAATCGATCCTGGGGAGAATCACTGAAAAAGGTTCCAGGGTGATAAGGATGACCGAATGTCAGTCGCAGGCATTTTCTTTACCCTCAGTGGGAGACGGTATGTTGGAAGAGTTCCAAGCTAGATACCGTGACTTACTAGACGATTAAAGGCAAGATACGTCGCTACCAAATAGGCAGTATGGATATATATATAAGTTCATGAGATGAACTTCGTTCCTACCATTGTGTGACAATGGAGTTGTGGCTTATGCCAAGGAACCCCCGTCCCATCTGAAATCCAGATATAATTCTTAGGCAGTATCACCTGATCATGGAGATGGTAGATCTCCACAGAGATCGAGGTTAGGAGTGTAGACACAGAGGACAACAGCGCGGATCCACTCACAAAGGCCTAATTCCCAGTAGAGACAATTATAGGATGGTTGAGTATGAAATACTTCAACCACAGCTGATTGTTGGGTATGCGATACCACAAAAGATGGCCCTAGTGCAAGTGGGAGATTGTTAGTTATATGTATGCCCTAGAGGCCATTACTGTACATATAATGTATATTGTAATGGATGCTTGGACATATATAGGGAGGACTTTCTTGCTCGACATGATAGTATGCTATCTGGTTGTACTTTATCTTAACATGTACTATGATTGTCTCTATGTTACATGTTGATAAATCCCTTAGGATATGTACTCGACTACTGGGACTATGATGAGATCATAATAGTGGGGCCACGGTAGTCGATGAGTACATCCTACAACAGTTCCTAGTCGAGATTGTATCGAGACAGGGCATCGATACACCAGAGTAGACTAGCGTATACGTATCTTGACCCATATGATGGGCGATGGATGATCCCATATCTATCGGTGTTTGACATCAAGGATGGTATACGGGTGCTTAGTAGAGACTGGGTACACTGGACGGACTCGCCGAGAACTCCCAGATGGTATTATACCTCACGTCAGATGGCAGTTCTCTCGTGACACTGGTACAGGTTAGTCTGTAGACTCGAGATCGTCATAGAGTAGTCACGACCCGCAGGGTACGGAACGTGACTGGCACTTAAGTTACGAAACGTCTCAAGACATCCGAAAAATAAGTAAGCCAAAGCCCAGAAACCAAAACCAAATAAGCAAAAGAGTGAAGAAAACCCAATCAATTGAAAGCGAGTTTATCAAATAAGTCATATAAAGCCTTTTTAAAAACAATATCAATTTTTCCGAAAATTTCGGCAGAGTCTCCTTTGTAAATATTGGCCCCCAAAATTGGTATAACAAGAATATATATACGAATCCAACAAATAAGGCATCCCCAAGCGGGAGCTAGCTCTTCGCCACAAGGCGGTCACAAATCCCACGCAATATAAAGCAACAACATGCGAAATAATCATAAAGAAGCATGAAAGAAAACAGCATGTCGACTCAAGTGAGCTCGACCCCAAAATACAGCATAAAAAGTCCACAAATCTCACAGTCTCATCTCAAGGTCAATATACAAAAATACTGGTAGATACAGTAGATGGAGTACACTAGATACAAAGAATATACAAGGTGGTACAAAAATAATGATATAACCCACCTAAGAGCAAAACCTCGAGTCCAGGCAAAGGAGGCAAAAGAAGCAAGTGCGCCCGCCGCTACTGTACTGACGGAGCGGACCTGCAAAAAGCTGTGGCACAACGGGGGTGAGTTGCCAACTCGTGAGTAATAAATAACATCTACACAGGCTATCACAAGTATGCACACAAGATTCCTAGCATCTATAATACAGGTATGGCAGGATATAATAGCAGGTATGTATGCAATATGACTATACTAGCAAGTATGTATGCAATATAAATATACTCGTGATCCGCATATGTAAGTATAAGAAATCATCTTTTTCCTTTAGGAATCTCCTTTGAAATATCAGCACAATACCAATAGAACCAAACAGAATCCGTGTCCAGCAACGACACCTCAAAACTATCTCAAATCTTATATCAAAGTATCTCTGGCCTCAGCCGTCCGGCTGACCCATCTCAAATATCAATATCTTATCATCTCGCGGCCACGGTCGGTATCCTCTGGATATCCGCCGTGCCAAAACAGACACCGGTAGGTAATCCATCCCCTGCCTGGCTCAACGTCAACAACACATTCCTCTTGTCCCGGGGTACCTTACCGGGCACACCATGTACCCGTGATGGTTCCTCCACTCCTCGACACGGATCTCGAAAACCATAGCAAACTCATGGTGGACGACACTTAGATCACTAGAAAACCGAAATTTACATATTTTTTAAAAAAGTAATAAGTTTAGAAATTTTGCGTTTTCCCCCAAAATCCAGAAATATCATAAAATCTCAAGAAGTCCTCATAAGTGCATATGTCAATGATAATGAATGCATATGGTATCAATAATCAAGTTGCGATGTATGATTAATAGACTAGGCATGAACAAATAATATGATGAGGTACACACACATGAATGGCAATCCTACGATTTCATTTTAAGGAATTAAAGGCAATAGCACAAGTTTAAGTATCAATTATAGTAAAAGGTTTCAATTTAAAGGTTATCTAGTGTGGTGGCATGGCAATTACCAGGGTGTGTGTGTAAGCATGAATAGTGCTCGTGCTGCATATAAAAACCCTGGCAATGGTGCAGGTGTCCTATAGAATGGGTTCGTATATGTATGTCAATATAAGGCATGCATGTAGCAAATAATCATACAAGTATTACACCCCTAATTACTAACATTACTAAGAATCTTTTTAAGCTACTAAAACTATCGGGCGACTTGCGCCATCCAAGAATAGTCCCCCGTAGATGTTACATCTACTCACCGGAATCCTTAGCTAGTCACGTCCAATCACCGCTTTCCCCTTTCGTGCCGCGTCTGACGTCTCCGCGACCGAACCTGGAATTTACATCAATACCAAACATAAGGTTACATATCAAGAACGACGCAAAACCCAAACGAAAACACTAACGTTCACAAGCTAGGTACAACGTGCACAAGGTGCGCGGAACACACGCGAAAATCGCAAAAACTAACTAAAATCGTCGATTTGGTCGCCCGGCAAAACTAAAACCCAAACACTCAAAAATCCACACTCACACATCCTAAAAGTCATAGGATACGCTAAAAATGTCATCAAGTCATCTCAATTAATTCATCACAATATTTTAATAAAAACTAGTAAGCTAGAATTTGCAATTTGGTGCAAACATCGACAATTAGCGACAAAGTTAACACAATCCAACACAACAATCCAAACTAACCCACTAGATAGCCACTACACTAATTTTAAACCATTAACTATGCTTCAAAACATATTTTCCACAACCAACCCTTCTCTTGATTTTTGGTAATTAGCAAAACAAGGAAAATATCACACAAGATTAACTTGGATTAGCATAACATCAAGCCACTTAAGCAAACAAACCTTATAGATTGGTTAAGTAAACAACTAGATTAATTAAATAGATTTAATTAACTAAATAATGGTTTCAAAAAACCCTAGTTTAACTCTAACCATAAACCTTTAAAATCTAGATTAGAAACTAACACTAAATTAACACTAGATTTTAGCCCAATTAGCAAGTTAACCACTTAGATTAAGCTAACAAAATAACTAGGTAACAAAATAGCTTAATTAATCCCTTAATGGTGTTCTAAACCCTAAATTAATTTCAAACCACAAACTTTAAAAAAACGAGTATGCAAATAGCACTAAAATTAACACTAAAACAATTTTCAAAGTTCTAATTAGCACACTTTAAACTACAATTTAACCAAAGATTGAAATTATACCTCACAAGCCCAAACCCTATGTTACTAAAGCCTCCCAAGATGCCATCTTTCTCCAAGATTGAACCAATTTGGGTTTGAGAAGAGAGGGAATAAGGTTTTGTGTTGAAAAAGTGAAGGATTTGTTGATTTTTGTTGAATTTTGAGGTGAATTTGTGAACAAAAGAGAGAGGAAAGATGAAGGAGGGGAGCTGCTGGAATTTCTGCCAGAAAGAGGGAGAGGGGGATGGTGTGGGGTGTGGGAAAAGTCTTGGTCAACCCACACCAAACAAGTAAAGACCCATACCCAATAAAAAAATCCAAAATCCTTAAAAAAAAAACCTCTTTTCTACACAAGAATGAAGTCAAAGAGGCAAGCATTTTTTTCCCTTGGGTTGCTGGAAACGGGCCGGCCTAGGGGTGAGGGAAGAGAGAGAGAGGGGTTTTACAAAAGAAATTTTATGCAAAAAGACCCCCTACAAGTCCAAAATTGCAAGTTTTAGCTTAAAATTCAATAAATTTCGTTTTCCATAATAAAAATTAGTTAAAACTTATAATAAAATACGAAAAATTTATGTTACAACTAGATTTTAATTAACATGATTTTAAAGCTTAAATTTAGCCCATTTAAATTTGTATTTATCGCTAATTTAATGTATTTTCTTACCGGCTTAAAATAATATAAAAAAATTGAAAAATTAGGGAAAATTTTTAAACGACCAGAATTTCATAATTAACTCATTTGCTACTAAAAACTAGCAATTACCTATCCAAATTAGGTATAATTAGTCCTAAACTGCAAAATAACAAAAAGGACGGTTTTCGGAAAAATACCGAATTTTCACAGATTTTCAGGAAAACACCAAAACGACTATTCAAGGCGCTACAATATTCCCCACTTAAAGAAATTCGGTCCTCGAATTTAAAAATATAACTACGCGTACCTTCAAAGAGATGGGGATATTTCTTCCTCATCTCGCCCTCGGTCTCCCAGGTAACCTCCTCGCTGCTATGGCTACGCCAAAGGACCTTGACGGTTGGTATAATCTTCGATCTCAACTTCTTCACCTGCCGATCCAGGATGGCCACCGGCTGCTCTGCAAACGAAAGGTCGCGCTCTAGCTGGACTGTCGGGTGCTGAATCACATGCGAAGGGTCGTGAAGGTACTTGCGGAGCATCGAAACATGGAAGACGCGGTGAACATCGGGAAAGCTGGGTGGAAGGGCCAAACGATATGCAACAGCGCCGACACGCTCGAGGATCTCGAAGGGACCTACGAATCTAGGGCTAAGCTTCCCCTTTCGCCCAAAACGCATCACGCCCTTCATCGGAGAGACTCTCAGAAAAACATGGTCGCCAACTGCGAACTCTAATCTGCGACGGCGCCTGTCCGCATAAGATTTCTGCCTGCTCTGAGCCGCTCTCATCCGGTCTCGAATCAACTGTATCTTCGCTGTCGTCTCCTCCAAAAGCTGCGGCCCCAAAATATTGCTCTCGCTGAGCTCTGTCCAACAGACGGGCGATCTGCATCTCCTCCCATACAATGCCTCGAAAGGTGCCATCTGAATAGTATCCTGGAAGCTGTTGTTGTAGGAGAACTCCACTAGAGGTAAATGACGATCCCACCTACCGCCGAAGTCTAAAACGCACGCTCTGAGCATGTCCTCGAGAGTCTGAATGGTCCGCTCTGACTGTCCGTCGGTCTGCGGATGAAACGCTGTGTTGAAGCTCAAACGAGTGCCCAAAGCCTCCTGAAGTCTCTGCCAAAGTCGGCTGGTGAACTGGGTGCCTCGATCTGACATGATACAAGTCGGTACGCCATGCAACCGCACGATCTCGTCGATGTAAAGCTGGGCATACTGAGCGAAGCTGAAAGTGGTCTTCACTGACAGGAAGTGAGCCGCTTTCGTCAATCGATCTACGATCACCCAGATGGAGTCGTACCCTCGACTGGTCCTGGGTAGACCCACAACGAAATCCATCGAAATCTGCTCCCATTTCTACTCCGGAATGGGTAACGGCTGTAGCTCTCCTGCGGGCCTCTGGTGCTCGGCCTTGACTTGCTGACAAGTCAGGCATCTCGATACAAACTCCGCAATGTCCCTCTTCATCCCGTCCCACCAGTAGGTCTCTCTCATATCATGGTACATCTTGGTGGAACCGGGGTGGACACTATACACTGATCGGTGTGCCTCCTCAAGAATGTCGCACCGCAATCCATCAGCATCTGGTATGCACAGTCTAGATCCATAGCGTAAAATCCCCTGATCGTCAATCACGAACTCGGAAAATCTTCCATGTCCCATCTGTGCCATGATCTCTGAGCAACGGTCGTCACTGCGCTGTGCCTCATATATACGGTCAAGCAACTGTGGGCGTGCACGAACATGTGCGAGCTGTCCCCCTGTCTGAGTGAACTCGAACTCAACTCGGCTGTCGCATAACATCTGCCAATCTGCTGACGACTGCCTCTGCACTACGCGCAAATAGGATAGACTGCCCCCGGGCCTCCTACTCAACGCATCTGCCACTACATTCGCCTTACCTGGGTGATATAAGATCTCGCAGTCGTAGTCTTTCACCAACTCCATCCAACGACGCTGTCTGAGGTTCAGGTCTCGCTGCTGAAATATGTATTTTAAGCTCTTGTGGTCTGTGAATATTTGGCACGACTCGCCATATAGGTAATGTCGCCAAATCTTCAATGCAAAGACCACTGCAGCCATCTCCAAATCATGAGTGGGGTAGTTCTGTTCATGCTTCTTCAACTGCCGAGAAGCATATGCGATCACCCGGCCATGCTGCATCAATACGCATCCTAACCCTACTCGCGAAGCATCACAGTAGACCACAAATCCACCTGATCCCGAAGGCAAAGATAATACCGGCGCCGTAGTCAAACAAGTCCATAGCTGCTGAAAACTGCGCTCGCACTCCTCTGTCCAAACGAAAGGAACTCCCTTCCGGGTCAAACCGGTCAAAGGTGCAGCTATACGGGAGAAGTCCTGAACAAAACGCCTGTAGTAGCCCGCCAGGCCTAGAAAACTACGGATCTCAGTAACCGATGTGGGTCGGGGCCACTGCTGAACAGCCTCAATCTTCTTCGGGTCCACACATATGTCGTCTCTCGTAATCACGTGACCCAAGAATCCGACGCTGTCCAGCCAGAATGCACACTTGGAGAACTTTGCGAACAGCTGGTGCTCCCTCAGAGTCTGTAACGTAATCCGCAAGTGCTGCTCGTGCTCCTCTCTGCTCCGGGAGTACACCAAGATATCGTCGATAAACACGATGATGAACAAGTCAAGATACGGCCTGAAGGTACGGTTCATCAAATCCATGAATGCTGCTGGGGCGTTGGTGAGTCCGAACGACATCACCAAAAACTCGTAGTGGCTGTAGCGCGTGCGGAAAGCTGTCCTCGGTATATCCTCCTGTCGAACTCGCAGCTGATGGTATCCTGATCGCAAGTCGATCCTCGAAAAATACCCCGCACCCTGAAGCTGGTCGAACAAATCATCAATGCGTGGCAACGAATATCTGTTCCGAACGGTAACTTTGTTCAGCTGGCGGTAGTCGATGCATAAGCGTAAACTTCCATCCTTCTTCTTGACAAACAGGACCGGAGCACCCCACGGAGAAACACTAGGTCGAATAAGCCCCTTCTCTAACAAATCCTGCAACTGATCCTTCAGCTCTCGAAGCTCTGCCGGGGCCATCCGATAAGGCGGTATAGAAATAGGCCCCGAGCTGGGAATCAAATCGATGCAGAACTCAACGTCGCGCTCAGGTGGTAGCCCAGGTAGCTCGTCAGGGAAAACATCAGGGAACTCACAAACAACCGGGACCCGGTCCAACGGAACCTCTGCAGCTCGAGTATCATAAATATACGCTAAGAATCCCTGACATCCCTTCCGCAAGAGCCGACCAGCGCGAAGAGACGAAATCAAGCTGGGAAGGGTGATGCTGCGGTCTCCCTGAATAACAAGGACTGGCTCTCCCGGAAAGCTAAATATGACTGCCTTCTCACGGCAGTCCACCGAAGCATAACAAGTGGCTAGCCAATCCATTCCCAGAAGCACATCAAAGTCCAAAATATCGAGGAGAATCAAATCAACCGATGAATCCCTCTCCCCGATACGAACGGAACACAAACGAAATACAAAACGAGCGACAAATGACTCGCCTACCGGACTACTAACAACAAGCGGATGATCTAACGACGACGACTCACGGCCCAACATCGGTGCAAAGTGTGTAGATACGTACGAATGTGTGGAACCTGGGTCGAATAATACCCGTGTGTCGAAAGAACAAACTGGCAAGGTACCTGTCACAACGGCATTGGATGCCTGTACATCCCGCGGTGTCAAAGCAAAAACTCGGGCCTGTCCTCCACCGATAGCGGGCTGACCTCGACCTCGGCCTCTGCCTCCTCGTCCTCTCTGAATAGGACTGCCGCGTCCACGGCCTCTGGGTGCACCTAACTGGCATGGAGCATCGCCGATGGTAGGAAGTAGGGCTCTCTGAGGAGGGGGTGGTGATGGTGGTAGGGTCACATGCGGAACTGTCGCTGCTCCCTGTCGTCTCGCAGGACAGTCTCTGACAAGATGGTGCGGACTCCCGCACCCAAAACACCCTGGCGACGGCTGCTGTCCCTGGGGATAAGAACCATATAACTGTCCCCGTCCAAATCCTCTGCCAGGCCTCTCTCTCGGAAAGAATCTGGCGCGCTGCCTCTGAGACGGTACATCGGTGCGAATCCTCTTCGGCCCAGAAACGGCCGAAGTCTGTGATATGCGTGCCTCCATCCGTAATGCCGTATCCATAGCAGCTGAATAAGTGTCGTAGTGCTGGGCGCCAATGGCAAGATATAGCTGGGCATCGAGTCCCTGTACGAACCTCTTCATCATCTTCTCTTCGGTATCCACCAAATAAGGAGCATATCGGGATAACTGTGTAAACTGGATGTCATACTCAGACACCGTCATCCCAGGTGTCTTGACTAAGGCCTCGAAGCTACGAGCTCTGGCGTCACGAACGCTCTCTGGGAGGAAACGAGCTAGAAAGACCGCTGTAAACTCAGCCCACGTCATAGGCGGTAGACCTGCAGCTCGACCTCTCAAGACTGACTCCCACCATGTCTGCGCGAGACCCTCTAGTCGGAAACTCGCAAGCTCCACCCATCGATCATCCAAACATCTAAGCGAACGGTAGATCCTGGCTAAACTGTCAAGGAACGTCTGTGGGTCCTCCACTGTCTCGGTGCCGGTGAATACTGGAGGTCTCAGCCTCATGAAATCCTGTAGTGAAACCGGGATGGTCACGGCGGTAGTAGTAGGAGCAGGTATCATAGCAGTCTGGGATGTAGTAGGTGCGTCATCCGGCCTCGGTGTATGACTGGCTGCAACTAGGGATCCTACCATCTGCCGTATCTCCTGCATGCCCCCCATCATCTGTCGCAACTCCTTCATACCAGTCTCGAGCCTATCCATACGGCCTGGGGAAGGTGGATCGGTCTGTCCCTGCGGCGTAGGCAAACCACCCTGCTCAGTCCTAGTCTCGGACGAGCCAGCTCGAATCTCGTCTCGGGCGGCAGCCCTCTGTGCCCTCGTAGCCTTCGGCGGCATAGTGGCTGTTACAGGAAAACGGATAGTAAGAACAGTGCAATAGGATCATAGGATACACGGAATTGAAGAAGGAATTTCAAACAAGTATATCCTAAAGTCACTTAGGCGGAGTACCGTATCGCAAGTATGCCGCGGACATACACACGCTACGTTACCCTACTTAAGTCACTTACTACATCTACCAAGGGTCATCCTACACTCAAAAAGGTAAAACCTATCACTCTGATACCAACTTTGTCACGATCCGCAGGGTACGGAACGTCACTGGCACTTAAGTTACGAAACGTCTCAAGACATCCGTAAAATAAGTAAGCCAAAGCCCAGAAACCAAAACCAAATAAGCAAAAGAGTGAAGAAAGCCCAATCAATTGAAAGCGAGTTTATCAAATAAGTCATTTAAAGCCTTTTTAAAAACAATATCAATTTTTCCGAAAATTTCGGCAGAGTCTCCTTTGTAAATACTGGCCCCCAAAATGGGTACAACAAGAATATATATACGAATCCAACAAATAAGGCATCCCCAAGCGGGAGCTAGCTCTTCGCCACAAGGCGGTCACAAATCCCACGCAATATAAAGTAACAACATGCGAAATAATCATAAAGAAGCATGAAAGAAAACAGCATGTCGACTCAAGTGAGCCCGACCCCAAAATACAGCATAAAAAGTCCACAAATCTCACAGTCTCATCTCTAGGTCAATATACAAAAATACTGGTAGATACAGTAGATGGAGTACACTAGATACAAAGAATATATAAGGTGGTACAAAAATAATGATATAACCCACCTAAGAGCAAAACCTCGAGTCCAGGCAAAGGAGGCAAAAGAAGCAAGTGCGCCCGCCGCTACTGTACTGACGGAGCGGACCTGCAAAAGGCTGTGGCACAACGGGGGTGAGTTGCCAACTCGTGAGTAATAAATAACATCTACACAGGCTATCGCAAGTATGCACACAAGCATCCTAGCATCTATAATACAGGTATGGCAGGATATAATAGCAGATATGTATGCAATATGACTATACTAGCAAGTATGTATGCAATATAAATATACTCGGGATCCGCATATGTAAGTATAAGAAATCTTCTTTTTCCTTTAGGAATCTCGTTTGAAATATCAGCACAATACCAATAGAACCAAAAAGAATTCGTGTCCAGCAACGACACCTCAAAACTGTCTCAAATCTCATATCAAAGTATCTCTGGCCTCAGCCGTCCGGCTGACCCATCTCAAATATCAATATCTCATCATCTCGCGGCCACGGTCGGTATCCTCTGGATATCCGCCGTGCCAAAACAGTCACCGGTAGGTAATCCATCCCCTGCCAGGCTCAACGTCAACAACACATTCCTCTTTCCCCGGGGTACCTTACCGGGCCCACCATGTACCCGTGACGGTTCCTCCACTCCTCGACACGGATCTCGAAAACCACAGCAAACTCATGGTGGACGACACTTACATCACTAGAAAACCGCAATTTACATATTTTTTAAAAAAGTAATAAGTTTAGAAATTTTGCGGCTTTCCCCCAAAATCCAGAAATATCATAAAATCTCAAGAAGTCCTCATAAGTGCATATGTCAATGATAATGAATGCATATGGTATCAATAATCAAGTTGCGATGTATGATTAATAGACTAGGCATGAACAAATAATATGATGAGGTACATGCACATGAATGGCAATCCTACGATTTCATTTTAAGGAATTAAAGGCAATAGCACAAGTTTAAGTATCAATTATAGTAAAAGGTTTCAATTTAAAGGTTATCTAGTGTGGTGGCATGGCAATTACCAGGGTGTGTGTGTAAGCATGAATAGTGCTCGTACTGCATATAAAAACCCTGGCAATGGTGCAGGTGTCCTATAGAATGGGTTCGTATATGTATGTCATTATAAGGCATGAATGTAGCAAATAATCATACAAGTATTACACCCCTAATTACTAACATTACTAAGAATCTTTTTAAGCTACTAAAACTATCGGGCGACTTGCGCCATCCAACAATAGTCCCCCGTAGATGTAACATCTACTCACCGGAATCCCTAGCTAGTCACGTCCAATCACCGCTTTCCCCTTTCGTGCCGCGTCTGACGTCTCCGCGACCGAACCTGGAATTTACATCAATACCAAACATAAGGTTACATATCAAGAACGACGCAAAACCCAAACGAAAACACTAACGTTCACAAGCTAGGTACAACGTGCACAAGGTGCGCGGAACACACGCGAAAATCGCAAAAACTAACTAAAACCGTCGATTTGGTCGCCCGGCAAAACTAAAACCCGAACACTCAAAAATCCACACTTACACATCCTAAAAGTCATAGGATACGCTAAAAATGTCATTAAGACATCGCAATTAATTCATCACAATATTTTAATAAAAACTAGTAAGCTAGAATTTGCAATTTGGTGCAAACATCGGCAATTAGTGACAAAGTTAACACAATCCAACACAACAATCCAAACTAACCAACTAGATAGCCACTACACTAATTTTAAACCATTAACTATGCTTCAAAACATATTTTCCACAACCAACCCTTCTCTTGATTTTTGGTAATTAGCAAAACAAGGAAAATATCACACAAGATTAACTTGGATTAGCATAACATCAAGCCACTTAAGCAAAGTAACCTTATAGATTGGTTAAGTAAACAACTAGATTAATTAAATAGATTTAATTAACTAAATAATGGTTTATAAAAACCCTAGTTTAACTCTAACCATAAACCTTTAAAATCTAGATTAGAAACTAACACTAAATTAACACTAGATTTTAGCCCAATTAGCAAGTTAACCACTTAGATTAAGCTAACAAAATAACTAGGTAACAAAATAGCTTAATTAATCCCTTAATGGTGTTCTAAACCCTAAATTAATTTCAAACCACAAACTTTAAAAAAACTAGTATGCAAATAGCACTAAAATTAACACTAAAACAATTTTCAAAGTTCTAATTAGCACACTTTAAACTACAATTTAACAAAAGATTGAAATTATACCTCACAAGCCCAAACCCTATGTTGCTAAAGCCTCCCAAGATGCCATCTTTCTCCAAGATTGAACCAATTTGGGTTTGAGAAGAGAGGGAATAAGTTTTTGTGTTGAAAAAGTGAAGGATTTGTTGATTTTTGTTGAATTTTGAGGTGAATTTGTGAACAAAAGAGAGAGGAAAGATGAAGGAGGGGAGCTGCTGGAATTTCGGCCAGAACGAGGGAGAGGGGGATGGTGTGGGGTGTGGGAAAAGTCTTGGTCAACCCACACCAAACAAGTAAAGACCCATACCCAATAAAAAAATCCAAAATCCTTAAAAAAAAACCTCTTTTCTACACAAGAATGAAGTCAAAGAGGCAAGCATTTTTTTTCCCTTGGGTTGCTGGAAATGGGCCAGCCTAGGGGTGAGGGAAGAGAGAGAGGGGTTTTACAAAATAAATTTTATGCAAAAAGACCTCCTACAAGTCCAAAATTGCAAGTTTTAGCTTAAAATTCAATAAATTTCGTTTTCCATAATAAAAATTTGTTAAAAGTTAAAATAAAATACGAAAAATTTATGTTACAACTAGATTTTAATTAACATGATTTTAAAGCTTAAATTTAGCCCATTTAAATTTTTATTTATCGCTAATTTAATGTATTTTCTTACCGGCTTAAAATAATATAAAAAAATTGAAAAATTAGGGAAAAATTTTAAACGACCAGAATTTCATAATTAACTCATTTGCTACTAAAAACTAGCAATTACCTATCCAAATTAGGTATAATTAGTCCTAAACTGCAAAATTACAAAAAGGACGGTTTTCGGAAAAATACCGAATTTTCACCGATTTTCAGGAAAACACCGAAACGACTTTTCAAGGCGCTACTGTGATTCCCACTGTGCTTTGATTTCCATCATACCACGTCCAAGAGAGCGTCCAAAAAGGTGGCTTTTGGTTACAGTCCCGAATCACATGGAGGCAATGAGTGATAGGAGGGGATTCGTCTCTCCCGGTATAGGGAGTTGATGTTGCGCTGTGTTCGATTGGCTATAACTGGAAATCCCTGGCCACGGTTGCTGAGATTTTATAGTAAGTGTTATCAGTAGTTTCTCGAACTGTTATAGACCTCATATCGACACGACTTATCAAGGTACTGGGGTCTGGCGTTTACCACCCTTAGGTGAGATATGCGACATATCAGACGAAGAGACCGGACTGTACGGGAGTGTTACTGATTGGATTCGCAGGAGAATGTACAGGCTTGCTTGTTGATCTTCTGATCGCTCAATACCTGGGTGGCTGTTACGTTTAGCTGACCGCTTGCAGCTTGTGGGTGTTTGATATGATCATCACCTACTGCCGGCGTATTGACGATTCTTTAGAGTCCTACATAGAGATTTCTTGGCTCAGGCAAAACGGAGTAGGAGCACATATATGATATGTGCGGGACCGAGATCAATACGTGTATGTGATACCATATTAGATTCTCACGATATGATATATCAGCCGGGTATATGTGATATAGCCGGGTCATCGGATCAAGTGTTGATTCGATGAACTGATACAGATTATATTAGTCGGTTATTTGTGAAATAGCCGGATTATCGGATCAAGTGTTGATTCGATAATTTAATGTATAATTATATATTTGATATATTAAATTACATTAACTGATATAAGCTCACTAAAAGATTCTTTTTCTCACTAGGGTAATACATTGATATATATGCGATATATGATAATTGTATTATTTTATTTTGTTACAATAAATATTGTATATGTGATATATAATATTGTAACAAGTTATGATTACTAATGCAACATGATTAGTAGAGATTAAACATGGTTAGGGTTTGATTTGGGTTAATCTTTTCTAGAAGCTTCTAGAAGCTTTTATTTTGTTTCTTGCAAAGATATTTTGTTTAGATATTTTGCAAGATATTTCCTAACCCAACCTACACCCTTTAACCCTAGTTAACTCTTTACATTGGTTAGATTTTTCTTTGGTCAACCATGGTTGCATTTGTAGTTATTATAACATTTTGATTATTCATCACAAAAGGATGATTATTCATTCTTCTTCTTCTTCCACCTTGCAAAGCTTTGTAGCTTTGGGTTTTGTGATGGATTAGTGTGAGATTATGATAATAAAAGAGAGCTAAAATCCTACTTCATCATCCTAACCTATCCTAGCCATTTAGATTAGGGTGTTCACTTCATTTGTGAGTGAGAACTTGTGTTAAAGAAACTTCAAGGTAGATCATCTTAGTTATCGAAGATCGGAAGCAAGTTGCATCATTCTCTTCGTGGAGCCTCTCTAGACTCCGGGTACATGATGATCACAGCGAAGGGACCTCAACACGGAGCTTATGAAGTGAAGGACCGGACTACAAAGGTTGTAATCGCAAACTCTTAGATGTTAAAGTGTTTAACATGCTTTGTTTCTCCTTATCTCTAGTTTAAAGATCTTGGTTATGGTTGTTCGGCATGTCTAAATTTGAAATCGGGCATGGTTGATGCCTTATAGACCCTTGTGAGAGTGCCTAATAACCCTGCAATGTCAGTATACAATATGAATGTGCGCAATATATGGCAGAAACATGTTTAATCATCAATGAAGCGGTAATCAAAATGATGTATGATGCGTAGCAATCCTATAGTGCGAGTGTCATGGTAATCACTAACGGTGTGAGTGTAACATATATTTAGTGCTCGTGCAGCTTGAACCGTTAGTGACAGTGCGGTGTTATGTAACTACCATTTCTATATGCAGCAAGGAGGGGTATGATACAATAATACATGTAAGTATATCTGCGACTACAACAACCTATAACGCCCTGACGCTTAACTCCATACGGGCGATTTCCCCGTAGATGTTAAATCTACTCACCTGATCTCATGTTAAGTGTAGCCGACTATCTGCTTTCGCTTCTTTGCAGCGTCCGACGTACCTGCCTGCGAACCTAGAATTTACACAAAGAACCCATATAAGCAAAATCCTACAAAATCGCGATATCGAAATCAAACGAGAAACTCACGTCGCGAACTAAACGCACGTGTATACGTAACGTGTTTGCATACGCCAAAACCCAACGCGACACGCTGTGATACACAGCAAACCAACTCAACACGCATCGTACGTGTCGCGCAAGTACTGCTACGCTAAAAATAGGTAAACGGTCCCGGATTTAATATGGAGCAAAAACAAGAAAATCAAACAAGACCAAACCCTTCACACTACCTACAGACATGTCATGACCCGAAAGTACGGAACATGACCGGCATTTAAATTACGAAACGTCTCGAGGCGTACGTAATCTAAGTAAGCCAAAACCCAGAAATCAAAACCAAAGAAGCATTAGAGTGAAGGAAAACCAACTTAAAACAAGTAGTTTAATAGCATAAGCCGAATTATGCGTTTTAAAAAAAACATCAAGTATTTTCTGAAAATTTTGGCAGAGTCTTCTTTGTAAATACTGGCCCCCAAACGGGATACAACATGAATAGTATACGAAATCAATAAAAAGGCATCCCCAAGCGGGAGCTAGCTCTTCGTCAATCGACGGTCACAACCACACGAGCAATATATTATACAAAGCCAAGGGCGAGGATCAAAACACAAAAGGAAACTCAAACAGGAAGAAATGCAACGCGCGACTCTAAGGTCGAAAGAATAAACATCACTGGTCTCTATCTCTGAAGTAAATACATGTTTGGTTGATGGAACTTCTAGATACAACAGAATAATAATATACAAGGTATAATGAAGGGTACGGTACAAATAAACCCACCTACTAGCAAATCACCCGGAATGGAAATAGTGCCAGCAAGCCGTAATGAAACCTGTACGGCAAAACCTGCAAGAAACTAGGGCACAACGGGGGTGAGTTGCCAACTCGTGAGTAGAAAAACATCTACGAACAGAAATCGCATGAACAACGCAATCCTAGGTCATATGATCATAATATATCCTCGAATATATAACCAGCAGCCTATAACAATGGCTAGGGTAAATATCTAACCCAAGTGTAATCCCATGTGCCCATGTCAGTGCCTCAGGTAGCAATATATCATATGGATGATGTATGGATGCATGAAAAAGAATGCATGTACTGAAGATAACTGCTTTCATAAATTAGTGAGATTTCCGTATCCTTTTTAAAACGAGGTATCATAAATGAAATCAGCATAAACAGTGCCTAGCATCGACACAAAACAAGTATCCAAATATCTCGATATCTCTGTGTCGAAATCTCTGTACCTCAATATCTCAAATATCTCTGTATGTCTCAATCTCACTATCTAGGGCTCCGTCAGTCCAGACCATCCCCTACCATCAATCTCAAGACCACGACGGTATCCTCCGGATATCCGACGCGTCGGGTAAAATCACCGGTAGGTAGTGCTCCCCTTCCAGGCTCACATCGTCATCACCACGCGCTTCTTGCCCCGGGGTACCTTACCGGGTCCACCATGTACCCGAAACGGTTCATCCGTCTCCTCGAATCGAGTCTCGAAATCCATTAGCAAACTCATGGTGGACGACTCATACATCATGGGAAAACCGCGCTTTTCATTTAAAAAGAGAGAGAAGAAGTTTGTATAAGTTTTGCGGTTTTCCCCCAAATCCAGAAAATCTTATGGAAATCCGAATCCAAAACCTCAATAGCACATAAAATAGTGAATATATGCATGAGAATCCATGAATGCAGCATAACATTGAATAACAGTATGCATGAAGTGACAAGTAATAACTACAATGTCTAAACTGGCATATAAGGCAAGTACACTAATATCATGTCAAAACTACTATCTAACAAGCTAAGTCAAGCAATAATATTCTCTAAGTGTACGTGACATGGCAATTACCGATGAACATGTGTGTGAGCCGGCAAGTAAGTGTACGTGGTACATACGCATCATCGGTAATGGTGCTGGTGTCCTAACAGCATGATATCAATAATGGAATACGAATCACAATAAGTATGCGATGCGGAGCAACAACAATAATGAGCGGGAGCTAAATACTAGACACAAAGATAACAAATCTATATTTAATATAAATCTAGTCTAACAACTACACTAAACTAAAGGGCTAAGCTAACTGGCTACTGAAGGTAAGGAAACTGCCTAACCTCTGAGTCGATACATATACCTACATGTATATGTTAGTCGGTGATCCTGCCTTAATAATATCACGTCCGATACCATATCTATAATCAGACATTCCCAAGTCAAGAGTGCGGATCAAACATCAATATATAGCTCGTACGTAAATCCGTCGTACGGCATCCCCAAATCTGGGTACAGCTCAGTATTACATTCATCAAATTAATCATTTGGTATCCTCTTTATCAAAGATCATAATCCGGGGTACTGATCTACGTCTAGTACAACACTAATATCATCAACATAATCATGATCTGACTACTGATTGACAGTCTCGTACAAACCGATATCATCAGCACATATCATCATGAAGGAGTATACATCGCCCAATACGGCCTATCATAAACATCCTACCATATCTTATCTCATAACACAATCACATGTCGATCATTTCATTATTATCACTATTCACATGGTATCGTCGTCCAAAGATCCGCTATGACATCATGACGTATCTCAAATACGAATCCTTCTATATCACCGATCTCACGGTCTCAAATCAATCTCAGTGACTCACTTCAAATCCCAAATACTATCCTCAAATCCAGCATGTGAACACATAGTCCCATACCCATGTGAACACATAAATACATATTCCCGTATAAGCACAAATGAAAGAAGAATGTATGCGAGTATGGGGGTGTGTGTATGTGTGGTGCAACCACTACTCTAGGGTTTCGCAACACTAAACCTATCCAATCACACCTAAAATCTATCTTTATCATCAATAAACTCAACAATATATAATCAATATATATGTGTGTATACGTATTCGTATACATCACCACGAACTGCGGGGGTGCTATACGCCATCCACCCGACTTCTCCCCGTAGATATAAATCTACTCACCTGGTCCTCGCTCGCCGGTGCCGACGTCGCCACGCGCTTGCTTGTCGTCTCGAAGTCCACATGGGGTACCTACATATCATAACGCACCGTATCACATTAAAATCCGACTCATGACCAAAACGACACACGAATCCCACATAGGTCAAAACCTATGGTTGCTTTCATAAATCAACCCAAAAACCCTCGACGTCGGCGGACAAATGCCAAACCATCGAGAAAAACTCAAACACACTCATTTGCACAATCACAAGCACTAATTATAATATAAAATAGGTTAAAATTCACAAAAATCTCAAACTCACTTTAAAAGCTATTTTTCCGAAAATCTAGCAAGCAAAATTACCCGTTTTAGTACAAAACTCGACGTTTAAACAAATCTAGCGGCCGCAATATCCACTCATTATCATAACTAAGTCATATAAACCATTCCAATAATTTATTCTCATCAAAATATATATATTTACAAAACCTAGTTAACAAAATTAGCATAATTTTCCTTGGTGTTTTAATCAACTTTAAATATTTTAACAATTCTAGTGGCCATAATTCTCATTAAAACATATTAACTAAGCCACACAACCATTAACTAGATTTTAATCTCACTACTTTATATTAGTTACAAAAAAATCTAGTTTGCAAAACAAACACAATTAGGACAATTTACATTTAACAATCAAGCAATTGAGCAACTAGATTAGGTTTAACATGCCTTAACATGCTAACTACACCATGCAACCTTAAACAAGTGACAACAACCCTTTTGAATTTAAAACCCTAACTTTTTAATTCAAACTCCTTCTCTTTAGATTTCCAAACTTGCAATTAAACTATATTTAAGCACCTAATAAGCTACATTAAGAAATTTAAACCAACAATTGAACAATAGGTTCGGATTTATACCTCAAAACCATCTTGAGATCAACATGAACTAGACCTCCAAATTGAAATCCTTGCACCAAGATCCATGCTAAAAAAGATAAGGGAAAATGGGTAGGGCTTTGATTTGAATTTTAGCTTTGATTTTTGATGGAAATCGGTGAATTTTTTTGATGGAAAATGAGAGGAGAAGAGGGAAGGAGGGGCTGCTGTTGGAGGCCTGCAATTTTTCGCCAGAAGTTGAGGGGGAGTGAGGAGAGAGAGGGAGGGGTTGAAAGTGGGGAGAAAAGACAAAGTCCACACCTCTTTGACTTCTTTCTTTTTCTTTTCTTTTCATTGTTTAAGTGAAGAAAAGTGAGGTGATTGGAGAGAGAGGGGGGCTGTCAAAGGGGGGTCGGCCACATGGGGAGAGGAAGAGAGGTTGAGGTGTGGGTGTGTGGGTTAGGGAAAAAGATAAATGTATTACCCCAATTCCCATTAACACAACATTCACTAATTAAGCCCTTTTTCGTCGATATTTCTAAAACCGTTTTGGCAAACGATTTCATTTCAGAAACAATATTTTGCATGCCAGTTTAGTGTGTCATGAATTATAAAATTTGTATCAACCCATTCCAATTTGTAATTTTCCCTAATTAAATGTATTAGTGACGGCTTAAAATAATATTACAATAATTAATTTCGGAAAATTTTTCAGAAAATTAGAAATTTTACCAGTGACTCAATAAACACCAAATACTAGCAATTACATAGCTAGAATATGTATATTTAATTTTATAATAAAGATATTTGTATTTTGACTTTTTACAGAAACCCCCCTTATTTTACCGATTTTTCCGAAATTTCACCGAAACGATTTTCAAAACGTTACAAGAAAGCTACCTGCCAAAATTGAACAAATTCCATGAAAATGGACCTGCCACCATAGGCTTGATATCGGCCAAAAACTGGTGAAAAAGGTCCAGGTTTCTACCCTATATTCCTAGCACAATTTATAGCCTAATGTATATGTGTGCTTACAAAAATTATAATCCCAGATTTCACCAACCGACAAAAATCTACAGACACCACTCATATCAGCACCAACACCCAAATCAATAGGGGGCCGGCGACGCCGGAAAACCAAGGGTGCTCGCCGGATTTTTGGTGGTGGAACGGGCTCGAACTTCAACCCAACACCCTAGCTACCCTATACACTATTCTGTATGTGTTTGCCACACAAAAACATGCTCACAGACATAGCAGGTCACTCGTATCACAAAACTTGTTAAAAACCGTATTTAGAACTCAAATTTGGATTTTTAAGGTGTTTCAGTAAAATCCAGTGATACAACTAGGCTTCCACAGCACATATAACACCTAATCAAGTTAATTAAACCATAATAACCCCATTTTACCCAAACTCCCCTCAAAACACAAAGTTATCCCTAAACACTACTTAAACGACATATTAAGCTAAATAAACTATAAGTTTAGCAAAAAGGAAGTTGAGTTTAGAGATTATACCTCACTAGATCCTACGTGCCAGAAGAAGAAGAAAAGTGCTGCTGCTGCTGGGGCTCCTGCTGCTGCCTGCTACAGCTGCTGCTGCTGCCTGATGCTGCTGATGCAGATGCTGTTGCTGCTTGTGTTGCTGCTGCTGCTTCTTGTTGTTGTTGTTGTTGCTTGCTGCTGCTGCTGAGGCTCCTGCTGCTGCTTCTTCTGCTGCTGCTGCAGTTGGTGTTGTGTATGAGTGAGAGAATGAGAGTTAACAAAAGAAAAGAATGAGAGCCAAGCTAGTCAACCCCCCTCTCTCTTCATTAATTGCAAGCATGGGCTCATGCCATGATGCCCATTCTCTCTCTCTCTCTCTCCAAGTCAACCAAAACCAAATCATTTTCCATTTTAAAAAAAAAAACCCAAAACACTTAATAAAATCCAATTAACTTAACAAAATGGTTAGTCCACCATGGTTGCTAATCATAGTCTAACCCTAAATTAACTCTAGTTTACATGCACATGTGTGTGCAAGCCTCAAAAAATTTCTAATAAAATATTCATTAATTTTAATAAAATATCTGAAAATCGTTTTGGTAAAATTTTTATTAACAACCATATATTAAAGTATAATTAGCCACTAATCACAATCTAAGGTGTTACAATTCCATTACATGCCACAGCACCTGTGGACCAACCATAGAAGGGCAAACCCAAGCCTTACAAATGGCACCGCTAAACTGCCGCAAACCCTAAGGTTCAAAGGAGTTCCATGGTCATTACGTCGAGTTAGGGTTTTATTCTTCTAGAGGGTCCATAGCATTACTTGCATTTATCTCTGAATACTTTAAACTTGGAAAATGAGCTCCTGACATTCGATCGTCTCCATCGACTCTCAACGTACCTACATGAAGTCGTCTCTAGCTAGGGTCAATCAATCTGACGACCTCGCATCGGGGTAAGCGAACGAACCACATGTCCTAGTCATTCATCCTCGGGTGACTAGCGACCTTCTATCATATCTCTAAGTATAACTCGTACTGCAATAGCTCCAACATCTGGGGCAATATCTCTTCGTTCGCAGCAGCAACTGGCACATCCGTCCGCACGCTGAAGAGTGCCTCAATCATCAAGTATAATCGGTGCATTGACAGTCATCACATTTTGGCTGGCCTCTATCAGTAGATCAATCCTCTGGTGCTGATCTGCACGTCCGAGAAATCTCATAAAAGCGATCCATCAAACGCTCTTGGCGCGAAAACACAATAAAACGACGCCTCTAAGCAAATCGTATGTCCCTGGAATCACGCCCTGGTCAGTCCTCGTCCGTGACGAGCTCATGCTGACGCAACTCTAGCCGTAGCTCTCTCTACCCGTATAATCGTGGCAGCAAAAATCATAAACCTATATCGATGAGGATAGATCATAGGAATGAATATAATACTGTGCAAGGAAATATACATCCTAAGGCTCCTTAAGCGGAGTAGCGTATCGTAAGTATGACGCGGAACATACACACGGTACGCCACTCTACTGAAGTCACCTACTCCATCAACCAAGGTCAACCTATGCGACGAAAGTTTGGGTCTAATACCCCCTCGTCTAAGTCTAAGTTCCGTAAGGTCAAGCCTAAGTTCCGTATATATACAAACACTCTAGGCTCCGCATAGTCAAACTTAAATTCGAACCAAGGTTAACGTAGCGCTCTGATACCAACCTTTTCACGACCCGAAATGGCACGTGACTGTCACTTGAATCATATGAAGTCTATAGGACCCCATCTAATTCAAGTAAACCAAAAGCCCAGAAATCTAATACCATTTTAAGGAAGAAATAAAGAAAACTAATTTTAAAACAAGTGTTCTTAAATAACATAAGCCGGATATGCATTTTAAAAATCCCAAGTCTTTTTTGAAAATTTCAGCAGAGTTTCCCTTGTAAATACTGGCCCGAACGGGGTACAACATGAATAATATATACATCAATGATAAAAGGCATCCCCAAGCGGGAGCTAGCTCTTCGCCAATCGACGGTCACAACCACGCAAGCAATATAATATACAACGCCGAAGGGAGAGGATCAAAACTCAAAAGGAAACTCAAAATCATCAAGAAAACCATAATACTACATCGCGCGACTCTAAGGTCGAAATAATACACAACTGGTTTTCTAACTCTAAAATAAATATACAAGTCTGGTTGATGAAATTTTACTAGATACAACTGAAAATAAATAACTACAATGGTTGCCACGATGCGAGTGAACCCACCTACCAAAGCAATCACCCAGAAAGGAAGCAGTATGCCAAAAAGCCGCAATGAAACCTGTACGGCAACACCTACAAGAAACTGTGGCACAACGGGGGTGAGTTGCCAACTAGTGAGTAGAAAACATCACAGAGTAGAAATCGTATGTATGACTCAATCCTAGGTCAAACGATCAGTAATATATATCCTCAAAATGATAAATTCTAAAGCATGATAAGGTGGCAAGGGTAAACATCTATACATCAGTGTAATACCAAGTGCTCATGTCAGTGCCTCAGGTAGCAACATATCATAAATATGAGGTATGATCAATGTAATCAACATGAATCAGTGTCAACTATATCATGAAATCTATAAGTATCTGGATATCATCCAACAATGTAATCAATGTCTGTATGCATGTGGATCTCGCCCACGTGTTAACCAATGACACAAAACATCATGCATGTAAATATCATAAAGCATATGCATGAAAATATGAGGATATAGATCAACGTGTGTCTCTCGCGACACATTAAAATCATGGAACCTGAGTGCCCAGTATCGACACTCGAAAACATCATGAAACATGTGACCAGCATCGGCACGTAAATCCTCAGATATATCGGGCTCCGTCAGTCCGGATCGGCCTACGGACTCTGTCAGTTCGGATCAGCCCATATCATCTCTCGACTCCAGTCGGTATCCTTCGGATATCCGCCAAGCCCAAATACTATCACCGGTAGGTAGTGGTCCCTCTGTCAGGCTCACCGTCTACTGCACAGCAAATCCGATCTCGTCCCGGGGTACCATACCGGGTCCACCATGTACCGGCAATCGGCCTCATCCAGCTCCTCGAATCGGGTTTCACATGTCACACGTCTCAGAACCGAGAAAACGCATGGTGGACGTACTGAAATATCATATCAAGAGAAACCGGGTTTTTTAAACAGTACATGCTTTCTTTTGAAATAGCTATGGTTATCAAATCCAGAAATCTCATGAAAACAACATATCTCAATGCGTACAAGCGTAAAGCATGATGTATGCGACATATAACAGAAATGTAAGCATATCCGTATATTACGCAACATGGAACAGTAATATGCACATATCAGGGGGAAATCGCTCTTTCAAATGAATCCAGTTTTTAAAATATATCTTGCGGTTCCCAACTTTTCCAAAATAGAATGCAACATCGTATAAAGGTGTATACGTAACTATAGCAAGTAATTTATGCAAAGAGTCATATCATGATTGCACCAATTCTACTGTGTAGTGACATGCAATTACCGAAGAAGATGTGTGTGTGCCGGCAAGCGAGTGTACGTAGAGCATATACATCATCGGTAATGGTGCTGGTGTCCTAACAACAAGTTTCATCATTTCTAACGAAAATACATATAAGCATGCAATGCAATGCGAACAGCAGAATAAATGGCAAATGAATAGTAAATTCAGCAATAAAAAATATACGTTCCTATATATGAGTCATACAGTTTTTGGTATCTGATATCGCACGAATCGTGATGTTTAGAAAATAGGGCTACTGTGTTTTTTTTATGAAAAAGTACATCCTTTGAAATATCCGTAGTATCCTTTGGCCTATCTTTAAAATACTCACGATTCGTTAGTTTTGGAAATAAGTATAACTCGTGCTCCGTCTAACATCTACTAAGTAACTACAGGACTAAACTAACAGACTAGTCGAAAATGTAAAGAAACCACCTAAAACCGAGTCGATATATAGTAGTCGGTGATCCAACCTCAATAGTATCACATACGATACAATATACAATATGACATTCTCGAGTCAAGAGTGCGGATCTATCATCAATATATAGCTCGTACGGCATCCCAAATCTGGGTACGGGTCAAATATCACATTCATCTCATTATTCATCTGGTATCCATTATCATCATATCCTGTATTAGGGGTACTGATCTAAGTCTAGTACATACTGATACCATCTATAAATATATACAAGTATGAAAACACACGCCTAAAGGCCCGCTAAAATCTCATGTCGTATCTCATAATACGAAACACATCATATCACCGATTTCGTGGCACCATGCCCAATCTCATCGACTCATCTCCAAATACCATGTACAATCCTCATCATCCATGTGTAGGTATATGTATATATATACATCTATCCCCAAATACAGACAAGTATAACAAGCGTTTATGTGTGGGGGGGGGGGGCTGTAAACCTATTCTAGGGTTCGCGACTAAGAAGCTATACTAGTTCACTTCTAATAACCCTAATCTAACCATTTAACACCTAAACATATCTTGAATATCCATGTCACACATAAAAGACATCATATATATATAGTATATATATATATATATATCATACTATACATCGAACTGCGGGGGTGTTATACGCCATCCACCCGACTTCCCCCGTAGATATAATCTACTCACCTTGCTCTTCGCTTTCCGTTGCCGACGTCGCCACGCGGTTGCTTGTCGTCTCGAAGTCTTTGTGGGGGTACCTACACATCATAACGTATCGTGTCGCATTAAAATCCAATTCAAAACCAAAACGACACGCTAAAAGCCTATAGGTTAGAACCTATGGACTACGCTTTCAAAACCACCAATTAACACTTGATTTCGACGTACAAACGTCAAGTGATCGAATACGACACAAATCACAAAAATCCAGAATTCAAATTACGCAAAACGAAACCCCGAATCAAAACAGCAACTCTTGAAAATAGTCCCATATTTCACCCTAGGTCAAATTAGTCAATTTTGCATATGCCAAGGGTCTAGTTTACAGGAGATGGAGCTACAGACCAAACACGAACCCATTTGGACCAGGTCTGGCTGCAATTTGCCGCTAGAAAGATTTTATTTGTGGCCAAAATATGGAGTCAGGGGTTGGGGTCTTGGGGTTAGCTTCCTAGGTGCCTGCATACTCCTCTGTACTTGCTAAAGAATTTTCAGAGGCTCCAGGTGATAGCAGATTTCATTTTACACTCACAGAATCCATAATTCCTCCGATATCGGGTTCCTAAGTTCGTATTCCAGGGTTCTAGTCTCTGGTTTGGGTCTGAATTCTAGCACTAGGGGGTTTTTGTGGTCTCTACTAAGCTCAATTGCACATCACAACTCAAGAATTCCATAAACCCTAACTAGAAATTTTCAAATCTCACTAAACGACACCAAATCGGTTCTAAACAAACATGGATGTAAAAGCAATGGAAATACTAGGCTAATGGTAAAGAGAATACCTTATTTGGCAACTCAAGAATTTTCTTGAGTTGCCCCAAGTGTCCAAAATGCAAGCTTTCTTAGTCTAAGGTGTAGCTAGTGAGCTCATGCACATTTTTAATGAAATGGTGATTGAGTTTTGAGGTGTTTTTAATGGTGTTTTAGAGGATGAAGAGGGGGAGTGAGTGAGGGCAGCAACAACAGCATGAGTGAGGGAGGGGAGAGAAGATGAAGAAAAAATGAAGTAGGAATGGGAGCTTGGTCCAAGGTTTGACCCCTTACCCTCTCACTCTCTCTCATGCCCATCCCTCCATTCTTTTTTCATATCCCTTTTCTTTTCGTTTCCTTTTCTTTTCCTTTTCTTTTCTTCTCTTTAATTTATAACCATGCATGATAAAAAGAAGAAAGCATGAAAGAAAAATGTAACAAGTGCTAAAAAGACATTTGCATGTTTTGCACAAAACAAGCTTAATGCGCGATTAGCGATATTTAATCGCGATTAGCACTAAATAGCGTATAATTAATCATAAAAAGTTATAATTTGCATAATTCACATAAAACACCCACTTTTTAGTAATTTCCATAATTTTCCAAATTTTTTCCCAATTTATCGGTATTTAATTATACCGCTTTATTAAAATATTTAAGATTTTATTATTTAATTATAAAAATTCCCAAAAATAATATTTTATTTTTTTTGAAATGTTATACTTACCCGCATGAAGATGGAGACGGGAATCGTAAAGAAGGACTTGTTGTCCCGGGGTAAAAGTTTTTCTAAAAATATTTTTATCGTGGAACACTTTAGTGCGGTTCTTTACTATAACCGCATTATCGTAAGCTTAATCGCGAAGTTCACTTAGCTCATTTAATTGCAGCTTCCGAAAGTTGCAGGCTTGATTTAATTCAAAGTTAAGCTCTATAATAGCCCACATTGCTTTATGTTCGATCTCGATAGGAAGGTGGCAAACCTTTCCAAACACTAAGCGGTAAGGATATATACCAAGATCAGTCTTATAAACGGTACAGAATGCCTTAAGAGCATCTGTCAATTTGGTTGACCAATCTTTACGATTTTTTGAAACCGTCTTCTCTAAAATTTGTTTGATCTGCCTGTTGGAAATCTCAGCTTGCCCACTCGTTTGGGGATGATAGGGCGGAGAAAGCTTATGGTTGATTGAATATTTCTGCATCAAAGTCTCGAAAGATCGATTACAGAAATGCGTCCCGTTGTCGCTAATTATAGCGCGAGGGTGTACGAATCGTGAAATGTTATTTTCTTTAAGGAACCTAATAACAACTTTGTTGTCATTAGTGTGACATGGTATCGCTTCCACCCATTTCGAGACGTAATCAACCGCTAACAAGATTTATAGATTCCCAAAAGAAATTGGGAAAAGGGCCAATAAAATCAATACCCCATACGTAAAAAATTTCCACGACCATGATAGGTTGGAGTGGCATCTTATTTTTTCGAGAGATCTGATCCGTGTGTTGACACCGTGGACAAGTTTTGCAATGATCATATGCATCTTTAAATAATGTAGGCCGGTAAAAACCACATTGCAAAACTTTCTCCGCCGTTTTACGTGGCCCAAAGTGACCGCCACATGCTTGGCCATGATAGAAAGACAATACACTCTTGAATTCATCATTAGGGACACATCTGCGAATGATTTGGTCAGGACAATATTTAAACAAATAAGGTTCATCCTTGTAAAAGTGATTTACTTGGGATAGAAATCGATTAGTGTCTTGTTTAGAACATTCGCTAGGAATAAGTCTCGTTGCTAGATAATTCACAATATCCACGAACCAAGATTCACAGAATACGGTCAAGAGTTGTTCGTCAGGCAAAGAGTCGTTTATTAGCAAGGTCTCAGTAGGTGAAGAAAAGATGCGTGAAAGATGGTCGGCTACTACGTTTTCACATCCACTCTTATCTCGTATGATAAGATCAAATTCTTGTAATAACAGGATCCAACGTATTAACCTGGCCTTAGCATCCTTCTTCGATAAAAGATGTTTTAGGGCGGAGTGATCGGTGTAAACCACTATCGGTGAGCCAATCAAGTGAGGCCTGAATTTTTCTAATGCAAATACAACTTCCAAGAGTTCTTTCTTAGTAGTTGTATAATTAATTTGGGCATCATTCAAGGTCTTACTTGCATAATAAATTGCATGTGGCATCTTATCAATGTGTTGTCCTAAGACTGCACCAATAGCAAAATCGGATGCATCACACATAAGCTCAAATGGGTGGTTCCAATCAGGAGAAGATAGAACGGGGGCTGTAATGAGGGTGCTTTTAAATAAGTCAAAAGCAGTCTCGCAATTCGAATCAATGTGAAATGTTGTATACTTGGCCAAGAGAAGAGTTAAGGGTCTAGCAATTTTGCTAAAATCCTTAATGAATCTCCTATGAAATCCTGCATGACCAAGGAAGGATCGTATATCTTTGACGCATTTGGGATGAGGAAGGTTATGGATGACATCTATTTTAGCTTTGACTACCTCAATGCCTTTTCGTGAAATGACATGTCCAAGCACGATACCTTCTTGGACCATGAAATGACATTTTTCTCAATTCAAAGTTAAGTTCTTATCCTTACAGCGGGTAAGAACCGCATCAAGATTACATAGGCAATCTTCAAAGGAGTCCCCAAATATAGAAAAATCGTCGATAAATATCTCCAGGAAATTCTCGACCATATCCGAGAATATCCCCATCATACACCGCTGAAATGTAGCGGGAGCGTTGTATAACCCAAAGGGCATGCGTCTATAAGCAAAGGTACCAAAGGAAAAGTAAATGTTGTTTTATCTTGATCCTTTTCGGTGATGGGGACCTGGTTATAGCCAGAGTATCCGTCCAAGAAACAATAATATTCATGTCCAGCTAATCGTTCCAACATCTGGTCAATGAAAGGTAGAGGGAAGTGATCTTTTCTTGTTGCGGCATTGAGTTTCCTATAATCAATACATACACGCCACCCAGATTGGGTGCGTGTTTGGATCAACTCATTTGCCTTATTGGTTATGACCGTGATGCCATACTTTTTCGGGACTACATGAATAGGACTTATCCATTGGCTATCAGATATTGGGTAAATTATACCACTATCCAGGCACTTGACGATTTCTTTCTTTACCGCCTCCTTTATGACGGGATTTAACCGTCTTTGTGGGTCTCGGGTTGGTTTGGATTGATCCACAAATGTATATGATGTTCAACAATCAAGGGACTAATCCCTTTTATGTCCGCCATTGTCCAACCAAATGCTTACCAATTTGATCTCAAGACTATCAAAAGAGCGTTCTCTTGCTCTAAAGATAGAGAAGCGGATATGAACACGGGCAAAGACTCATTCTCACCTAAATATGTATATTTAAGATGAGAAGGTAACAGTTTGAGATCTAATGTCGATGGAGAGACAATGGAAGGTGGGGTAAGAGAATGATACTCGGACTCTCTAAGAAGTTCATAACTTGTGTAGGATATTGACTCGGAAAGTGCTACTGACTTTTGTAATGAGTCAAAAGGTTCGAACTCAAGGGTGGAGTTGTCAAATGTGTCATCACTATAATAATTTTCCAGATCAAACAATGACGCACTAGTGTCGTCGAGATCATCATAGCAAAGTATTTCAGCTTCGCAGCTGTCGGAAGCTATCTCGTTGATGGAACAAGCATCAAGTATATGAGCAGAAGGTTCAGATGGTTGACTTCCTAGCTTGTAAATATTAAGCTCAATTTTCATCTTCCCGAAAGATAAGTTCATAGAACCTTTACGACAATTAATGACAGCATTGGAAGTTGCTAAGAAGGGTCGACCGAGAATCACCGGAATTTAGTTCCGTGGGTTCGCTACAGGTTGTGTATCTAGAATAATGAAGTCCACAGGGAATATAAATTCCCCGACTTTTATTAACACATCCTCAAGCTCACCCCTTGGTTGGATGATAGATTGATCTGCCATCTGGAGAGTGCAGTGGACAGGTTTCAACTCTCCAATACCTAACCGCTCGTAAACATAGTAAGGAAGCAAGTTAACACTAGCGCCAAGGTCGAGTAGAGCACGATTGATATTTTTATCCCCAATAGAAATAGAGATTGTAGGACAGCCGGGGTCCTTACGTTTCTTAGGTAATTACTGGGTAAAAGATGTGCTTACATTACTAGTCATGAACACTTTTTCGGTACTTGATTTTTTCTCTTCCGAGTGCACAAGTCCTTAAGTATTTTCGCATAAGACGGAACTTGTTGTATAGCATCTAGAAGAGGGATATTTATGTTAAATTGTTTAAACATTTCCACAATCTTCTCCATTTGTGGACTTGGTTTGTTTCCCCTTAACCTATTTGGATAAGGAGCTTTATCAATAAGAGTTGGGTCCAATATTGGAGAAGATCGTGGGGGTAGAACGGATCCCAGAATTGGAGTTGGGATCGTGTTAGGTTGACTCAAAGAGCTGGACGAAGGGTTCAAGCCTTTGGGAAAACGGAGAATAGGCTCGGAAGAAGATGGTGGACTAGACGAACTAAGGTCAGGAGAGGAAGCCAGGGTATCATTAATTGATTCCTCATTATCAACCTGTTCACCGACTTGGTTGTTTAGCACTCTTCCTGATCTCAACATGGTAATGGCATTCATATTATAATATTGTGAGTAGCCGGGATTCGGTAAGGGTTGAGATGGAAGTTTCCCTTTCTCTATAGCACTCAACGCGGCATTTAATTATGCAATTTGTGCTTCCATCGATTTTATACTCTCACCGTTGGAGGCGGAGTCTTTCCTTATGGTGTCGATGGAAGACCTTATATCGGTCGACATTTGCATGGTATGTTTCATAAACAAATCCAAGGTTCGTTCAAGTGCAGAGGAGTTTTCGGTACCGTCCATTTGGAGAGAATTATTATAAGGTGAAGAATTGTGGGCCGGATTTTGAAAAGTTTGTGGTTGAAAGGAGTGCTGACTCTGTGGTGGTTGCTATTGCTGTGAAGGAACCCTTTGATAGTTATTTTGGTTTGGAACCGTATTTTGAGTTTGGTGTTGGTTCCAAGAAAAATTAGGGTGATTCCTCCAACCCTAATTATATGTGGAAGAATAAGGATCATTTCTAGGTCGCTGCTGAAAAGCAGCATTAGTGTGTTCTTGACCTTGAAACGGAGAATTTAAAGGACATTCTTCCGTCAAATGTGATGGATCGGAGCAGCATCCACACACGGTTTTAAAGAGCGTCACCTGATTTAGGGAGGCTAATAAAAATTTGTTTTCCATAATTTCGAGTTTCTTTTGCATTGGTTCCATTTTGGCTTTTACTACGATCGAAATATCGAGCTGATGAATACCTCCCCTAGATGATGGTGAACTAACGCTTTCCTGTTGAAAAGTGTTTTCAGCAAAATCTTCCAAGAATTTCCAAGCTTCACCATCGTCTTTAGACATGAAATTACCTTGACACATGGTTTCAAACATCTGCTTTGTCGCTGGATTAATGCTCTCATATATAATTCGGCACAGATCCCATCTACGGATTCCATGATGAGGACAATGGACAAGCAGATCCTTAAACCGTTCAAAGCATTTCCAAAATGGTTTATTTGGAAGCTGGGTGAACTGTTTGATTTCGCTCCGAACACGGGCGGTCTTATGATTAGGATAAAATTTCTTAAGGACTATAACGAATTCATCCCAATTGGAAATAGAGTGTGCGGTCGTGTTATAAATCCATTTTTTGGCTAAATCGCATAAAGTAAACGGGAGAAGACATAAACGCATAGCATCTACAGAAAGTTATGAAGTGCCCAACATAGCGCATACGTTTTCGAATTTGGTGATAAAAACGTATGCGTCTTCAGACTCAAGACCGTGAAATTTAGGGAAAAGATTGATAAAGTGTGGTTTGATTTCAAAATTATCACCATTGGCTGATGGAATAGAATGATAAGTAGGAAGGGGACCACGTATAGGGTAGCATCTCTTTTGGAGAGAGATGCACGGTGGATTCTGTGCACCTGTGGTTGGTGGCAGAGTGGTGTTATTAAAATTTGATGGATAACCGTCCATCTCGGTAGTACGTATTGTAACACCCGAGTTCATTTATACCAATTCCAGTTTCTGTATCTACCTATCCATGGTCCTTCTTGATTTAGCGTGTTTGGGTGCGAATGGTATTTTTTACATATTACTTCGCATTCGACCCGACCCGCTTGCTTGAACCTGTTTGATTCTTATGTATAGATTACCTTGACTTGTTACATGGACACGTGCATCTCATTTCAGTACATACTGGTATTTTACCTGGTATCGCATCTTTTATCATATAACATTCTAGGTCACAGAAAATAATTTAAAATTACATTTCATATCCTGCATGATACCCCTAACCCCGTGGTAGCATCCGCGCATCTTGTTCTCATCCCGTTCAGTGAAACGGACGTTTTTGGATGGCTAGCGCACGTACGTGCATCCGTTCTTGGGGGTATGCATTTTCTTTAACTGGGCTTTCATTTTGAAATTTGGAAGTCACATATATTTTTAATATTTTAAATCTAAATTTTTAGACCCGACCCGGGCATGTTTTGGAGTAAATTTGTATTTGCCAAAATCTCAAAACGGACTAATATTATAATATTATATCCTTTATTCATTCAAAACTTTATTAAAACTAAATAAATAGTTTTCACCAAATCCACAGATCTCTCTCTCGCTCTCTCTCTCTCTCTCTCTCTCTCACAGATCTCTCTCTCTCTCTCTAATTATATATTTTGTATATGATTCTTTAAATATTAATAACTTACTATTCTTTTTTACCCACTGTTCCCACGTATCTTCCTCCTCATCGCGAAAACCCTAACCCATGCCCGCGCCCCTCGCCTCGCCTCGCCGACGCCGCCTCCACCCTCGTCGGCATCCCATCTCCTCGACCTCCTCTCCTCATTCAACTCTCTCACCTCTTTCCCCAACCACGAACCCACTGCAACCCACTGCGGCTGCGACACCCTCGTCGCTGGAGACCCCTCGCTGTCGCCGTCATCCTCATCTCCTTCCTCTCCTCTCCCCTCTCTGCAAACTATTCCCGCACGAGAACCGTCCCCGATCAACCCTGCAACCCACCACCTGCACGCCTGCAACTCGCGCCCGCACCCTTGCCGCCGGAGCTCCGACCTCGTCGTCGCCTCCACACGCTCGTCACTATCTCTTCTTCCTCTATCCTCTCTTTTCTACCCAATACCCGAGCCTTTTCCCTGCACCTGAAACCACAGCTACACCCTAACCCATTGCCGGAAACCATCTCCTGCACACTTGCTGGAGTCCGATCCATCGCCGTCGTCACTCCTTGTCACCTCCTCGGCCCAGATCGCATCCAGATCGTGCCTAGACCGTGCACCAGATCACGTCCAGATTGCGCCCAGACCGTGCACCAGATCGCGACAGGACCCAGTACTGTGTCGTACCGTTTCACACACCGTATCGTATCATGTCGCACCAGGCCGCCTGCACCTCGACGTTTGTTCTAAGGCAAGTAAAACTTGCTACTGTTGGAGATAGTGCCCTCGGAGTCAATTATTGGATCGCAGGTACGTGATTGCAATGATTGCGGAGGATCTATACCGGTAGGACAGTCTTACTCGAGATGATAATATGCTATCTGGTTTGCCTTTATCAGTCGTGTACATGTTCAGGTGACAGATTACATGTTACACTTTGATAGAGCCCTTAGGATCTTGCTTTACTACCAACAGTATGATAGCGATCATATACGTGAGAGTTGGGTAGTTTATATGCATATCCTTAATTATGGTCCCTAGTCGTGGGAGTTTCGAGACAGGGCATCGATACTCCGGAATAGACTAGTGTATACAGTCGAGACCCCGACGTAGGGAGGTGGCCGGTCTCACAAGCCACTGGTGTCAGTTGGATCACCTAAGATGTATACAGGTGCTCATTGGGTTATGAGTACACCGGACAGGACTCGCCGGGAACCTGCTAGTTGGTATTATACATATCGTCAGATAGCAGTTCCCTGGTGACATGTGTACAAGTTAGTTCATCGACTTGAGGTCGTCATTTGTCTCGTGTGAGTTCCCACTGTGCTTTGATTTCTACCCTACCACGGCTCAAAGGAGTCGTGCAAACAGGTAGTTTTTGGGTACAGTCCCGAGCCATATGGAGGCACGTGAACGGATCGGCAGGGGATTCGTCTCTCCCGGTATTGGGGGAGAGATCGTGCTGTATCTAGGAGAGCCATTACACAAAGCCCACGGCCGTGGCAGGAGATTTACTGGTAGGTACTCCAGTAGTATCTCAGGGTGTTATTGGGCTACACTCCGACACGACTTATACTGCTATTGGGGGTCTGACGTTACTAGCCCCCTAGTCAGATATGCGATACTCATAGACGAACGGACCAGACTGTATATACATTGTCACTGTTAGGCTCAGTAGGGTTTCCGGATGAGTTTGCTCATCGGCCTCCCTTGAGGTCAGTCCATGGGCGGCCGTTACGCATAGCTAGTGCAGCTGACGGTTTGTGGTTAAACCCACTGCCAGGGTACTGACGAGTCATTAGAGTCCCCCACAGACAGTTTCCCAAGTTCGGGCGAAACGTTGTAGAGGCCGTATGGTTTTATGGCAGGGTTCGGAAAATGCACGTGCGTTTACGCACGTGTCGGTTTTCGGACAGATAACACTGGTCGGCTTTGGTTTAAGCCGGATCCGAGTATTATATTGAGTAGATATAATATCTTTGTCTCAGTTGCATTTGTATTCGGTCGTAATACAAATGCGGGTATATTTATACAGTTACGGGGTTATCCTGAAAGTCGTTTCAGGATCACTTTTGGAAGTTGCCAGTTTCCAGTTTTCTATCAGCCGTCTTTTAACATTCGGTTAAAAACGGATTTATCTTTTCTTGAGATGAGTGTGGAAGTTTCTAGAAGCATCTAGATGTGGTGACTAGGTTGAATGGTGTTGTGTTTTCATTGGTTGATTTTTGTGTTCACACTATGTGTTCACACTTTGTGTCCACACATGATATTTTCTTATGGTCAACCCCCCTCTCCTACACTCACCCTCCTCCTTCTTATATGTGGCCGGCCCCTCCTCTCTCACTCTCACTTGAGTTTTCATCTGGTAAAAAGATTATGATAGATTTTGGGGTGTATGGAATTTCACAGCTCATTTCATTCCATTACCCGATTCGAGTGGCAACTTCATTAACCGTTCGTCCATAGCTTTGGACGGAATGAGACAAAGTCTTCTACTCATTCTCTACATCAATCTTGGTCGTCTCTTTTAGCAAACTTGACGACCGAGTTGCCTCGAGTCAGAGGCGGGAGCCCGTTTAAAGAATCGTCGACGTGGTGCCACCTGGACGAGCAGATCGGAGATCGACGAGATCGGAGATCGACGAGATCGGAGATCGACGAGATCGGAGCAACCGCAACGGAGCGTGGGATGATGGTTAAAGAACGAATGACTCGGATCGTTCGGTATAACCTTTCTACACTCTCTACAGTTTGTTAGTTTAGCAATAATGGCAGATCCGGGTTAAAGTTGACGATAGCGCCAGTTAAAAAGTTTTTGTTCCGCATTTGGCGTCTGTAGATGGTCGGGGCGCTACCGTAGACTTACAGTGGTATCAGAGCCTCACCATTTTGCTTTACTAACTTGTGCTAACGCGTTTAAAATATCGATCGAACCGGATATCGAAAAACACAATTTTCAAGCTTCATGGTTTCTGTCGATTTTAAATGATGTCCTAAAATTATTCTACATATCGCAGAAAGTTGTGCAGGGTTTTCTAAGAATACTGTAAAAATTTGGGCACATGATACGACCAAAACGCCGCGGAATCGCGGTCAAACCTAGGGTTTGACCGCGCATCCGCGGCCATTTGGTGTGATCATGCCCCCAAATTTGCACAGTATATTCTTCTCTGGAAATTGGGGTTTTTGGTATATATCTTTTAGGCCTAGATTTTGTTACTGTTCAACAGATGTTCGTGGGGCCCACTTTGTGATATTTAGTCGATCGAAATTTAAACATGTTAGTTTACAGTGCTTACATTATATCTCCGACCGGGAATGTCATTTGATCGTTGAACCGCGTCTGATTGCTATAGTTCTTTTAGACGGGTTTGCGAACGTGACATTCGCGTTGATGTTCTGTGTTGTGCTGTGATGTTGCGGATTTGTCGTGGTGGATAGCAGTGTGCAATGATAGTGCAGTTTGGATTTATTTGTACATTTGATATTGCGGGGCGAGCGTCCAACATGTGGACTGCCGTCACTGCCTGTTGTATAATATTCTTTTGGGGGCACGACCAGGTTGCGGTCGATGTACCTGTTGTACTATTTTTCATTACTGTACTAGGTTTTGCCCCACGACGGAGTGCACGGATAGCCGGGTTCTGAGGGGCAACGGGTCCGCATCTCATGGCTTTGAGAGGCAGAGGGGCCTCACTCTAGAATTGGCAGACTATTCGCCGCACTCGTAGGGGGTATAGGTTGACCCAAGGAGGGGTGCTCAAGCTACCGGATTCCGTGAAGTGCAGGGTGGTCCATTCACTTTGTTGTAGGGGGCTGCCTTGCTTCAGGTTTTGGCGGGTAACTTGTCGCACCCGTAGGGGTCTAGGTTTCATTGCACAGGCTATCCACACGACCAGGGGAACGTCGGGTTTCAGCAGCGGCTCTGTGAAACTCGGGGATCCCAGATTATCTGTATTGTTCTGTGATGCTTATTACTTTTCTGTAATGTTGCATATTATCACGCCTGGAGCGATTATTGTATATTGGTTTATATACTATTAGATGTTGTATATGTTTTACACCCGCACTAGTCCAGTCCCCGCTCTGTCGTTAGTTAAGTAACCTAACGGGTGATGACGGGACCCAGTGACGAATGTGGATGGCATATACGTACATTTTATTTTCGTTCTTTTCTGGTGTGATTGATTGATGGGACTGCGTTGATTCTGATCAATGCAAAGTAAAGCAAACCTGTTTGCAGTTGTTGGAACAAATTTAAAAAGTGTTATTACAAAGGCGTTTCCTTTTGTTTTGCATAGCGGTATTCAGTGGAATATCCTGCACCTCATTCGACGGGGCAAGGGCCGATATCCCTTCACCAGGACTGACCCCTTGGGCAGAAGTTTGCGTCAGCGTAATAACTTCACTATAGTCGATTACAAGTTGCTTTGCACCGCGGTATTCAGTGGAATATCCTGCAACTCATTCCACGAGGAAAGATCCGAGATCCCTTCACCAGGAGTGACCTCTTTAGCAAAAGGTTTTCGCCACTATATTTTAAAAAGCTATCAGGTTCCTTCAGCGATATCAAGTTCACTACGTTAAAGGTTTTTTCGCCAAAAACCATCCGTAGCCCTCCGTCACTTCTTTTGGGTATTCAGTAGTATTCAAGCTATGTATTTTGACCTAACGCCAAGGCATAGTGTTTGGTAGCTGCTGGTATTCAATTGTTGCATAGATAGATGAGTTGGTTTGGGACAGCCGTTCTGCCATTTTGACCTAACGCCAAGGGCATGTGCAGGTGGGTTCAAATCAACAAGATAGTGATGGGTAGAACTTGGCATGTGACTTATGACATTTTGACCTAACGCCATGGTTATAAGAGCATGGGGCAAAAATTATATCGGGAGTTTCTAAAGAAACTGAAACTTGCCAAGTATGCGCATACCTTTTGGAGTATGAGTAACGTGGATGCATTCCATCACGTTATCATGCGATGAGAGTTGGATCCCGATTCCCACTGATGAGTTGGTTTACTCTTCGGATGATCCCGATTGATTCTTCTTGAGGTTTGGAGGAGAATTTGACAGGACAGTGGGAGGTTTCCGGATTAGGTAAAGTTATAACCATTCTGATCTAGGTTAGAGTACACGCAGAGTGTTTCTTTTCTCTCTCTCTTTGGCAGCGACCTTTGACCGACCCTAGACTATGACTCAGTGACCAGGTTGACCGAACCTTCTTAAAATACTGGCTTTTGGATTGTCTGAGTTGCATAAGTCATTGCCACTCCTTCTTTTACCCTTTGAATTTCTCAGAACACCCCGTATTACTACGGACATCCACTTCCATTGGATAGATCCATCGTATGGTTATATACGAACTCGAAGGGACTTCTTCAAGGATGGATCCAGGTTCAGGAGAAATAGAATTGGTTTATTCAGTTGTCTTTTATTATCACCTTCTCTCAGGTTGCGAAGGCTCCTTGGTTTAGGAGAGTACACCTATTACGCTTATTGGATAGTCTTATTCCAAACCATAGGCAGGTGCCGAAAGGTAGGGAATGAAGAAAACCAATTAGCCCAAGTAGGGTGTGCATAAGGTAATATGTAAAGACAAAATAAAGGGATTAGAAAGAGGGCAAAGTAAATTGCGACTGATATCACTCACGACCAAACCGCGTACTTCATCGCCACTCCTATTTCACCTTTAAATGAATAAGGTATTATTCAGTTGTCTTTTATCATCACCTTCTCTCAAGATGCGAGTACTCCTCGGTTTAGGAGGGTACACCTATTATTCTTACTGGATAGTCTTCTTCCAAACCATAGGATGGTGCCGAACGGTAGGGAAGGAAGAAAACCATTTAGCCTAACAATGGTGTACAGAAGGTAACGACTAAAGAAAAATGAATGGATTTGGAGAGATGGCAATAAAATATACGGTTGAAGTCATGAATTGGATTATGGAAGAGGCAATGCTATGAATACCAGGATACCCCTACGAAACATTTTCATGTTTCAGTGCATTGTTAAAGGAAAACTGTTTTCCCGATTGGATACTTACTCCAGGGTATGTATTTACCAGGTTTCATTCTCATATCTGTATGGTTTTACAGATGATGAGTGGGAGTAAGTTATTGGGAATTAGGTGATCATACTCATTATATCGGAATTCGTTGTAATTGGTGATATTTGAGGAAATCGCCAGGGTACAGTTTTCAACCTACGACGCACAGGTTTTGAGTTGTTTAACTCAGCGGACTTATACAGAGTATTGTATGTTGTCTAGTGTCCATCAGGACAAAGGGGTAGGTCCTCGTACTATGTTCTGTTTACTTATAACTTCTCTAGTATTTAGACAAGTGTTTCGTAGAAATACAAGGTCTAAGTTTTGAGAAGTTGTGGGTATAAGAATAAAGTAGAGAACCAGGTGTCACAAGTATCGGGATTTTTCAAAGAGATCGAAGATGTAGATTCTTGTGATTGGTATTCAGATGATAGTGATGGCTTTGAGAAACGTGTTTCTCTCTCAGGTAACTCATAATTGGATGGATTCCTAAGTTGAGTAATGCTGATTAGCCTCTTTCCAATAAGATGATATGCACTGGAGACAGCTGCATGATTTGAATCTGGTTCCAATTAAATAAGTGCCAAAGTTTCTATATTGGATATAGAATGGTTCATACCTTAAAAGATGTTAAGGTACGGGGAGTTGTCCAGCTTATGCATAAAACCAGACTCTGGATAACTCCGGGCACGTTTCTGTAATGGCTGTTTGTGGGTTGACCCTGGCTATGACGAGGGTTGATATTCTACCATTTGGAAGATCAATAGTGATATTGTTCTTGACTCGCCACAGTTTTAGTAAAATGGACTTTTTCAGAAAACAGTAGTGGGAGTATGGTAGAACTGGAAGCGATTCCAGAACCGCAAACGATTACGGAAAATTTAATAGGACCTATATATTCAATCAGGTTTGACATTCCAATAGCCACTCCGCAGATATGATGGGTAACCTCAGACATCCGAGAGGTACTCCGGTAGCCTCAAGGACGGTGACAGGGAGGATTTTGTTTACCCAGACTTGACACTACTGTTGTTCCAGGCTATGCGACCCGGTAGGAGGGTTGTCGTAGTCAGTGGGAGCATCGGAAGCATAGTAGGCAAGATGCTCATATCTATTTATAGACTTGAGCAGTTATAGCGGAGATAGATCATCTATTTTTGATGTGACAGTCATGGGTTTGACTTCAATCAGAATAGGGGATGGATCTGTTAAGAAGGTAGTAGGGTGTGATGTCATAGTATCTGGATGACATACACACAGTAGGAAGTAAAATTTCTATACTATGATCGGTTGTACTGTGGTCGTCACACAGTTGTTTCTCCAGACAGGATATGGATATAATATTTGACACTCTGGTTTCTAGATCTATGGTTTTAGAACTGGATTTGGGTAGTTTCCCAATGTGGGTACTTTGACAGTATTCTAATGGTTTTTAGAATAGATGACTCCTGGCATGGTGGTGTACCTGCAGGTAATGGAGTCACCCTCTCTAAAGGTGTCTTACAGACTAAAGGGGAGAGGGATGGGGCATGATTGGCAGATCACTTGCTTAGGCAACCGAGTCAATCATGAGATATCAAGTACCACACCAGATGTTGTTTTTACACTAGATGCAATAAGTTTGTATTAATCCAATCCTGGAGAAACATAAGGAAGCAGTTTTAGAACATAAGTACATGTTCTACTGATTTGATGACGGCAGCCTCCTTCGGGAGACGGTTATCATTCCAGGCTTTAAAGGTGATATGGATGACAGAGTGATTGTCAGAGTTACAGTTTTCCCTCTGACGAGGGACAGTATTATGGACAGGTGGTCCAAGAGGATACTGTGGGAGGCATGGTGCAGGATACTGATTAGGTTCAGTGATCGATACAGTCTAAGAAGTTTGGATTTTGAGTGCATTTATGAACTAGGTTCCATCAGATATCCAGACATATTCTAAGACAGGTATTACTCAATTCGGGAGATGGCTTTCTCCGCGAATTTGAGATTAAGAGAGATATAGAAAGAAACTTCTAGGCGGATCCACTCACTGAGGCTATTTCTCGAACACAATAGTTTTACAAACGGGCTTTATGAAACTGATTAGTAGAGGAGTTGGATGTTCGGTTTCACACGGGCTGTGAGTAGTCAACATCGCAATAATTAGCCTTAAGTGCAAGTGGGAGATTGTTGGAGATAGTGCCCTCAGAGTCAATTATTGGATTGCAGGTACGTGATTGCAATGATTGCGGAGGATCTATACTGGTAGGACAGTCTTACTCGAGATGATAGTATGCTATCTGGTTTGCCTTTATCAGTCGTGTACATGTTCAGGTGAGTGATTACATGTTACACTTTGATAGAGCCCTTAGGATCTTGCTTTACTACCAACAGTATGATGGCGATCATATACGTGAGAGTTGGGTAGTTTATATGCATATCCTTAATTATGGTCCCTAGTCGTGGGAGTTTCGAGACAGGGCATCGATACTCCGGAGTAGACTAGTGTATACAGTCGAGACCCCGACGAGGGGCGGTGGCCGGTCTCACAAGCCACTGGTGTCAGTTAGATCACCTAAGATGTATACTGGTGCTCATTGGGTTATGAGTACACCGGACAGGACTCGCCGGGAACCTGCTAGTTGGTATTATACATATCGTCAGATAGCAGTTCCCTGGTGACATGTGTACAGGTTAGTTCATCGACCTGAGGTCGTCATTTGTCTCATGTGAGTTCCCACTGTGCTTTTATTTCTACCCTACCACGGCTCAAAGGAGTCGTGCAAACAGGTAGTTTTTGGGTACAGTCCTGAGCCATATGGAGTCACGTGAGCGGATCGGCAGGGGATTCGTCTCTCCCGGTATTGGGGGCGAGATCGTGCTGTGTCTAGGAGAGCCATTACACAAAGCCCACGGCCGTGGCAGGAGATTTACTGGTAGGTACTCTAGTAGTATCTCAGGGTGTTATTGGGCTACACTCCGACACGACTTATACTGCTATTGGGGGTCTGACGTTACTAGCCTCCTAGGCAGATATGCGATACTCATAGACGAACGGACCGGGCTGTATATACATTGTCACTGTTAAGCTCAGTAGGGTTTCCGGATGAGTTCGCTCATCGGCCTCCCTAGAGGTCAGTCCATGGGCAGCCGTTACGCATAGCTAGTGCCGCTGATGGTTTGTGGTTAAACCCACTGCCAGGGTACTGACGAGTCATTAGAGTCCCCCATAGACAGTTTCCCAAGTTCGGGCAAAACGTTGTAGAGGCCATATGGTTTTATGGCAGGGTTCGGAAAATGCACGTGCGTTTACGCACGTGTCGGTTTTCGGACAGATAATACTGGTCGGCTTTGGTTTAAGCCGGATCCGAGTATTATATTGAGTAGATATAATATCTTTGTCTCAGTTGCATTTGTATTCGGTCGTAATACAAATGCGGGTATATTTATACAGTTACGGGGTTATCCTGAAAGTCGTTTCCGGATCACTTTTGGAAGTTGCCAGTCTTCAGTTTTCTATCAGCCGACTTTTAGCATTCGGTTAAAGACGGATTTATCTTTTTTTGAGATGAGTGTGGAAGTTTCTAGAAGCATCTAGATGTGGTGACTAGGTTGAATGGTGTTGTGTTTTCATTGGTTGATTTTTGTGTTCACACTTTGTGTTCACACATGATATTTTCTTATGGTCACCCCCCTCTCCTACACTCACCCTCCTCCTTCTTATAAGTGGCCGGCCCCCTCCTCTCTCACTCTCACTTGAGTTTTCATCTGGTAAAAAGATTATGATAGATTTTGGGGTATATGGAATTTCACAGCTCATTTCATTCCATCACCCGATTCGAGTGGCAACTTCATTAACCGTTCGTCCATAGCTTTAGACGGAATGAGACAAAGTCTTCTACTCATTCTTTACATCAATCTTGGTCGTCTCTTTTAGCAAACTTGACGACCGAGTTGCCTCGAGTCATAGGCGGGAGCCCGTTTAAAGAATCGTCGACGTGGTGCCACCTGGACGAGCAGATCGGAGATCGACGAGATCGGAGCAGCCGCAACGGAGCGTGGGATGATGGTTAAAGAACGAAGGACTCGGATCGTTCGGTATAACCTTTCTACACTCTCTACAGTTTGTTAGTTTAGCAATAATGGCAGATCCGGGTTAAAGTACACGATAGCGCCAGTTAAAAAGTTTTTGTTCCGCATTTGGCGTCTGTAGACGGCCGGGGCGCTACCGTAGACTTACACGCGCTCGTCACTATCTCTTCTTCCTCTATCCTCTCTTTTCTACCCAATACCCGAGCCTTTTCCCTGCACCTGAAACCACAGCTACACCCTAACCCATTGCCGGAAACCATCACCTGCACACTTGCCGGAGTCCGATCCATCGCCGTCGTCACTCCTTGTCACCTCCTCGTCCCAGATCACATCCAGATCATGCCTAGACCGTGCACCAGATCGCGTCCAGATTGCACCCAGACCGTGCACCAGATCGCGACAGGACCCAGTACCATGTCGTACCGTTTCACACACCGTATCGTGTCATGTCGCACCAGGCCGCCTGCACCTCGACGTTTGTTCTAAGGCAAGTAAAACTTGCTACATGCTACTTAATTTATTATATATATATTTGATGGCACATTAAACCTGTAGTTTAAATATAATCCCATGATTTCCATTTTACATGTTCGAGGTCACGTTATATCATTTTAGATTCAAAACTTGAAACCTACCCGATGCATTTACTTCACTAAACCTAGTAACCACATTTACATTTTAAACACGTGATAAATATTTACCTAGTCTATGGTACCCCTCCTATAGTTTACTCTATTGGACACCCGTGTGCATTTTGACTTGTTTTAGTTATAATTACATCTATTGAATCTATTATACATATCATTGCATCTCTAGATTACGTAGTACATGTTAACATGATTCTAACATCCACATTTGTATACTATAGTTAAGTAATGATAACCGTGCCTCGATATGAATTAATCTGTTCCATGTTGCATATCATATTACATGTTCCAGTTTATTGTTCTGACAGTACCCGTGCTTGTTTATTTATAACCATGTTTATATTAGTTTGATTTGTGAGCACCCACATAATATTTTGTGCTTCCTGACATGACCTGTTGCACTTCCGACTTGATATGACATGGTACCGTACACTCTTGACATGACATCTAAATACACTACTCGACTTGACCTGATGTACCATGGCTTTACTTGTTACCTGATCTTGTGTCTAATGCCAACAAACCTGACATGTAGTCCTTACGGACCGTTCCTGTTGTCTATCCAGACAAACCTGCACCTACCTGATCCTAAGTTGGCATTAGTTCTTGATTACTTAATACCTGACTTGAACACATATAACTTGGGGGTATGGGGAAATCAATGATGAAATCCTGACGTGTAACTCGACAGTTGCTTGCTTATACTGATCAGTTTTAGAGGCTAGCCCGCCTCGGGATGATGCTGCTGACATTGTTCGTCTTTACCTTTTTCCTTTTAGTGCCTAGCGGCACGTCTCGGTTTCAGCCCGAGAGTCGTAGACCGTGGTCCCAGGCATGCATGGGATACTATTGAGTTACATCAATGATTCATCAAATTGATTTCAAAGACTTGAGACTATTCAACCCAATAGACCAGTTTAGATTACTCACCATACACTGCCTTTCACTGCCTTGATTTTTATTGTTGTTACACCTGCTTTACCATTTATGTTTATACATGTATGTCTTGCTACCCTGTTTATATTATTGCTTGATGTTATGACGCACTGACGTCTGGGTTTTGCATGGCCCAGATCCTCTACCTTTGTTGCAGACTGATCAGGAGTATTGCCGCTGTTAGACCGAACGGTGAAGATCCTGTCGGTATGCAGTTTTACTTTCCAGGTGTTTCTTTTATTATATCTTTTGCTTCCGCATATTATCATTTCTTGACTCATTTATTCTGGCTCATGGACATGTACTAGATAGTTTAGTTTACTTTCCTGTCTCTTGATATCTCTACAGCCGTAATGTGACTGTGGAAGGATTTTTCCTATCCACAGGTAGCATGGTTGGCTATGTCACGTACCCATATTAGCGTACTCTGGGAAGCGGGGCATGACACGTATCTCCGGCAACGGCGCCATTTGATTGTGTTTAATTTTGTGTGAAAGAAAGAGTAGTAGTAAAATAACCGCAATCAATAACGGTGTCGCGTGTAGCGAGCGTTAGTGAGTACAGGTCGTCCTCTGGAATTCATGGATTTTTTTAGTTCTTGCTTTAGATCGGTTGAAAGAATAGAAAAGAGAAATTAAAGAAAATCAACAAATAGTTTCAAGAAAATCAAGAATTAGTTTCAATAAAATGTTTTCAAGATTTGATTGAATTATCAAGAAATAGTTTCAAAATCTAATTGTATTATCAAGAAAATTTATATGAAGACGTCTTGTAGAATTCGATTGGATTTAGTAGCCATGGATGACTAATAAAGATGACTCCTCTTATCTATTGATAGATATAAAACTAGATCGATGGCGATGAATGCGGATTAGGGTTCTTTGGACGAAACTAGGGTTTCGTCACGATTGACCATTGTCCTTGCATTTATCTCCATTCACATCTAGCCCTTAACGAAAATATCATCAATATTATCTCAAATCGTGATCGAAACTATCAAGAATTGATATCACCCGATAAGGATGTTGACGATTCTTTTGTTAAAGTTTATAAACTTCATAAGACTTAAAAGAAGTACAAAATTTTCTCACCTATTGATCTACCCTAATCCTACGAATCCAATCAAGCAGAGATTTACTCGCGCATTATGAAAATAAAAGAAAGAACAGTGAAAGATTTCATAATGCGGAAATTAAAAGAAAGCGAATTGATAAAAATGATGAGCTACCTTTATTACTCAACTTCACAATACATTTCTTCAATAGAGTACAAGAGGGGAAAAAGTTTCTCTCGATCTCTAATCGTGGAAGTAAATGTTCCGTCGATCTTCATGTCGCTTGATCACCTCGAGTCGTGGACCTTGGATCGCTTGCTCGTTGATGATGATCGGCTTTGTGTAAAGGAGACTTGATTGATGTCGCTTGATGAATTTCTCGATGCTTTCTTGATCTTGGATCTCAAGATCGAAGATTCTTGATCTTAGATCTTAGATCCCCTTTTGAGATTGGATTTGATTTTGGATGATGATTTTTTTGGAAATTGGTTGTTTTATATTTTAGATCTTGATCTTTTTGATGATAAATTGGATCCTTTATAGATGTATCCCTTGGTCCTTTTTATAGCCTCGAAACCAGTAACAGAAACCCCTAACAAACTAAGTTTGTTACGAAGTGATTACAGAGAACTCTCGAACACTGAATCCTTGAATCGGCCGCGGATCCGCGGCGACTCGGCCTGACTCGGCCGCGGTTCCGCGGTCGTTTGGTAGGTTCTTGGGTTGAGACTTCTGGATGATGGTGTAATATGCCCTAGAGGCCATTATTGTATAATACTAGTATGTATATTACATTTTGGAAGCATGAAATATATACACGGATTTATGACAACCTTGCTCAATATGGTAGTGTGCTACTTGGTTTATATCTATCTTAATAGGTGTGTGTGTTTCTTTTAATATATCACTAATACATATTGATAGAGCCCTTAGGATCATTGCTTGACTACCAGCGTTGGGATGGCAGTCACACTAGTAGGGGCTGGGTAGTCAATAAGCACATCCTTATACAGGTCCCTAGTCGTAAGATTATCGAGATAGGGCATCGATACTCTAGATTAGACTAGTGTATACGCTTCTCATCCCAAGAGGGGAGATGGTCTGTCCCACAGCCATCAACCACAACAGAGCAGAACAACCCTCTAAGAATACGTCGTACTGGAGATAGTATGCAGGTGCTCGTTGGGTTACGAGTACACTGGACAGGACTCGTCGGGAACTGTTGGTTGGTATTATACCTATCATCAGTTAGCAGTTCACAGGTGACATGAGTACAGCTTAGTCCGTTGACTTGACACTGCTACATCGCCTCAAGTGTGTTCCCACTATTCTTAGATTACTACCCTACCACGGCTCTGTTGAGTCGTGCAAACAGATAGTAGTTGGGTGCAGTCCCGAAGCACTTGGAGGCAGTGGTGGTTATATAGGATTCGTCTCTCCCGGTATTCGGGGATGATATCATGTTGTGTTTGGAGAGCCATTACATAAAGTCCCTGGACAGGGCAAGCGAGATTTACTGGTAGGCACACCAGTAGTTTCTCAGGATGTTTTGGACTACACTCTGACACGACTTATACCGCTATTAGGGGACTGACGTTTACCGCCCCTAGGCTCGATATTCGATACTCTTAGACGAACAGACCGGACTGTAAGGAGATTGTCACATTCAGGCTCAGCAGAATTTGGATGGGTTTTCCTCATCAACCTTCTTATCGACATCTACCTGAGGACCGTTATATACAGCTAGTGCCGCTTGTGGCCTGTGGTTAAACCCACTGCCAACGTAGTGTCGAGTCTTTAGAGTCCCACACAGAGGGTATTCCACCTTTGGGCGAAACGAGATAGAGGTCGAATGGTTTTACGACAGGGTTCGTTCACATACGCGCACTTGTGCGTGTTTGGTGTTCGGGAAGTTGATGCTAGTGGGCTTTGGTTTAAGCCGGATCCTAGTATTTGATTTTGGATTGGTTTAGTCTCATTGTATTCTTGTTTCTCGGAACACGGATGCGGGTATGTATATACGGTTGATAGAGGCAGAGAAGGAGACGCCTCTTTAGGGTTTTGACCATTGACTTGATTAAAACCATTATGAGGTGGAGGAAATTGTTTACTAATTCTTATTAGAGATAATTGTGTCATGGCTAATTGGTTTGACCATTTGACTTGTTGACTATTGTTGACTTAGATATTTTTGTTGAGCACAAGATATTTTGCTTAGCATTAATTATGACATGATAATGGTCAAATCAAATGAACCATCAAAATTATCTTAATAAAACTTATTATTCTTTTCCTCATAAGGGAGCTCTCTTCATAATTCACATACACATTCTCTCTCTTAGCTCTCTCCTTCTTCATCTCTCAAGCCCTAGTGTTTCATGAGTTGAAAATCAAGGGCCATTGAGACCAAGCCACCAAAATCCTTCTCTACTCACTCTAGGTTTCTTATTTTGGCACACCAAGCACCCTATTCATTTCATTATAGAGGTTGGAGCTCAAGATAGAGAGCTTCCGGTGGATCATCTTTGACGTGGAGAAGCCGGTGTGGAGGAACTATCCACAACCACTCCAAGGAGCTCACAGCAAGGAGAAGAAGGACTTCAAGCTTGAGGTATAATCATCTAACATAGTTGTTAGAACTCCTAGTTAGTTTGTTATTTAATATTTAGCAAAGATACTAATGGCTAGTCTATAGTACCTTGCAAAGAAAAATTCGATTTTTACCTATTCCGTCTCCCCGTTAACTACCGGGATGAGTTACATAGACTAACAGTGGTATCAGAGCCTAGCTAAACCATAAGTAACATGTTAGCAAAGCCTATAGAACTTCAATCATGGAGAAATCCCGAAAACACGAGCAAAACTTGCATTTTCTGTCGTTTTTTAAAACTGGTCTAAAAATTATTTCAGAGACCTAAAAAATATGTGCAGGCTTTTTGATGATCACTGAAGAAATTTGGGCGAATAACTCGGTTAGACCACCGCGGAACAGCGACTGAACCATGCGTTCTGCCGCGGATCCGCGGCCGAATCGACTCCGAGTTTGTCCAAATTTTTTCTGGTGCACTCTGTGGTTGTTTTGTGTTTTCTGGGATATTTTGTTTCTGCTCAGGAATTTTTGTGTACAGTGTTGTACTTGGAGTAGATTCAAATGAGGTTATTGATCGAAATTCTATAAACTTTGGCTAATTGGATTATCTCTGTGATGTGTTATATGTACTGAACATCTGTTAATCGCTATACGTCGATTAGTGGGGGTTGCACATATCTGTGATCTCTAATATTGGTTTGTGTAAATGAACTTGTTGGATTGTCGGGGATGAATAGCTGGGGATGTGAGATGATTGTTTTTTTTTATCTTTCATTTGATATAAATTGTAAATTGATGTAATATTATTTTATGGTCGCACATCCGGGTTGAGGTTGTAGCCACCATTGTATATTATTTCTTTTACTGTTTTCTGCTCCTAGGATAGACCCAAGGTAGGGTGCACAAACTACCGGGTACTTTGAAGTGCCGAGTGGCCTACTCACTTTGTTGAGGGAGGTTGCTTCACTTCGGGTATTTTGCGGATAGTTTGCCTCACACGTAGGGGTCTAGGATAGGGTTTGGCTATTCATCACGACCGTGTAATCCGTCTTTCGTTACAGGCTCAAACGAAACGCGGATTCCTAGTATATCCAATGTGTTCATCTGTGAACTGGAATGGCAATCATTGCGTCTGACGAATGTATATATATCTATATATGATAGCTAGTAGACGTTGCTTATGTTTTGCATCCGCGCTAGTCCAGCCCCCGCTCTGTCGTTAGTTAAGTAACCTAACGGGTGATGACGGGGCCCGTGGAGAATGCGGATGGCATAAGCGTACATTATATTTTTGTTGTTTTCTGCAATGGTAGGATTAATTGATAGGACTGGATTATATTAATGCTAAGCAAACAAACCAAAGTTGAATCGTTGGAACAATTTCAAAACCACTCAGTTTTTCCGAAACAGCAAAACTTTTAAATGCGGAACTTCAACCACTCGTTTTAAAAGCTATCAGGTTCCTTTGATTATATCAAGTTCACTATGTTCACGGTTTTGCCAAAACCATTCGTATCCCTCCGTCATTTCATATGAATATTCAATAGTATTCAAGCTGTGTTTGTTGGCCTTAGTCAAGGCATAGTGATTGGTAGCTACTGGGTATTCATATGTTGCATAGATAGATGCGTTGGTTTGGGACAGTCATACTACTTTGTTGGCCTTAGTCAAGGGTGTGTATGGATGGGTTCAAATTAACCTGGATAATGACGGGTAGAACTTGACATATGACTTATGATTTGTTGGCCTTAGTCAAGGTCATAAGAACATGGGGCAAAAATCCACATCGGGAGTTTCTAAAGAAATTGAAACTTGCTAGTGCTGCATACCATTTGGAATTTGATAATGTTGGTAGGATTCCATCAGCATTATCACACGATGATATTTGGATCCCGATCCTACTGTGAGTATATGCTACTCCTCGGAGATTTTTTCACTTAACGATCAATGCTATAAACCAAGTAGGTGTCTAGAAAGGTGTTAGAGGGGCTACGCCCCCAGGGAAAAGAGGTTATTTAATTAAGGAACTTCGTGAAAGCGTCGTAAAACCTCCCTCGAAGTACCGACTCAGGCCTGGCCGAACAGTTAACCAAGTATTGTACGGTGAGATTAATCCTAACTAATTCTTCTTTTATGGTTTGAGGAAGGATTCGAGAAATAGTGGGAGCCATCCTGTTTAGATAAACTAAAAACCAATCTAAACTTGCAAGAGCGTCATGCTAAAGTGTTTCTTCTCTCTCAGCTAATTGCAGCGATCAAACATGACGGGCCTTAAGTTACTATTAAATGAAAACATATTGACAGGGCCAAACTATAAAGATTGTTTCAGGAATGTCAAGATGGAAATCACATATCACAAATTGGGGTATCTGCTTACTACTAAAGCCCCCACCGTCCCAGGTCCAGAATCCAGTGTCGCGGATAAGGAAATCCAAAAGACCTGGGAGATTGATAGCGCGAAAGCCAAATGCCTCATGCTGGCCTCCATGGACAATGAACACCAGAGGCGGCACGAGAATATGGATCTTGAATCCATATTCCTCCATACCAAGAAATTATATGGAGAGCAATCTCGTATAGCTAGATATGAGACCTCGAAGAAGCTATTTCAGGGCGAGGTTGGTTGTCGGGTTATCTGTAGGGGAACACGTCCTTAAGATGATCAGCTACATTGAGGAGCTCGCGGACCTTGGGACCACATTAGAGCATGAGCTGTATACAGACTTGATTCTCCAGTCCCTTCCTTCCACTTACGCCCATTTTATCTTGAATTTTAATATTCAAGGTAAAGAAGTTGAACTTTCGGAACTCTTCAACATGTTGAGGAGTGCAGCGGGCACCCTACAGAAAGTTAGGGAAGCACCCGCTCTGTTTGTTGGTGGTGCTTCCTATTCTAGGTCCAAGGTAAAATCCAAAGGAAAGAAGAAGAAGGCCCCTACCAAACCGAGAGGCGGTGTTAGTAAGGTGGAAGCTAAGGGAAAAGCAAAAGTGGCAGGGCCGACAGTAGGAAAGGAAGAATGCTTCTACAGTCACAAGAAGGGCCATTGGAAGAAAGATTGCATGGCTTGGAAGGCCAAGAACCAGGACCCGAGGCAAGTTGTGGCTTCGGCTTCAGGTGTGTTTGTAATTGAAAACTGTCTATCAACTCTACTTCCTGGGTATTGGATACCAGATCAGGATCTCATATATGCAATTCGTTGCAGACACTGAAAAGTCGTAGAGTTCTGAAGACCGGTGATATGACCCTCAGGGTTGCTAACGGAGCGAGCGTGAATGCTGTGTCCGTAGGGGAATATCACCTTGGGTTGTCGAGTGGACATATTTTGGTTTTGCGCAACTGTTTTTGTGTACCTAGTTTGACTTGTAATATCATTTCAGTATCTTTGTTATCAAAAGAAGGCTATGATTTTACATTTGTAAGCGATGTCGTAAAAATCCACCTTAATCATGGTCTGATTGGGTCAGGTACTCTAAACAACTGTATATACGTATTAAACCAACTACAAATTTTCAATGTCCAGAACACACTTAAAAGAAAGTCTTCGGAACTAAATCAGGCTTTCTTATGGCATTGTAGACTGAGTCACATCAATGAAACACGATTGACGAAGTTACATAAAGAAGGATATTTGGATCCGTTCGAATATCAGTCGTATGCAACTTGTCAATCTTGTCTCATGGGAAAGATGACAAAGACTCTGTTCACTGGACACGGAGTGAGAGCGAGCGAGCTCTTAGGACTCATACACAGTGATGTGTGTGTTCCAATGTCTACACATGCGCGAAGTGGATATTCTTACTTCATTACTTTTACGGATGATTTTTCAAGGTATGGACATGTCTTCTTGATGAAGCATAAATCTGAAGCCTTTGAAAAATTTCAGGAATACAAGAATGAAGTAGAAAAATATTAGGCAAAAGTATCAAGACACTGAGATCTGATCGAGGTGGTGAATACTTGAGTGCCGAGTTCCTGGATTACCTAAAAGAGAATGGAATTCTCTCTCAGCTTATTCCTCCATACACGCCAAAACAAAACGGTGTATCGGAGAGACGGAACCGAACCCTATTGGATATGGTTCGTTCAATGATGAGTAAGGCTGAGTTGCCGCGATCCTTCTGGGGTATGCACTAGAATGAGCTGCATATCTTTTGAACCAGGTTCTTACTAACTCAGTGCCTAACACACCATATCAGATGTGGAGTGGGAAGAAACCATGTCTTAAACAATTTAAGACATGGGGATGTCCAGCTTTTGTTAAAAAGCAGCATGCGGAAAAACTCGAGGCACGCTCGGTACAGTTCAAGTTTGTGGGATACCCAAAGAACTCTAAGGGGTATTAATTCTATTATGCAAAGGGGCAAAAATTCTTTGTTTCTCGTCATGCCCGCTTCTTGGAAACTGAATTTTTAGAAAATAAGATAAGTGGGAGAGCAATAGAGCTGGAAGAAATTCCCGAACAACAAGTTGTTACTGAAAGCTTGGTGGAACCAGAAGTTTCAAAAGAATAGGACATTCCCGCACCTCTCCGCAGAAGTAGTAGGCCGTCTCATCCGCCTGAGAGATACTACGGCTTTCTCGTAGACGGGGATAGAGAGGATTGCATCATTGATAATGATGAGCTGACTAACTTCCAGCAGGCCATTCAGAACTATGACTCGGAAAGATGGCTCGATGCAATGCGGACCGAAATAGAGTCCATGCACACCAACAAGGTATGGACTTTGGACATTGCTCTTGTTGGATGTAAATGCCCTAGAGGCCAGTTTGTATATCTATACATATGGATGCTAGGGATATGTATGTACAGAACAATCTTGCTCAGTTTCATAGTATATTATTTGACTTGTCTTTATCGGGATATGTGTATTTATTTGTATTGTTGTTATATCTGGTTTGCACATATTGATAAAGACTCGATACGGTAGTATACTATTGTGGTTTGTCTTTATCTTAAGATGGCATATGTCATACTCGTTATTACATTTTACGGTTACATATTGAAAGAGCCCCTAGGATCTTGCTTGACTACCTGCGTTGTGATGGCGATCATACTTGTGGGAGCAGGATAGTCCATAAGCACATCCTTAAGTGGTCCCTAGACGCATGAGTATCGAAACTGGGCATTGATGCTCCAGAGTAGACTGGTGTATACATTTCTACCCCCGTCGGGGGGATGGTTGGTCCCGCAGCCATTGGTATGATGCACCAAAGATCGTATACAGGTGCTCACTGGGTGTGAGCACCCTGGACGGACTCGCCGAGAACTTCCATATGGTACTATACCTATCGTCAGATGGATGTTCTCAGGTGACATGTGTACAGGTTAGTCTTTGGACCCGAGATCGACATTTGTCTCATGTGAGTTCCCACTAAACTTTGATCACTACCCTACCACGGATCTACTGAGTCGTGCAAACAGGTTTTGGTTGGGTTCAGTCCCGAGCCACATGGAGGCAGTGAGCGATTATCGGGGATTCGTCTCTCCCGGTATAGGGAGTCGATATCGCACTGTGATTCGATTGGTCAGGACCATAAGACCTTGGCCAAGGCAGTTGGGATTTACTGATTGGTTGATCAGTAGTTTCCCGGATTGGTGCTGAGCCACATCGGCACAACTTATAAGGTTATTAGGGTCTGACGTTCACCATCCCCTAGACCCAGTATGCGATACTCTTTGAAGAAGAGACCGGACTGTACGGATATTGTCACGGATAGGCTCAGTAGAAGTTCGGACGAGCTTGCTCGTCGGCTTTCCTTTTCGACAGGTACCTGGTGTTAGTGTATATGCCCTAGAGGCCATTTCTGTATCATACTAGTTTGTATATTACTTAATGGAAGCTTGGGATATTCATAGTTGTATAGACAATCTTGCTCAAAATGGTAGTATGCTACTTGGTTTGTTTCTACTTTAATATGTGCATGTGTTTCTTTTAGCATATCTCTTATACATATTAGTGGAGCCCTTAGGATCTTTGCTTGATTACCAGCGTTGTGATAGCAGTCACACTAGTGGGGGATGGGTAATCTACAAGAACATCCTTATACAGGTCCCTAGTCGTAGGATTATCGAGAAGGGACATCGATATTCCGGAGTAGACTAGCGTATACGCTTCTCATCCGAGCAGGAGAGATGGTCTGTCCCACAGCCATTAGTACGTCGTACTGGAGATAGTATGCGGGTGCTCGTTAGGTTACGAGTACATTAGACAGGACTCGTCGGGAACTGTTGGTTGGTACTATACCTATCGTCAGATAATAGTTCCCAGGTGACAGGAGTACAGCATAGTCCGTAGACTTGACACTGCTACTTCCCCTCGAGTGTGTTCCCATTGTACTTTGACTACCACCCTACCACGGCTCAAAGGAGTCAAGCAAACGGGTGGTAGTTGGGTGCAGTCCCGAAGCACTTGGAGGCAGTAGCGGTTAGATAGGATTCGTCTCTCCCGGTATTGTGGGTTGATATCGCGCTGTGTCTAGGAGAGCCATTACACAAAGTCCCTGGCCAGGGAAAGCAAGAATTACTGGTAGTGTTTCCAGTAGTTTCTCAGGGTGTTCTGGGCTACACTCCGGCACGACTTGTACCGCTATTAGGGGTCTGACGTTTACCTCCCCCCTAGGCCCGGCATGCGATACTCTTAGACGAACAGACCGGACTGTACGGAGATTGTCACATTCAGGCTCAGTAGGAGTTCAGATGGGTTCACATCATCGGCCTTCTTATCGACGTCTACCTGGGGACCGTTACGTACAGCTAGTGCCGCTTGCAGTCTATGGTTAAACCCACTGCCAGCGTAGTGTCGAGTCTTTAGATTCCCACACAGAGAGTTTCCCTGCACTAGGCAAAAAGTGTAGAGGCCGTAAGGTTTTACAGCAAGGCTACGAACACTTACGTGCACTTGTGCGCGTATGATGTTCGGGCAGACGATACTAGTGGGCTTTGGTTTAAGCCGGATCCTAGAATTGTATAGATGGATTAGTCTTGTCTTTTGTACATTCGCATTCTATGGGATGCAGATGCGGGTGTGTATGCACGGTTGTGAGGAGCGAAGAAGGAGGCGCCTCATTAGGGTTTTGAACGTTGGTTTGGTCAAAACCATTATGAGTTGAGGAAATTATTTACTATTCTTTTTAATGATAATTGTGTTATAGCTAATTGCTTTGACCATTTGACCATGTTGACCATTTGACCTAGTTGACCATTGTTGACTTGGATATTTCATGAGAGCAATAGATCCTTCTTATTCTTTTGGATTTAATTTTAAGATTATAATGGTCAAATCAAAAGTAGCCATCACATTTTATCATGATAAGAGATTAGTAATTATTTCTTCTTATGCATCATTATCTCTTGCTCATTTCTCTCTAATCAAAAGAGAGAGCTCCCATGGTTCCTCCTTCTTCTTCCTCTCTTGATTTTTCTATAGCTCTCATGTGTTGAGAAAAATCGAAACAAAAAAGACAAACAAATCCCCCATCATCTTATATACCACCTAGGACTTCAAGAATAGCAAACTTGTTGCCCTAGTTACCTCGGCTTGAGGTGGAGCTCGGACTACAGACTCTCGGGTGGATCGTCTTCGACTCTAGGAGGCCGCGGAGGTGACCAAGATCTGGATCGATCCTCGGAGCTTGCATGGACGAGGAGGACAACGGAAAGAAGACCCGAAGGACTTGTTGCATGAAGTATAATCTCCTAAGCATAGTAGATAGAACCTCATGTTGTTTGTTAGCAATGGTTTGGCAAAGATCCTCATGTGTTAGTTTATGTTACCTTGAGTTAAAATTTTGATTTTTACTCTTTCCGCCCCCCGTAAGTACTGGGGTGGGTTATATAGACTTACACCTGGGCAGCCGTTACGTACAGCTAGTGCCGCTGACATGCTTGTGGTTAAACCCACTGCCAGATTACTGTCGAGTCTTTAGAGTCCCACACAGAGGGTTTCCCTGATCCAGGAAAAACGATGTAGTAGCCGTATTGGATACGTGCAGGGTTCGATCGATTGATGTACTTGGTACTCGATTTTCGATCGGACAGTTTGTAATACTAGCTGCCTCAGGTTTGAGCCGGATTATTAAATCAGGTATTGATTTAATAATTTACGTATATGAATTTCGATATATATATTCTAGTATTACGTTCTTCGTGTTATTCTATCTCTTTGGGCGTTCGGATTTTTATCTGATTGCCCGTACATATGTACGGTTGACTGAAATCCGTATTTATTACAGATTTCCTTCTAGAAGGTGGACACCTCATTATGTTTTTTCCTTTTATTTGATAACTGGAAATGAGATGTAAAGTAAAGGGTATGGGAGGAAAAGAGGTGACCATGCTTCAATAGTAGTCAAATGAATTTATAATTCATTTTGGAGTTGCTATTGAAGCATGGTTGCTAATTGTTTAATGAAAGAATTGATACACCAAACCCTTGTGTGTATTTTCTCTTTCATTCATGCTTCATAATTTTCTTGAGCTCAATTTTCTTTCAAGTTCCTCCCTCCTCTTGCTTTCCTCCATCTTCATCTTCTTCCTCTTCACTAACACTCTCTTGTGTTGAGAAACAAGTGATGAGGCTAGAAAAGAGATACCAAACACTTAGAAAACCCCACTACATCCTAGACCACTTGGACTAGCATCCCAAGTTCTCTAGTTGTTCTTTTGACATATTGCAAAGAGCTAGAGCCATGGATCATACTCCCCGGGTGGATCATCTACGACAAAAGGAGGTCGGAGAACAAGCTCGATCCCGGAGGACCGATGGAGCCGGAGTTGGAGTTCAAGCATGTTCAAGGTGGATGCTGTAAGTGCACGGCGGCGCCCCGGCCGTCAATCCGACGGCCAAACGCGGAAACGGTGGTAAACTTTAAATTTTGCGGACTTAGCAAACCGGCACCACCGCGCACTAAACCCCGGATCGTGCCATTAAACTAGTCTAAGCTAAGTAACAAGATAGGTTAGAGATGTACCGACTGATCCGAGTCCTCCGGTCTTCATCTCCACTCCGATCTCCTCACGGGATCTCCGGTCGTCTCCTCCTCGTCGGAAAGGGCACTATGAAGCCGGGTACTTTTACGGGCTCCCACCTCAATACCGAGGCAACTCGGGCGCGAAGTTGGCTAGCCGACGCGCCCAAGATATGCTGTAGGATATAGTGTAGAGTGTATGTCTCACTTTGGGGTTGGTTGCCATAGATGGAGGAATGGTGTATAGAAAATTGGTGCTTTCAATTTTCTAGCAATGGAATGAGATGAAGAATGATATACACAAAATGAATCACTCTCATTTTTCTTCCTCTCAAAGATGAAGCTCTCATTTTCTTCTTCTCTCTTTCTTTTTTTTTTTTCAAAAACAATGGTGGAAGAATAAAATGGAATCAACCATGATCAAAACCAAGAAGGAGAGTGAGTGTAGTAAAAGTAGAAAGGTGACCATAACCTTAAATATAATCATCACAAAACTTTCCATCAATCCTAATCCTTTCTTATCACAATAAAGCATGAAAAGCAAAGATGCTTATCATATCACACCTTATGCAAAAAAAAACCCCCACCATGTGTTATTTGCAAACTTGCAAATAACACCCTCCATCGGAAAAGTCCGGCCGGGAAAGAACAAAGAAAAACCGGCCAGAACGGAATACAAACTGGCAACTCCAGAAAACTGGTCCCGTAATAAATTACAGGAAAACCCCGATACTGTGCAAACGCACCCGCATCTGTATTCCGTCCGGATACAAATGCAAAGAGACAAAATCTACACTGTACTAAACTAGGACCGGCTTAAACCAAAGCCGGCTAGTAATATCCGTCCGATCCTGATCCGTGCAATACCGCACGTATCTGATCGAACCCTGCCATTAACCATACGGCAACTAGTACAAACCGTCCGATCCTGATCCGTGCAATACCGCACGTATCTGATCGGACCCTGCCATATCTCCATACGGCCTCTACAGCGTTTCGCCCGAAACTTGAGTAACTGAAAGTGTGGTGGACTCTAAAAACTCGTCAATACTATGGCTGTGGATTTAACCACTAGCACGTCAGAGGTATAAGCCAATACATGACGGGCCACCAGCTATTGACCAAAAGGGACGTCGATGAGCGAACTCATCCTGACACCCTACTGAGCCTGTCAGTGACAATATCCGTACAGTCCGGTCCGTTCGTCTATGAGCATCGCATGGCGGGCCTAGGGGGTTGGTAAAAGTCAGACCCCCAAAAGCGGTACAAGTCGTGTCGGAGTGTAGCCCAGAACACCCTGAGATACTACAGGAATACCTACCAGTAAATCTCCTGCCTTGGCCAAGGTCTTCGTGTAATGGCTCTCCTAGACACAGCGCGACCTCACCCCCAATACCGGGAGAGACGAACCCCCGAAGATCCGCTCACTGCCTCCATATGGCTCGGGACTATACCCAACTAAAACCTGTTTGCACGACTCCTTTGAGCCGTGGTAGGGTAGTAATCAAAGTACAGTGGGACCTCACACGAGACAAATGACGATCCCCAGGTCGATGAAATAACCTGTACACATGTCACCAGGGAACTGCTATCTGACGTCAGGTATAAGACCAACTAGCATGTTCCCGGCGAGTCCTGTCCGGTGTACTCATAACCCAATGAGCACCTGTATACATCTTAGGTGAACAAACTGACACCAATGGCTTGTGAGACCGGCCACCGCCCCTCGTCGGGGTCTCGACTGTATACACTAGTCTACTCTGGAGTATCGATGCCCTGTCTCGAAACTCCTACGACTAGGGACCTTTTAAGGATGTGCTTATAGACTACCAGCTCCCACGTATATGATCGCCCTCATACTGCCGGTAGTCAAGCAAGAATCCTAGGGGCTCTATCAACGTGCAATAGGGACATGTCAGGTCACCTAAAGCAGTGCACGATGATAAAGGTAAACCAGATAGCATACTATCATCTCGAGTAAGACTGTCCTACCGGGATAGGTCCTCCCTCAATCATTGCGATCACGTGCCTGTGATGTAATAATTGACTCTGAGGGCACTATCTCCAACAATCTCCCACTTGCACTCAAGGCTAATTATTGCGATGTCGCATACTCACAGCCCGTGTGATACCGAACACCCAACTCCTCTACTAGTCAGTCTCACAAAGCTCGTTTGCGAAACTATTGCGTTTGAGGAATAGCCTCAGTGAGTGGATCCGCTCTGATGTTTCTTTCTATGTCTCTCTATATCTCAAGTTCGCGGAGAAAACTATCTCCCGAAATGAGCAATACCTGTCTTAGAGTGTCTGGATGTCTGATGGGACCTAGCTCATAAATGAACTCCAAATCCAAACTTCTTAGACTGTATCGTCAACTGAACTTAATCAGTATCCTGCGCCATGCCACCCTCAGTATTCCCTTGGACCATCTGTCCAAAATACTGCCCCTCATCAGAGGGATAACTATAACTCTGACAACCTCCTTGTCGTCCATGTCACCTTGGAAGCCTGGAATGATAACTGTCTCTCGAATGAGGCTGTGGTTATCATATCCCTAGAACATCCACTTATGTTCTAAAACCGCTTCCGACTGTTTCTCCAGGATTGGATCAATATCAACTTATTGCATGTAGTGCAAGAACAGCATCTGGTGTGGTACTTGACCTCTCATGATTGACTCAATTGCCTAAGCAAGTGATCTGTCAATCATGCATATCCCTCTCCCCTTTAGTCTGTAAGACACCTTTAGAGAGGGTGACTCCTTTACCTGCAGGTACACTACCGTGCCAGGAGTCGTCCATTCTAAATACTCTCAGAATGCTGTCAAAGTACCCTTATTGGGAAACCACCCAAATCTAGATCTAAAACCATAGATCTAGTAACCAGAATGTCTGATATAATATCCAAGTCCTGTGTGGAGAAACCACTGTGTGACGACCAAAGTATAACCGATCGTAGTATAGGAATATCACTTCCTACTACCTTCTCAACAGATCCATCCCCCATTCTGATGACGTCAAACCTATGACTGTCACATCAGAAATGGATGATCTATCTCCGCTACATCTGCTTTAGTCTATAAATAGACATAAGCCTGATGTCCACCAATGCTTCCGCTACTCCCACTGACTACGACAACCCTCTGGCAGAGTCATACAGACGTGCACTTCTAGAGCAAGTTTAGAACGACGCTATACTCATCCTCCTGCCGGGTCTCGCAGCCTGGAACAACAACAATGGCAAGTGTGGGTATACAAGAACTTCCCTGTCACCGTCCTTGAGGCTACCGAAGTACCTCTCGGGTGCCTGAAGTTACCCACCTTATCTGCGGAGTGGCCAATGGAATGTCAAATCAGATTGAATCTTTAGGTTCCTTATCAAATCTTCAGTAATCGTTTGCGGTTCTGGAATCACTTCCAGTTCTACCATACTCCCACTGCTGTTTTTGAAAAAATCCATTTTTAATAAAACTGTGGCGGGTCTTGAACAATATTTCTATTGATCTCCCAGATGGTAGAAAGTCAACCCTCGTCATAGCCTGGGTCAACCCACAAACAGCCATTACAGAAACGTGCCTTGAGTTATCCAGAGTCTGGTTTTAATCATAAGCCGGACAACTCCCCGTACCTTAACAATGTTAAGATATGAACTGTGCTATATCCAATATAGAACTAGAGGCACTGATTTAATTGAACCAGATTCAAATCATGCAGCTGTCTCTAATGCATGTCAACTAAATGGAGAAAGGTCGATCAGCGTTACTCAACTTAGGAATACTTCCAATTATGAGTAACCCGAAAGAGAAGCAAGTTCTCTTAATCATTACTATCAACTGAATACCATACACAAGTATCTACATCTTCGATCACTTTGAAGAATCCCGATACTTGCAATACCTGGTTCTCTACTTTATTCTTATACCTATAACTTCTCAAAACTTCGACCCTGTGTTTCTACGAAACACCTGTCTAAGAACTAGAGAAGTCATAAGTAAACAGAATACAGTACGAGGACCAACCCCTCTGTCCTGATGGACCCTGGACAACAGACAATACTCTGTATAAGTCCCTTGAGTCTAGTGACTCATTCACTGTGTGTCGTAGGTTGAAAACTGTACTTTTGGTTAAGAAGAATTACACCGCTGTTCAATGCTCCTTACCTAACCATCCACTGATATAGGTAAATGTCATCGACATAATATCAAAAGGTATATCTCACTCTATGAAAATAGACGTACAGATATATCAATTTGAAATTGGTGCACAACAGCGGATATTCAAAACCAAATATTTGCCGACCGGCAAACAACCCAGGTGGCATCCTCAAATATCGCCAATTACAACGAATTCCGATGTAATGAGGATGATCACCCAACTCCCAATAACTTACTCCCACTCATCATCTGTAAAACCATACAGATGTGAGAATCAAACCTGGTAAATACATACCCTGGAGCAAGTGTCCAATCGGGAAATCAGTTTTTCCATTAACAGTACACAGTGAAACTGAAACATTGAAATGTTTCGTTGGGGTTTCCTGGTATTCCTAGTAATGCCTCATCCATTATCCAGATTCACAACTGTAACCGTATAATTCTTTGCCACCTCTCCAAATCCCTTCATATGTCTTTAGTCATTACCTTCTGTACACCCCTTTAGGCCAAATGGTTTTCTTCGTTCCCTACAGTTCGGCACCAGCCTATGGTTTGGAAGAAGACTATCCAAAAAGCATAAAGGGTGTACTGTCCTAATCCTAGGAGCACTCGCAACGCGAGAGAAGGTGAAGATAAAAGACACCTGAATGTACTTTATTCCTATTTCTCCTGAACCAGGATCCATCCCCGAACTGGAACAAGTTCCTTTCGAGTTCGTATATAACCATACGATGGATTATCCAATAAAATAGGATCTTCGTAGTGATACGGATTGTCCTGGAGAAATACAAAGGTGATTTAGGATTGGCGAAGAAATACTTGGTTTGGTCGTGAATAGCAGTCGCAACTTACTTTGCCCTCTTACTAATCCCTTTCTTTGTCTGAACTTAATACCTTCTGTACACCGTTTAGGCTAACTGGTTTTCTTCATTCCCTACCGGTCGGCTCCAGCCTATGGTTTGGAAGAAGACTATCCAATTTGCGTAATAGGTGTACTACTCCTAAACCAAGGAGTACTCGCTGCCTGAGAGAAGGTGAAAAGAAAAGACAACTGAATAATCCTATCCGTTTTCTCCAGAACCGGAAACCATCCTCGAATAAATTCCTTCGAGTTCGTATATAACCATACGATGGTTTTGTCCAATGGAAGTGGACGTTCGTAGTAATACGGGGTGTCCTGGAGAAAAGGGTAAAAGTAGGAGTGGCAATGAGGTCTGCAACTCTGACAATCCAAAAGCCAGTGTTAAGTAGGTTCGGTCAACTTGGTCACTGAGTCATAGTCTAGGGTCGGGTCATTGGTCGCTGCCAGAGAGAGAGAGAAAAGAAACACTCAGCGTGCACTCTATCCTAGATCAGAATGGTTATCACTTTTTCTAATCAGGAAACCTCCCACTGTACCTCAAATTCTTCTCCAAACCTGAAAAAAGAATTAGTCGGGGTCACCCGAGGAGTAAACCAACTCATCAGTGGGAATCGGGATCCAACTCTCATCGCATGATAACGTGACGGAATCCGCTCACGGTATCACACTCCAGAAGGTATGCGCATACCTGGCAAGTTTCAGTTCTTTTGAAACTCCCGATGTGATTTTTACCCCATGCTCTTATGACCTTGGCGTGAGGTCAAAATATCATAAGTCGCATGTCAAGTTCTACCCATCATTTTCCAGGTTAATCTGAACCCACCCGTACATACCCTTGACGTAGGCCAAAATAGTAGTACGACTGTCCCAAACCAACGCATCTATCTATGCTACAGATAAATATCCGGCAGCTACCAATCACTATGCCTTGGCGTGAGGTCAAAATACATAGCTTGAATACTACCGAATATTTAACCGAAATGATGGAGGGCTACGAATGGTTTCTGGCGAAAACCTTTAACGTAATGAACTTGATATCGTTGAAGGAACGGATAGCTTTTTAGAAAATATAGTGACGAAAACCTTTACTAAAGAGGTCACTCCCGGTGAAGGGATCTCGGCTCTTTCCCCGTAGAATGGGGTGCAGGATATCCCAAATGAATACCACGGTGCAAAGCAAAAGTAATCGGCTATAGTGAAGTTAATGCCCTGACGCAAACTTCTGTCCAAGGGGTCACTCCCGGTGAAGGGATCTCGGCCCTTGCCTCGTCGACTGAGGAGCAGGATATTCCAACTGAATACCACGATGCAAAACAAAAGTGAACGTCCTTGCAATAACAGCTTTTTGAAAAGTGTTCCAACAACATCAGATAAGGTTTGTTTAACTTGCATTGATCCGAATCAATGCAGTCCCATCAATTAATCACACCACAAAGAATGAAAATATACTGACGTACGTATATGCCATCCGCATTTGCCGCTGGGTCCCGTCATCACCCTTTAGGTTAGCTAACTAACGGCAGAGCGGGGACTGGACTAGCGCGGATGTAAAACATATACAACATCTACTAATATATATACCAATATATTATATTTCGCTCAGGCGTGAAAAGAAATGCAACATCACAGAAATGTACAGCATCACAGAACAATACAGATATCTGGGATCCCCGGGTTTCACAGAGCCACTACTGAAAACCGACATTCCCCTGGTCGTGTGGATAGCCTGTGCAATGAAATCCTAGACCCCTACGGGCGCGGCAAGTCACCCGTCAAAACCTGAAGCGAGGCAGCCCCCTTCAGCTCCGTGAATGGACCACCCAGCACTCCACGGAATCCGGCAACTTGGGCACCCCTCCTGGGTCAACCTGTACCCCCTATGAGTGCGGCGAATAGCCCGCCAATCCCAGAGTGAAGCCCCCTCCGTCCCAATGCCATGAGATGCGGGATTGTTGCCCTCTAGAACCCGGCCATCCGTGCACCCCACCGCGGGGTAATCCTAGTACAGAAAGTAAAATATACATACACCGGGTACATCGACCGCAACCAGGTCGTGCCCCAAAAGAATAATACAATCAGGCAGTGACGGCAGTCCACATGTCGGACGCTCGCCCCGCAATATCAAATGTACATAATACAACAACACTGTACTAGCATTGCATCCAGGCTATCCCGTACGAGCGATCCGCAACATCACAGCATAAACATAGAACATCAACGTGAAAGTCACGTTCGCAAATCCGTCTAACCGGGCTATAGCAGTTAGACCGGATTTACCGATCGAGTGACATTCACGGTCGCAGATATAATGTAAATACTGTGAAATAATGTGTTTGAAATATCCGATCGATCAAAAATAACAAGTGGGCCCCCAAACAAAACTGTAGCACTCACAGAAAACCTGGGCCCAATTTTAATATTGCAGAAATCACATTTTCAACTCAGGAACATTCTACAAAATTTTGGGGAAATGAACAGTTCTAACTGTGGCGGAAGCGCGGCCCAAGCAGGGGTTTGGCCGCCCTTCCGCGGTGGAACAGTGAGTTCATCGTACCAAATTTTTACAGTGTGTTTCTAATTCCCTGCACATCACTCTGAGACAACCTGAAAAAATTTTTGGACTCAAAAAAAATTCGACAGAAACTGATGTGCATGAAAAATGCGGTTTCGGGATTTTGTTCGATCGGAAACGTAAAACACATTAAACCAAGCTAGACGAAGTTAATGGCGAGGCTCTGATACCACTGTAAGTGCACGGCGGCGCCCCGGCCGTCAATCCGACGGCCAAACGCGGAAACGGTGGTAAACTTTAAATTTTGCGGACTTAGCAAACCGGCACCACCGCGCACTAAACCCCGGATCGTGCCATTAAACTAGTCTAAGCTAAGTAACAAGATAGGTTAGAGATGTACCGACTGATCCGAGTCCTCCGGTCTTCATCTCCACTCCGATCTCCTCGCGGGATCTCCGGTCGTCTCCTCCTCGTCGGAAAGGGCACCACGAAGCCGGGTACTTTTACGGGCTCCCACCTCAATACCGAGGCAACTCGGGCGAGAAGTTGGCTAGCCGACGCGCCCAAGATATGCTGTAGGATATAGTGTAGAGTGTATGTCTCACTTTGGGGTTGGTTGCCATAGATGGAGGAATGGTGTATAGAAAATTGGTGCTTTCAATTTTCTAGCAATGGAATGAGATGAAGAATGATATACACAAAATGAATCACTCTCATTTTTCTTCCTCTCAAAGATGAAGCTCTCATTTTCTTCTCTTTTCTTCTTCTCTCTTTCTTTTTTTTTTCCAAAAACAATGGTGGAAGAATAAAATGGAATCAACCATGATCAAAACCAAGAAGGAGAGTGAGTGTAGTAAAAGTAGAAAGGTGACCATAACCTTAAACATAATCATCACAAAACTTTCAATCAATCCTAATCCTTTCTTATCACAATAAAGCATGAAAAGCAAAGATGCTTATCATATCACACCTTATGCAAAAAAAAAAACCCAACCATGTGTTATTTGTTGCAAATAACACCCTCCATCGGAAAAGTCCGGCCGGGAAAGAACAAAGAAAAACCGGCCGGAACGGAATTCAAACTGGCAACTCCAGAAAACTGGTCCCGTAATAAATTACAGGAAAACCCCGATACTGTGCAAACGCACCCGCATCTGTATTCCGTCCGGATACAAATGCAAAGAGACAAAATCTACACTGTACTAAACTAGGACCGGCTTAAACCAAAGCCGGCTAGTAATATCCGTCCGATCCTGATCCGTGCAATACCGCACGTATCTGATCGAACCCTGCCATATAACCATACGGCAACTAGTACAAACCGTCCGATCCTGATCCGTGCAATACCGCACGTATCTGATCGGACCCTGCCATATCTCCATACGGCCTCTACAGCGTTTCGCCCGAAACTTGAGTAACTGAAAGTGTGGTGGACTCTAAAAACTCGTCAATAATATGGCTGTGGATTTAACCACTAGCACGTCAGAGGTATAAGCCAATACATGACGGGCCACCAGCTATTGACCAAAAGGGACGTCAATGAGCGAACTCATCCTGACACCCTACTGAGCCTGTCAGTGACAATATCCGTACAGTCCGGTCCGTTCGTCTATGAGCATCGCATGGCGGGCCTAGGGGGTTGGTAAAAGTCAGACCCCCAAAAGCGGTACAAGTCGTGTCGGAGTGTAGCCCAGAACACCCTGAGATACTACTGGAATACCTACCAGTAAATCTCCTGCCTTGGCCAAGGTCTTCATGTAATGGCTCTCCTAGACACAGCGCGACCTCACCCCCAATACCGGGAGAGACGAACCCCCGAAGATCCGCTCACTGCCTCCATGTGGCTCGGGACTGTACCCAACTAAAACCTGTTTGCACGACTCCTTTGAGCCGTGGTAGGGTAGTAATCAAAGTACAGTGGGACCTCACACAAGACAAATGACGATCCCCAGGTCGATGAACTAACCTGTACACATGTCACCAGGGAACTGCTATCTGACGTCAGGTATAAGACCTACTAGCATGTTCCCGGCGAGTCCTGTCCGGTGTACTCATAACCCAATGAGCACCTGTATACATCTTAGGTGAACCAACTGACACCAATGTCTTGTGAGACCGGCCACCGCCCCTCGTCGGGGTCTCGACTGTATACACTAGTCTACTCTGGAGTATCGATGCCCTGTCTCGAAACTCCTACGACTAGGGACCTTTTAAGGATGTGCTTATAGACTACCAGCTCCCACGTATATGATCGCCCTCATACTGCCGGTAGTCAAGCAAGAATCCTAGGGGCTCTATCAACGTGCAATAGCGACATGTCAGGTCACCTAAAGCAGTGCACGATGATAAAGGTAAACCAGATAGCATACTATCATCTCGAGTAAGACTGTCCTACCGGGATAGGTCCTCCCTCAATCATTGCGATCACGTGCCTGTGATGTAATAATTGACTCTGAGGGCACTATCTCCAACAGATGCAAGGAGCTAAGGATGAAGAACAAAGACCGAAGGACTCGATTCTTTTGGTATACCATTTTTCACAGTAGATAGAACTCTTTTTGCTAAACTAGGTTTATGGTTAAAGATCCAGTTAGGGTTTAGTCTAGCGCCACGTTTTTGTTCGTTTTAAAATTTTTGTTCCGCAATTGGCCATGGAAGTTGGCCGGGACGCTAGGGTAACCCTTCATGGTATCAGAGCCAGCCCATAAACCCTAAGTTAGCAGTTTAAACAATGTTAAAACAACGAAACTGAAACGACACCACAAAACCAAAACCCAAAACTGCGCTTTCTGTTGTTTTTAAAAAGGTCTCAGAAATTTTTTTAAACATGTGCAGAATGCTCCTTACTCTATGATATGAACCCAGACCAAAAACGACACAATTCCAACATCTTCTGGCCGGCCACAGACCCATTAATTCCGGCCACATCGGTTTTTTTTGGAGGGTGTGCACATTTTTTGGCTCTGGGTGGTTATCTCTGGGATTTTGGTTTCCTGGTGATGTTTAATTTTTGCCCAAATTTGATTCTCTGTAGATTCCAGTTTGAGGCAACTTGTGGTGTTTCGAATTCGTTATATTTAACACTGTTTAACAGTTTACAGTTCATTCACTTTTATCTACGACCGGGAATGTCACTCGATCGGTAAAACTCGTCTAATCGCTATATGTTCTTTTAGACGGGTTTTGCGAACGTGACATTCGCGTTGATGTTTTGTGGTTGTGCTGTGATTGTGGTTGGATTGTCGTGGTGGATAGCATGTGGTGCAATGTTAGAAATATAGTTTATAATTCATTTGTACATTTGTTATTGCGGGGCGAGAGTCCGACATGTGGACTGCCGTCTTTGCCGGGTTGTATATTATTTTGGGGCACAACCGGGTTGAGGTCGATGTCGCCGTTTCTATATATTATTTTCATTTTCTGTTTTAGGATTACCCCGCGGTGGGGTGCACGAATAGACGAGTTCTAGAAGGCAACAAGCCCGCATCTCATGGCGCTGAGACGGAGGGGCTTCATTCTAGAACTGGCGGGCTATTCGCCGTACTCGTAAGGGGTACAGGTTTTCATTGCACAGGTTATCCACACGACCGGGAACGTCGGGTTTTATTTGCGGCTCAAATGAAATCCGGGGCTCCAAGATTATCCACCATTTTGTAATGTTATCTGTGATGCTGTTTATTATCATTCCTGGGACGAATGTTATATATATTTATATATATACTAGTAGATGTTGTATATGTTTTGCACCCGCGCTAGTCCAGCCCCCGCTCTGTCGTTAGTTAAGTAACCTAACGGGTGATGACGGGCCCCGTGGCGAATGCGGATGACATATACATACATTTTATTTTCGTTCTTTTCTGGTGTGATAGGTTACAAATTGATTGGACCGCATTAATTTTGATTAATGCAAGATAATAAACCTAAAAGATGTTGTTGGAACCAAGCTTTAAAAACTGACATTACAGACGTTCTCTTTTGCTTTGCACAGTGGTATTCAGTTTGGAATACCCAACACCCCATTCGACGAGGCAAGGGCCGAGATCCCTTCACCGGGAGTGACCCCTTGAGTAAAAGTTTGCGTCAGGGTAATAACTTCACTATAGTCAATTATTTTTTACTTTGTATCGTGGTATTCATTTTGGAATATCCTGCACCTCATTCAACGAGAAAAGAGCCGAGATCCCTTCACAGGGAGTGACCTCTTTAGCAAAGGTTTTCGCCACTATATATGTATAAAACCACTCAGGTTCCTTCAACAATATCAAGTTCATTACGTTAACGGGTTTTTCACCAAAAATTTTAACAGAAACTAGGGTTTTGTAAAAGTTTGGTTTTTGGATTTTTCGGTTCCGAACTTCGTTACACTTCACTACCAAGCTAGTTTAAGTTTAGTTAGGCTCTGATACCACTGTAAGTCCACGTTGCGACCCCCGGTGCTTACGGGGAGGCGGAAACGGTATAAAAAACAAATTTTTATCGCAAGGGGCAACATGGACTAAACAAGGTCGGGATCGTGTCTAAACTAAACTAGCAAGCATACAAAGGAGCGTTAGCTACTCGGATGAAGATGGTTATACCTAAACTTGAACTCCTTCTTCTTCAAACTTTGTGGAGGTTGATGGTTCTTTCCTCGTAGCCTTCTTCCGTCGAAGATGGATCCACCTGAGGGTTCAACCTTCGGGCTCTTCCTCGAACTTTGAGTGAACTAGAATCTCCGGCTTGCTAAACCCTTGATCCTAGAATGAGTAGAGAGTGTCTAGGGGTTGTTTTCTTTTCAAGGTGAGGGATTCTCAACACATGAGAAGGAATCACCTTGAGCTTGAGGAAGAAGAAGATGAAGTGAGGAGAGAGAATGGTTATGATAGAATGAGCTATCTTTTTCCTTTTGCAACCATAAAGCAAAAGAAAAAGAATTATCTAATTAATAATAAAAATGAAAATGAAATAGTTGATGGAAGGTTTAGGAATGACCATTATCATTTCAAACATTAAATGGTTTTGCAAGAATCAAAAAGCATCTTGCTTTTGTAATGATGATGGTCAAAACATCAACCATGGTCAACAAGTCAACCATGGTCAACAAGTCAACATAAAAACCAACCATGACACAATATCATTTTATTAATATTATTAATTGATATAACATAAATCCATTAGGGTTTGGAAAAAGACGACTGTCAACTGTGCATACGCACCCGTTCCGAAACCCTAATGAAAGTCCTCTTCCTCTTCCTCAAATAACTGTGCATACACACCTGCATCCTTGTTCCGAGGAACATGAATACTGAGAGATAAAAGCAACCCCAAAACATATACCAGTATCTGACTCAAACCAGAGCCAGCCAGTAATATCCGTCCGGACTCCAAACGTGCACAAGTGCGCGGATGGGAACGAACCCTGTCGCAAAACCATGCGACCTCTACTCTGTTTTGCCCAGAGGCGAGTACCCTCTGTGTGGGACTCTAAAGACTCGACTCTACACTGGCAGTGGGTTTAACCACAGACCGCAAGCGGCACTAGCTGTGCGTAACGGTCCCCAGGTAGATGCCGACAAGAAGGCTGACGAGGTGAAACCCCATCTGTACTCCTACTGAGTCTGAATGTGACAGTCTCCGTACAGTCCGGTCTGTTCGTCTGATACATCGCATGCCGGGCCTAGGGGGCGGTAAAACGTCAGTCCCCTAATAGCGGTACAAGTCGTGTCGGTGTGAAGCCCAAAACACCCTGAGATAACACTGGAAGCCTACCAGTATATCTCGCTTGCCCTGGCCAGGGACTACTCGTGTAATGGCTCTCCTAGACACAGCGCGATGTCAACCCCCAATACCGGGAGAGACGAATCCTGTCTAACCGTCACTGCCTCCAAGTGCTTCGGGACTGCACCCAACCACCACCTGTTTGCACTACTCCTTTGAGCCGTGGTAGGGTAGTGATCAAAGTGCAGTGGGAACACACTCGAGGCGAAGTGTCAGTGTCAAGTCAGCGGACTAAGCTGTACTCATGTCACCTGGGAACTGATAACTGACGATAGGTATAATACCAACCTGTCAGTTCCCGACGAGTCCTGTCCAGTGTACTCGTAACCCAACGAGCACCCGTATACTATCTCCAGTACGACGTACTGATGGCTGTGGGACAGACCATCTCCCACACTGGGATGAGAAGCGCATACGCTAGTCTACTCCGGAGTATCGATGCCCTGTCTCGATAGTCCTGCAACTAGGGACCTGTATAAGGATGTGCTTATAGATTACCCAGCCCCCACTAGTGTGACTGCCATCACAATGCTGGTAATCAAGCAAAGATCCTAAGGGCTCCACTAATGCGTATAAGTGATATACTGAAATAAACACAAGTACACATTGAAGTAGAAACAAACCAAGTAGCATACTACTATATTGAGCAAGATTGTTTATACAAGGTGAATATCCCAAGCTTCCATCAAGTAATATACAAACTAGTATGATACAGTAATGGCCTCTAGGGCATATACATTAACAATCTCCCACTTGCACTAAGGCCATGAACTGGCGTATCGAAGACCTATCATCTCGATCAGCCGCTCGAACTGAGTCTGGGGTAAGGCCTTGGTGAATGGATCTGCAGTGTTCTCTTCTGAAGCAACCCTCCGAACCTCGATCTCCTTGCGATCCACGATCTCCCTGATCAGGTGATACCGCCTCAAGATGTGCCTGGATCTTTGATGGGACCTGGGTTCCTTCGCTAAAGCTATAGCCCCGTTGTTGTCGCAATACAGAGGTATTGGGTCAACAATGGACGGAACCACCTGAAGTTCTTTTAAGAACTTCCTCATCCAGACAGCTTCTTTTGCGGCATCAGATGCAGCGATATATTCCGCTTCCATAGTCGAGTCCGCAACGGTTTCCTGTTTGGAGCTCTTCCAACACACCGCCCCTCCATTGAGGGTAAAGACGAAACCCGACATAGACTTGGAATCATCCTTGTCACTCTGGAAGCTGGAGTCAGCAAAGGTCTCGATCTGGAGGTCTTTTCCGCCATACATCAAGAACATCTCCTTAGTCCTTCTCAGGTACTTGAGAATGTTCTTTACCGCTATCCAGTGTTTCTCCCCAGGGTTTGACTGATACCGGCTTACCACACTCAGTGCATAAGCTACATCCGGTCTGGTACACAACATCGCATACATTATAGAGCCTACCGCAGAAGCGTAGGGTATAATAGACATGCGATCCCTCTCCAAATCAGTCTTGGGAGACATCTCTTTAGAGAGGGTGATCCCGTGACAAGCCGGTAGGTTACCGCGCTTGGAATCTTCCATACTGAATCTCTTCACTATGGTGTCAATGTACCTGGACTGAGAAAGTCCTAATATCCTCTTGGATCTATCACGATGGATCCGGATCCCCAGGATGTATGAGGCATCACCCAGGTCTTTCATGGAGAACCTGTGCGACAAGAACCCCTTGACAGATTGTAGCATAGGAATGTCATTTCCTATTAAGAGAATGTCATCCACGTATAAAACGAGGAATACTACAGTTCTCGCTACAAATCTACTATAGATGCATGGTTCATCTGGATTTTTGATAAAGCCAAATTCCTTGACCGTCTCGTCAAAACAGATGTTCCAACTCCGCGATGCCTACTTTAGTCCATAGATGGACTTAAGCAACTTGCACACCTTTCCGCTGCTCCCACTCTGAATGAAACCCTCTGGCTGATCCATATAGACACACTCCTCTAAATTTCCATTCAGAAAAGCGGTCTTTACGTCCATCTGCCAAATCTCATAATCGTGGAAGGCAGCAATGGCAAGAAGGATCCGAATGGATTTCAGCATAGCCACTGGAGAAAAGGTTTCGTCATAGTCCAAGCCAGGTCTTTGACGGAAACCCTTTGCTACAAGTCTAGCTTTATAGGTCTCAACCTGTCCATCTACACCAATCTTCCTTTTGAAGATCCACTTGCATCCTACGGATTTTACCCCGTCTGGATCAATGTCCAACGTCCATACTTTGTTGGTGTACATGGACTCCATTTCGGTCCGCATTGCATACAGCCATTTTACCGAGTCAACGCTCTGAACGGCCTGCTGGAAGCTAGTAGGCTCATCATAATCTATGATGCAATCCTCTCGATCCCCGTCTATGAGAAAACCGTAGTATCTCTCGGGCAGATGAGACTGCCTACTACTCCTGCGGAGCGGCGTAGGAATGTCTTGTTCTTTTGAACCATCTGGTTCCACTAAGCTTTCAGTAATAGCTCGTGGTTCTGGAATTTCTTCCAGTTCTACTGTGCTCCCACTTATCTGGTTTTCCAAAAACTCAGTTTCCAAGAAGTAGGCATGACGAGAAACAAGAACTTTTTGTTCCTTTTCACAGTAAAAGAAATATCCCTTGGAGTTCTTTGGATATCCCACGAACTTACACTGTACTGAGCGTGCCTCGAGCTTGTCCGCATGCTGCTTTTTAACAAAAGCTGGACATCCCCATGTCTTAATGTGCTTAAGATAGGGTCTCTTCCCACTCCACATCTCATATGGTATGGTAGGCACAGTCTTAGTAGGAGCTCGGTTCAAAAGGTACGCAGCTGATTCTAGCGCATACCCCCAGAATGATCGCGGTAACTCAGCGTTGCTCATCATGGACCGTACCATATCCAATAGGGTTCGGTTCCGTCTCTCCGATACACCGTTGTGTTGCGGAGTGTATGGAGGAGTAAGCTGAGAGAGAATTCCGTTCTCTTTTAAATAATTCAGGAACTCGGCACTTAAGTATTCTCCACCTCGATCCGATCTTAGAATCTTGATACTTTTGCCGGTCTGTTTCTCTACTTCATTCTTATATTCCTGGAACTTTTCAAAAGCTTCAGACTTATGTTTCATTAAGAAGACATAACCGTACCTTGAAAAGTCATCCGTAAAAGTAATGAAGTAAGAGTAACCGCTTCGCGCATGTGTAGACATTGGACCGCACACGTCGCTGTGTATGAGTCCCAAGAGCTCGCTCGCTCTTTCTCCGTGTCCAGTGAACGGAGTCTTTGTCATCTTTCCCATGAGACAAGATTCACAAGTGGCATAAGACTGATACTCAAACGGATCCAAGTATCCTTCTTTATGTAACTTAGTCAACCGTGTCTCATTGATGTGACCCAGTCTACAATGCCATAAGAAAGCCTGATTAATATCTGGAGACTTTCTTTTGTGTGTATTCTGGACATTGAAAATCTGTGGTTGGTTTAACACGTATATACCATTGCTCAATGTACCTGACCCAATCAGAACTTGATTAAGGTGAATGTTTACAACATTACTTACAAACGCAAATTCATAACCTTCTTTAGAAACCAAAGATACAGAAATGATATTACATGTTGCGTTGGGTACAAAAAAGCAATTACGCAAAACCAAAACATGCCCATCTGACATTCCCAGGTGATAGTCCCCCACGGCTTTAGCATCCATGCTAGCTCCGTTTGCAACTCTGAGGGTCATGTCACCTGCCTTCAAAAACCTACGATTTCTCAACGCCTGCAATGAATTACAGATATGAGATCCTGATCCGGTATCCAATACCCAGGAAGTAGAGTTTATAGAAAGACAGTTTTCAATAACATACACACCTGAAGCTGAAGCCGCAACCTGCTTCAGTTCCTGTGTTCTGGCCTTCCAAGCCCTGCAATCTTTCTTCCAGTGTCCATTCTTATGACAATAGAAGCATTTCTCCTTTCCTACAAGCTTCCCCGCAATCATTGTTGCCATTTCTTTTCCCTTCGTACCCACTTTACTAACACCGCCTCTTGGTTTGGCGGGGGCTTTCTTCCTCTTTCCCTTGGCTTTTGCCTTGGACCTAGAGGAAGAAGATCCTCCTACAAACAAAGTGGGTGTTTCCCTACCTTTCTATAGGGTGCCCTCTGCGCTCCTCAGCATGTTGAGGAGTTCTGAAAGTTCAACTTCCTTTTCTTGTAAGTTGAAGTTCAGTATAAACTGGGCGTAAGTGGATGGAAGGGACTGGAGAATTAAATCCGTATAGAGTTCACTTTCCAACGTGGTCCCAAGTTCCGCGAGCTCCTCAATGTAGCCTATCATCTTAAGCACGTGGTCCACTACCGATGATCCGACGGCCAACTTTGCCGAAAACAACTTCTTCGACACTTCGTATCTTGCGATACGAGACTGCTCTCCATACAGTTCTTTTGTATGAAGAAATATGGATTCCAAATCCATATTCTCGTGCCTCCTCTGATGTTCATTGTCCATCGAGGCAAGCACGAGGCACCTGGCCTTCGCGCAATCAATCTCCCAAGTCTTATGGATTTCCTTATCCGCGACGCTGGAGGTGAGACCTGGGACGGGGGGAGCTTTGGTGGTAAGAAGATACCCCAGCTTGTCGTAAGTGATTGCCATCTTGACATTCCTGAGCCAATCTTTGTAGTTTGGCCCTGTCAATATATTTTTATCTAGAAGTAACTTAAGTCCAGTCATGTCGATTGGTCGCTGCAATTAGGAGAGAGAGAAGAAACACTTTAGCATGATGCTCTTGCAAGTTTAGAGTGGTTTTTAATTTGTCTAAACAGGATGGCTCCCACTGTCTCTCGAATCCCTCCTCAAACCATAAAGGAAGAATTAGTCGGGATCAATCCCACCGTACAATACTTTCTTAACCGTTCAGCCAGGCCAGTGTCGGTACTTCGAGGGAGGTTTTCCAACGCTTTCGCGAAGTTCCTTAATTAAATAACCTCTTTTCCCTGGGGGCGTAGCCCCGCTAACACCTTTCTAGGCACCTACTAGGTTTATAGCATTGATCGTTTAGTGAGAAATTTCCCGAGGAGTAGCATATACTCACAGTAGGATCGGGATCCAAATATCATCGCGTGACGAAACTGAAGGAATCCTACCAGAATCACCACACTCCAAATGGTATGCAAATCTAGCAAGTTTCAGTACTTATGAAACTCCCGATGTGGATTTTTGCCCCATGCTCTTATGGCCTTGACTTTGGCCAACAAATCATAAGTCACATGTCAAGTTCTAACCGTCGTTCTCCAGGTTAATTTGAATCCACCAGTACCTACCCTTGAATTTGGCCAACAAGGCAGTACGACTGTTCCAAACCAACGCATCTATCTATGCTGCACATGAATACCCAATAGCTACCAATCACTATACCTTGACTTTGGCCAACAAACACGGCTTGAATACTATTGACTATTCATGTGAAACGACGGAGGGCTACGAATGGTTTTGGCGAAACCGTGAACGTAGTGAACTTGATATAATCGATGGAACGAGATAGCTTTTAGAAGGAGTGGCTCAAGCTCCGCATTTAAAAGTTAGTTTTGAAAAGAACCGAGTGGTTTATCGAAAGTGTTCCAACGATTTTAACTTGGTTTATTATCTTGCATTAGTTCTTTTAATGTGTGATATTCTTGCATTAGTTCTTTTAATGCATCCCATCATTTAATCCTACCATTGCAGAAAACAACCAAAATATGACGTACGCTTATGCCATTCGCATTCGCCACGGGGTCCCGTCATCACCCGTTAGGTTACTTAACTAACGACAGAGCGGGGGCTGGGCTAGCGCGGCTGTAAAACATAAGCAACGCCTAAATAGAAAGCAATGATAGACATTACAAATCACAGATGAATACATTGGATATACTAGCAATCCGCAATCCTTTCGAGCCTGGAACGAAAAGCGGATTACACGGTCGCGGTGAATAGCCAATACCCTACCCAAGACCCCTACGGGTGTGGCAAACTACCCGTCAAGTACCCGGCAGTTTGTGCACCCCTCCATGGGTCTATCCTAGGAGCAAAAACAGTAAAAAGAATTATACAATGACGGCTACAACCCCGACCCGGTTGTGCGGCCAAACAAATAATATTATTACATCAATTTACATTTACAATGAATGAAAGAAAAACAAAAGCTCATCTCACATCCACCCCGGCTATTCACCAGCGACAGTCCAATACATTCATATACACATTCCAATATCAAACACAGATCATGTATAACCCCGACCAATCGACTTATAGCGATTAGCCGACGTTCAATACATGCAAACATTACAGATATAACCAACATAGCCAAAGTGTAGTGAAGTTCGGAAAAATACGGAATTATAGGACCCCAAAAGTAAATTTCTGTTCTGGAAAATCTGGGCACATATAATATATCTTAAAAATCCCAAAACCAACACAGAGACACACTGCACGAAAAACGATGACGAGAGGACAACAAACGGCGGCGGTTCCGCGGCAAATGCCTACCTCATGCCGCGGAACCGCGGCGGTTTGAATGAATCATGGGATCGTTTTTCTTGGGTGTTCACACAAAACCCTGAGCCGAATTTAGGTATATAACAAATCTCGTTTTAACCAGAAAAAATTTTAACAGAAACTAGGGTTTTGTAAAAGTTTGGTTTTTGGATTTTTCGGTTCCGAACTTCGTTACACTTCACTACCAAGCTAGTTTAAGTTTAGTTAGGCTCTGATACCACTGTAAGTCCACGTTGCGACCCCCGGTGCTTACGGGGAGGCGGAAACGGTATAAAAAACAAATTTTTATCGCAAGGGGCAACATGGACTAAACAAGGTCGGGATCGTGTCTAAACTAAACTAGCAAGCATACAAAGGAGCGTTAGCTACTCGGATGAAGATGGTTATACCTAAACTTGAACTCCTTTTTCTTCAAACTTTGTGGAGGTTGATGGTTCTTTCCTCGTAGCCTTCTTCCGTCGAAGATGGATCCACCTGAGGGTTCAACCTTCGGGCTCTTCCTCGAACTTTGAGTGAACTAGAATCTCCGGCTTGCTAAACCCTTGATCCTAGAATGAGTAGAGAGTGTCTGGGGGTTGTTTTCTTTTCAAGGTGAGGGATTCTCAACACATGAGAAGGAATCACCTTGAGCTTGAGGAAGAAGAAGATGAAGTGAGGAGAGAGAATGGTTATGATAGAATGAGCTATCTTTTTCCTTTTGCAACCATAAAGCAAAAGAAAAAGAATTATCTAATTAATAATAAAAATGAAAATGAAATAGTTGATGGAAGGTTTAGGAATGACCATTATCATTTCAAACATTAAATGGTTTTGCAAGAATCAAAAAGCATCTTGCTTTTGTAATGATGATGGTCAAAACTTCAACCATGGTCAACAAGTCAACCATGGTCAACAAGTCAACATAAAAACCAACCATGACACAATTTCATTTTATTAATATTATTAATTGATATATCATAAATCCATTAGGGTTTGGAAAAAGACGACTGTCAACTGTGCATACGCACCCGTTCCGAAACCCTAATGAAAGTCCTCTTCCTCTTCCTCAAATAACTGTGCATACACACCTGCATCCTTGTTCCGAGGAACATGAATACTGAGAGATAAAAGCAACCCCAAAACATATACCAGTATCTGACTCAAACCAGAGCCAGCCAGTAATATCCGTCCGGACTCCAAACGTGCACAAGTGCGCGGATGGGAACGAACCCTGTCGCAAAACCATGCGACCTCTACTCTGTTTTGCCCAGAGGCGAGTACCCTCTGTGTGGGACTCTAAAGACTCGACTCTACGCTGGCAGTGGGTTTAACCACAGACCGCAAGCGGCACTAGCTGTGCGTAATGGTCCCCAGGTAGATGCCGACAAGAAGGCTGACGAGGTGAAACCCCATCTGTACTCCTACTGAGTCTGAATGTGACAGTCTCCGTACAGTCCGGTCTGTTCGTCTGATACATCGCATGTCGGGCCTAGGGGGCGGTAAAACGTCAGTCCCCTAATAGCGGTACAAGTCGTGTCGGAGTGAAGCCCAAAACACCCTGAGATAACACTGGAAGCCTACCAGTATATCTCGCTTGCCCTGGCCAGGGACTACTCGTGTAATGGCTCTCCTAGACACAGCGCGATGTCAACCCCCAATACCGGGAGAGACGAATCCTGTCTAACCGTCACTGCCTCCAAGTGCTTCGGGACTGCACCCAACCACCACCTGTTTGCACGACTCCTTTGAGCCGTGGTAGGGTAGTGATCAAAGTGCTGTGGGAACACACTCGAGGCGAAGTGTCAGTGTCAAGTCAGCGGACTAAGCTGTACTCATGTCACCTGGGAACTGATAACTGACGATAGGTATAATACCAACCAGTCAGTTCCCGACGAGTCCTGTCCAGTGTACTCATAACCCAACGAGCACCCGTATACTATCTCCAGTACGACGTACTGATGGCTATGGGACAGACCATCTCCCACACTGGGATGAGAAGCGCATACGCTAGTATACTCCGGAGTATCGATGCCCTGTCTCGATAGTCCTGCGACTAGGGACCTGTATAAGGATGTGCTTATAGATTACCCAGCCCCCACTAGTGTGACTGCCATCACAACACTGGTAATCAAGCAAAGATCCTAAGGGCTCCACTAATGCGTATAAGTGATATACTGAAATAAACACAAGTACACATTGAAGTAGAAACAAACCAAGTAGCATACTACTATATTGTGCAAGATTGTTTATACAAGGTGAATATCCCAAGCTTCCATCAAGTAATATACAAACTAGTATGATACAGTAATGGCCTCTAGGGCATATACACTAACAGAAGGTACACTGTGTAATGGTATCTATGTTCTAAATCAGAATACCGTGCTCAATGTACAAAACACACGCAAGAGGAAGAGTTCAGATACGAACGAATCCTACTGATGGCATTGTAGACTTGGTCATATCGGAGAGAAAAGGCTGAATAAGTTGCATAAAGATAGACTTTTAGATACGTTTGAATTTTCATCTTATGAAACTTGTCAATCTTGTCTCAAAGGAAAGATGACCAAATCTCCATTCACCGGACAAGGAGAAAGAGCAGCAGAGCTCTTAGGACTCATACACAGTGATGTGTGTGGTCCAATGTCTATACATGCAAGTGGAAGGTTCTCGTACTTCATCACATTCACTGACGATCTCTCTAGATTCGGATATGTGTATCTTATGAAACACAAATCTGAAGCTTTTGAGAAATTAAAAGAATTCAGGAATGAAGTAGAGAACCAGATTAGCAAAAGTATTAAGATCCTCCGGTCAATAGGGGAGGGGAGTGCTTGAGCACGGAATTCCTAGATTACTTAAAAGAGAATGGAATTCTCTCTCAGCTTACTCCTCCTTACACACCACAGCACAACGGTGTATCGAACCGGAGGATTCGTACCCTATTGGATATGGTTCGCTCCATGATGAGTAATGCTGAGTTGCCTCTTTCATTCTGGGAATATGCACTTCAAACAGCAGCATACCTTTTGAATCAAGTTCCATCCAAATCTGTGCCCAACACTCCGTATGAAATATGGAGTAGCAAGAAACCATGTCTTAAATTTATTAAGATATGGGGTTGTCCGGTCTATGTGAAAACACAGAAATCGGACAAACTAGAGGCACGGTCAGTTCTATGTAAATTTGTGGGATATCCTAAGGATTTACTAGTATATTTGTTCTACCACACTGAGGAACAGAAGGTTTTTGTATCTCGTCATGCTACCTTCTTAGAAAGGGAGTTTCTTGCAAAAGAAATTATTGGGAGTACGGTAGAAATGGGAGAAATCCATGAACCACAAAATGTAACTAATGATTTGGAGGAACCACTAGATTCAGTAATCCCAGATGGACCTCAGCCACTCCGCAGATCTAGTAGGATTTCTCATCCGCCCGAGAGATCCTACGGTTTTCTCATAGATGGGGATCGAGAGGATTGCATCTTGGAAGAAGATGATCCTACTAGTTTCAGGCAGGCCATTATCAGTAGGGACTCTGATAAGTGGCTGGATGCTATGCAATCTGAAATGGAGTCCATGTACACTAATAAAGTGTGGACCCTAGAAGTTGCTCCACCTGAAGTAAAACCCGTTGGATGCAAATGGATCTACAAGAAGAAACTTGGTGTAAATGGGCAGGTGGAAACCTATAAGGCTAGACTCGTTGCAAAAGGTTTTCGTCAAAGACCAGGAGTGGACTGTGAAGAAACCTTTTCTCCAGTGGCTATGTTCAAATCCATTAGGATCCTGCTTGCCATTGCTGCCTTCCATGACTTTGAGATCTGGCAGATGGACGTAAAAACGGGTTTTCTAAACGGAAGTTTAGAAGAGTGCGTTTATATGGATCGGCCAGAAGGTTTTGTAGACAGTGGGAGCAGCAGGAAGGTGTGCAAGTTACTCAAATCCATTTATGGATTGAAGAAAGCATCGCGGAGCTGGAACATCTATTATGATGAAACAGTCAAGGACTTTGACTTCATCAAGAACGAAGATGAGCCATGTATTTATAAGAAGATTGTAGGACGAACTGTCGTGTTCCTAGTCATGTACGTGGACGATATTATTTTGATAGGAAATGACATTCCTATCCTACAATTGGTCAAGCTATTCTTATCACAAAGGTTCTCTATGAAAGACCTAGGTGATGCCTCATACATTCTGGGGATCAAGATCTACAGATCCAAGAGATTACTGGGACTTTCGCAGTCCGGGTACATAGAGACCGTACTAAAGAGATTTAGTATGGAAGATTCCAAGCGCGGTAACATACCCGCATTGCACGGAATCACCCTCTCCATGGAGATGTCTCCCAAGATTGACGAGGAGAGGGTTCGCATGAGCACTATACCCTACGCTTCGGCGGTTGGATCTATAATGTATGCGATGCTATGTATAAGACCTGATGTAGCTTACGCGCTTAGCGTGGTGAGCCGGTATCAGTCAGACCCAGGTGAGAACCACCGGACAGCAGTAAAGAACATTCTCAAGTACCTGAGAAGGACTAAGGAGATGTTCCTGATTTACGGTAATGGAGACCTCAGGGTCGAGTCCTTTACCGACTCAAGCTTCCAGAGTGACAAGGATGACAGCAAGTCTGTCTTGGGTTTTGTGTTTACCCTCAACGGAGGGGCGGTATGTTCGAAGAATTCCAAACAGGATACCGTCTCAGACTCGAAGATGGAGGCTGAATACATTGCTGCAAGCGATGCCGCAAAAGAGGCGGTCTGGATAAAGAAGTTCACAGCTGAACTTCAGGTGGTTCCATCCATTGTTGATCCGATACCAGTATATTGTGATAACAATGGGGCTATAGCTTTAGCGAAGGAACCACGGTCCCATCAGAAATACAGGCACATCTTAAGGCGGTATCACCTGATCAGGGAGATCGTAGATCGCCAGGAGATCGAGGTCCGGAGAGTGGATACGAAAAACAACACGGCGGATCCATTTACAAAGGCCCTCCTTCAAGCACAGTTCGAGCGACTTTTTGGGATGTTGGGTATGCGGTACGCCAGCAGCTGGCCTTAGAGCAGACGTTGGGTATTCGGTACGCCAATCACTGTCCTTTAGTGCAAGTGGGAGATTGTTGGATGTATATGCCCTAGAGGCCAGTATTGTATATGTATACATTTGGATACTAGGGATATGTATGTACAGAACAATCTTGCTCAGTTTTATAGTATATTATTTGACTTGTTTTTATCGGGATATGTGTATTTATTTGTATTGTTGTTATATCTGGTTTGCACATATTGATAAAGACTCGATACGGTAGTATACTATTGTGGTTTGTCTTTATCTTAACATGGCATATGTCATACTCATTATTACATATTGCGGTTACATGTTGATAGAGCCCCTAGGATCTTGCTTGACTACCTGCGTTGTGATGGCGATCATACTTGTGGGAGCAGGGTAGTCCATGAGCACATATTTAAGTGTCCCTAGTCGCGTGAGTATCGAGACTGGGCATTGATACTCCAGAGTAGACTGGTGTATACATTTCTACCCCCGTCGGGGGATGGTTAGTCCCACAGCCATTGGTCTGATGCACCTGAGATCGTATACAAGTGCTCACTGGGTGTCAGTACACTGGACCGACTCGCCGAGAACTTCCATATGGTACTATACCTATCGTCAGATAGATGTTCTCAGGTGACATGTGTACAGGTTAGTCTTTGGACCCAAGACTGACATTTGTCTCGTGTGAGTTCCCACTGAACTTTGATCACTACCCTACCACGGCTCTACTGAGTCGTACAAACAGGTTTTGGTTGGTTCAGTCCCGAGCCACATGGAGGCAGTGAGCGATTGTCGGGGATTCGTCTCTCCCGGTATAGGGAGTCGATATCGCACTGTGATTCGATTGGTCAGGACCATAAGACCTTGGCCAAGGCAGTTGGGATTTACTGATTGGTTTATCAGAAGTTTCCCGGATTGGTGCTGAGCCACATCGGCACGACTTATAAGGTTATTAGGGTCTGACGTTCACCATCCCCTAGACCCAGTATGCGATACTCTTTGACGAAGAGACCGGACTGTACGGATATTGTCACGGATAGGCTCAGTAGAAGTTCGGACGAGCTTGCTCGTCGGCCTTCCTTTCGACAGGTACCTGGGCAGCCGTTACGTACAGCTAGTGCCGCTGACGTGCTTGTGGTTAAACCCACTGCCAGAGTACTGTCGAGTCTTTAGAGTCCCACACAGAGGGTTTCCCTAATCCAGGCAAAACGATGTAGTAGCCGTATTGGATACGTGCAGGGTTTGATCGATTGATGTACTTGGTACTCGGATTTTCGATCGGACAGTTTGTAATACTAGCCGGCTCGGGTTTGAGTCGGATTATTAAATCAGGTATTGATTTAATAATTTACATATATGTATTTCGATATATATATTCTAGAATTATGTTCTTCGTGTTATTCTATCTCTTTGGGCGCTCGGATTTTTATCTGATTGCCGGTACATATATACGGTTGACTGAAATCCGTATTTATTACAGATTTCCTTCTAGAAGGTGGACACCTCATTATGTTTTTTCCTTTTATTTGATAATTGGAAATGAGGTGTAAAGTAAAGGGTATGGGAGGAAAAGAGGTGACCATGCTTCAATAGTAGTCAAATGAATTTATAGTTCATTTTGGAGTTACTATTGAAGCATGGTTGCTAATTGTTTAATGAAAGAATTGATACACAAAACCCTTGTGTGTATTTTCTCTTTCATTCATGCTTCATAATTTTCTTGAGCTCCATTTTCTTTCAAGTTCCTCCCTCCTCTTGCTTTCCTCCATCTTCATCTTCTTCCTCTTCACTAACACTCTCATATGTTAAGAAACAAGTGAAGAGGCTAGAAAAGAGATAGCAAACACTTAGACAACCCCACTACATCCTAGACCACTTGGACTAGCATCCCAAGTTCTCTAGTTTCTCTTTTGACATATTGCAAAGAGCTAGAGCCATGGATCATACTCCCCAGGTGGATCATCTACGACAAAAGGAGACCGGAGAACAAGCTCGATCCCGGAGGACCGATGGAGCCGGAGTTGGAGTTCAAGCATGTTCAAGGTTGATGCAAGGAGCTAAGGATGAAGAACGAAGACTGAAGGACTCGATTCTTTTGGTATACTATTTTTCACAGTAGATAGAACTCTTTTTGCTAAACTATGTTTATGGTTAAAGATCCGGTTAGGGTTTAGTCTAGCACCAAGTTTTTGTTCGTTTTAAAATTTTTGTTCGGCAATTGGCCATGGAAGTTGGCCGGGGCGCTAGGGTAACCCTTCAGCTCCAGAAAGGGGTAAAACCCGTAGGCTGAAAATGGATCTTCAGAAAGAAGATTGGTGTAGATGGACTGGTTGAAACCTATAAGGCTAGACTTGTTGCACAAGGATTTCGTCAAAGACCTGGTCTGGACTATGACAAAACCTTTTCTCTAGTGGCTATGCTCAAATCCATTCGGATCCTTCTTGCCATTGTTGCCTTCCACGATTGTGAGATTTGGCAGATGGACGTAAAGACCGCTTTTCTAAATGGACATTTAAAGGAGTGCGTCCACATGGACCAGCCAGAGGGTTTCATTCAAAGTGGGAGCAGCGGAAATGTGTGCAAGTTGATTAAGTCCATTTATGGACTAAAGCAGGCATCGCGGAGTTGGAACATCTGTTTTGATGAGACGGTCAAAGAATTTGACTTTATCAAAAATCCAGATGAGGCATGCATTTATAGTAAGATTGTAGCATGAACTGTTGTATTCCTCATCTTGTACGTGGATGACACTCTCTTGATAGGAAATGGCATTCCTATGCTACAATCTGTCAAAGGGTTCTTGTCACACAGATTCTCCATGAAAGACCTGGGTGATGCCTCTTACATTCTAGGGATCCAGATCTATCGTGATAGATCTAAGAGGATGTTGGGACTTTCGCAGTCCAGGTACATCGACACCATCCTGAAAAGATTCAGTATGGAAGATTCAAAGCGCGGTAATTTACCGGCTTGTCAAGGAATCTCCCTCTCCAAAGAGATGTCCCCCCAAGACTGATTTGGAAAGGGATCATATGTCTATTATACCTTAGGCTTCTGCGGTAGGCTCTATAATGTATGCAATGTTGTGTACCAGACCAGATGTAGCTTATGCACTAAGTGTGGTAAGCCGGTATTAGTCAAACCCTGGGAAGAAGCACTGGATGGCGGTAAAGAACATTCTCAAGTACCTGAGAAGGACTAAGGATATGTTCTTGGTTTACGGCAGAAAAGACCTCCATATCGAGGCCTTTGCTGACTCCAGCTTCCAGAGTGATAAGGATGACTCCAAATCCATGTCAGGTTATGCCTTTACCCTCAATGGAGGTGTGGTATGTTGGAAGAGTTCCAAACAGGAAACCGTTGCTGACTCGACGATGGAAGCGGAGTATATCGCAGCTTCTGATGCCGCAAAAGAAGCAGTCTGGATGAAGAAGTTCTTAACTGAACTTTAGGTGGTTCCGTACATTGTTGATCCAATACCTCTATATTGTGACAACAATGGGGCTATAGCTTTAGGGAAGGAACACAGGTCCCATCATAAGTCCAGACACATCTTGAGGCAGTATCACCTGATCGGGGAGATCGTGGATCGCCGGGAGATCGCGGTTCGGAGGGTTGCTACAGAGGACAACACTGAAAATCCATTCACAAAGGACATCCCTCAGACACAGTTCGAGAGGCTATTCGAGATGATAGGTATGCGATATGCCAGCACATGGCCTTAGTGCAAGTGGGAGATTATTGGTGAAATATGCCCTAGAGGCCATTATTGTATAGTATTAGTATGTATACTACATTTTGGAAGTTTGGGAAATATACACGGATTTATGACAGTCTTGCTCAATATGGTAGTATGCTACTTGGTTTGTATCTATCTTAATATGTGTGTTTCTTTTAACATGTCGCTAATACATATTGATAGAGCCCTTAGGATCTTTGCTTGACTACTAGCGTTGTGATGGCAGTCTCACTAGTGGGGGCTGGGTAGTCTATAAGCACATCATTATACAGGTCCCTAGTCGTAAGATTATCGAGACAGGGCATCGATACTCTATAGTAGACTAGTGTATACGCTTTTCATCCTATGAGGGGAGATGGTCTGTCCCACAGCCATCAGTATGCCGTACTGGAGATAGTATGCAGGTGCTCATTGGGTTACGAGTACACTGGATAGGACTCGTCTGGAAATGTTGGTTGGTATTATACCTATCGTCAGTTAGCAATTCCCAGGTGACATGATTACAGCTTAGTCCGTTGACTTGACACTGCTGCTTCGCCTCAAGTGTGTTCCCACTGTTCTTAGATTACTATCCTACGGCGGCTCTATTGAGTCGTGCAAACAGGTAGTAGTTGGGTGCAGTCCCGAAGCACTTGGAGGCAGTGGCGGTTATATAGGATTCGTCTCTTCCGGTATTGGGGGATGATATCGTGCTGTGTTTGGAGAGCCATTACACAAAGTCCCTGGACAGGACAAGCGAGATTTACTGGTAGGCACTCCAGTAGTTTCTCAGGGTGTTTAGGACTACACACTGACACGACTTATACCGCTATTAGGGGACTGACGTTTACCGCCTCCCTAGGCCCGATATGTTATACTCTTAGACGAACAGACCAGACTGTACGGAGATTGTTACAATCAAGCTCAGTAGGAGTTCGGATGGGTTTTCCTCATCGGCCTTCTTATCGACATATACCTGGGGACCGTTACGTACAGCTAGTACTGCTTGCGGCTTGTGGTTAAACCCACTGCCAGCGTAGTGTAGATTCTTTAGAGTCCCACACAGAGGGGATTCTACCTTTGGGCGAAACGAGGTAGAGGTCGTATGGTTTTATGACAGGGTTCGTTCACATATGCACACTTGTGTGTGTTTGGTGTTCGGGCAGTTGATGCTAGTGGGCTTTGGTTTAAGACGGAAACTAGTATTTGATTTTGGATTGGTTTAGTCTCATTGTATTCATGTTTCTCGGAACACGGATGCGGGTATGTATATACGGTTGATAGATGCAGAGAAGGAGACACCTCATTAGGGTTTTAACCATTGACTTGATTAAAACCATTATGAGATGGAGGAAATTGTTTGCTAATTATTATTAGTGATAATTGTGTCATGGCTAATTGGTTTGACCATTTGACTTGTTGACCAATGTTGATTTAGACATTTTTGTTGAGCACAAGATATTTTCTTAGCATTAATTGTGACATGATAATGACCAAATCAAATGAACCATCACAATTATCCTAATAAAACTTATTATTCTTTTTCCTCATAAGGGAGCTTTCTTCATAATTCACATACACATTCTCTCTCATAGCTCTCTCCTTCTTCCTCTCTCAAGTCCTAGTGTTTCATGAATTGAAAATCAAGGGCCATTGAGACCAAGCCACCAAAATCCTTCTCTACTCACTCTAGGGTTCTTAGTTTGGCACACCGAGCACCCTATGTTGGAGATAGTGCCCTCAGAGTCAATTATTGTATCACAGGCACGTGATTGCAATGATTGAGGGGAGGACCTATCCCAGTAGGACAGTCTTACTCAAGATGATAGTATGCTATCTGGTTTATCTTTATCATCGTGTACTGCTTTAGGTGACCTTACGAGTCGCTATTACACGTTGATAGAGCCCCTAGGATTCTTGCTTGACTACCAGCAGTATGAGGGCGATCATATAAGTGAGAGCTGGAGTCTATAAGCACATCCTTAAAAGGTCCCTAGTCGTGGGAGTTTCGAGACAGGGCATCGATTCTCCAGAGTAGACTAGTGTATACAGTCGAGACCCCGACGAGGGGCGGTGGCCGGTCTCACAAGCCACTGGTGTCAGTTGGTTCACCTAAGATGTATACAGGTGCTCATTAGGTTATGAGTACACCGGACAGGACTCGCCGGGAACCTGCTAGTTGGGATTATACCAGATGTCAGATAGCAGTTCCCTGGTGACATGTGTACAGGTTAGTTCATCGACCTGAGATCGTCATTTATCTCGTGTGATTTCCCACTGTGCTTTGATTACTACCCTACCACGGTTCAAAGGAGTCGTGCAAACAGGTTTTAGTTGGGTACAATCCCGAGCCACATGGAGGAAGTGAGCGCATCTGCAGGGGTTCGTCTCTCCCGGTATTGGGGGTGAGGTCGCGCTGTGTCTGGGAGAGCCAGTACATGAAAAGTCCTTGGCCAAGGCAGGAGATTTGCTGGTAGGTATTCCAGTAGTATCTCAGGGTGTTCTGGGCTACTCTCCGATACGACTTGTACCGCTTTTTGGGGTCTGACTTTTACCAACCCCCTAGGCCCGCCATGCGATGCTCATAGACGAACGGACCGGACTATATGGATATTGTCACTGACAGGCTCAGTAGGGTGTCAGGATGAGTTCGCTCATCGATGTCCCTTTTAGTCAGTAGCTGGTGGCCCGTCACGTATGGCTAATACCTCTGACGTGTTAGTGGTTAAATCCACAGCCATAGTATTGACGAGTCTTTAGAGTCCACCACAGACAGTTGCTCAGGTTTCGGTCGAAACGCTGTAGAGGCCGTATGGAGATATGGCAGGGTTCGATTAGATACGTGCGGTATTGCATGGATCGTAATCGGACGGTTTTTACTAGCCGGCTTTGGCTTAAGCCGGATCCTAGTATTAGATTGTGTAGTTTTGTCTCTTTGCATTTGTATTCAGTGGGAATACAAATACGGGCATGTATATGCAGTAGTGGGGTTTTCCTGTAATTTATTACGGGATCAGTTTTCTGAAGTTGCCAGTTTGCATTCCGTTCCGACCGGTTTTTCTTTGTTCCTTCCAGGCCGGACTTTTCGATGGAGGGGCTAATTTGCAATTGTGCAAATTAGTATTTATGGAGGGGGTCCTTTATAAAATGGTAGCATAATGATGAGATTCCATTTTCATCTCATCACTTGCATTTATTATGATAGGATTGAGTTGGATGGAGAGGTTGATTTGTGGTGATCATTATTCTTGTTTTATGATTTCTTTTTCTCCACTTGATTTGCTTAAAAAAATCACCTCCACAATTCTCACTAAAGAATGGCCGGCCACTATTCTTGAGGGAGAGAGAGAGGTTTCACTTTGGATGAGGGAAAGAAATTCATATCATTTTCATGCTTGAAAAATATATACATCATCATTCTTCCAAAGTTCTTCTTACCTCCACATCCATGGCAACTTCACAAACCCCTATGAGACAAGCTTCTACACTACATCTATAGCACTCCTTGGACGCGTCGGCTAGCCAACTTCGCGCCCGAGTTGCCTCGGTCCAGAGGTGGGAGCCCGTAAAAGACTTTGGCGATGTGGAGCCCGTTTCGACGAGGAGGTGACGGACGAAGTATCCGCGGGAGATCGGAGTGGAGACGAAGACCGAAGGACACGGATCGCTTGGTATAGCTTCTCTACTCTTTTCTATTTTGCTAGCTGCTAGGTTAATGGCCCGATCCGGATGAAAAGTGCGCGGTGGTGCCGATTTGCTAGTTTGCAAAGTTTTTGTTTCCGCGTTTCCGGTGTCGGATCGACGGCCGGGGCGCCGCCGCGGGCTTACATTGGTATCAGAGCCACGCCATTAACCATGCCTAGCTTGCTCTAGTATGTTTAGTACTCGATCGAACAAAATTCCCTAAAAACCGTATTTTGTATGCACATGTGTTTTCTGTCGAAATTTTTTCTTCTCCAAAAATTTTTCAGGTTGTCTCAGAATACTGTGCATGGATATAGAGGCAATCTGTGAAAATTTGGTGGCGCGATCTCTCCAAACCGCCGCGGAACCGCGGCCAAACCCATGCTTCGGCCGCGGTTCCGCCGCGCTTTTGATTGATCACTTGATCAAAATTTTGGAGAGTGCTCCTGAGTTCAAAATGGGGGTTTTGGGATATTCTTTTTGGTCCCAGATTTTCTGTAAGTGCTACAGTACTGCTTGGGGCCCACTTCGGTAATTTTGTTCGATCGGATATTTTAAACAAGCTAGTTCACAGTATTTACATTATATCTGCGACCGTGAGTGTCACTTGATCGGTAAATCCTGTCTAACTGCTATAGCCCGGTTAGACGGATTTGCGAACGTGACATTCACGTAGATGTTCTGTGTTGTGCTGTGATGTTGCGGATCGGTCGTGGGGGATAGCCTGGTTGCAGTGGTAGTACAGTTTTGTTGAATTATGTACATTTGATATTGCGGGGCGAGCGTCCGACATGTGGACTGCCGTCACTGCCTGTTTGTATTATTCTTTTTGGGCACGACCAGGTCGAGGTCGATGTACCCGTTGTATGTATATTTTACTTTCTGTACTAGGATTACCCCGCGGAGGGGTGCACGGATAGCCGGGTTCTAGAGGGCAACGGGCCCGCATCTCATAGCATTGAGACGAAGGGGGCTTTACTCTAGAATTGGCTGGCTATTCGCCGCACTCGTAGGGGGTATAGGTTTACCCAGGAGGGGTGCCCAAGTTACCGGATTCCGTGAAGTGCTGGGTGGTCCATTCACGTTGCTGAAGGGGGCTGCCTCGCTTCAGGTTTTGGCGGGTAACTTGCCGCGCCCGTAGGGGTCTAGGATTTTCATTGCGCAGGCTATCCACACGACCAGGGGAACATCGGGTTTCAGCAGCGGCTCTGTGAAACCCGGGGATCCCAGATATCTGTATTGATCTGTGTTGCTATACATTTCTGTGATGTTGCTTTTTATCATGCCTTGAGCGAAAATTATATATTATATATATACTAGTAGATGTTGTATATGTTTTGCATCCGCGCTAGTCCAGTCCCCGCTCCGTCGTTAGTTAAGTAACCTAACGGGTGATGACGGGACCCAGTGGCGAATGCGGATGGCATATACGTACGTCATTATTTTCGTTCTTTTGTGGTGTGATCAATTGATGGGACTGCGTTGATTCGGATCAATGCAAGTTAAACAAACCTATTCTGATGTTGTTGGAACACTTTTTCAAAAAGCTGTTATTGCAAGGGCATTCTCTTTTGTTTTGCACAGTGGTATTCGGTTGGAATATCCTGCTCCTCAGTCGACGAGGCAAGGGCCGAGATCCCTTCACCGGGAGTGACCCCTTGGACAGAAGTTTGCGTCAGGGCAATAACTTCACTATAGCTTATTACTTTTTCTTTGCATCGTGGTATTCAGTTGGAATATCCTTCACCTCATTCTATGGGGAAAGAGCTGAGATCCCTTCACCGGGAGTGACCTCTTTAGCAAAGGTTTTCGTCACTATATTTTTTAAAAGCTATCCGGTTCCTTCAACGATATCAAGTTCATTACGTTAAAGGTTTTCGCCAGAAACCATTCGTAGCCCTCCGTCGTTTCATATGGGTAGTCAATAGTATTCAAGCTGTGTTTGTTGGCCATAGTCAAGGCACAGTGTTTGGTAGCTATTGGGTATTCATATGCTGCATAGATAGATGCGTTGGTTTGGGACAGTCGTATAACCTTGTTGGCCTTAGTCAAGGGCTTGTACGGGTGGGTTCAAATCAACCTGGACAATGACGGGTAGAACTTGACATGTGACTTATGATTTGTTGGCCTTAGTCAAGGTCATAAGAGCATGGGGCAAAAATCCACATCGGGAGTTTCAAAAGAACTGAAACTTGCCAGATATGCGCATACCTTCTGGAGTATGATAACGTGAGCGGATTCCGTCACGTTATTATGCGATGAGAGTTGGATCCCGATTCCCACTGATGAGTTGGTTTACTCCTCGGGTGATCCCGGCTAATTCTTCTTTCAGGTTTGGGGAAGAATTTGACGTTACAGTGGGAGGTTTCCTGATTAGATAAAGTGATAACCATTCTGATCTAGGCTAGAGTGCACGCTGAGTGTTTCTTTTCTCTCTCTCTTTGGCAGCGACCATTGACCCGACCCTAGACTATGACTCAGTGACCAAGTTGACCGAACCTTCTTAACACTGGCTTTTGGATTGTCAGAGTTGCAGACCTCATTGCCACTCCTACTTTTACCCTTTTCTCCAGGAAACCCCGTATCACTACGAACGTCCACTTCCATTGGACAAAACCATCGTATGGTTATATACGAACTCGAAGGAATTCGAGGATGGTTTCCGGTTCTGGGGAAAACGAATAGGACTATTCAGTTGTCTTTTCCTTTTACCTTCTCTCAGGTTGCGAGTACTCCTTGGTTTAGGAGTAGTACACCTATTACGCAAATTGGATAGTCTTCTTCCAAACTATAGGCGGGTGCCGACCGGTAGGGAATGAAAAAAACCAATTAGCCTAAACGGTGTACAGAAGGTATTAAGTTAAGACAAAGCAAGGGATTAGTAAGAGGGCAGAGTAAATTGCGACTGCTATTCACGACCAAACCAAATATTTCTTCGCCTATCCTAAATCACCTTTGTATTTCTCCAGGACACTCCGTATCACTACGAAGATCCCAAGTTTATTGGATAATCCATCGTATGGTTATATACGAACTCGAAAGGAACTTGTTCCAGTTCGGGGATGGATCCTAGTTCAGGAGAAATAGGAATAAAGTACATTCAGGTGTCTTTTATCTTCACCTTCTCTCGCGTTGCGAGTGCTCCTAGGACTAGGACAGTACACCCTTTATGCTTATTGGATAGTCTTCTTCCAAACCATAGGCTGGTGCCGAACGGTAGGGAAGGAAGAAAACCATTTGGCCTAAAGGGGTGTGCAGAAGGTAATGACTAAAGACATATAAAAGGATTTGGAGAGGTGGCAAAGAATTATACGGTTACAGTCGTGAATCTGGATAATGGAAGTGGCATTACTAGGAATACCAGGATACCCCATCGAAACATTTCAATGTTTCAGGTTCACCGTGTACTGTTAAAAGAAAACTGATTTCCCAATTAGACACTTGCTCCAGGGTATGTATTTACCAGGTATGATTCTCACATCTGTATGGCTTTACAGATGATGAGTGGGAGTAAGTTATTGGGAATTAGGTGATCATCCTCATTATATCGGGATTCGTTGTAATTGGTGATATTTGAGGAAGTCACCTGGGTTGTTTGCCCGACGGCAAATATTTGGTTTAGAATATCCGTCGTTATGCACCAATTTCAAATTGATATATCTGTACGTCTATTTATATAGAGTGAGATAAACCTTTTGAAATTATGTCTATGACATTTACCTACACCAGAGGATGGTTAGGTAAGGAGCATTGAACAACGGTGTAATTTTTCTTAACCATAAATACAGTTTTCAACCTACGACACACAGTGAATGAGTTGTTAGACTCAAGGGACTTATACAGAGTATTGTATGTTGTCCAGCATCCATGAGGACAGAGGAGTTGGTTCTCGTACTATATTCGGTTTACTTATGACTTCTCTAGTTCTTAGACATGTGTTTCGTAGAAACAGAGGGTCTATGTTTTGAGGAGTTATAGGTATAAGAATAAAGTAGGGAACCAGATATTGCAAATATCGGGATTCTTCAAAGTGATTGAAGATGTAGATACTTGTATATGGTATTTAGTTGATAGTAATGGTTAAGAGAACTTGCTTCTCTTTCAGGTTACTCATAATTGGAAGTATTCCTAAGTTGAGTAATGCTGATCGGCCTCCTTCCATTTAGTTGACATGCACTGGAGACAGCTGCATGATTTGAATCTGGTTCAATTAAATCAGTGCCCCTGGTTCTATATTGGATATAGAACCGTTCAAATCTTGACATTGTTATGATACGGGGAGTTGTCCGGCTTATGCTTAAAACCAGACACTGGATAACTCAAGGCACGTTTCTTTAATGGCTGTTTGTGGGTTGACCCGGGCTATGACGAGGGTTGATATTCTACCATCTGGAAGATCAATAGTGATATTGTTCTTGACTCGCCACAGTTTTAATAAAAATAGATTTCTTTTTCGGAAAACAGTAGTGGGAGTATGGTAGAACTGGAAGTGATTCCAGAACCGCAAACGATTATTGAAGATTTTATAAGAACCTAAAGATTCAATCTGGTTTGACATTCCATTGGCCACTCCGCACATATGGTGGGTAACCTCAGGAACCCGAGAGGTACTTCGGTATGCTCAAGGACGGTGGCCGAGAGGTTCTTGTTTACCCAGACTTGCCATTGCTGTTGTTCCAGACTGTGAAACCCGGCAGGAGGATGAGTATAGCGTCGTTCTAAACTAGCTTTAGAAGTGTACGTCTATATGACTCTGCCAAAGGGTTGTCGTAGTCAGTGGGAGCAGCGGAAGCATTGGTGGACATCAGGCTTATGTCTATTTATAGACTAAAGCAAATATAGCGGAGATAGATCATCTATTTCTGATGTGACAGTCATAGGTTTGACCTCATCAGAATAGGGGATGGATCTGTTAAGAAGGTAGTAGGGTGTGATGTCCTGGTATTTGATGACATACACAGAGTAGGAAGTAATATTCCTATACTACGATCAGTTATACTTTGGTCGTCACACAGTGGTTTCTCCACACAGGACTTGGATATTATATCGTACATTCTGGTTACTAGATCTATGGTTTTAGATCTAGATTTGGGTGATTTCCCAATCTGGGTACTTTGACCGCATTCTAAGAGTATTTATAATGGACGACTCCTGGCATGGTGGTGTACCTGCAGGTAATAGAGTCACCCTCTCTAAAAGTGTCTTACAGACTAAAGGGGAGAGGGATACGCATGATTGGCTGATCACTTATTTAGGCAATTGAGTCAATCATGAGATGTCAAGTACCACACCAGAAGTTGTTCTTGCAGTAGGTGCAATAAGTTGATATTCATCCAATCCTGGAGAAACAATCGGAAACAGTTTTAGAACATAAGTTGATGTTCTAGGGAATTGATAACGACAGCTTCCTTTAGGAGACGGTTTATCATTCCAGGCTTCCAAGGTGACCTGGATGGTAAAGTGGCTGTCAGAGTTATAGTTTTCCTTCTGACAAGGGGCAGTATTTTAGACAGATGGTCCAGGTGGATACTGAGGGAAGGCATGGCGCAGGATACTGATTAAGTTCAGTTGACGATACAGTCTAAGAAGTTTGGATTTGGAGTTCACTTATAAGCTAGGTCCCATCAGACATCCAAACACATTCTAAGACAGGTATTGCTCATTTCGGGAGATGGCTTTCTCCGCGAATATGAGATAAAGAGAGACATAGAAAGAAACACCAGAGCGGATCCACTCACTGAGGCTATTCCTCGAACGCAATAGTTTCGCAAACGAGCTTTGTGAGACTGACTAGTAGAGGAGTTGGGTGTTCGGTATCACACGGGCTGTGAGTATGCGACATCGAAATAATTAGCCTTGAGTGCAAGTGGGAGATTGTTGGAGATAGTGCCCTCAGAGTCAATTATTGGATCATAGGCACGTGATTGCAATGATTGAGGGGAGGACCTATCCCAGTAGGACAGTCTTACTCAAGATGATAGTATGCTATCTGGTTTATCTTTATCAACGTGTACTGCTTTAGATGACCTTATGAGTCGCTATTACACGTTGATAGAGCCCCTAGGATTCTTGCTTGACTACCAGCAGTATGAGGGAGATCATATAAGTGAGAGCTGGAGTCTATAAGCACATCCTTAAAAGGTCCCTAGTCGTGGGAGTTTCGAGACAGGGCATCGATTCTCCAGAGTAGACTAGTGTATACAGTCGAGACCCCGACGAGGGGCGGTGGCCGGTCTCATAAGCCACTGGTGTCATTTGGTTCACCTAAGATGTATACAGGTGCTCATTGGGTTATGAGTACACCGGACAGGACTCGCCGGGAACCTGCTAGTTGGGATTATACCAGATGTCAGATAGCAGTTCCCTGGTGACATGTGTACAGGTTAGTTCATCGACCTGAGATCGTCATTTGTCTCGTGTGAGTTCCCACTGTGCTTTGATTACTACCCTACCACGGCTCAAAGGAGTCGTGCAAACAGGTTTTAGTTGGGTACAGTCCCGAGCCACATGGAGGCAGTGAGCGGATCTGCAGGGGTTCGTCTCTCCCGGTATTGGGGGTGAGGTCGCGCTGTGTCTAGGAGAGCCGGTACATGAAAAGTCCTTGGCCAAGGCAGGAGATTTGCTGGTAGGTATTCCAGTAGTATGTCAGGGTGTTCTGGGCTACACTCCGACACGACTTGTACCGCTTTTGGGGGTCTGACTTTTACCAACCCCCTAGGCCCGCCATGCTATGCTTATAGACGAACGGACCGGACTGTACGGATATTGTCACTGACCGGCTCAGTAGGGTGTCAGGATGAGTTCGCTCATCGACGTCCCTTTTAGTCAGTAGCTGGTGGCCCGTCACGTATGGCTAATACCTCTGACGTGCTAGTGGTTAAATCCACAGCCATAGTATTGACGAGTCTTTAGAGTCCACCACAGACAGTTACTCAGGTTTCGGGCGAAACGCTGTAGAGGCCGTATGGAGATATGGGAGGGTTCGATTAGATACGTGCGGTATTGCACGGATCGTAATCGGACGGTTTTTACTAGCCGGCTATGGCTTAAGCCGGATCCTAGTATTAGATAGTGTAGTTTTGTCTCTTTGCATTTGTATTCAGTAGGAATACAAATGCGGGCATGTATATGCAGTAGTGGGTTTTTCCTGTAATTTATTACGGGATCAGTTTTCTGAAGTTGCCAGTTTGCATTCCGTTCCGACCGGTTTTTCTTTGTTCCTTCCCGGCCGGACTTTTCGATGGAGGGGCTAATTTGCAATTGTGCAAATTAGTATTTGTGGAGGGGGTCCTTTATAAAATGGTAGCATAATGATGAGATTCCATTTTCATCTCATCACTTGCATTTATTATGATAGGATTGAGTTGGATGGAGAGGTTGATTTGTGGTGATCATTATTCTTGTTTTATGATTTCTTTTTCTCCACTTGATTTGCTTAAAAAAATCACCACAACCATTCTCACTAAAGAATGGATGGCCACTATTCTTGAGGGAGAGAGAGAGGTTTCACTTTGGATGAGGGAAAGAAATTCATATCATTTTCATGCTTGAAAAATATATACATCATCATTCTTCCAAAGTTCTTCTCACCTCCACATCCATGGCAACTTCACAAACCCCTATGAGACAAGCTTCTACACTACATCTATAGCACTCCTTGGACGCGTCGGCTAGCCAACTTCGCGCCCGAGTTGCCTCGGCCCAGAGGTGGGAGCCCGTAAAAGACTTTGGCGATGTGGTGCCCGTTTCGACGAGGAGGTGACGGACGAAGTATCCGCGGGAGATCGGAGTGGAGACGAAGACCGAAGGACACGGATCGCTTGGTATAGCTTCTCTACTCTTTTCTATTTTGCTAGCTGCTAGGTTAATGGCCCGATTTGGGTGAAAAGTGCGCGGTGGTGCCGGTTTGCAAAGTTTTTGTTTCCGCGTTTCCTGCGTCGGATCGACGGCCGGGGCGCCGCCGCGGGCTTACACCCTAGTCACTTCATTATAGAGGTTGGAGCTCAAGGTAGATACCTTCGGATGGATCATCTTTGACGTGGAGAATCCGGTGAGGAGGAACCATCCACAACCATTGCAAGGAGCTCACAGCAAGGAGAAGAAGGACTTCAAGCTTGAGGTATGATCATCTAACATAGTAGTTAGAACTCATAGTTAGTTTGTTAGTTAATGTTTAGCAAAGAACATAATGGCTAGTCTATGTTACCTTGCAAAGAAAAATTCGATTTTTACCTATTCTACCTCCCCGTTAACTACCGGGGTGAGTAACATAGACTAACACTGGAGTCTTCTCATGTTGGTCTTTGGGTCTTTATGTGATATCTGGAATCTTCTCTTTTCTGAATCTCTAGCAATATTTGATTCTTCGACTTTCTTTACTTTATCAGTAGATTCTTGATTCCTGATATCTGACCTGAGCTAATCTTGCAGAATATCTCAATGAACAATGTTAGTAATATCTGAGTTACAAAATATCATGCGTGAAATATTAAACATACAATTTCTTTCATAATATTGATTATATTATATAAACATATGGTAAATGGTATTTTGCAGATAAATTTCTAATATGAGTTATATTTATAACAAACACCTTTAGATGATTAAGAAAAGTAAGGAAATTGTCATGTTAAAAATGCACTATTTTCGACTGAACACCTGCGCATGCTTCCGCTGCTCCCACTGTCTACGAAGCCCTCTGGCAGTTTCATATACACGCTCTCTTCTAAATCACCATTTAGAAAAGCGGTTTTGACGTGCAGTCTGCCAGATATCGTAGTCATAGTATGCAGCAATGGAAAGTAGGATCCTGATGGACTTAAGTTTAGCGACAAGTCTAGATTTGAAAGTCTCAACTTTTCCATCTACACCAATTTATCTCTCTCAAAGATCCTCTTGTTCCCGATGAGTTTTACCCCTTCAGGAGCAACATGCAAAGTCAACACTTTGCTGGTGTACATGGATTCCATCTCAGATCGTATAGCATCCAGCCATTTCACATAGTCTCCACTTGTGATGGCCTTCTCGAAACTAGTTGGGTCATCATCTCCATGATGCAATCCCCGCTCCAACCGTCTACGAGAAAACCGTAGTATCTCTCAGGTGGATGAGAAACCCAACTAGATCTGTGGAGTGGCTTCGGTTTGTCAGGGACTATTTAATCCTCCGGTTCCACCAAATCGTCAGTTATAGTTAGCTTTGCTGGAACTTCTTCCAGTTCTACCTCATCGCCACTAATTTCTTCCACAAGAAATTCATTTTCTAAAAAGGTAGCATTTCGAGAAACAAAACATCTTTTGTTCCTCGGAATGGTAGAAGATATACCCTCGCGAATGGTCGAGATATCCTACAAACTTGCGCAGAACTGACCTTGCCTCGAGCTTGTCCGGATTTAGCTTTTCAATATAGGCCGAACAACCCCATATCTTCACTCGTTTAAGAGATGGTCTCTTCCCATTCCATATCTTATATGGAGTGGTAGGCAACGGATTTGATCGTAACTCTATTCAATAGGTATGGATCTTCTCAAGTGCATGTCCCTCAAAGGAATTAGGCAACTCTGCAGTACTCATCATAGAGTGCACCATATCTCATAGGGTGCGATTCCTCCATCCTGATATACCGTTGTGTTGTAGTGTATACGGAGGATTAAGCTGAGAGAGAATGCCATTCTCTTTTAAATAGTCTCGGAATTCTGTGCTCCAGTATTCTTCTCCCCGATCATATCGAAGGATTTGAATACCTTTACCAATCTGGTTCTCAACTTCGTACTTATATTCCTTGAAATTCTCAAAAGATTCAGATTTGGGTTTCAACAAGAACACATGTCCGTATCTTGAGAGAACATCGGTGAATATAATAAAGTACGCGGAACCATCCCTAGCATATGTAGACATAGGACTGTATACATCACTATGTATATGTCCAAGAGTTTAGTAGCTCTTCCTCTGTTTCCAGTAAACGGAGATTTGGTCACCTAGTCTTTGAGACATGACTGGCAAGTTTCATAATATGTAAAGTCGAACGGATTCAAATATGCATCCTTATGCAACTTTAGCTAGTCTTGTTTCATCGATATGACCCAGTCTACAATGCCACAAGAAGACTTCGTTCATTTCTGAATTGTTCCTCCTGTGTGTTCTGTACGTTAGAACTGTGTTTTGATTCAGAACATGTATACTATTATACAACGTACCTTACCCAATCAACACTTGATTTAGGAAAATATTCACAATATTATTGGTACGAAATAATAGTCGCTAAGAATCAATGTATTACCAGTTGGTAACACCAAGTGATATCTGCCAACTGCTTTGGCTACAAGAATTGCACCATTCTCTAGTACTAGAGACATATCACCCTTTCCCAGTTCTCCATCTGTCTATAGCTCATATAACAAATTACATGTGTGGGATCCCGATCCGGTATCCAATACCCAGGACGTAGTGGTAACTGAGAAACAGTTCTTGGTTACAAACACACCCGAAGACAATGCATCAACATGCTTATTCTTCATTTGAGTGGCGTGGGAATCCATATATTCCACTTATTCCTTGCTCAGATTTATGACAATCATAAGATAGAGCGGAATCTAGCCCAGTATAATAAGTAGGTTCGGTCAATACATCCATATTATTATCTTGATTAAGGCATGTCATTGGTTGCTACCTGGAGAAAGAGAAGGATAATCACTTTGTGTGCGCACTTTGCAAGATTAGATTGGTTTTTATCTTATCTAATCAGGATGGCTCCCACTGTTTTTATCAAATCTTCCTTCAAACCATAAATGGTATGATTAGCCGGGGTTAATTACACCCTACAGGTTCGCTAATCGTTTGTCCAAGAAGGTATCGGTACTCCGAGGGAGGTTCCCCGTACTTTCGCACGGACCTAATTAAAATAAACCTTGTTTCCCTAGAGGCATCGTTGGCTATAGTGCCCTCAAGGAAATTATCATAGTCGCAGGTAGGCGATTGCGATGATTGAGAGAGGACCTATACCGGTGGAACAGTCTTACTCGAGTTGATAGTATGCTATCTGGTTTGTCTTTATCATCATGAACATGTTGATAGAGCCCATAAGATTCTTGCTTGACTACCAACATTATGATGACGATCATATACGTGGAAGCTGGGGGTCTATAAGCACATCCTTAGATGTCCCTAGTCGTGGGAGTTTCGAAACTGGGCATCGATACTCCAGAATAGACTAGTGTATACTGATCGAGACCACGACGGGGGGCGGTGGCCATTTCTTACAAGACATTGGTGTTAGTTTGTTCACCTAAGATAGTATATAGGTGCTCATTGGGTTATGAGTACACTGGGCGGACTCGCCGGGAACCAGCTAGTTGGTATTATACCTATTGTCAGATAGCAGTTCCCAGGTGACATGTGTACAGGTTAGTCTGTCGATCTGAGATCGTCATTTGTATCGTGTGAGTTCCCACTGTGCTTTGATTACTACCCTACCACGGCTCAAAGGATTCATGCAAACAGGTTTTAGTTGGGTATAGTCCCGAGCCACATGGAGGCAGTGATTGGATCGTCGGGGATTCGCCTCTCCCGGTATTGGAGTTTGATGTCGCGCAATGCACGGGTGGCCATTGTTAGTTATATGTATGCCCTAGAGGCCATTACTGTACATACGATGTATATTGTAATGGATGCTTGGACATATATAGGGAGGACTTTCTTGCTCGACATGATAGTATGCTATCTGGTTGTACTTTATCTTAACATGTACTCTGATTGTCTCTATGTTACATGTTGATAAAGCCCTTAGAATATGTACTCGACAACTGGGACTATGATGAGATCATACTAGTGGGGCCACGGTAGTCAACGAGTACATCCTATAACTGTTCCTAGTCGAGGGTGTATCGAGACAGGGCATCGATACACCAGAGTAAACTAGCGTATACGTATCTTGACCCATATGATGGGCGATGGATGATCCCATATCCATCGGTGTTTGACATCAAGGATGGTGTACGGGTGCTCAGTAGAGACTGGGTACACTGGACGGACTCGTCGAGAACTCCCAGATGGTATTATACCTCACGTCAGATGGCAGTTCTCCGGTGACACTGGTACAGGGTAGTCTAAAGACCCGAGATCGTCATAGAGTCTTGTGTGATTCCCACTGTGCTTTGATTTCCACCTTACCATGTCCAAGAGGGTGTGCAAAACGGTGGCTTTTGGGTACAGTCCCGAATCACATGGAGGCAATGAGCGATAGGAGGGGATTTGTCTCTCCCGGTATAGGGAGTTGATGTTGTGCTGTGTTCGATTGGCTATAACTGGAAGTCCCTGGCCAGGGCTGATATAGAGATTTACTGGTAAGTGTTACTAGTAGTTTCTCGACCTGTTATGAGCCTCACATCGACACGACTTATCGAGTTACTGGGGTCTGACGTTTACCACCCCTAGTCGAGATATGCGACATATCAGACGACGAGACCGGACTGTACGGGAGTGTTACTGATTGGATTCACTGGAGAATGTACAGGCTTGCTTGTTGATCTTCTGAGCGCTCAATACCTGGGTGGCTGTTACGTTTAGCTGACCGCTTGCAGCTTGTGGGTGTTTGATATGATCATCACCTACTGCCGGCGTATTGACGATTCTTTAGAGTCCTATACAGAGGTTTCTTGGCTCAGGAAAAATGGAGTAGGAGCACATATGTGATATGTGCGGGACCGAGAATAATGCAGTATGTGACACCGTATTGGATTCTCGCGATATGAGATATCGGCCGGGTATATGTGATATAGCCGGGTCATCGTATTAGTCGGTTATATGCGATATAGCCGGATTGTCGGATCAAGTGTTGATTCGATAATTTAATGTATAATAATATATATGATATATTAAATTACATTAACTAATATTAGATCACTAAAAGATTCTTTTTCTCACTCGGGTAATACATTGATATATATGCGATATATGTTAATTGTATTATTTTATATTGTTACGATAAATATTATATATGTGATATATAATATTGTAACATGATATGATAACTAATGCAACATATTTAGTGGAGATTAAAAAAGATTAGGGTTTGTTTTGGGTTAGTTCCTTCTTGATAATTTTAGAAGGTTTCTTTTTGTTTTGTGCAAGATATTTTCAAATGACTCATGCTTTAACCCAACCCAAACCCTAGCCCTTGGTTATTTCTCTACAAAGGTTTAGCAACCATGGTTGCATTATTGATCATTATCTTCTTTACATTATTCATCACAAAAGGATTCTATTATTGATTCATCTTCTTCTTCCTTGAGTTCCTTCATGGAAAAAGCTTTCTAGATTTTTTCCAAGTGATGAAAATGAGTGAGAATAAGAAAAAAAAAAAGAGAGAAAATACTACTTCATCATCCTTATCTACCATTGCCATTTAGATGAAGGTGTTCACTTCATTTAGTGAGTGTTAGCTTGTGTTAATGAAACTTCAAGGTAGATCATCTATGTTATCGAAGATCGGAAGCAAGACTGCAACTTTCTCTTCGTGAAGCCTCTCGAGAGTCCGGAACACAATGATCGCAGCGAAGGGACCTCAACACGGAGCTTAAGAATTGAAGGACAGGATCTACAAAGGTTGTAATCCCTCTCACTTAGTGTTAAAGAGTTTAACATGCTTGTTTTCACCTAAACTCTAGTTTAAAGATCCGGCTTTGGGTTGTTCGGCACGGCTAAATTTTAAATCGGGAATGGTTGATGCCTCGTAGACCCTTGTGGCAGTGCCTAGCATCCCTACAGCCATCACCAGAAATCCTTGGCCAAGGTAGTCGAGAATTACTGACCTAGGATCAGTAGTTTCTCAGGTGGTGATGGGTTTCATGCCGACACTAAATGTCATGTTGTTAGGGGTCTGACTTTATCCACCCCCTAGACTCGATATGCGATACTCTTAGACGAACAGACCGGACTGTATGGATATTGTCACTGTCTGGCTCAGTAGGGTTTCACGATGAGTTTGCTCGTCGGCCTCCCTTTCGCTCAATACCTGAGAAGCCATTACGTACAGCTAGTGCCGCTGACGTGCTTGTGGTTAAACCCACTGCCAGCGTATTAACGAGTCTTTAGAGTCCCACACAGAGGGTTTTCACGGTTCTGGCGATATGGTGTAGATGACGTATGTTGGTACATATAGGTGTCCGATTAAATATGTGTACAGGCTGCACAGACTTTAATCGGACGATTGATAATACTACCGCCTTAGGATTCAGCCGGATTAATAAATTAGGTTTTGATTTAATAATTTATATATATGTATATATATATATATGTATTCTAGTACTATTGTTCACTATTCATTTTCTCTCTCGGCTATTCGTATTTTTGTACGAATACGCGTATATGTATTTCGATACGTGTACGGGGAAGTATTCCATATTTATACGGAATAGCTTCTAGAAGAAGGCCACCTCATTATTGATTTTCTTTTTAGAAAATCAATTATAGAAATGAGGTGTGGGGTGAGATGGCATAAGCATGGGCTTGAGCATGTAGAGAGGTATGACATGCATTTGTTTATTGGTAAATTGAGATGAGATATTTTTCTTTGGTGTGAGTGCATGATTGAGAGAGATAGAGAGGCAGACACTTCTTGGTGAGCCTTGCTCATTTCTTTTCCTCTCTTGATTCTTCACTTGCTTCATGGCCCCATTCTCATTCTCTTGAAAACACTTAGCCATTCTTGAGTTGCCCATGCCACATGTTTCCTCACCTCCTTCATCTGCTTGAGTTGCTCTTTTGGGCATTTTGATGAGAGGAAAATTATAGTGACACATTCATACACCTCCACTCTCCATTGCAAGCAACCTTGGAGTGTCGGTTGCCTCACTTAGCGAGGATGAAGCGTGCACCGTTTCCCTCAGGTGGATCATCGTAGATGGAGGAAGACCGGCAACCAAACTCGATTCAAACGACCACTAGGAGCTTGGAATGAAGGTTGAAGACGGAAGGACATGGATCAACTCGGTATAACCATCTAACTCCTTGTTACATATTGCTAGTATACGGTTTAGGGTAGATCAGGGCATCGGCTAATGGTAGCGCCAGTTTATAAAATTTTTGTTCCGCATTTAGCCACGGTTTGATGGCCAGGGCGCTGCCGTATCCCATCAGGAATAACCCCGTTGACACCTTTCTAGACACCTACTGGGTTAGCTAATTGTAAAGTGCAAAACTCTCCCAGGAGTAACTCTCACTCGCAGTGGGTATCGGGATCCAACTATCATATAGAAGGTATGCAATCTCATTACAAATTTCAACATTTGAAATTCCCGATAATGTTTTTACCCCTAGCCACTTATGACCTTGACAAGGTCAACAAACCATAAGCGCTAGTAAGGTTCTACCCGTCATTTCTTGATTGAATTAAACCCACCCGCACGACCCTTGCAAAGGTCAACAAGGCCGCACGACTACCCTAACCCAATCGCATCTCATGCTGGCAGATAAGAACTAATCAGCTACCGCACACTACGCCTTGACAAGGTCAACAAACGCAACACGAATACTAAATAGTACTTATTCGAGATGACGGAGGGCTACACATATTTTTAAGAAAACCATGAGCATAATGAACTTGATATCGCTGTAAAATCTAGTGATTTTATAAAGGAGTGTCTTTGAGGATTTTCTATCTTCGCTAAAGAGGTCACTCCCAGTAAAGGGATCTCGGCTCTATCCTCATCGAATAAGGTGTTGGATATTCTTGAATACCACTATGCAAAGCAGGAACTAGAGAAGCAATCAAAAGACAAAACCGAGTGGGTTGTAGCATTTGCTAGTTTCTCTAAAGTGGTCACTCTCGATGAAGGAATCTCGGCTCTTTCCTCATCGAATGAGGTGCTGGATATTCTGTTAGTTATATGTATACCCTAGAGGCCATTATTGTACATGCGATGTATATTGTAGTGGATGCTTAGACATATATAGGGAGGACTTTCTTGCTCGACATGATAGTATGCTATCTAGTTGAACTTTATCTTAACATGTACACTTATTGTCTCTCTATTACATGTTGATAAAGCCCTTAGGATGAGTACTTAACTACCAGAATTATGATGCAGATCATACTAGTGGGGACAGGGTAGTCGGTAAGTATATCTTTCAAATGTTCCTAGTCGTGGTAGTATCGAGACAGGGCATCGATACTCCAGAGTAGACTAGCGTATACGCTTCTCGACCCATGTGATGGGCGATGGATGATCCCATATCCATTGGTGTTTGACATCAGAGATGGTATACGGGTGCTCAGTGGAGACTGGGTACACTGAACGGACTCGCCGAGAACTCCTAGATGGTATTATACATAACGTCGGATAGTAGTTCTCTGGTGACACTGGTACAGGTTAGTTTGTAGACCCGAGATCGTCATAGAGTCTTGTGTGATTCCCACTGTGCTTTGATTTCCACCATACCACGGTTAAGAGATCGTGCAAAACGATGGTTTTTGGGTACAGTCCCGAGTCACATGGAGGTAATGAGAGATAGGAGGGGTTTCGTCTCTCTCGGTATTAGGAGTTGATGTTGCGCTATGCTCGATTGGCCAAAAGAGGAAATCCCTGGCTAGAGTTGCTGTGATTTACTGGTAACTATTATCAGTAGTTTCTCGAACCGTTATGGACCTTGCATCGGCATGACTTATCAGGCTATTGGGGTCTGACGTTATACCACCCCCAGGCTGTGATATGTGACATATCAGACAAAGATACCGAGCTGTACGGTAGTGTTACTGATTGGATTCGCAGGAGTATGAGCAGGCTTGCTTGTTTTTCTTCTGATAGCTCAATACCCGGGTGGCCGTTATGTTTAGCAAACTGCTTGCGGCTTGTGGGTGCTTGATATGATCATCACCTACTGCTGGCGTATTGACGAGTCTTTAGAGTCCTACATAGAGGTTTCCTGGTTCATGCGAAACGAAGTAGGAGCACATATGTGATATGTGCAAGACTGATATTGATACGAGTATGTGATACTGTATTGTATTCTCGTGATATGTGATATCGGACGGGTATATGTGATATAGCCGGGTTATCGAATCAAGTGTTGATTCGGTAAGTTGATATTATTGATATTAGTCGGTTATATGTGATATATCCGGATTATTAAGTCAAGTGTTGATTTAATGATTTAATGTATATTTATATATTTGATATATGAATTTACTTTAACTAATATTGCTCACTTGACCATTTCTTTTTCTCACTTTGCATACATTATATATATGTGATATATATTATGTATCATGCTATGTTATATATGAAATTTGGGTGTGTGAGACTTACACCATAACAATGGTAAAATTGGGGATTTATTCATCTTTGTAATTAACAAAATTGGTTGAAATTGTCATGGCTAGAAGCTTAGAAAAGCTTGCTAACCATTGACTAAGTCCACCAAATTTGTATTACTTTAAGATATTTTGTTAACCCAACCTTTATCCTATGCCATGGTTAAGTCTCTACAATGGTTAGTGTATGACATTAACTAACTTATTGTTGCAATTTTAACCTCATTCTATTCTCTTGTTAATTTCATCTTCATCTTCTTCATGAGCTTAAAAAGCTTTCTAGGGTTTGGAGATGAGAAGAAATATTGTGAGAAAAATAAATCTAAAGTGAGCCCACTTCCTACTTCATCATCCTCTACTATTAACCATTTAGTTTAGGGTGTTTGCTTCACTAATCTCACCATTAGTGAAGAGGTAGCATGAACTCGAGTCTCCTCGACGTAGATCATCTTCGGCCTTGAAGACATTGAGCAAGCTTGTTCGTTTCTTCAAGTGTACCCTCTCTAGAGTCTGGGAGTTCACCATTTGCAGCGAAGGGACTACAACATGGAGATTTAGAAGTGAAGGACCGGTCTACAAAGGTTGTATTCCTTCTTCTCTTTAGTTTGTAAAGTGTATAAAATCTAGAAAACCCTAAGTCTCTAGTTCGATCCTCGTTCGGGTTCTTTAGCTCTCTAGAAAATTTTGAAATGGTATGTTCGATACCTTAGTAAACACCATGAGGGTGCTAAGGAACCCTACAGTGGTATCTGAGATTAGCTAGAGCATTAGGCGTTGCGTAGGCGAAATTAAAAGTCCGATTGAACTCCGAAAACCCTAATTTTCCCACTTTCTGGAAATTTTTCAAAAAGTTGAAATTTTTCATGTTAAAAATATCCAGAAAATCATGCAGGTAATTCTATGGACCATCATGAAGAACGAAACACTAAGTCGACAACATGACCGTGGAACCGCGGCCAAATAGTAGTATTTGCGGCGGTTCCGCGGCGCCAAGTATGAGGCTTGGGTTGGCACTTCAACGGTTGATCCGTATGTACTGGGGCATGCTTCTGGGCATTTTTAATTCTGCTTAAGTGTTGAGCTCTCTTGGAATTTTGGGAATTCGTTGATTCGATCGAAATATTTAACGCCGCCTAGCTTTCTGTGATTGTGATACAATATTTGGAATTCACTATAATTAGTTATGTGATAATTAGTTTGAATTTTGTAAATCTAGCGGTTTAGTCTCAATTGATCGGTTGCCACGGAATTTTGATGTTGATAAAAAGTCCGTCGCAATTACGAAGCATACGCGGATACTCGCCGGGTAACATTACTAGATATCCACGCCCCATAGCCCCGACCAAGTGACTGTAGGAGAACCCCGTTGCCAAAAGCATCCGTTCGGGTGCTCGCAGCCGCGGTGTTCCTCCTGAGTGTACTTCGTCGACGACATCGGGGGTGCGGCCGTCTACTAAAGTTTCCGAAACGCATTCGATCTTGTTGTAGGAAATCTTGTTGAATTACCCGACTGATGATTGGAAAGTGTTTTCAATATCGAGACTAAAATGCAGGATTTTTAATTGTTAAACATATGATGTCTAAGGAATTCATTTGGTTAGGCATGAAATCCAAAGTATGAGATACATTGGGTTTATGATGTCTAAGGTGGTTGCGGATTCCAATTGTTGTACTCTTTCACTTTCTTTTATGCGACCGTAAGTGTAATATGTGGTGTATCGCCGGTTTCGTTGCTATACGTCAACGACAATTGGGATACGCATATTTACTTACGTTGATGACATGTGATGTTATGTGTTGCTGTGATATGTTATATTGGATCGTCGTGTTTTGAATAGCCGGGGGTTTATGTGAGATGGAGGTTTTTAATTTTCATTCATGTAAAATTCATTATATGTAATATTATTTTATTGGGGCACTTCCGGGTTGAGGATGATGTCACCATTGTATATTATTTACTTTTCCGCATTAGGATAGACCCAAGGAGGGGAGCACAAGTAACCCGGTTCTAGAGTCCAGTGGGAGACCATCTCGAGGAGTCGAGACCGGGTATCCTAACTCTAGAATTGGGAGGGTTGCTTGCTGCTCTCGTAGGGGTCTAGGGATGTGGGTTTGGCTATTCATCGCAACCGTAGTATCCGTGTTTTATAGTGGCTTAATTTAAAACACGGAATTCCTAGTATATCCAATATTTTATGTATGTTCTTCTGCTACTGATATTTTGTGATGTGATCACTTGATATGTTCTGAGATGAATGCTTATATTATATATATGAGATATAATAAATATTACTGCTTTCGTTTCTTATGTGATGCTTGGGAAGCATAATTGATGGGACTTCATTAATGAGATTAATGAAACTAAAAGAAACCTAAAGATGTTGTAGAAACTTGTTTTAAAAAGAATGGTAGCTCTAGTTCTTGCTTTGCATAGCGGTATTCCTTATAGAATATCCAGCACCTTATTCGATAAGGAAAGAGCCGAGATCCCTTCACCGGGAATGACCTCTTTAGCAAAACTAGCAGATGCTACAACCAACTCGGTTTGTCTTTTGATTGCTTCTATAGTTTCTGTTTTGCATAGCGATATTTGTGAAATATCCTTCACCTCATTCGATAAGGAAAGAGCCGAGATCCCTTCACCGGGAGTGACCTCTTTAGCAAAACTAGTAATAGCCTCAAAAACACTCCTTTTAAAATTCATTCGATTCTACAACGATATCAAGTTCATTACGCAAAAGTTTTTCATAAAAACCTGTCACTGCCCTCCGTCATTTCAGATAAGTAGTATTTAATATTCGTGCTGCATTTGTTGACCTTGTCAAGGCGCAGTGTGCGGTAGCTGATTAGTGCTTATCTGCTAGCATATGATGCGATTGGATTAGGGTAGTCGTGCGGCCTTGTTGACCTTGTCAAAGGTCGTTCGGGTGGGTTTATTTCAATCAGGAAATGACGGGTTGAACTTGACTTGCGGTCTATGTTTTGTTGACCTTGTCAAGGTCATAGATCGCTTGGGGCAGAATATTATCGGGAATTTCAAGTGTTGAAATTTGCAATGAGATTGCATTCCTTCTATGAGATAGTTGGATCCCGATACCCACTGCGAGTAAGAGTTTCTCCTGGGAGAGTTTTACACATTACAATTAGCCGATCAAGTAGGTGTCTAAAAAGGTGTTAACGGGGTTACACCCCTGGAAAAACGAGGTTTATTTTAATTAGGTTTATACGAAAGCAGGGGGAACCTCCCTCAAAGTACCGACACTGGCCTGGCCGAAATATTGGCGAACTTGTATGGTGTAATTAATCTCGGCTAGTCTTACCTTTTAGGGTTTGAAAGAAGATTTGACTAAAACAGTGGGAGCCATCCTGATTAGATAAAATAATAACCAATCTGATCTTGCAAGGGCACACACAGAGTGTTTCCTTCTCTCTCTCTCTCTCCTGGTAGCGACCATGCTACGCCTTAATCAAGATAATAATATGGATGCAATGACCAAACCTGCTTATTATACTGAGCTAGGGAACGTTGGTTCCTCTCTATCTTATAACTTTTATAAGTCCGAGCAGGAAATAGGGGAATATCCGGATTCCCATGCGACCCAATCGAGGAATAAGCATGTTGATGCATATTCTTTGGGTGTGTTCATTACCAAGAACTGTTTCTCAGTGTCCTCTACGTCCTGGGTATGTGATACCAGATCAGGATCCCGCATATGTAAGAGTTACATAGGCTACAGAAAGGTAGAGAACTGAGAATTGGTGATATGTCTCTAAGTGTTAGAGAAGGGTGCAATTGTTGCAGCCAAGTCAGTTCGCAGATATCACCTTATATTAATACATTGATTCTGAATAAATGTTATTACATACCGAACCTGATATACAACATTACATCGATTTCTTTATTAAGTTAAAGAAGGATATAATTCTGTATTGTAGGATAATGTTGTGAACATTTTCCTCAATCAAGAGTTGATTGGATAAGGCACGTTATATAATAGCATATACGTTCTTAATCAAACTACAGTTCAAAATATCTAGAACACACAGAAGAGGAGTAGTTCAGAAATGAACGAATCCTTCTTGTGGTATGGTAGACTAGGTCATATCAATATGACACGACTAGCTAAGTTGTATAAAGATGAATATGAGAATCTATTCAAATTTTCATCTTATGATACTTGCCAGTCTTTTCTTAAAGATAAAATGACCAATACTCCGTTTATTGGAAACAGAGAAAGAGTTAGTGAACTCTTGGGGACGGATACATGATGAAGTATACGGTCCTATGTCTACAAATTCCAAGGTTGGTTCTTCGTACTTCATTATATATTCACTGATTATCTCTCAGGATTCGGACATATGTTCCTGTTGAAACACAAGTCTGAAGCTTTTGAGAAATTCAAGGAATATAAGCTTGAAGTTAAAAACCAGATGGGTAGAAGTATTAAGTCCGTCGATGTGATCGAGGAGCAGAATACTTGCACATGGAGTTCATGGAGTTTCTAAAAGGAGAATGTGATTCTCTCTCAGCTTACTTCTTCGAGTACACCACGGCACAACGGTGTATCAGGGCGGAGGTATCGCACCCTATGAGATATGGCGCGCTCTATGATGAGTACTGCTGAGTTACCTGTTTCCTTTCGGTGTTATGCACTTGAGAAGCTGCATACCTATTGAATGGGGTTCCGTCCAAATCAGGGCCTACCACTACATGTGAGATATGGTGTGGGAAGAGACCATGTCTTAAACGAGTTAAGATATGGGGTTGTCCGGCCTATGTTGAAAGGCAGAATCCGGACAAGCTCGAGGCAAGGTCAGTTCTGTATAAGTTTGTGAAGATAACCCAAACATTTGTGAGGGAATATCTTCTACCACTCTGAGAATCAAAAGGTGTTTTGTTTCTCAGCATGCCACCATTTTAGAAAAAGAATTTCTTGTGAAGAAATTAGTGGTCATGAGGTAGAACTGGAAGTTGTTCCGGCTTGACAAACTAACAGCTGATGATTTGGTGAAACCAAAGGATTCAATAGTCTCCAACGATCCTCAGCCTCTCCGCGAATCTGGTAGGGTTCCTCATCCACTTGAGAGATACTACGGTCTTCTCGGTAACAATGGGAGCGAGGATGGCATCATGAGATGATGGCCCAACTGGGTTCAGGAAGGCTATCAGGAGTGGTGACTCTGTGAAATGGCTGGATGCTATGCGATCAAAGATGGAATCCATGTACACCAACAAAGTATGACTTTCAATGTTGCACCTGAAGGGGTAAAACCTATTGGGAGCAAATGGATCTTGAAAAAATTCTTGGTGTAAATGGAAAAGTTGAGACTTTCAAAACTATGCTTAAGTCCATCAGGATCAATACAAGTATCGCGGAGTTGGAACATCTATTTTGATGTGGTAGTCAAAGAGTTTGACTTCATCAAAAAGATAGATGAACCTTGTATATACAAGAAGGTTGTAGAAAGTAAGGTTTTCTTCCACGTATTGTACGTAGATAACATACTCTTGATAGGAAATGGTCTCGTATGCTACACTCGGTCAAGCTCCTCTAATCACGGGGATTCTCAATAGAAGATTTGGATGATACCCACTACATCTTGTGGATTATAATCTACGGTGATAAACCTAAGTGGATATTAGGAGTGTCCCAAATCTTGGTACATAAACACTATACTAAAGGCGTTTAGTATGGGCGATTCTAAGCGTGGTGGTTCGCTCACTTACTCATGGATCACTCTCTCCAAAAAGATGTCTCCTAAGACTGATTTGGAGAGAGCTCATGTGCAAGGGATACCTTATGCTTCGGCAGTAGGCTCTATCATGTGTGTGATGTTATGTACCATACCAGATGTAGATAACTCACTAGGTGTAGTGATCAGGAATCAATCGGATCTTAGGAAAATCACTGGACAGCTGTGGAAGACATTCTTAAGTACTTGAGAAGCACTAAAAGAAGGTTCTTTGTTCGAGCTTCCAAAGTGATAAGGTCAACTGAGAGTCAGTCACAGGCATTGTCTATGCCCTAAGTGGAGGGACGGTATGTTGGAAGAGTTTCAAGCAAGATACCGTGACATACTAGACGATAAAGGCTGAAAATATTGCTACCAATGGTGCTGCCAAAGTGGCTGTCTGGACATTTCTTGTTCATGAGATGAACAAGGTTCCTACCACTGAGCGTCCAATAACTGTTATTGTGACAACAATGGAGTTGTGGATTTGGCTTATGTAGGGTGTTTTTCGTCACCCCATTGAGATGGGAATACGCGTGCACTTTTCAGGCGCATTACAGATTCCCCATGCCTAGGGTAGGCTGGGGTTTATTGATTATGGGGATCCGAATCTCCGGCAGCCGCGGACTAAGATGTCGTTAATTACCCTTCGTCTTTGGAGCGAGAGAACCTCCGATTAACGGGTCAAATAGGTCATGCGAACTCAATGTGCAATGTATTGGATATAGTGCCCTCAGAGTCAATTATTGGATCACAGGCACGTGATTGCAATGATTGAGGGAGGACCTATGCCGGTAGGACAGTCTTACTCAAAGATGATAGTATGCTATCTGGTTTATCTTTATCATCGTGTACTGCTTTAGCTGACCTTACAGGTCACTATTGCGCGTTGATAAAGCCTTTAGGATTCTTGCTTGACAGCCAGCAGTATGATGGCGATCATATACGTGGGAGCTGGGGTCTATAAGCACATCCTTAAAAGGTCCCTAGTCGTGGAAGTTTTCGAGACAGGGCATCGGTACTCCAGAGTAGACTAGTGTATACAGTCGAGACCCCGATGAGGGGCGGTGGACGGTCTCACAAGCCACTGGTATCAGTTGGTTAACCTAAGATGTATACAGGTGCTCATTAGGTTATGAGTACACCGGACAGGACTCGCCGGGAACATGCTAGTTGGGATTATACCAGACGTCAGATAGCAGTTCCCTGGTGACATGTGTACAGGTTAGTTCATCGACCTGAGATCGTCATTTGTCTCGTGTGAGTTCCCACTGTGCTTTGATTACTACCCTACCACGGCTCAAAGGTGTCGTGCAAACAGGTTTTAGTTGGGTACAGTCCCGAGCCACATGGAGGCAGTGAGCGGACCGGCAGGGGTTTCGTCTCTCCCGGTATTGGGGGTGAGATCGCGCTGTGTCTAGGAGAGCCATTACACAAAGCCCTCGGCCGAGGTAGAAGATTTACTGGTAGGTATTCCAGTAGTATCTCAGGGTGTTCTGGGCTACACTCCGACACGACTTGTACCGCTTATGGGGGTCTGACTTTTACCAACCCCCTAGGCCCGCCATGCGATGCTCATAGACGAACGGACCGGACTGTACGGATATTGTCACTGACAGGCTCAGTAGGGTGTCAGGATGAGTTGGCTCATCGACCTCCCTTTTGGTCAATACCTGGTAGCCCGTCACGTATGGCTAATACCTCTGACGTGCTAGTGGTTAAATCCACAGCCAAAGTATTGACGAGTCTTTAGAGTTCCCCACAGACCTGTTTCTCAAGTTTCGGGCGAAACGCTGTAGAGGCCGTATGGAGATATGGCAGGGTTCGATCCGATACGTGCGGTATTGCACGGATCATGATCGGACGGATAATACTAGCGGGCTTTGGTTTAAGTCGGATCCTAGTATTGTACCGTGAAGATTTTGTCTCTTTTCATTTGTATTCAATGAGAATACAAATGCGGGCATGTATATGCAGTCACGGGGTTTTCCTATAATTTATTACGGGATCAGTTTTCTGAAGTTGCCAGTTTGCGTTCCGTTCCGGCCAGTTATCCTTTATTCCTTCTCGGCTGGATCTTTCTGATGGAGGGGCTAATTTGCAAGTTCGCAAATTAGCATTTGTGGAGGGGTTCTTTATGAAATGAGGGATTATGATGGGTAAAGCATCTTTGCTTTTCTTGTGATCATTTCTTGCATTAATGAGATTAGAAAGGATTAGAAATTGATATGATATTGTTATCATCACATTTGGTTGTGGTCACCCTTTTGCTTTTCCTACACTCACCTCCCTTCTTGGTTTTGATCATTCCCTCCACCATTTGTTCATATAGGGGCCGGCCACTTTGAGGAGAGAGGAGAGAGGTTTTCTTTCGGTTCATGTTTTCATTCTTCCATCAAAGGCAACCTCATCCCATTGAGACAAAGTGATTCTACACTAGCCTACAGCATTTCTTGGGCACGTCGGCTTGCCAACATCGTGCGCGAGTTGCCTCGGTCCAGAGGTGGGAGCCCGTAAAAGAACCCGGCGATGTGGTGCCCGTTCCGACGAGGAAATGAAGACCGGAGATTCCGCAAGGAGATCGGAGTGGAGGCCGAAGACCGAAGGACACGGATCGCTCGGTATAGCTTTCTACCCATTCTCTTGTTTGCTAGTAGTAGGTTAATAGTTACGATCCAGTTTTTTAGGATGCGGTAGTGCCGATTTTAATGTAAAGAAAAATTTTCGTTTCCACATTTGGCCTCGGATAGACGGCCGGGGCGCTACCGTAGTCCTACATGGTATCAGAGCCACGCCATTAACCTTTACTAGCTTGCTCTAGCGTGTTTAGAACTTCGATCGAACAAAAATTCCGAAACCGCGTTTTCATTTCATCAGTTTCTGTCGAAATTTTTCTGTTGTCAAAAAATTATTTGGTGTGCTGCAGAAAATCAGGCAGGGTTTTTGGAGACCACTGAAGAAAAATGGTTGCATGATGTCACTGTAGCGCCGCGGAACCGCGGCCGTAACCCCCTTTTGGCCGCGGTTCCGCCGCCGAATAGTGACATCACTGGACCATTTTTCCTACAGTGATTCCTGACTTGAAAAAGTGGTTTCTGGTTATTTTATTTTGGGCCCAGATTTATTTGAGTACTGGGTATTGTGCTTGGGGCCCACTTTGGGAATTTTAGTCGATCGAAAATTTTAACATGTTAGTTCACAGTATTTACATTATATCTGCGACCGTGAATGTCACTTGATCGGTAAATACCGTCTGACTGCTATAGCCCTTTTAGACGGATTTGCGAACGTGACATTCACGTTGATGTTCTGTGTTGTGCTGTGATGTTGCGGATTTGTCGTGGTGGATAGTCTGGATGCAATGGTAGTACAGTTTGGTTGTATATGTACATTTGATATTGCGGGGCGAGCGTCCGACATGTGGACTGTCGTTACGGCCTGTTTATATATTATTCTTTTGGGGCACGACAGGGCTGAGGTCGATGTACCCGTTGTATGTATATTTTACTTTCTGTACTAGGATTGCCCCGCGGAGGGGTGCACGGATAGCCGGGTTCTAGAAGGCAACGGGCCCGCATCTCATGGCATTGAGACGGAAGGGGCTTCACTCTAGAATTGGCGGGCTGTTCGCCGCACTCGTAGGGGGTACAGTTTGACCCAGGAGGGGTGCCCAAGTTACCGGATTCCGTGAAGTGCTGGGTGGTCCATTCACGTTGCTGAAGGGGGCTGCCTCGCTTCAGGTTTTGACAGGTAACTTGCCGCGCCCGTAGGGGTCTAGGATTTCATTGCACAGGCTATCCACACGACCTGGGGAACGTCGGGTTTCAGCAGCGGCACTGTGAAACCCGGGGCTTCCAGATTATCTGTATTGTTCTGTGATGCTTATTACATTTCTGTGATGTTGCATTTTATCACGCCTTGAGCGAATATTATATATTGATATATATACTAGTAGATGTTGTATATGTTTTGCATCCGCGCTAGTTCAGTCCCCGCTCTGTCGTTAGTTAAGTAACCTAACGTGTGATGACGGGACCCAGTGGCGAATGCGGATGGCATATACGTACATCATTATTTTCGTTCTTTATTGGTGTGATCAATTGATGGGACTGCGTTGATTCGGATCAATGCAAGCTAAACAAACCTATTCTGATGTTGTTGGAACATTTTTCAAAAAAAAAAGCTGTTATTGCAAGGACGTTCTCTCTTGTTTTGCACAGTGGTATTCGGTTATGAATATCCAGCACCTCAGTCGACGACGCAAGGGCCGAGATCCCTTCACCGGTAGTGACCCCTTGGACAGAAGTTTGCGTCAGGGCAATAACTTCACTATAGTGGTTTACTTTTTCTTTGCATCGTAGTATTCAGTTGGAATATCCTGCACCTCATTCTTCGGGGAAAGAGCCGAGATCCCTTCACCGGGAGTGACCTCTTTAGCAAAGGTTTTTGTCACTATATTTTTATAAAAACTATGCAGTTCCTTCAACGATATCAAGTTCATTACGTTAAAGGTTTTTCGCCAAAAACCAGCCGTAGCCCTCCGTCATTTCCTACAGGTATTATTTAGTATTCGTGCTGCGTTTGTTGACCTAGTCAAGACGTAGTGTTCGGTAGCTAAGTGGTACTTGTTTGTTTCATAAGTGGGATTGGTTAGGACAGTCGTGCGGCCTTGTTGACCTAGTCAAGGGCACGTACGGGTGGGTTAAATGCAATCCAGAATAATGACGGGTTGAACTTGACTGGCGGTTTATGGTTTGTTGACCTAGTCAAGGTCATAAACCGCTTGGGGTAAAAATCACATAGGGAGTTTCTAAAGAAACTGAAACTTGCCAGGCATGCGCATACCTTCTGGAGTGTGGTAACGTGAGTGGATTCCGTCACGTTATCATGCGATGATAGTTGGATCCCGATTCCCACTGATAAGTTGGTTTACTCCTCGGGTGATCCCGACTAATTCTTCTTTCAGGTTTGGAGGAGAATTTGACGATACGGTGGGAGGTTTCCTGATTAGATAAAGTGATAACCATTATGATCTAGGTTAGAGTACACGCTGAGTGTTTCTTTTCTCTCTCTTTTTTGGCAGTGATCATGGCCCGACCCTTGACTATGACTCAGTGACCAGGTTGACTGATCCTTCATAAACACTAGCTTTTGGATTGTCAGAGTTGCATACCTCATTGCCACTCCTACTTTTACCCTTTTCTCCAGGACACCCAGTATTACTACGAACGTCCTCTTCCATTGGACAAAAACCATCGTATGGTTATATACGAACTCGAAGAAATTTATTCGAGGATGGTTTCCGGTTCTGGAGAAAATGAATAGGACTATTCAGTTTTCTTTTCCTTTTACCTTCTCTCAGGTTGCGAGTACTCCTCGGTTTGGGAGATAGTTCACCTATTACGCAAATTGGATAGTCTTCTTCCAAACCTTAGGCTGGTGCCGAACGGTGGGGAATGAAGAAAAACCAATTAGCATAACGATGGTGTACAGAAGGTATTAAGTAAAGACATATCAAGGGATTAGTAAGAGGGCAAAGTAAACTGCGATTGTTATTCACGACCAAACCAAGTATTTCATTACCACTCCCACTTCACCTTTGTATTTCTCCAGGACACTCCGTATCACTACGAAGATCCACAATTTATTGGATACTCCATCGTATGGTTATATACGAACTTGAAAGGAACTTGTTCCAGTTCGGGGATGGATTCTGGTTCAGGAGAAATAGGAATAAGGTTTATTCGGTTGTCTTTTATCTTCACCTTCTCTCACATTGCGAGTGCTCCTAGGATTAGGACAGTACACCCATTATGCTTATTGGATAGTCTTCTTCCAAACCATAGGCTGGTGCCGAACGGTAGGGAAGGAAGAAAACCATTTAGCCTAAGAGGGTGTACAGAAGGTAATGACTAAAGACATATAAAGGGATTTAGAGAGATGGCATAGAAGTATACGGTTGCAGTTGTGAATCTGATAATGGAATAGGCATTACTAGGAATACCGGGATACCCCATCGAAACATTTCAATGTTTCAGTTTCACTGTGTACTGTTAAAAGAAAACTGATTTCCCAATTATACACTTGCTCCAGGGCATGTATTTACCGGGTTTGATTCACACATCTGTATGGTTTTACAGATGATGAGTGGGAGTAAGTTATTGGGAATTAGGTGATTATCCTCATTATATCGGAATTCGTTGTAATTGGTGATATTTGAGGAAATCGCCTGGGTTGTTTGCCGGACGGCAAATATTTGGTTCTGAATATCCGTTGTTATGCACCAATTTCAAATTGATATATCTGTACGTCTATTTTTATAGAGTGAGATATAACTTTTTGAAATTATGTCCATGACATTTACCTATATCAGTGGATGGTTAGGTAAGGAGCATTAAACAAACGGTGTAATTCTTCTTAACCATAAGTACAGTTTTCAACCTACGACACACAGGGATTGAGTTATTAGACTCAGAGGACTTATACGGAGTATTGTATGTTGTCCAGTGTCCATTAGGACAGAGGGGTTGGTACTCGTACTATATTCTGTTTACTTGTGACTTCTCTAGTTCTTAGACATGTGTTTCGTGGAAACACAAGGTCCAAGTTTTGCGAAGTTATAGGTATAAGAGTAAAGTAGAGAACCAGGTATTGCAAGTATCGGGATTCTTCAAAGTGATCGAAGATGTAGATACTTGTGCATGGTATTCAGTTAATAGTAATGATTAAGAGAACTTGCCTCTCTTTCAGGTTACCCATAATTGGAAGCATTCCTAAGTTGAGTAACGCTGATCGGCCTCCTTCCATTTAGTTGGCATGCGCTAGAGACAGCTGCATGATTTGAATCTGGTTCAATTAAATCAGTGCCTCTGGTTCTATATTGGATATAGAACAGTTCATATCTTAACGATATTAAGATACGGGGAGTTGTCTGGCTTATGCTGAAAACCAGACTCTGGATAACTCAAGGCACGTTTCTGTAATGGTTGTTTGTGGGTTGACCCAGGATATGACGAGGGTTGACTTTCTACCATCAGGAAGATCAATAGTGATATTGTTCTTGACTCGCCACAGTTTTAATAAAAATGGATTTTTTTTTCAGAAAACAGTAGTGAGAGTATGGTAGAACTGGAAGTGATTCCAGAACCGCAAACGATTACTGAAAATTTGATAAGAACCTCAAGATTCAATCTGGTTTGACATTCCATTAGCCACTCCGCAGATATGGTGGGTAACCTCAGGCGCTCGAGAGGTACTTCGGTATGCTCAAGGACGGTGGCAGGGAGGTTCTTGTTTACCCAGACTTGCCATTGCTGTTGTTCCAGACTGTGAGACCCGGCAGGAGGATGAGTATAGCGTCGTTCTAATCTAGCTATAGAAGTGTACGTGTATATAACTCTGCCAGAGGGTTGTCGTAGTCAGTGGGAGCAGCGGAAGCGTAGTGGACAAGTAGCTTATGTCTATTTATAGACTAAAGCAAATATAGCGGAGATAGATCATCTATTTCTGATGTCACAGTCATAGGTTTGACTTCATCAGAATAGGGGATGGATCTGTTAAGAAGGTAGTAGGGTGTGATGTCCTGGTATTTGGATGACATACACAGAGTAGGAAGTGAAATTCCTATACTACAGTCGGTTATACTTTGGTTGTCACACAGTGGTTTCTCCACATAGGACTTGGATATTATATCAGACATTCTGGTTACTAGATCTATGGTTTTAGATCTAGATTTGGGTAGTTTCCCAAACTGGGTACTTAGACAGCATTCTAAAGGTGTTTTAGAATGGACGGCTCCTGGCACGGTATATACCTACATGTTATGGAGTCACCCTCTCTAAAGGTGTCTTACAGACTAAAAGGGAGAGGGATGTGCATGATTGGCAGATCACTTGCTTAGGCAATTGAGTCAATCATGAGATGTCAAGTACGACACCAAATGTTGTTTTTGCAGTAGATGCAATAAGTTGATAATAATCCAATCCTGGAAAACCAATCGGAAGCAGTTTTAGAACATAAGTGGATATTCTCGGGATATGATAACGACAGCCTCATTCGGGAGACGACTATCATTCCAGGCTTCCAAGATGACCTGGATGACAGAGTGGCTGTCAGAGTTATAGTTTTCCCTCTGACGAGGGGCAGTATTTTGGACAGGTGGTCGAGGAGGATACTGAGGGAGGCATGGCGCAGGATACTGATTAAGTTCAGTTGACGATACACTCTAAGAAGTTTGGATTTGGAGTTCATTTATGAGCTAGATCCCATCAGATATCCAGACACATTCTAAGACAGGTATTGCTCATTTCGGGAGATGGGTTTCTCCGCGAACTTGAGATAAAGAGAGACATAGAAAGAAACATTAGAGCGGATCCACTCACTGAGGCTATTCCTCGAACGCAATAGTTTCGCAAACGAGCTTTATGAAACTGATTAGTATAGGAATTGGGTGTTCGGTATAACACGGGCTGTGAGTATGCGACATCGCAATAATTAGCCTTGAGTGCAAGTGGGAGATTGTTGGATATAGTGCCCTCAGAGTCAATTATTGGATCACAGGCACGTGATTGCAATGATTGAGGGAGGACCTATGCCGGTAGGACAGTCTTACTCAAAGATGATAGTATGCTATCTGGTTTATCTTTATCATCGTGTACTGCTTTAAATGACCTTACAGGTCACTATTGCGCGTTGATAGAGCCCTTAGGATTCTTGCTTGATAGCCAGCAGTATGATGGCGATCATATACATGGAAGCTGGGGTCTATAAGCACATCCTTAAAAGGTCCCCAGTCGTGGGAGTTTTCGAGACAGGGCATCGATACTCCAGAGTAGACTAGTGTATACAGTCGAGACCCCGACGAGGGGCGGTGGCTAGTCTCACAAGCCACTGGTGTCAGTTGGTTCACCTAAGATGTATACAGGTGCTCATTGGGTTATGAGTACACCGGACAGGACTCGCCGGGAACATGCTAGTTGGGATTATACCAGATGTCAGATAGCGGTTCCCTGGTGACATGTGTACAGGTTAGATCATCGATCTGGGATCGTCATTTGTATCGTGTGAGTTCCCACTGTGCTTTGATTACTATCCTACCACGAATCAAAGGAGTCGTGCAAACAGGTTTTAGTTGGGTACAGTCCCGAGCCACATGGAGGCAGTGAGCGGATCGGCAGGGGTTTCGTCTCTCCCGGTATTGGGGGTGAGATCGCGCTGTGTCTAGGAGAGCCATTACACAAAGCCCTCGGCCGAGGTTGGAGATTTACTGGTAGGTATTCCAGTAGTATCTCAGGGTGTTCTGGGCTACACTCCGACACGACTTGTACCGCTTATGGGGGTCTGACTTTTACCAACCCCCTAGGCACGCCATGCGATGCTCATACACGAACGGACCGGACTGTACGGATATTGTCACTGACAGGCTCAGTAGGGTGTCAGGATGAGTTCGCTCATCGACCTCCCTTTTGGTCAATACCTGGTAGCCCGTCACGTATGGCTAATACCTCTGACGTGCTAGTGGTTAAATCCACAGCCAAAGTATTGACGAGTCTTTAGAGTCTCCTACAGACATGTTTCTCAAGTTTCGTACGAAACGCTGTAGAGGCCGTATGGAGATATGGCAGTGTTCGATCAGATACGTGCGGTATTGCACGGATCATGATCGGACGGATAATACTAGCGGGCTTTGGTTTAAGCCGGATCCTAGTATTGTAAAGTATAGATTTTGTCTCTTTGCATTTGTATTTAGTGGGAATACAAATGTGGGCATGTATATGCAGTCACGGGGTTTTCCTGTAATTTATTACGGGATCAGTTTTCTGAAGTTTCCAGTTTGCGTTCCGTTCCGGCCAGTTTTCCTTTATTCCTTCTCGGCCGGATCTTTCTGATGGAGGGGCTAATTTGCAAGTTCGCAAATTAGCATTTGTGGAGGGTTTCTTTTTGAAATGAGGGATTATGATGGGTAAAGCATCTTTGCTTTTCTTGTGATCATTTCTTGCATTAATGAGATTAGAAAGGATTAGAAATTGATATGATATTGTTATCATCACATTTGGTTGTGGTCACCCTTTTGCTTTTCCTACACTCACCTCCCTTCTTGGTTTTGATCATTCCCTCCACCATTTGTTCATATAGGGGCCGGCCACTTTGAGGAGAGAGGAGAGAGGTTTTATTTTGGTTCATGTTTTCATTCCTCCATCAAAGGCAACCTCTCCCCATTGAGACAAAGTGATTCTACACTAGCCTACAGCATTTCTTGGGCACGTCGGCTTGCCAACTTTGTGCGCGAGTTGCCTCGGTCCAGAGGTGGGAGCCCGTAAAAGAACCCGGCGATGTGGTGCCCGTTCCAACGAGGAAATGAAGACCGGAGATTCCGCGAGGAGATCGGAGTGGAGGCCGAAGACCGAAGGACACGGATCGCTCGGTATAGCTTTCTACCCATTCTCTTGTTTGCTAGTAGTAGGTTAATGGTTACGATCTGGGTTTTTAGGATGCGGTAGTGCCGGTTTTAAAGTAAAGAAAAATTTTCGTTTCTACATTTGGCCTCGGATAGACGGCCGGGGCGCTACCGTAGTCCAACACAATGTTGTGTTTTGAAGGGGTTTGGGATTATATCGGGATCCGAATCTCAAGAGGGCTAGCATCCCCCTTGCGAAGTGCGGGGCAGCGCCCCGTTAGAAATTTTTTCTAACGGGGGAGGTATTTTTAGTGTGGAGTGTATATAAAATGATGGGGGAAATGGCGTCCAAAGGACGCGTGAGCGCCAGAGCCTCACGTTCCTAGCACGCGGGCGCCGGGCGCTTGTGCACTGGCGCTAGCGCCACACATGCCCGGCATATGGGCGCTCGCTAGCTGGCGCTTTGGGCGCTGGCACCTCACGTGGCCGCTCGGGCGCTAGCGCTAGCGCTTTGGACGCTTAGGCGCTGGCTCTTTCGGCGCTAGCGCCTCTCGTGCCCGGCACGTAGGCGCCCGGGCGCTGGCGCTGGCGCTTTGGACGCTGGCGCTTTGGACGCTGGCTCTTTGGGCGCTAGCGCCTCACGTGCCCGGCACGTAGCCGCCCGGGCGCTGGCGCTGGCGCTTTGGGCGCTGGCACGTGGACGCTTGGATGCAACAAAAAGGTTTTTACCCCCGGAAATAGGAGTTAAACTCCAAAAGAGGATTTTGAGTGGAGTTAAACTCCAAAAGAATTGGATTAGGAGTTAAACTCCTTTGAGGATTTGGGTTTTGGAGTTGAACTCCCTAAAATTCTTCAGAGGTTCTTCTCTCATAAGTCTTGGATCTTCTCTTAAGCCTTAGATCTTTTCCAAAGTGGGATTTTCGGAGATGGGTCTCCTTCTTCCTCCTCTTTGTTGGTCGGATCTTGGAGAAAAAAGGGGGGTGAGATTCAAAATCTCCCATTTTTGAGATTTAATAGAAGATCCGAGCTCCCCTTTGTGGGTTTTGTGGTGAAAAACTATTTAGTTTTAGAAAAGGAAGAGTAAAACTCTTGATTTAATTCAAAAGAAAGTAGAAGGTTTTAGAACCTTGAGGAAAGAGGCACAAACCCTAGAATTTTTGAGACAGTTAAAAAGTTGTTCTAGATATTTTCATCGTGTTTGCCTTTATAGGCTAAAAACTTTACATATAGCCTCTTAGGCTTTACAAACTTGCATTTTGCCTATCCCATGTCTCATGTGCTCATTTTTTTTGCACATGAGCCATGGGTTTTACAAAAAAATGGCTTTATGCCCATTCATGCATAAAAAAATTATATTAAAATTATTTATTGCATGATTTTTTATTTTGGCATGGGGGAGGCCGGCCGCTACATGTTCGGGTTCGACCCGGGCATTGACCTACTTGACCTAGGCTTGGGCCCACTTGGCTTGGGATTGACTTCGATTTTGACTTGGTCAACCGGGGTGTAAATTTTTACCCCAACAAATTGCCCCCCATCAATAAATGCACACCACATATGTGGGTTGTGTGCATGAAATTGATGGATCTTCTTTTGCGTGGAGGTCGACTTGATCTGGTTCCCGTTTTAACGACGTGGAGGTCGATACTGCCATTTTTGCGACGTGGACGGTCGGTGCTGCCCTTTTTACGACTTGGAGGTCGATGCTGCCATTTTTGCGACGTAGACGGTCGGTGCTGCCTTTTTAACGACTTAGACGGTCGGTTCTACCCTTTTGGCGACTTGGACGGTCGGTGCAGCCCTTTTTGCGACTTGAATGGTCGGTGATGCCCTTTTAGTGACTTGAACGGTCGGTGCTACCCTTTTAGCGACTTGGAAGGTCGGTTTTGCCCTTTTTGCGACTTGGACGGTCGGTGCTGCCATTTTTGCTATGTGGACGGTCGGTGTTGCCCTTTTAGCGACGTTGACGGTCGATGCTGCCCTTTTAGCGACTTGGACGGTCGGTGCTGCCCTTTTAGCGACGTGAACGGTCGATGTTGCGCTTTTAGCGACTTGTTCGGTCGGTGCTGCCCTTTTTGCAACTTGGACGGTCGGTGCTGCCGTTTTAGCAACGTGGACGGTCGATGCTTGATTTGGCTTTCTCCACTTCTTGCGGTGTCAGAATTCGATTTGACATGCTCCGCTTTCCGCAGTGTCGGGATTTGGCTTGTTTCTGAGGTGGAGCTTGATTCCGCCAGGAAGGTCGTTGGTTGTCTTTTTGACTTGATATGATTTGGGTTGACATCAGCACCGCTACACTGGAATATGGTACTAGGAGAGAATCATCATCTTCCATGACAGGATTTGGGGATTTTGGTTTTGGTTTGGCATCAGCACCGCTGCACTGGAATATGGTACCAGGAGTGAATCATCATTTGCTGTGAGGGGATTTCCCTCGTTCCTAGTTTAACGACTTAGGGGTCATCTGTTCCCAGTTTAACGACTTAGAGGTCATCTGTTCCCAGTTTAGAGACTTAGGGATCTATTGGATTGGAGTTGGGAAATTTGGGGTTAGGGTATGCATCAACGTTGCTAATACTGAAGCACATGTGCCAGGAGCAATTCATCAATTGCCTTTTCCTGTTGGGGAGTGATGGCTTAGGAGACAGGTTTAAGTCCCTATCACCTAAGGCTTTTCAATTTTATGAGCCGTAAAGGTCCCATAAAAGCATTTTCTCCCTACGAGTCGAAAGGATCTCGTAGGTGTACTTTCTACTTAAGATTCGTGGGGACTCCTAAGTGTGTTTTTCTTTTGTAAGTCGTAAGGATCCCACGAAAGTGTTTTCTTCAGGTCGTGAGGATCCCGTAAGTTTGTTCTCCTCATGTATTGTGAGGACACATGAGTGGGTCTTCCCAAATGGAGCATAATTTCAAGGGTAGAGACCAGCCGCGTAACTGGTGGCTGTGGTGGGGCATGGGTATGATGAGAATTATTTGAGCCCGTGGATTGTATACAGTAGTCAACTTGGGGACCAACCGTAGGGCTGGGAGAATTTTGGGAGATTGGATTTTGGTTGGTGTCTGCATCGCTACACTGGAATATGATATCATGAGTGACTCATCATTTGTCATTTGGGGACTTGGAATTTGGATCTTGTTTGGCATCAGCATTGCTGCACTGGAATATGCCAGGAGCAACTCATCATTTGCCCCGGGAGGACTTGGGATTTAGGTTTTCGGTCGGTATCAACACCGCTAACACTGAAGCGAAATGCTAGGAGCGACTCAACATTTGTCGTTACCCGTTGGGGAGCGATGGCTCAGGAGATGGCTCAGGAGATAGGTTTAGATCGCTATCACCTAAGGCTTTTCAATTTTATGAGCCGTAAGGGTCTCATAAAAGCATTTTCTCCCTACGAGTCGAGAGGATCTCATAGGTGTACTTTCTCCTTAGGAGTCGTAGGGACTCCCAAGTGTGTTTTTCTTTTGTGAGTCATAAGGATCCCATGAAGGTGTTTTCTTACGAGTCGTGAGGATCCCGTAAGTTTGTGTCCTCATGTATCATGAGGACACATGAGTGGGTCTTCCCAAATGGAGCATAATATCAAGGGCGGAGACCAGCCACGTAACTGGTGGTTGCGGTGGAGCATGGGTATGATGAGAATTATTTGAGCCCGTGGATTGTATACGGTAGTCAACTTGGAGACCAACCGGCTGGGAGAATTTTGGGAGATTGGGTTTTGGTCGGCGTCTGCATCTCTATACTGGAATGTGATATCAGGAGTGACTCATCATTCGCCGTTTGGGGATTTGAAATTTGGATCTTGTTTGGCATCAGCATTGCTGCACTTGAATAATGCCAGGAGCAACTCATCATTTGCCTCGGGAGGACTTGGGATTTGGGTTTTTGGTCGGCATCAGCACCGCTAACATTGAAGCGAAATGCCAGGAGCGACTCATTATTTGTCGTTGCCCGTTGGGGAGCGATGGCTCGTAATGAACCCTCGGATGAAGAGAAAATCTCCCAATCAGTGATCATAGGGTAAGGCCGGAAGGAGACAGGTTTAGATCCCTATCACCTAAGACTTTTCAATTTTATGAGCCGTAAGGGTCTAATAAAACCATTTTCTCCCTACGAGTCGAGAGGATCTTGCAGGTGTATGTTCTCCTTAGGAATCGTAAGGATTCCTAATAGTGTCGCTCCTTTGTGAGTCGTAAGGATCTCACGGAGGGATTTTCTCCTCACAAGGTCGAGAGGACTTTGCGAGTGTATTTTATCTCTTTTCACGAGTTTGCGCCCTTTCGGGTTTTCACAAACTCGCCGGCAGTCCTGCTGTTTTTACTCACGGAGCCCTTTCGGGTTTTCATCCATGCCCGTTTTGCTTGTAGACATAACGTTTTTTTTAGGCTGGTAGGACTTTAAATATAGTCTCGCCGGTGGGACTTTAGGAGAGATAAGGGTCGTTTACGCCCGTGGATTGTATATGGTTTTGCAGGATGTATGATCTAGACCGTAGGGCCTGTGTGCTCAATTAGCCTGCGACTTGGAGTATTCACGCGTAATATTTCTTGAGATATCGGCCATTGATAGGTGGCATGGGCCTTTCTCCCTCGGCATTTATCAGCTGGTAGGATCCTCCATCAAACACTTTCGCGATGACGTATGGTCCTTCCCAGTTTTGCTCGAATTTTCCCTTGGCATGTCAATTGGGGATGATCGGTCTTTTGAGGACCAACACCAATTCGCTTTTCTTGAAATCACAGAGATGGGTCATCTTGTTATAAGCCTGTAACATTTGGGCCCGGTATAGCTCCAGATTTTGATGCACCGCGAGCCTCTTTTCTTTGAGGGCGTCGAGCTCTTCAAGCCGAAGGAACATGTTTTCCTCCTCCATCAACTCGTGCTGAACGGCCATTCTTAAGCTTAGAACTTCGACTTCGAGGGGGAGGACCGCCTCCACTCCGAAGAGCAATGAATATGGAGTCGACTGAGTTGGAGTACGGTGCATGGTACGATATGCCCACAATGCCTCGTGAAGTTTCAGATTCCAGTCTCTCTTTTTGGCTGAAGCATTTTTCCTCAGGAGCTTGCATAGAGTCTTATTGAAGGCTTCGGTTAGCCCATTGGCTCTTGGATTATAGATGGAGGAATATCTCCAGTCTATCTTGTGTTGAGTAGCGAACCTTGAGACTTTGAAGCTCTTGAAAGAAGGCTCGTTGTCATAAATGATTCTTCTTGGTGTACCGAAACGGTATAGAATATTATGCTTGAAGAACGTCAGAATATTTTCTGTCTTGACTTCTTTTAGCGGGACAGCTTCAGCCCATCTGGAGAAATAGTTAGTTGCAGCCAATATGAACCGCTGGCCTCTAGATGATGGAGGATCAATTGGGCCAACTATGTCGGTTCCCCAGACTTCGAAGGGCCACGAAGCCACCGTAGGATGCAACGGATTGGGATGCTTGTGAATGAAATCACCGTGAATTTAGCAGATATAACATTTATTTCCATGCTCTCTGCAATCCAGTATCATGGTTGGCCAGTAATACCCAAGCCGTTTAATTTGAAGTCGCATCTTAGGGCCAGATTGGTGAGCACCGCAAACGCCCGAGTGAACTTCCTTCAAAACCTTTTGGGCTTCAGCCAATGACAGACACCTGAGCCAAAGTTGGTCATATGACCTGTGGTATAGCGTGTAATTTACAAACACATATCGGAAAGCTCACATCTTCAGCTGAATCCTTGCAGATTTTCCTTCGGGTAGCTCATCGTATCGGAGGTACTCTATGAAGGGTTCTCTCCAATCGGGCTCCTCTTGGATGATCGAAGATTCTTTGGCGGGATAGTTCTCTTGTTCTATGCTTTCTTCTTCACGCAAAGAGTCTAGAGGCAGAATTTGCTATCTTGTGACTGTGATTAGAATTTCGTCCATGTCAGGATCAGCCAGCTCCTTGGCTAAGAGAGAGAGTACGTCAGCATTTCCATTCAACGCCCTAGGAACTCTCATCGGCTCAATATGGGTGAGCTGTTTCATAAGCTCCACCACCCGGCTTCTGTACCGAGCTAACTCGGCTTTGTATATCTTATAGTCGCCGTTTACTTGGTTGACGACAAGATGGGATTCACCGTAAACCCGTAGTCGAAAGATTTCTATTTCTATGGCGAGCTCCAGACCAGCTATTAGAGCTTCATACTCAGCCTCGTTGTTTGTGTGAGGCTCGGTGAGAGCAAAAGAACATCGTAGGGTTCCCATCGATGGTGTGATGAACACCAATCCTATCCCCACTTTTATCTACGGGATGCTTGATTTGCCGGAGCTCCTCATTGATGAGGCTCCGTCGAAGTAAAGCTCCCAACATGGCTCACCTTCCTCGAGGTGCAGCACTTGTTCGTCGGGTAACTCGCAATTGAGCGGTGATCCTTCTGGAACGGGATGAGCAGCAAGGAAGTCTGCAAGAGCTTGCCCTTTTACTGCTTTCTGAGGAGTATAAATTATGTCAAACTCAAGTAGCATGACAGCCCATCTTGCCATTATGCCGGCTAGGCTTGCCTTGGTCATTAAGTGTTTGAGCGGGTTGACCTTGGAGATCAACGTAACCCGATGAGCAAGCAGATAGTGCCTCAGCTTCTTCACAGCAAATATCATAGCCAGGCATTGCTTTTCATTCGGGGAATAGTTGTATTCCGCCCCGACTAAAGTTCGACTGAGGTAGTAAAGGGCGTTCTCCTTTCCCTCCTCGTTGTCCTGGGTAAGAAGTGCACCGAGTGACTTATCTAGCACGGCGGTATAAAGAATCAACGGTTTATTTAGAATAGGGGCAGCAAGCACTGGAGGGTGTAAAAGGTACTGTTTGATGCTTTCAAACGCTTCTTGACATTCGGCATCCCAGACAAAAGGAGCTCCTTTCTTCATGAGCTTTGAGAAGGGCCTACATCTCCCCGATAAATTTGAGATAAACCTTCGTATATAAGCAAGATTGCCTTGAAAAGATCATAGCTGCGTCAGACTCTTTGGAGGGGGCGTCTCCATGATGGCTTTTATCATTGATGGGTCAACTTCGATCCCTCGATGTCGGACTACGAAGCCCAGGAATTTTCCTGATGACGCGCCAAAAGCAAACTTTAGAGGATTCATTTTCAGATCGTATTCCCTCAGTCTGGTGGGAACGGTCCTAAGATCTTGGATGTGGTCGGCCATGGCTTTAGTCTTGACGACCAGATCATCAAAATAGCATTCGACGACTTTATGGATTAGGTCATCAAAGATATTGGTCATTGCCTTTTGATATGTAGCACCTGCGTTCTTCTGTCCGAACGGCATCACTTTGTAGCAGTATATTCCGATCGGGGTTCGAAATGCTGTGTGTTTCGCATCCTCAGGCGACATCTTGATCTGATTATATCCAGACGAGTCATCCATAAAGGTGAACCGCTCGTAATTTGAGGTGTCATCGACCATCATTTCCATGACCGGTAGTGGGAAGTCGTCTTTAGGACATGCCTTGTTGAGGTCCCTGAAATCGACATAAACTTGGATCTGCCCATTTCTCTTCTTCACTGGGATTATGAATGCGATCCAGTCTACATATTTCTCTTCCCTGATGAAGCCGGCATCGATGAGTTTCTTGGTTTCCTCGATGACATTTTCTTCCAGTTCCCTTCTCATTCTTCGAGGAGCTTTTCTGACTGGCTTAGCATCAGGAGATATAGACAGCTTATGCATGGCCACTTCGGGGGAAAGGCCAGGCATTTCTTTGTACGTCCACGTGAAGCAGTCGACGAACTCATGCAGTAGGGCGATTATCTGCTCTTTCATGTCCTATGACAAGAGTGAGCTGATATAGGTCAGCCTTGGATTATCGGGCATTCCCAAATCAATCTCGGTTAGCTCATCGAAGGTTTCTTGTCCGCCATCTTCGAGCTCTTGAGGAGCTTCTTCTGGCTCGGCTATCTCGTCATCATAATTTGGTCTTTCACTGGCTTCACCAACATGGATCATGTAGCATGCTTTGGAATCAGGTTGAATGAAGCCTATGCCCCGTCTATCTAGAATTCGTCCATCGATGAGTGCTCGGACCTGAGGCGGATGCCATAGCCCTTCATAAAACTTTACTTCGGACTCCGTTTGATATAACCGACATCATCACCTTTTGAAGTATTCCCGCATCTCAGGCACATAATATCTGGGATTGAGGGCGGCCCTTATGCCTCTCTCGTATGGAAGGCATGCGACAGACAAATCGTCCGGGTGCACAATTGGATTTGACCCATAAAACAGGATGCCCTTCTGTCCACTTTTCCTTCCGGGAACGTAGAAAGTTTTCAGCTGGTCCAAGGTGGAGATTGACAATGCATCGAGCTCTTTTCACATCTTCTCCAACACTCTTGTGACGGCTAGGGGTCCTTCTGCAATTTCGAAGGTCTCACATAGTTTCTCTTGTTGCATGGGGGTCTAATCTGCACAGCTGTTGCACGGCAGGTCCTCTTCCTCCGACTCTTCAGTGTCGCTGCCAAGATGAGGGCGGACTTTGCTGCTAGATGGGCCTTCAGTATCAGATTCGTCCGTATCGCTACCGAAACGTGGGCGGGTTTTACGGAAGGATGGACTTCCAGCATCGGACTCATCAATGTCACTATCGAAATGCGGGCGCACTTGGACGTTTTTGCTTTTGAAAGTGACAACCGGCTCAGATTTGCTTTTGAGTCTTGGAGCCGCTCTATCTTCAGTCAGTTGTGGCTTAGCATTTTGGTGGTTCATAAAGTACCGAGAATCTTCGTATCGGACTTCATGCACACTAAACGGATGGATGTCTCCGTCAATGCGTCTTTGTTCGCCATTTTTAGTATACTTCATGCATTGATGGAGAGTTGACGGAATGATGCCGTAATCGTGGAGCCACGGTCGTCCTAAGAGAATTTTATAAGACGTGTCAGCGTCGATCACGTATATCTTATCTTCAGTTTGCAGATCCCAAATTTGATTGGCAAAGCTATAGACCCCAGAACTTGTTGGCAGTTTTGATAGAAGCCTTAAATGATAATCCTTTCCCTTGACAGGTGTCGGAGGTCCATTGACAAGCTCTTCAGAGTCGACAAGTTCATGATGTTCACCGAGGATCCTGGATCAATCAATATGCTATTAATCCGATCTTCGTCGCTGCACCCGATCACTTAAAGCGGCCGATTATGCTTAGTCGTTCCCAATAGCAAGTCTTCGTCCTTAAACAAGACTGCGGCGGCATGCAGAGCGTATGGGCTTCTTTCATATTAATTTCTGCAAAGCGAGCCTGATACCGCTCAGGGTTTTGTAGAGCGTGAATGAGAACATCTCTAAGCTCTTTAGATAGGATCAAGGTATCGTAGATGCTCAGGAGAGACGGAAGCTTTCGGAGATGAGCCAAGACATTATAGTCCACTGAGGAAGGACTCGAATTTTCATGAGCCGGCTCTCCGCCATCTTCTTCATTAGTGGATTGTTTTTCCTTCCCTCTTGGGGCATTTCCCTGACTTGGCAGCAGAGCCTTGCCGCTTCTGAGCTGGATTTGGGTGGCCTTTGTGGAGAGCTCCTCGTCCTCTTCGGGAAAACAGAGCTCCTCCTCAGAGTCGCTGCCCAGATGGATTGTCACGACCCGAAATTTGGCACGTGACGGCCCTTAAACAACGTAACGTCTCCAGGCGTAACGTAATTCAAGTAAGCCGAAAACCCAGCAACTAAACCATAAAAAGTAGTAAGTGATAAGAACATTGTTAAAACTTTTGAAACCTCAAATACAAATTCTTTAAAGTCCAACTTTAATTCCTTTTAAAATTTTGGCAGCACCTCCTTTGTAAAACAAGCCCCCAAAAAGGGTACAACATAAATATAAAGTAAATCATCCCCAACGGGAGCAAATCCACGCCCAAAGGCGGAAAAAAACCCACCACAAGCAAATATACGACGCCGTAGCGATGAAAAAGACGATATAAATAAAACTGCATAAAAGACCTCCAAGTCACCAAATAATATACAATATCATCCTCACAACTCGTCTCTAAGTCAAATACATGAAAATGGTAGATGGAGAGCACATGGTACAAAGATATACAATGAGCAACATCGAATAACCGCAAAACCCACCTATAGGAAAACTGCACACATTCAGCCGTAGCGGTATCCGGTGCAAAAGATGATACGATAGATGAAAGCCCTGCCTCAACTACTCTGAGGAACAATCTGCAAACCCTGTGGCACAACGGGGGTGAGTTGCCAACTCGTAAATAGTAAATAACATATGCAGGTAATCGCAAGTATGCACGTACTGCACGAATCTATCACATGCAAGCTAATAGCAATAAATGGTCATATGTATGCAACAGTCATGAAAGGTACTCCAGAAGGTAAAAATAATACATGAAGCAATAATACGACAATATGTATATGCAACAGTCATGAAAGGTACTCTATCAGGTACAACTAATACATGAAGCAATAATATGACAATATGTATATGCAACATTCATGAAAGGTACTATATCAGGTACAACTAATACATGAAGCAATGCATATAAAATAAATGCGGAATGTGGGATAAAACATGTCATCCTCACAGAATCCTCATCGTGGCAGGACCAATGTCCATCAAGACAATCCAAATCCCAAATATCCTCAAATCGGCCCTCAGATCGGCCCTCATATCGGCCCACAGATCGGCCCTCATATCAAGTAATGAATAAGAATGCATGCATAAATCATTGTGATGATATATATTAAAATATATATATATAACAGCGTCCCATACTACTGATATATATATACATGCATATATAACAAGGTCACATACCACTGATATATATAGTTAGAGGTAAAATATCGTGAAAACTATTGTCTAGCATCGACACATAAATACTCATCTATCAGGCATCGTCACCACGACTGCCCCTAATATGTACGTATCATATGTTCATCGGAAACCCGAGTGCCCCAACTGTCGGCACTCGAATTCACCGTATGAATATGTACATGACTCCGGTCGATATCTCCACGATCACCATCGAGTCCAATACTGTCACCGGTAGGTATGATTCCCCTGCCAGGCTCATCGGCGTGAACCTTCGACATACCTTTCTTGCCCCGGGGTACCTCCGGGCCCCACCAAGTACCCGCACACGACCCACGACACCTCCTCGTATGGGGTATATATCAGAACCGAGAAATCTCATAGTGGATGCTGAAATATCATATCAAGAGAAATCGGGCTTTTTAAATAATGCATAATTTCATGAAACTACCACGGTCCTCAAATCTAGAAAACATCATGTGAAATCCATATATCAATGTGAAATCCATGAAATATAATATATGCAACATGAAACAATAATATGAGCATAGAAAAGGAAAATCGCTATTTAACTGCAACAAGTAATTAAATATATCATGTGGTTCCTAATTTCTCCAAATCCATACAATATCATATAAAGGTGAACATGTAGCTATAGCCAGGTAAGCGTAACCAGGTAGGTATATCAAGATATGTGTGTCTACCTATCAGTAATGATGTAATACCCTCCAAGTATATGTGTAGCTATATCAAGCTAGGTATGTATATATACATGTCAATAATGATACAATACCCTCTAAGTATATGTGTAACTATCTCAAGGTATACGGGTGTACATGTAAGTCTGTATGCAAGATGTATATGTAGCTATGTCGCATATGTGTATATACCTATCTTTAATGGTACAATACCATATAGGTATTTGGGTAGCTAGCATGTAGTCATGGAAAGGCATATGTGTAAGCATGTAGGTATACAAGTATGCTATACGTCATATGCACAAAGGAATAGGAATCAAGGTCTCAATGTCCCTAACCAAACAATATCATATATGTATGTGTGTTGTGCGTGTCATGGCAAATATGGACGGTGTGAGTGGCATACAATCAGTGCTCGTGCAACATGAGCCGTCAATAATAGTGAAGTTTCCAAAGGGTACAAGTCCAAGCACAACAAGTAATAATATGTAATAAAATTTATGCGCAAACTCTATATATGCAATATAAACATGCGACTAATATTATATCATCTCTAGCCAAGACGCATAACGCCATGCGGGCGATTCCCCTATAGATGTTAAATCTACTCACTGAAGATCCTGGGGCTAAGTTGTTGGATATAGTGCCCTCAGAGTCAATTATTGGATCGTAGGCACGTGATTGCAATGATTGAGGGAGGACCTATACCGGTAGGACAGTCTTACTCGAGAGGTTTGTATACTATCTGGTTTATCTTTATCATCATGTACATGCTTTATGTGACATTGTAGTTCACTATTACACGTTGATAGAGAATAGTATGCTACCATGGTTTGTCTTTATCAGTAGTGTACAGCTTTAGGTGACATGTTCACTATTACACGTTGATAGAGCCCTTAGGATCCTTCTTGACTACCAACAGTATGATGGAGATCATATACGTGATAGTTGGGTAGTCCATAATCACATCCTTAAAAGTGGTCCCTAGTCGTGGGAGTTTCGAGGCTGGGCATCGATACTCCATTAGTAGATTAGTGTATACAGTCGAGACCCCGACGAGGGGTGGTGGCCGGTCTCATAAGCCACTGGTGTCAGTTGGTTCACCTAAGATGTATACAGGTGCTCATTGGGTTATGAGTATACCGGACAGGACTCGTCAGGAACATGCTAGTTGGTAATATACCTGGCGTCAGATAGCAGTTCCCTGGTGACATGTGTACAGGTTAGTTCATCGACCTGAGGTCGTCATTTGTATCGTGTGAGTTCCTACTGTGCTTTGATTACTACCCTACCACGGCTCAAAGGAGTCGTGCAAACAGGTTTTAGTTGGGTACAGTCCCGAGCCACATGGAGGCAAGTGAGCGGATCGGCAGGGGATTCGTCTCTCCCGATATTGGAGGTGAGGTCGCGCTGTGTCTAAGAGAACCATTATACAAAGCCCTCGGCCGATGCAGGAGATTTACTGGTAGGTATTCCAGTAGTATCTCATGGTGTTCTGGGCTACACTCCGACACGACTTGTACTGCTTTTGGGGGTCTGACTTTTACCAACCCCCTAGGCCCGCCATACGATGCTAATAGACGAACGGACCGGACTGTACGGATATTGTCACTGACAGGCTCAGTAGGGTGTCAGGATGAGTTCGCTCATCGACCTCTCTTTTGGTCAATACCTGGTAGCCCGTTACGTACAGCTAGTACCACTGACGTGCTAGTGGTTAAATCCACAGCCAAAGTATTGACGAGTCTTTAGAGTCCCCTACAGACAGTTTCTCAAGTTTCGGGCGAAACGTTGTAGAGGCCGTATGATATATGGCAGGGTTCGATCATATACGTGCGGTAGTGCACGGATCATGATCGGGCGAATCATACTAGTGGGCTTTGTTTTAAGCCGGATCCTAGTATTAGATTTGTTGGATTACTTTAGTCTCATCGCATTCGCATTCAGTCGGAATGCGGGTGCAGGTATGTATATACAGGTGAGGGGTATCCTTGTGATCCGTCGCGAGTTTACTTTAGATGTTGCCGTATCTTTTTATTGTTGCAAACAATTGGATTAATGTTTGCATATGGAAATTGTGAGCTAGAAACCATCATTTTATGCATTAAATGATACATGTACTTCATGGGTGACTCATGGTATCATTTCTTGTGCAAATGTCACATATTGCGATTGATTTGTGTTGATATGATAACAAGAGAGAGAGGGGGGCTACCATGAAGTAAGGTTTGTCATGTATTGTTTCATATCTGATACTCTCTCTTTTTATCATAAGAAACACAAGAAAAAGAAAAAGGTTGCTTCTTCTTCTTCTTCCTCCAGCTCATTATCTCCATCAATGGCTTCATCTCTAACCTCCATCCAAATCAATGGATGCAAGAGAAAAAGTGATCACAAACATTCTCTACAAAACCTTGGACACGTCGGCTAGCAAACTTCGTGCCCGAGTTGCTTCGGACGAAGCGGGAGCCCGTAAAAGGACTCGAAGATGTGGCGCCCTTTCCAATAAGAAGATCGAGACTGGAGATGCCGCGAGGAGTTTGGGATGGTGGCCAAAGACCGAAGGACACGGATCGATCGGTATAGCCCTTCTATCCCTTCTCTAGATAGCTAGTTGTAGGTTAATGGTTCGATCCGGGTTTTAAGCTTACGATAGCGCCGTTTTAAAGTTTTGAAAAAGTTTTCATTTCCGCATTTTGGCCTCGGAAAGACGGCCGGGGCGCTACCTGTAGGGTTGCTAGGCACACGCACAAGGGTTTACGAGGCATCAACCATGCCCGATTAAAAATTTAGCCGTGCCGAACAACCCGAATACGGAACTTTAAACTAGAGATTAGGCGAAAACAAGCATGCTAAACATTTTAACACTAAGTAAGAGGGATTACGACCTTTGTAGATCCGGTCCTTCACTTCATATGCTCCGTGTTGTGGTCCTTTCGCTGCGATCATCGGGATCCGGACTCTCGAGAGGTTCCACGAAGAGAAAGACGCAACCTTTGCTTCCGATCTTCGATACTAAGATGATCTACCTTGAAGTTTCTTTAACACAAGCTAACACTCATGAAATGATGTGAACACCCTCATCTAAATGGCAAGGGAAGATGAGGATGATGAAGTAGGATTTTTGCTCTCTTTATTTATCTTTTTCTCATATTTATTCATCACCTTTGAAAAATCAAGCAAGCTTTTTTTCATGGAAGAATGAAGGAGGAAGAAGATGAATAATGTTTGTGATGAATAATAAAAGGGTTATCATAATTATTTATGCAACCATGGTTGTAGTAACCAATGTAGAGAGTTTACTAGGGTTAGGGTTTGGGTTGGGTTAAGTGTGAGTCATGGATAAAGATCAACACAAATATCTTTATCATGACAAAGTAAAACCATCTAGAAACATCTAGAATGCATTAACCCAAATCAAACCCTAATCTCGTTTAAACTCCTCTAATCATGTTGCATTAATAATTATAACATGTTATAATATTATATATCACATATACAATATTTATTGCAACAAAATAAAATAATACAATTAACATATATCGCATATATATCAATGTATTATCCGAGTGAGAAAAAGAATCTTTTAGTGAGCAAATATTAGTTAATGCAATTTAATATATCAAATATATTATTATACATTAAATTATCGAATCAACACTTGATCCGATAATCCGGCTATATCGCATATAGCCGACTAATATTTATCCGTACCGATTCATCGAATCAACACTTGATCCGATGACCCGGCTGATATTAAATATCGCGAGAATAGAATACGGTATCACATATCGCATTATCCTCGGTCCCGCACATATCACATATGTGCTCCTACTTCGTTTTCCCTGAGTCAAGAAACCTCTGTGTAGGACTCTAAAGAATCGTCAATACGCCGGCAGTAGGTGATGATCATATCAAACACCCACAAGCTGCAAGCGGTCAGCTAAACGTAACAGCTATCCAGGTATTGAACGCTCAGAAGATCAACAAGCAAGCCTGTAACTTCTCCTGTGAATCCAAACAGTAACACTCCAGTACAGTCCGGTCTCGTCGTCTGATATGTTTCATATCTCGCATAGGGGTGGTAAACGTCAGACCCCAGTAGCTCGAAAAGTCATGTCGATATTAGGTCTATAACAGTTCGAGAAACTACTGATAACACTTACCAGTAAATCTCAGCAACCCTGGCCAGGGATTTCCGGTTATAGCCAATCGAACACAGCACAACATCAACTCCCTATACCGGGAGAGACGAATCCCCTCCTATCGCTCATTGCCTCCATGTGATTCGGGACTGTACCCAAAAGCCACCTTTTTGCACGCCCTCTTGGACGTGGTATGATGGAAATCAAAGCACAGTGGGAATCACACAAGACTCTATGACGATCTCGGGTCAACAGACTACTTTGTACCAGTGTCACCGGAGAACTGCCATCTGACGTATGGTATAATACCATCTGGGAGTTCTCGGCGAGTCCGTCCAGTGTACCCAGTCTCCACTGAGCACCCGTACACCATCCTCGATGTCAAACACCGATGGATATGGGATCATCCATCGCCCATCATATGGGTCAAGATGCGTATACGCTAGTCTACTCTGGTGTATCGATGCCCTGTCTCGATACACCCTCGACTAGGAACAGTTATAGGATGTACTCGTCGACTACCATGGCCCCACTAGTATGATCTCATCATAGTCCCAGTAGTCGAGTACATATCCTAAGGGCTTTATCAACATGTAACATAGAGACAATCAGAGTACACTTTAAGATAAAGTACAACCAGATAACATACTATCATGTCGAGCAAGAAAGTCCTCCCTATATATGTCCTAGCGTCCACTACAATATATATCGTATGTACAGTAATGGCCTCTAGGGCATACATATAACTAACAATCTCCCACTTGCACTAGGGCCATCTGTTATGGTATCGCATACCAACAATTAGCTGCGGTTGTAGTATCTCATACTCAACCATCCCGTAAGAGTCTCTACTGGGAAAAAGGCCTTTATGAGTGGATCCGCGCTGTCGTCCTCTGTGTCTACTCTCCTAACCTCGATCTCCCTGGAGATCAACCATCTCCATGATCAGGTGATACTGCCTAAGAATTATATCTGGATTTCTGATGGGACGGTAGTTCCTTGGCTAAAGCCACAACTCCATTGTCACACAATGGTAGGAACGAAGTTCATCTTATGAACTTATATATATATCCAGACTGCCTCTTTGGTAGCATTCTTGGTAACGATGTATCTTGCCTTTAATCGTCTAGTAAGTCATGGTATCTAGCTTGGAACTTTTCCAACATACCGTCCCTCCACTGAGGGTAAAGACAATGCCTACGACTGACATTCAGTCGTCCTTATCACCCTGGAACCATTCTAGTGATTCTCCCCAGGATCGATTGATACCATCTCACTACAACTAGTAAGTATCCTAACATCCAATTAGATCTATCTCATAGATCCAAAAACCCAGGATTTAGGAGGTATCACTTTGATCCTATATGGAGAATCCTTGTGATAAGCGGAGATTGACCGATCGTAGCATAGGAAACTCTTTCCCTATCAAGAGTATGTCATCCACGTACTCTACAAGGATCACCACCATACTCTCTACTACCTTTTCGTATATACAAGGTTCATCTACCATTTTGATGAAGTCAAACTCTTTGACTACCACATCAAAACAGATTTTCCAACTCCGCGATGCCTGTTTTATTATATAAAACATCTTGCACACGTTTCCGCTGCTCCCACTGTCTACGAAGCCCTCTGGCTGTGTACTTATAGACGCTATTTTCTAAAACATCATTTATAAAAGCAGTCATGACACCCAACCACCAGATATCGTAGTCATGGTATGTAGCCGTGGCAAGTAGGATCTGGATGGACTTAAGCATAGATCCTTAGAAAAGGTTTCAACATAATCCATACCTGGTCTATGATGCAAACCTTTAACAAGTCTAGCTTTGAAAGTCTCAACTTTTCTATGTACACCAAGTAATCTTCTCAAGATATACTTGCTCCTGAGGGGGATTTAACCATTCAGATAAAGCAACCAAAGTCCATACTTTGTCGGTGTATAAGGATTCCATCTCAGATCGAAAAGCATCCAGCCATTCTTAAAGAGTCTCACTCCTGATGGCCAGCTCGAAACTAGTTGGGTCATCATCTCATGATGCAATCATCGCTCCCACTGTCATAGAGAATCCAAAGTATCTCTCAGGTGGGTGAGGAACCCTACTAGATCGGCGGAGAGGCTGAGGTTCGTTGGAAACTATTGAATCCTTTGGTTCTACCAAATCATCAGCTGCAGTTTATATAGATGGAACTATTCCAGTTCTACATAACAGACCTTGCCTCGAGCTTGTCCGGATTTTGCTTTTAGACATAGGCCGGACAACCCAAATCTTAACCAACTTAAGATATGGGCTCTTCCCTTTCCATATCACATATGAAGTGGTAGGAAACTGATTTGATTTGAACCCTATTCAATAGGTATGCAACTTCACAAGTGCATAACTCCCTAAAGGAAATAGGAAACTCAGTAGTACTCATCATAGAGCACACCATATCACATAGGGTGTTGTTGCTCCGCCCCGATATACCATCGTGCTATGGTGTATAGGACGAGTAATGCTGAGAGAGAATCTCATTCTCCTTTAGAATAGTCCAGGATTTCCGTGCTCAAGTATTCTCCTCCTTGATCTCATCAAAGGACATAATACTTTTACCCGTATTTTGGTTCTCTACTTCTAACTTATATTCTGTGAATATCTCAAAAGGTTCGGACTTGTGTTTCAGCAGGAACATATGTTTGAATCTTGAGAGATTATCAGAGAATGTAATGAAGTACAAAGAACCAATCTTGGCATATGTAGACAGGGGACTTTCATACATCAGCATGTATCAATCCCAAGAGTTCACTAACTCTTTCTCTGTTTCCAATAAACAGAGCTATGGTCATCTTATCTCTGTGACATGACCGACAAGTTTCACAAGATGTAAATTCAAACTAATTTAAATATGCATCTTTATGTAACTTCAGCCAGTCGGGTCGCATTGATATGACCTAGTCTACAATGCCTTAAGAAGGATTTGTTCATTTCTGAACTCTTCCTCTTGTGTGTGTTCTATACGTTAAGAACTGTGGTTTGATTTAGAACATCAATGCTTTTAGATAACGTGCCTGAACCGATCAACTATTGATATAGGAAATGTTCAAAACATTATCCAACAATACAAAATTATATCCTTTCTTTACTAATAAAGAGACTGATATGATTTTGTATATCAGGTCCGGTATCTAATAACATTTGTTCAGAATCAATGTATTCTGGTAATACAGGGTGATAGTGATCAACAGACTTGGCTGCAACACTTGCAACGTTTTCTGTCTCATGAAACTTATCACCCGTTCTCAGTTCTCTACCTTTTTGTAGCCCATGTAACAGATTACATATGCGGGATCTTCATCCGGTATCACATACCTAGGACGTAAAGGATACTGAGAAACAGTTCTCTGTAATGAACACACCCGAAGATGATGCATCAACATGCACTTTCTTCGTTTGGGTGGCATAGGAATTCTGGTAATTTCCAATTTCCTGCTCTGTCCTATAACAATTATAAGTTGGAGCGGGACCAACGTTCCCCAGCTCAGTATAACAAGTGGGTTCGGTCAATATATCCGTTTTATTATCTTGATTAAGGCGTGATATGGTCGCTACCTGGAGAGAGAGAGAGAAGAAAACACTCAGCGTATGCTCTTGCAAGATTAGATTGGTTATATAATATATCTAATCAGGATGTTTCCCACTGTTTTAGTCAAATCTTCCTTCAAACCCTAAAAGGAAAGACTAGCCGGGATTAATTACACGCTACAAGTTCGCCAATCTTTCAGCCAGGCCAGTGTCGATACTTTGAGGGAGGTCCCCCGTGCTTTCCCACGAACCTAATTAATGTAAACCTCGTTTTCCCAGAGGCTTAACCCCGTTAACACCTTTCTAAACACCTACTTGATCGACTAATTGTAATGTGTAAAACTCTCCCAGGAGTAACTCTTACTCGCAGCGGGTATCGGGATCCAACTATCTCATAGAAGGTATGCAATCTCATTGCAAATTTCAACACATGAAATTCCCAATAGTATTTTACCCCTAGCGTGCTATGACCTTGACGCATGCCAAACAACCCATAGTCCTCTAGTCAAGTTCAACCCGTACATTTCTTGATTGAATTAAACCCACCCGCACGATCCTTGACGCATGCCAAAAAACGCCGTACGAATACCCTAATCCAATCGCATCGTATGCTAACAGATAAGCACTAGTTAGCTACCGTACACTACGCCTTGACGCATGCCAAACTACCGTAGCATGAATACTAACTAGTACTTATCTGAAATGACGGAGGGCTACGACAGGTTTTTAAGAAAACCCTTTGCGTAATGAACTTGATATCGTTGTAGAATCGAGTGATTTTAAATGGAGTGTTTTTTAGGCTTTTCTAGTTTTGCTAAAGGGGTCACTCCCGGTGAAGGGATCGTCGGCCCTTTCCTCATCGAATAAGGTGCAGGATATATCATATATACCGCTGTGCAAAGCAAGAACTATAGAAGCAATCAAAAGACAGACCGAGTTTGTAGCATCTGCCAGTTATTGCTAAAGGAGTCACTCCCGGTGAAGGGATCTCGGTCCTTTCCTTATCGAATAAGGTGCTGGATGTTCTACAAGGAACACCGCGATGCAAAGCAAGAACTGTGGCTACCAGTTCTTAAACAAGTTTCTACAACATCTTAGGTTTCTTTTATTTCATTAATCTCATTAATGAAGTCCCAATTTATTATGCTTCACAAGCATCTCTTTTGAAACGAAATCTGCAATATAACATATATCTCATATATATAATATAAACATTCGTCACAGGCAGTAATATGATCTCATCACAGAACATTGCAGCAGAAGAACATATATGAAATATTGGATAAACTAGGACGTCCGTGTTTTCAATATGAGCCTGTATAAAACACGGATTCCACGGTCGCGATGAATAGCCAAACCCACATCCCTAGACCCCTACGAGAGCGGCAAGTAACACTGCCAATTCTAGGGTTAGGAGACCCGGTCTCGACTCCTCGAGATGGTCTCCCACTGGACCCTAGAACCCGGTTACTTATGCTCCCCGCCTTGGGTCTACCTAATGCGGAAAAGTAAATAATATACAACGGTGACATCTTCCGCTACCTGGAAGTGCCCCAATAAAAGAATATTACATACAAATGAATTTTACATGAAAGAAAAAGAAAAAACTCTCATCTCACATAAAACCCCCGGCTATTCAAACGCGACGATCCAATACAACATATCACAGCAACACATAATATCTCATATCATCAACGTAAGCAAGTATGCGTATCCCGATTGTCGTTGATGTATAGCAACGAAGCCGGCGATACACCACATACTACGCTTACGGTCACAGAAAAGAAAGTGTAAAACTACAACAGCTGGAATCCGCAATCTCCTTAGACATCGCATGCCTAACCAAATGAATTCCTTAGACATCGCATGCCTAACAATTATAAACCCCGCATTTTAGTCTCATTATCGAAAACTCTTTTCAATATCAAGTCGGCCAATTCAACAAGATTCCCGACGTGCTGATCGAATACTCGTCGCAAACTTTAGTAGACGGCCGCACCCCCGATACCGTCGACGAAGTGCACCAAGGCGGAACACCGCTAACGGGAGCACCCGAACGGATGCTTTCGGCGACGGGGTTCTCCTACAGTCACTTGGTCGGGGATATGGAGTGAGGCTGTCTATTAAGTTTACCCGGCGAGTATCCGCGTACGCTACGTGATTGCGACGGACTTTTGATCACATCAAAATTCCGTGGCAACCGATCATCTGAGACTAAACTGCTATGTTTAAAATATTCAAATTAGTTATCTCATTACTACCCGTGGATTCCAATTATTGTATCACATTCCAGATAAATAGAAAAAGTTAAACTTTCCGATCGAATCATCAAGCACCCAAGATTTCCCCAATATATCTCAACACTTGAAATCAGTTTAAAAACATCCATCACATGCCACAGTACCAATGGTCCAGCCGTAGAAGGGTCAAGCCAACGCCTCACATGTGGCGCGCCGTACTGCCCCAAACCCTAAGGTTCAAAGGGCAGTTCAAGACGGTCACATAATCGAGTTAAGGTTTGTTGTCTTCTAGAGGGTCCATCGAGTTACTTGCACGACTTAGAACATTCTTAAACACGAGGAAAAATCCAACTTTTGAAAAATTTTCCGACAGGGGAAAAAGTGAGTTATTGATATCCATTCGAACTTTTTAACAGTTTCTAAAAGTTATCCGGAAAACCACATAGACAAAATCTGATACTCCGATCGAAACATCGAATTCCCAAAACAACCCTAGAAAACTCAACTGTAGAATAAACATTAAAAATTCCAAGAGAACTCAGCACTGAATAAAAGAAGTTACTGTGCAAAAATGGGTTGGTGACGTCATCATTGCGCCGCGGAACCGCCGCAGAAGGCATGCTTCTGCCGCGGTTCCGCCGCGCTTTGCACTGTTCATTGAAACATTTTTTCATCGTAACTCTTAGAATTCCCTGCTGAATTTTTTAAGCATTTTTAATATTGAAAAATCCACAATTTTCAAAAAAGGACAGAGAGCAATTTGGATTCGGAGTTCGGGTTCGATCGGACTTCAAACTCCGTCTAGACTTCGCCTAAAGCTCTAGCTTGGCTCTGATACCACTGTAGGGTTGCTAGGCACACGCACAAAGGTCTACGAGGCATCAACCATGCCCGATTAAAAATTTAGCCGTGCCGAACAACCCGAATAAGGAACTTTAAACTAGAGATTAGGTGTAACATTTTCAAAAAATATAAAATATTAATTTTGGGAATATTTATAATTTAATATTATTTTATTGATTATTTTAATATTAAATGCAAATAAATAGGAAAAATGTTAGAAAAAATTATGAAAAATTATGGAAAATTCTAAAATAGGGCAGATTAGTGAATTATGACATTTTTTAAGTTTTTGTGATTGGTTTGACACTAATTTAGTGCTAATCGCGATTAAAATCGCTAATCGGTTTTCTTGGCAATTTTGTGCGAAACTTGCACATATCACTTTTTCCTACACTTGTGTATTTTTCTTGCCATGATTTATCATTTGGGATCACTATTCTTGTGAGAAGGTTTAGGGATTAAAAGAAAAGGGAAAAAGAAAAGAAAAGAAATTGAGGGTAGGTGAGAGAGAGAGGTGGACTTTGACTACATACCCTTGGCCATACCCCATCATTCCTCATCATTCTCCCCCTCTTCCTCCTTGTTGCTGCTGCTGCCCTAGCCTCATCCTTCCTCCACCTTCAACCCCTTTCTTCATCTCAAAAACAACCCCAAAACCACATGTCCATTTCATTAAAATTGTGCAAAATCCCTAGATCTACACATGGAGCTAAAGAAGCAAGGATTTTGGCCACTAGGGGAAACTCAAGAATTTTCTTGAGTTGCTAATGGAGGTAATTACTGAACCATTAGCTTAATTATAGCCTTTCCTATAAACCCATGTTAAGATTTAATCGATATTGTGTGATATTATGGAATTGAGAATAACCTAGTTAGGGTTTGAGGGAACTTATGATGTATTGGGAAATTAAGCTCAGTTAGGGTTTTACCAACACCTTAGTGTATGAATTGGAACCCAAAATCTGAAGCAAAAACCAGAATACGGATTTTAGAAACCAATATCGGGGAAAAACTGGAATCTGCCACTGTTTTTGAGAATCTGCTAACACCCCGAGACCCCTAAAATAATATTGAGTGGAAATTGAGATGTGCAGGCACCATAGAGGCAACACCCAAAACCCTAGCTCCCCACTCCACCTTGAGGCCGCCAAAACCTCCTTTCTGGCCGCAATTTGCGGCCAGACCAGTGAGGAATTTCCTCGTTTTCTGTGCACAGCCCCAGCTCCTCTAGTGTTGACCCAGGGTACTTCTAGTTTTGACAGATTCTATCTAGGGTGAAATCTGGGACATATATCCTAAGTTGCTATTTTGGATTCGTGTTTCCGTATTCCGTATTTTCATTTCTGAAATGGTGGAATGTGTTTTGCCTCGACTATTTGTCGTTTATACGACGATGTAGAGGATTTGTTGATGGTTTTGAAGGCGTGCTATAGGTTCTCACCTATAGGCCCCCTTATCGTATCGTTTTGGATTTCATGCGCCGTTTTAGCTTGGATTTGGTTTTAATGCGCATATACGATATTTGATGTGTAGGTACCCATGAAGACTTCGGGACGACAAGCAATTGCGTGGTGATGTCCGCAAATGATGATTCAGGTGAGTAGATTATATCTACAGGGGGAAGTCGGGTGGATGGCGTATAGCACCCCCGCAGTCCGTAGATAGATTATTATGTAGTTATGGTGACATTAGGTGTATTATGGATAGCATAGGGTTAGAAGTGACTAGTGTAGTTCATAGTCGCGAACCCTAGGATAGAATTACACCTATACACACACCTTTGCTTATCACTTGTACTTGCACTGTGATTGATGTTATGTGATGACTTGGAGGTGAGTCGATGATGTGGGCTTGGTGCCCTGGGATCGGTGATTTGATACGATTCATATGTGGGATATGACTTGTGATTCTTGCGGGCTTGGGATATGTGTTTACCCCCCCGCATGCATACTTACTGATGTTACCGTTTGTACTAGACATAGAGTGGTACTCTAGACTATATGATCTGATGATGGTGATATCTGTTATGTGATGAGACAGTGAGATGTTGACCCCTACCCAGCTATGGGGATGCCGTACGATGATTTACCGTACGTGCCGATATTGATGATAGATCCGCACTCATAACTCGAGGATATCTTATGATATGACATTGAGGCGAGATCACCGACTATATATCTTTATATATATACCGACTCAGATTTAGGTGGTTTCCACACTTACCCCTCCTGATTGACCTGATACTTAGGTGTAGTTTGCATAGTAGATACTTCACTGTGATGTTGACTACTAGATTTCTGCATCTTCATGCAATTCATATTGCTGGCATATGTTCATTGCTATATTATTATCATGCTGTTAGGACACCAGCACCATTATCGATGATGCGTATGTTCCACGTACACTATTTGCCGGCTCACACACTTCATCATCGATAATTGCCATGCCACTACACTGTAGTACTATTGCATTCATGAGATGATTCTTCCTTCGACTTATGCACATTACTATTCCATGTTGCATGATTCCCGATATGATTACCTTTCCTTATATGTCGCATACATCATGGATTGATTGCATAGCACATCGCATTGGATTTACTTCCTGATGTTGGATTTTCATGTGATTTCTGGATTTGGGAACCGTAGCCTTTTCGAATAAGTTACCATTTAAAAACCCGGTTCCCTTGATATGATATTTGGGGCGTCGCCCCGTGTTTTCTCGGTGCTAGAGGATGCATTGAGAGAGGGATGACCCGGACTGACGGATTCCCGATATATACCTTGATATAGGGCATGATCCGGAATGACGGATGCCCGATGGATTGATATAGGGCATGATCCGGAATGACGGATGCCCGATGCATTGAGAGAGGGATGACCCGGACTGACGGATTCCCGATATATATACTTTGATATAGGGCATGACCCGGAATGACGGATGCCCGATGGATTGATATAGGGCATGATCCGGAATGACGGATTCCCGATGCATTGAGAGAGGGCTGACCCGGACTGACGGATTCCCGATATGTACTTTGATGTAGGGCATGATCCGGAATGACGGATGCCCGATACAGGAGGATTTACGTGTCGATGCTAGGCACGGGTTTCATGATGTTTTTCCATGATTTTGTTTATATCCTCACATTGCATACATGATGCTTATTGTCATTGGGTGACGGGTGGACGGGTTCCACATACATACAGACATGGATTATATACAGACTTGGATCATAGACAGACTGGTTTTACATTGATCATACTTTATTTGTATATATAACAGGGTATGAGGGCGCTGTTATATATACCCTTACACCAATATTAGTGGTATGGGACGCTAATATATGTGTATTGATATCATTGATATTTTTTCATGGTTACTTCATGCAGACATACCTTATATTGATGACATGTGATTACCTGAGTACGTGGCACTACATACATGATTAGACATGATTAGATGTTACCTTGCCACCCTATTACACTCAGATGTACTCTTGTGGATTATATTATTGATCGTTGACTTAGGTTTATGTCTTGCATTCGGTTTCTGCTTGTAGATGTTTCTATTCACGAGTTGGCAACTCACCCCCGTTGTGCCACAGTTCTTACAGGTTCTGCCGTACAGGTTCTTTTGCGGCATTTCTGGCACACTTTCTTCTTGCGGGTGATTTGCTTTGGTAGGTGGATTCTTTCGCATCAAGAACCACCATTGTATTTATTTATTTCATTGTATCTAGAAATTGTCCATCAACCAAAACTTGTATATTCTTTCAGACTTAGAGACTGTGTTGTATTATTCGACCTAGAGTCGCGCTTAGTAGTATTGCGGTTTTCTTGTTGCTTCTGAGCTTTCTTTGGATTTGATCCTCGCCACTTGGCGTTGTATATTATCATATCATTGCGTGGTTGTGACCGTCGATTGACGAAGAGCTAGCTCCCGCTTGGGGATGCCTTTATCATTGCATATATATCGTTATTCTTGTTTTACCCCATTCGGGGCCATTTTTACAAAAGAAACTCTGCCGAAATTTCTGGAAAAGATTGTACTGTTTTTAAAATGCACATTCGGCTTAGTTATTTAAAAACCTTGATTTTAAACATGTTCTCTTCACTTCTTTAACCCAGTTTCTTTACTTATTCTTCAAAATGGTTTTAGATTTCTGGGCTTTTGGCTTACTTGAATCAGATGGAGTCCTATAGGCTTCATATGGTTCAAGGGCCAGTCACGTGCTTTTTCGGGTCGTGACAAAGTTGGTATCAGAGCGCTAGGTTAACCTTGGTTCGAGTCTGAGTTTGACTATATGAAGCCTAGGGAGTTATTTATATACGGAACTTAGGCTTGACCTTACGGAACTTAGACTTGGTCGAGGGGGTATTAGACCCGAACTTTCGTCGTATTAGGATGACCCTTGGTTGATGGATTAGGTGACTAAAGTAGAGTGACGTACCGTTGGTATGTTCCGCGGCATACTTACGACACGCCACTCCGCTTAAGAAACCTTAGGATGTACATTTTTTTTTTGAGATCAGTGATTCTCTTCATATCCAGGATTATACATCCATTTGAGATTCCCGAATCTATTAGTTTCATGATCATACCTCCATTGATGTTGTTCCTTCCTATGATCATGTATCCACTTTGGATCTGTTGTTTCCTTTCTTGCCATTGATGTGCTCTCTTTGATACTCGACTGAGGTTCCTGTCACCATGGTTGAGCGCAGTTTGGGCTGCTGCTAGGGTTACGGCCGGTGTGAGCTCGTTTGGTACGAGGGCCGACCATTGTGTTTTCTGGTGACATGGGAACGTCTCGAGTTAGTATTGGTGATTGTGACCTCTAGTGGAGGCGAGTGCTTGGTCTTGCACCGGATGATCGGGTCATTGTTAGAGCTGCCAGTTGAGAGAGGACTGTTGATGTACAGCATACCTCAGCGATTGTGATGTCGCCTACCGTGCAGACAGATGGACCAGCTGTGGCTGAGATTGACAGGATGTTGCTTTCGGAGCTTACGAGCTGAGATTGCCGGGACTTTCGGGTAGATATGCGACAGATGATAGCTAGTCTACCCGGTTTGAGAGACGAAGGTGATTCGTCCGATTTTGCGCCAGAGCGGGCCCAGATGAGTTGAAGATTTCCAGTGTGGAGAGTCTTACTCAGATCTAGAGCAGACCGACTCAGAGATGACCGCTTATGTATTGCCTTTCCTGGAGGATTGAGGCGTTGTTCGGCGTACAGGCGTATGAGCCAGTTGCTGCTGCAAATGATGAGATATCGCCCAGATGGTTGGAGCTACTGCAGCATGAGCATGTTCTTGGAGATATGATAGCGAATCGCTAGTCACCGAGGGTGAATGACTAGGACGTGTGGTGAGTTCGCTTACCCCGATGCGAGGTCATCAGGTGGATTGATTCCAGCTAGAGACGACTTCACGCAGGTTCGTTGAGAGTCGATTGAGACGATCGAATGTCAGGAGCCTATTTTCCAAGTTTAAAGTATACGGAAAGACATGCAGGTGATTCTATGGACCCTCTAGAAGAATGAAACCCTAACTCGACTTAATGACCGTGTGACAGCCTTTGAACCTTTGGGTTTACGGCGGTTCCGCGGCGCCATTAGTGAGGCTTGGGTTTGCCCTTCTACGGCTGGACCACCGACGCTGTGGCATGTACTCGATACTATTAAACTGTACCCGAGATGTGAGCTCTTGGGGGATTATGAGGATCTGACGAGTCGATCGGATGGTTCGACATCTTTCGGATATCGTGATGGGACACTGCTTGGGAGACTCCAGATGCGAGCATAGCCGTTGGAGCACAGTGCATGCAGCCCTGTTGAGACGAGTCTGAATCAGTCGACATTGACGCAGAGTGAAGAAAAGAGTTCGTACGAGATTTCGACGAGATGACGTCCCACTCCGCTGACATCAGAGGTGTGATATGCAACCCGAGGTGTGGTATATGGATATATCTTCCAGAAGGAGCGTGATAAGTAGGCAGCCATTCCGGAATAAGCTTTAGCTTCAGCATTGGATGATAACTTCCGGGCTTTTCGGCAGGATTGAGATTTGAGAAGGGAACCTCGACAGGACCCTTCTGGAAAACGATATGAGAAGACCTAGACCAGGAGTGGTCGTATTGCGCGCACCCAGCAGGCCAGAGTTCGGCATTGTCGATGAGGTAGTTGACCAGGTTCGGATAAAGGAAATTATTGTACTGAGGACACAGGTGTCTTTTGAGCGAGAAGTGGTTGTGCCGGAAGGCCGACCTCTGTACAGATCGGCATAGGCATGCTTCGAAGAGACCTTGAGCGGGATTCCTTCCAGGACATTGCTGCCATGATGATTGCACCCAGGATCAGATGTGTGACGTGCTTTCAGAGATCCAGAGGCCGACGCCAGTGATTTGCTGCCTTACGAGTGGTCGTGAGGTTTGACCGAGAGGTGACCAGAGAAGTGCCAGAACGGAATCGTCCCCGTTAGCACATCTGACAGGGCCGATGAGCCGGTTGACTGTGAGATTGGTAACCCACAGAGAAGATAAGGACCCAGGGAGTCAGAGGACGCCAGATCGTGAGCAAGAGGCAGGTAGATATCCTACGCTGCTAGCAGTGGATTGCACCGACTCCTTCTCGACCTTGAAGGAAGAACTACCGAAGACGGTATTTATGATTTGTGATTTAGTGATTCGATTATCACGTATCCGTCATTTTGGATTTCGGTATTTTGGACGTTCTGTTTGCATGATTTTGTTTTGATGACTGAGTTTCATGATATTGATTTCATGCACCCACTGGATATTTATATATTTTGCGCAGAGTTATTATATTTGAGATATTGATTGAGATTTCATGCCTACAGTATGCAGTGATTTGATTTGCACTCCTAGCGTGGTTTTCATGCACCTTTACTGTTTTGATATACGATTTTGGTGCACGCCAGATGCACTAAATCGGGATTCTTCGTGCATGTCACATGCACCTGATTTTTCTGTCAGGCACACACGTTGCCTACGACAGATGTTTCGTGCACGCCCGTTGCACCTAGATGTTGTTTTGTATACCTGTTTGACACATTTATGGATTTTGATTCCTTGCGCACCAGACGCATAGGATATTCTTATATATGCATTTTGGGGATTTATTTCTAGTAGAGCAGTATATTTTTATGATATTCTTATGTGTTGATATTTTCGGAGCCCCGACAAATTGGATTATTACCGAAATTGTTTTTAGTATTGGGGGTTTAAATTTAAATTCGGGGACCGAATTTCTTTAAGGGGGGTAGATTGTAACATTTTCAAAAAATATAAAATATTAATTTTGGGAATTTTTATAATTTAATATTATTTTATTGATTATTTTAATATTAAATGCAAATAAATAGGAAAAATGTTAGAAAAAATTATGAAAAATTATGGAAAATTCTAAAATAGGGTAGATTAGTGAATTATGCAATTTTTTAAGTTTTTGTGATTGGTTTGACACTAATTTAGTGCTAATCGCGATTAAAATCGCTAATCGGGTTTTTTGGCAATTTTGTGCGAAACTTGCACATATCACTTTTTCCTACACTTGTGTATTTGTCTTGCCATGATTTATCATTTGGGATCACTATTCTTGTGAGAAGGTTTAGGGATTAAAAGAAAAGGGAAAAAGAAAAGAAAAGAAATTGAGGGTAGGTGGGTGAGAGAGGTGGACTTTGACTACATACCCTTGGCCATACCCCATCATTCCTCATTATTCTCCCCCTCTTCCTCCTTGTTGCTGCTGCTGCCCTAGCCTCATCCTTCCTCCACCTTCAACCCCTTTCTTCATCTCAAAAACAACCCCAAAACCACATGTCCATTTCATTAAAATTGTGCAAAATCCCTAGATCTACACATGGAGCTAAAGAAGCAAGGATTTTGGCCACTAGGGGCAACTCAAGAATTTTCTTGAGTTGCTAATGGAGGTAATTACTGAACCATTAGCTTAATTATAGCCTTTCCTATAAACCCATGTTAAGATTTAATCGATATTGTGTGATATTATGGAATTGAGAATAACCTAGTTAGGGTTTGAGGGAACTTATGATGTATTGGGAAATTAAGCTCAGTTAGGGTTTTACCAACACCTTAGTGTATGAATTGGAACCCAAAATCTGAAGCAAAAACCAGAATACGGATTTTAGAAACCAATATCGGGGAAAAACTGGATTCTGCCACTGTTTTTGAGAATCTGCTAACACCCCGAGACCCCTAAAATAATATTGAGTGGAAATTGAGATGTGCAGGCACCATAGAGGCAACACCCAAAACCCTAGCTCCCCACTCCACCTTGAGGCCGCCAAAACCTCCTTTCTGGCCGCAATTTGCGGCCAGACCAGTGAGGAATTTCCTCGTTTTCTGTGCACAGCCCCAGCTCCTCTAGTGTTGACCCAGGGTACTTCTAGTTTTGACAGATTCTATCTAGGGTGAAATCTGGGACATATATCCTAAGTTGCTATTTTGGATTCGTGTTTCCGTATTCCGTATTTTCATTTCTGAAATGGTGGAATGTGTTTTGCCTCGACTATTTGTCGTTTATACGACGATGTAGAGGATTTGTTGATGGTTTTGAAGGCGTGCTATAGGTTCTCACCTATAGGCCCCCTTATCGTATCGTTTTGGATTTCATGCGCCGTTTTAGCTTGGATTTGGTTTTAATGCGCATATACGATATTTGATGTGTAGGTACCCATGAAGACTTCGGGACGACAAGCAATTGCGTGGTGATGTCCGCAAATGATGATTCAGGTGAGTAGATTATATCTACAGGGGGAAGTCGGGTGGATGGCGTATAGCACCCCCGCAGTCCGTAGATAGATTATTATGTAGTTATGGTGACATTAGGTGTATTATGGATAGCATAGGGTTAGAAGTGACTAGTGTAGTTCATAGTCGCGAACCCTAGGATAGAATTACACCTATACACACACCTTTGCTTATCACTTGTACTTGCACTGTGATTGATGTTATGTGATGACTTGGAGGTGAGTCGATGATGTGGGCTTGGTGCCCTGGGATCGGTGATTTGATACGATTCATATGTGGGATATGACTTGTGATTCTTGCGGGCTTGGGATATGTGTTTACCCCCCCGCATGCATACTTACTGATGTTACCGTTTGTACTAGACATAGAGTGGTACTCTAGACTATATGATCTGATGATGGTGATATCTGTTATGTGATGAGACAGTGAGATGTTGACCCCTACCCAGCTATGGGGATGCCGTACGATGATTTACCGTACGTGCCGATATTGATGATAGATCCGCACTCATAACTCGAGGATATCTTATGATATGACATTGAGGCGAGATCACCGACTATATATCTTTATATATATACCGACTCAGATTTAGGTGGTTTCCACACTTACCCCTCCTGATTGACCTGATACTTAGGTGTAGTTTGCATAGTAGATACTTCACTGTGATGTTGACTACTAGATTTCTGCATCTTCATGCAATTCATATTGCTGGCATATGTTCATTGCTATATTATTATCATGCTGTTAGGACACCAGCACCATTATCGATGATGCGTATGTTCCACGTACACTATTTGCCGGCTCACACACTTCATCATCGATAATTGCCATGCCACTACACTGTAGTACTATTGCATTCATGAGATGATTCTTCCTTCGACTTATGCACATTACTATTCCATGTTGCATGATTCCCGATATGATTACCTTTCCTTATATGTCGCATACATCATGGATTGATTGCATAGCACATCGCATTGGATTTACTTCCTGATGTTGGATTTTCATGTGATTTCTGGATTTGGGAACCGTAGCCTTTTCGAATAAGTTACCATTTAAAAACCCGGTTCCCTTGATATGATATTTGGGGCGTCGCCCCGTGTTTTCTCGGTGCTAGAGGATGCATTGAGAGAGGGATGACCCGGACTGACGGATTCCCGATATATACCTTGATATAGGGCATGATCCGGAATGACGGATGCCCGATGGATTGATATAGGGCATGATCCGGAATGACGGATGCCCGATGCATTGAGAGAGGGATGACCCGGACTGACGGATTCCCGATATATATACTTTGATATAGGGCATGACCCGGAATGACGGATGCCCGATGGATTGATATAGGGCATGATCCGGAATGACGGATTCCCGATGCATTGAGAGAGGGCTGACCCGGACTGACGGATTCCCGATATGTACTTTGATGTAGGGCATGATCCGGAATGACGGATGCCCGATACAGGAGGATTTACGTGTCGATGCTAGGCACGGGTTTCATGATGTTTTTCCATGATTTTGTTTATATCCTCACATTGCATACATGATGCTTATTGTCATTGGGTGACGGGTGGACGGGTTCCACATACATACAGACATGGATTATATACAGACTTGGATCATAGACAGACTGGTTTTACATTGATCATACTTTATTTGTATATATAACAGGGTATGAGGGCGCTGTTATATATACCCTTACACCAATATTAGTGGTATGGGACGCTAATATATGTGTATTGATATCATTGATATTTCTTCATGGTTACTTCATGCAGACATACCTTATATTGATGACATGTGATTACCTGAGTACCTGGCACTACATACATGATTAGATGTTACCTTGCCACCCTATTACACTCAGATGTACTCTTGTGGATTATATTATTGATCGTTGACTTAGGTTTATGTCTTGCATTCGGTTTCTGCTTGTAGATGTTTCTATTCACGAGTTGGCAACTCACCCCCGTTGTGCCACAGTTCTTGCAGGTTCTGCCGTACAGGTTCTTTTGCGGCATTTCTGGCACACTTTCTTCTTGCGGGTGATTTGCTTTGGTAGGTGGATTCTTTCACATCAAGAACCACCATTGTATTTATTTATTTCATTGTATCTAGAAATTGTCCATCAACCAAAACTTGTATATTCTTTCAGACTTAGAGACTGTGTTGTATTATTCGACCTAGAGTCGCGCTTAGTAGTATTGCGGTTTTCTTGTTGCTTTTGAGCTTTCTTTGGATTTGATCCTCGCCACTTGGCGTTGTATATTATCATATCATTGCGTGGTTGTGACCGTCGATTGATGAAGAGCTAGCTCCCGCTTGGGGATGCCTTTATCATTGCATATATATCGTTATTCTTGTTTTAACCCATTCGGGGCCATTTTTACAAAAGAAACTCTGCCAAAATTTTTGGAAAAGATTGTACTGTTTTTAAAATGCACATTCGGCTTAGTTATTTAAAAACCTTGATTTCAAACATGTTCTCTTCACTTCCTTAACCCAGTTTCTTAACTTATTCTTCAAAATGGTTTTAGATTTCTGGGCTTTTGGCTTACTTGAATCAGATGGAGTCCTATAGGCTTCATATGGTTCAAGGGCCAGTCACGTGCTCTTTCGGGTCGTGACATTAGGCGAAAACAAGCATGCTAAACATTTTAACACTAAGTGAGAGAGATTACAACCTTTGTAGATCCGGTCCTTCACTTCATATGCTCCGTGTTGTGGTCCCTTCGCTGCGATCATCGGGATCCGGACTCTCGAGAGGTTCCACGAAGAGAAAGACGCAACCTTTGCTTCCGATCTTCGATACTAAGATGATCTACCTTGAAGTTTCTTTAACACAAGCTAACACTCATGAAATGATGTGAACACCCTAATCTAAATGGCAAGGGAAGATGAGGATGATGAAGTAGGATTTTTGCTCTCTTTATTTATCTTTTTCTCATATTTATTCATCACCTTTGAAAAATCAAGCAAGCTTTTTTCATGGAAGAATGAAGGAGGAAGAAGATGAATAATGTTTGTGATGAATAATAAAAGGGTTATCATAATTATTTATGCAACCATGGTTGTAGTAACCAATGTAGAGAGTTTACTAGGGTTAGGGTTTGGGTTGGGTTAAGTGTGAGTCATTGATAAAGATCAACACAAATATCTTTATCATGACAAAGTAAAACCATCTAGAAACATCTAGAATGCATTAACCCAAATCAAACCCTAATCTCGTTTAAACTCCTCTAATCATGTTGCATTAATAATTATAACATGTTACAATATTATATATCACATATACAATATTTATTGCAACAAAATAAAATAATACAATTAACATATATCGCATATATATCAATGTATTATCCGAGTGAGAAAAAGAATCTTTTAGTGAGCAAATATTAGTTATTGCAATTTAATATATCAAATATATTATTATACATTAAATTATCGAATCAACACTTGATCCGACAATCCGGCTATATCGCATATAACCGACTAATATTTATCCGTACCGATTCATCGAATCAACACTTGATCCGATGACCCGGCTGATATCAAATATCGCGAGAATAGAATACGGTATCACATATCGCATTATCCTCGGTCCCGCACATATCACATATGTGCTCCTACTTCTTTTTGCCTGAGTCAAGAAACCTCTGTGTAGGACTCCAAAGAATCGTCAATACGCCGGCAGTAGGTGATGATCATATCAAACACCCACAAGCTGCAAGCGGTCAGCTAAACGTAACAGCTACCCAGGTATTGAACGCTCAGAAGATCAACAAGCAAGCCTGTAACTTCTCCTGTGAATCCAAACAGTGACACTCCCGTACAGTCCGGTCTCGTCGTCTGATATGTTGCATATCTCGCCTAGGGATGGTAAACGTCAGACCCCAGTAGCTCGATATGTCGTGTCGATATTAGGTCTATAACAGTTCGAGAAACTACTGATAACACTTACCAGTAAATCTCAGCAACCATGGCTAGGGATTTCCGGTTATAGCCAATCGAACATAGCACAACATCAACTCCCTATACCGGGAGAGACGAATCCCCTCCTATCGCTCATTGCCTCCATGTGATTCGGGACTGTACCCAAAAGCCACCTTTTTGCACGCCCTCCTGGACGTGGTATGATGGAAATCAAAGCACAGTGGGAATCAAACAAGACTCTATGACGATCTCGGGTTAACAGACTACTCTGTACCAGTGTCACCGGAGAACTGCCATCTGACGTATGGTATAATACCATCTGAGAGTTCTCGGCGAGTCCGTCCAGTGTACCCAGTCTCCACTGAGCACCCGTACACCATCCTCGATGTCAAACACTGATGGATATAGGATCATCCATCGCCCATCATATGGGTCAAGATACGTATACGCTAGTCTACTCTGGTGTATCGATGCCCTGTCTCGATACACCCTCGACTAGGAACAGTTATAGGATGTACTCGTCGACTACCATGGCCCCACTAGTATGATCTCATCATAGTCCCAGTAGTCGAGTACATATCCTAAGGGCTTTATCAACATGTAACATAGAGACAATCAGAGTACACGTTAAGATAAAGTACAACCAGATAACATACTATCATGTCGAGCAAGAAAGTCCTCCCTATATATGTCCTAGCATCCACTACAATATACATCGTATGTACAGTAATGGCCTCTAGGGCATACATATAACTAACACTACCGTAGTCTTACATGGTATCAGAGCCACGCCATTAACCGTTACTAACTTTCTCTAACGTATTTAGAACTTCGATCGAACAAAAATTCCGAAACCGCGATTTCAAAAAGTGCAGTTTCTGTCGAAATTTTTTTGTTGTCAAAAAATTATTTAATGTATTGCAGAAATTCGTGCAGGGCTTTCTAAGATTACTGTGAAAATTTGGTAGCCTATTATTACTGTTGCGCCGCAGAACCGCGGCCTTACCCATGCTTTGGCCGCGATTCCGCCGCCATTCCATGTCATCAATGCACCAAATTTTCTACAGTACTCTCTAACTTGGAATTGTGGTTTCTGGTATTTTTATTTTGGGCCCAGATTTGTTTGAGTACTGGGAATTATGCTTGGGGCCCACTTCGGGAAATTTTGTCGATCGAAAATTTTAAATATGTTGGTTCACAGTATTTACATTATATCTGCGACCGTGAATGTCATTCGATCGGTAAATCCTGTCTAATTGCTATAGCCATTTTAGAAGGATTTGCGAACGTGACATTCACGTTGATGTTCTGTGTTGTGCTGTGTTGTTGCGGATTTGTCGTGGTGGATAGCCTGGATGCAATGGTAGTACAGTTTGGTTGTATTTGTACATTTGATATTGCGGGGCGAGCGTTCGACATGTGGACTGCCGTCACTGCCTGTTTGTATATTATTCTTTTGGGGCACGACCGGGCTGAGGTCGATGTACCCGTTGTATATTTTACTTTCTGTACGAGGATTACCCCGCGGTGGGGTGCACGAATAACCGGGTTCTAGAGGGCAACGGGCCCGCATCTCATGGCTTTGAGACGGGGGGGGCTTTACTCTGGAATTGGCGGGCTATTCGCCGCACTCGTAAGGGGTATAGGTTGACCCAAGGAGGGGTGCTCAAGTTATCGGATTCCGTGAAGTGCTGGATGGTCCATTCACTTTGTTGAAGGGGGCTGCCTCGTTTCAGGTTTTGGCGAGTAACTTGCTGCGCCCGTAGGGGTGTAGGATTTCATTGCACATGCTATCCACACGACCAGGGGAACGTCGGGTTTCAGTAGCGGCTCTATGAAACCCAGGGATCCCAGATTATCTGTATTGTTCTGTGATGCTTATTACATTTCTGTGATGTTGCATTTTATCACGCCATGAGCGAATATTATATATTGATATATATATACTAGTAGATGTTGTATATGTTTTACACCCGCGCTAGTCCAATCCCCGCTCTGTCGATAGTTAAGTAACCTAACGGGTGATGACGGGACCCAGTGGCGAATGCGAATGGCATATACGTACATCGTATTTTCGTTCTTTATTGGTGTGATCAATTGATGGGACTGCATTGATTTGGATCAATGCAAGCTAAACAAACCTTTTCTGATGTTGTTGGAATAATTTTCAAAAAAAGCCGTTATTGCAAGGACGTTCTCTTTTGTTTTGCACAGTGGTATTCAGTTGGAATATCCAGCACCTCAGTCGACGAGGCAAGGGCCGAGATCCCTTCACCGGGAGTGACCCCTTGGACAGAAGTTTGCGTCAGGGTAATAACTTCACTATAGCTGATTACTTTTTGCTTTGCATCGTGGTATTCAGTTGGGATATCCTGCACCTCATTCTACGGGGAAAGAGCCGAGATCCCTTCACCGGGAGTGACCTCTTTAGCAAAAGGTTATCGCCACTATATTTTTATAAAAAGCTATCCGGTTCCTTCAACGATATCAATCTCATTACGTTAAAGGTTTTTCGCCCAAACCTTTCGTGGCCCTCCGTCATTTCAGATTAGTATTGCTTAGTATTCGTGCTACGTATGTCGTGCATTGCTGAGGCGTAGTGTTCGGTAGCTCTGTAATGCTTTTCTGTCGCATGGATATGTGGATTGGTTAGGACAGTCGTACGGTTATGTTGGTATTGTCAAGGACTCGTACGGGTGGGTTTAACGCAATTAAGATAATGACGGGTTGAACTTGACTAGGACTCTTTGATATGTTGGCATTGTCAAGGTCACTTGGGTCCTAGGGGTAAAAACATGCATCGGGAGTTTCTAAATAAACTGAAACTTGCCAGGCATGCGCATACCTTCTGGAGTGTGATAACGGGAGTGGATTCCATCACGTTATCTTGCGATGATAGTTGGATCCCGATTCTCACTGATAAGTTGGTTTACTCCTCGGGTGATCCTGACTAATTCTTCTTTCAGGTTTGGAGGAGAATTTGATGTTACAGTGGGAGGTTTCCTGATTAGATAAATTGATAACCATTCTGATCTAGGTTAGAGTGAACGCTGAGTGTTTCTTTTATCTCTCTCTTTGGCAGCGACCATGACCCGACCCTTGACTATGACTCAGTGACCAAGGTTAACCGAACCTTCTTAAATACTGGCTTTTGGATTGTCAGAGTTGCATACCTCATTGCCACTCCTACTTTTACCCTTTTCTCCAGAACACCCTGTATTACTACGAACATCCACTTCCATTGGATAAAACCATCGTATGGTTATATACGAACTCGAAGGAACTTGTTCCAGATTCGAGGATGGTTTCCGGTTCTGGAGAAAATGAATAGAACTATTCAGTTGTCTTTTCCTTTTACCTTCTCTCAGGTTACGAGTGCTCCTTGGATTACGACAGTACACCTATTACGCTTATTGTATAGTCTTCTTCCAAACTATAGGAAGTTGCTGAATGGTAGGGAATGAAGGAAACCAATTAGCCTAACGATGGTGTACAGAAGGTAATAAGTTAAGACAAATAAAGGGATTAGTAAGAGGGCAAAGTAAATTGCGACTGTTTTTCATGACCAAACCAAGTATTTCTTCGCCAATCCTACACCACCTTTGTATTTCTCCAGAACACTCCGTATCACTACGAAGATCCACAGTTATTTGGATACTCCATCGTATGGTTATATACGAACTCGAAAGAACTTGTTCCAGTTCGGGGATGGATTCTGGTTCAAGAGAAATAGGAATAAGGTTTATTCAGTTGCCCGAGAGGGTGTACAGAAGGTAATGACTAAAGATATATAAAGGTACTCTATCAACAGTCATGAAATTGTGAGCTAGAAACCATCATTTTGTGCATTAAATGATACATGTACTTCATGGGTGACTCATGGTATCATTTCTTGTGCAAATGTAACATATTGTGATTGATTTGTGTTGATATGATAAAAAGAGAGAGAGGGGGGCTGCCATGAGGTAAGGTTGGTCTTGTATTGTTTCATATCTGATACTCTATCTTTTTATCATAAGAAACACAAGAAAAAGAAAAAGGTTTTTCTTCTTCTTCTTCCTCTAGCTCATTATCTCCATCAATGGCTTCATCTCTAACCTCCATCCAAATCAATGGATGCAAGAGACAAAGTGATCACAAACATTCTCTACAACACCTTGGACATGTCGGCTAGCGAACTTCGTGCCCGAGTTGCTTCGGACGAAGCGGGAGCCCGTAAAAGGACTCGAAGATGTGGTGCCCTTTCCGATGAGAAGATCGAGACCGGAGATGCCGCGAGGAGATTGGGATGGTGGCCAAAGACCGAAGGACATGGATCGATCGGTATAGCCCTTCTATGCCTTCTCTAGATAGCTAGTTGTAGGTTAATGGTTCGATCCGGGTTTTAAGCATACGATAGCGCCGGTTTAAAGTTTTGAATAAGTTTTCGTTTCTGCATTTTGGCCTCGGAAAGACGGCCGGGGAGCTACCGTAGTCTTACATAAGTAAAGCCAACCACTCGCTTTCTCTTCTTCGCAGCGTCCGAAGTCCTCGCCTGCGATCCTAAAATCACAAAACAACAAACTAAGTATATATTAGCAATCGACCAATAACACGTACAAATTAGGTTTGACCAACGCACCAACTCCAAATATACTCTCAAGTGTTCGTCGAGTGGCTAACGTGTGTAGCGACACTATGAAACAAACTCAAGAGCAAAAGCTACACAAATACATGAACCGTGTCGGATAACGTAACGCGCGTAAGTCGTAACACTACAAACAAGATAAGTGATCCCAGATTTTGTTTACAGACAAAACCCAAAAATCAAACAGGACCAAACACACCTAAACCAAAGAAGACAGCTACCCACAAAAACCCACACCCTAACTCCCCTAGTTGGCCGAGGTCGCCGGAATTGCAAGGAATGTCGCCGGCCCCCTCCAAGTAAGTGGGTCTCATGTTTCAGGTAAAATCTTAGGGTCTCTGGTACAACACAACTACACTGCTAGATTTTCTAGTATACTCTCGGGGTCATAGCAGATCACAGATATCATATATTGACACTAAAAATATGATATGTGCACGAAACATGACTTTAAGCGCTCTAAACTAAAACGAACAAGCTACACAACACTAAAAGCAACTACATAACAGATAGAGATCATTACCTACTCCCACAAGCTCAAAGATCCTAGCTTTCCAAGCTCCAAGGCATCCAAGAGGCAAAACAAGGCTTAAGATATGATTTTTATGAGATTTGAAGAAGATTAGTGAAGTTTTAGTGAATGATTAGTGAGTGTTCAGTTGAGGGAAAAAGGAAATGAGAAAGTGATAGAGAATGAGAGAATGAAATGATAATGAGAGAGAGTGTGAGATGAAAAGAGAGAGAGAGAGAGTGAGTATAGGGTGAGTGCACCACGCATTAACTCACACAATAATGCAAGCAATGACTCACCATGCCACCTCTCATCCAAACAAAACCAAGGAAATATCTCACAACAAAATATCTAGAGTTTTAATCAAGGCAAAGGATTAGGTTAAAGCAAAGGATTAGGATTAGGGTTAAATTGTCATGGTCACCAAACTAGATTAACACAAACACACCCTCACATTAACATGCACAAGTATCTGCAAGCTATAACAAATAATAATAAATTATTAATTATATGTTATAAAATGTGAAGAACCCAAATTGGTAAACTTTTTACAGAAAACCCGCATTACCGCTTAACTAACACTAATCGAATCCTAAAGCGTTACAGTCACGACCCAAAGTTCGGCCCATGACCGGCACTTAACCACGTAACGTCTACAGGCGTAACGCGATCAAGTAAGCCGAAACCCAAAAATCAAAACCATTAAAACTAGTGAGTGTTGAAAACATTGGTTTAAAACATTTAGAAAACTCGAGTAAAAATCAATAAAGTTTGAGTATTTTCTTAAAAATTTCGGCTGCACCTTCTTTTATAAAAACTAGCCCTGAAATCGGGTACAAGACAAGATATAAGTAAAATGACTGATAATAAGAATATAACATCCCCAAACGGGAGCAATCGCGCCCAACGGAGGAAACAATCACCACAAGAATAATATACGACGCCGTAGCGAAGAAATGAGCAATATAAGTGGAAAAAATATTATGAAAGATAAAACTGCATAAATAAAGTCGGTTCACACGAGCTCGACACCAGAGTACAAAAATAATATACATCGTCCTCACAACTGGTCTCTAAGCCAATACACGAAATAGTAGATGGAGAGTACTAGATACAATAGTGTGTACACATAGAAAGTAAACGGATACCGCAAAAACCCACCTATAAGCAAAGGGCTCACACGCCAACTGCAGTGGTATCCGTAGCAAAAAGATACAAGAAAGTAGCCCTGCCGCAACTACTCTGAGTGGCAACCTGCAAACACTATGGCACAACGGGGGTGAGTTGCCAACTCGTGAATAGTAGATAACATATAAAGGTAATCGCGAGTATGCACGTACTGCGATACTCTAACATATGCAAACAGATAACATCTATATGATGAGCTGGGTACGCAATAATCATGCATAACAAGTGCAATCTAATAACATCTATATATAATGAGCAGGGTATGCAATAATCATGCTAAAGTATTCTAGCAGGTACTACGACTACAGGATGAGATGCATAACAATGAATGCTAAGTATAGGATAAAATATCATCTACATCTAATATCAACGTGGAAAAATAACCGGTGTCCATCAAATACACCCAAATCCCAGTAAAAACTCAGGCACCGTCACTCTAATCGGCCTCAAATCCTGTAAATCTCATAGAATCGTGAGTGCCCAAGATCGGCAATCGAAAATATCATGAAATAATTGTGTCCAGCATCGACACACAAATCCTCATGTATCGGGGTCCGTCAGTCCGGATCGGCCCACGGGCTCCGTCTGCGGAATCGGCCCTCGGCCCCGGCAGTACGGGTCGGCCCGTATCCATCTCTCAACTCTGGTCAGTATCCTCCGGATAACCACCTGGTCCAACCAATCACTGGTAGGTAGTAGTCCCTCTGCCAGGCTCACCGTTTGTATACACATCATCCCTTTCTTGCCCCGGGGTACAATACCGGGTCCACCATGTACCGTAATCGGCCTCATCCAGCTCCTCGATTCGGGTTCACACATCACACGTCTCAGAACCGAGAAAATGCATGGTGGACGCACTGAAATATCATATCAAGAAAAACCGGGTTTTCAAAAAGTGCATATTTTCTCAAAATAATACCACGGTTCTCAAATCCAGAAATCATACGAATCCAAAACTCAATGCGTAAATCCATGCAATGTATCGTATGACACTAAGAGTAAAAAGGGAAAACCGATCTTTTAAATGGATCCAGTTTTGAAAATATCTCATACGGTTCCCATTTTCTAGAAATCAAAGCCAGTACCATCCATGTATGTGAAATATTTATGTATGTAGGTATGGATGTGCAAGTGAATATATACGCAGATATGAGTGTACCAATGTATATGTGCACCAATATGGATATACAATATGAATGTGTGCAATATGGATATATCAATGTATGTGTGCACCAATATAGGTATACAATGTGTATGTGCGCAATATGGATATATCAGTATATGTGTGCACCAATATAGATATACAATGTGTATGTGCGCAGTATGGATATATCAATGTATGTGTGCACCAATGTGGATATACAATGTGTATGTGCGCAATATGGATATATCAATGTATGTGTGCATCAATGTGGATATACAATGTGTATGTGCGCAATATGGATATATCAATGTATGCGTGCACCAATGTGGGTATACAATGTGTATGTGCGCAATATGGATATATCAATGTATGTATGCACCAATGTGGATATATGATGTGTATGTGCGCAATATGGATATATCAATATATGTGTGCACCAATATGGGTATATCAATGGATATATATGCCAATATACGACAGATTCATGTCTAATCATCAATGATGCGGTAATCAAAATGATGTATGGTTCGTAGCAATCCTATAGTGCGAGTGTCATGGCAATCCCTAACGGTGTGAGTGTAACATACAAATAGTGCTCGTGCAGCTTGAACTGTTAGTGACAGTGCGGTGTTATATAACTACCATTTCTATATGCAACAAAAGATGGGTATGTTACAATAGTACATATGCACGAGCAATATACATATAAATATATACGCGACTACAATATCCTATCACGCCCTGACGCTTAACGCCATACGGACGATTTCCCCGTAAATGTTAAATCTACTCACCGTGGCCTCGTGCTAAGCGTAGCCTACTACTTGCTTCCCCTTCTTTGCGGCGTCCGACGTACCCGCCTGCTAACCTAGAATTTAAACAAAGAATATACATAAGCTAAAATCCTGCAAAAACGCGATATTAAAACCAAACGAGAAAATCGTGTGGCGAACTAAACGCGTGTGCATCCGATACGCTAAAACGTGTGTATACGCGTCTGAAACTACCCCGACACACGCGATACGCAGTAAACGCTAAACCCACTCACATATCACACGTGTCGCGCAACTTAAAAGTATTGGAAAAACGGTAATTAGCTCCAGATTTTGACTCGAATGAAAATATAAAAAGTTGCAAATACCAAAACACTTAAATATACAGCAGACTCCCCCAGACCAAACCTAGGCACCCAACTCCCCCCTCTGGCCGCAAATTGCGGCCAGAACGAATTTATTTGCGGCCCAGGTTGGGAATTATGGTCTCATGCTCTGTGTGTGTGGTCTAGGTCTAGTGTACATGCTTCAGTAATCTCAGTTTTTGCCTGAAGCAACCGGGTCAACAACAGATCACAAAAAGGCTAAAATTGACATTAAAACGTTAATTTACACTAAAATAAAACCCTATGGTATTTTAGTGAAATCTGGGGAAAGACTTGGTTTACAAGGCCTTAAAAACACTTGGTCAAGCTATACTAACCATAAAGATCCTTACTTGGACAAATCTTCAGTCAAATCACCATTCTAGCACAAAAATCACATTAAACACTAACTTAAGCTAACTAACTATAAACAAGCAAAGAAAGGAGTTGAGTTTTAAGAGATTATACCTCACTAGATCCTAGGTGCAAGAAAAAGGAGAAGAAGAAGAGAAGGAGGAGCTGTTGCAGCTGCTTGGTGCTGCTGCTGCTTGCTACTGCTGCTACTGTGTGCTGCTGCTGCTGTTGCTGCTTGTGCTGCTGCTTGTGAATGAGAGGGAGAGATATGATGATGTGAGCAAGAATGAGTGTTGCAAAAAAAAAAAGAAATGAGAGAATAAGAGAGTCAAACCCCACTTTCTCTCTCCTCATTAATTGCAAGCATGGCTCACTCCATTATGCTCTTCTCTCTCTCTCCAAGTCAACCCACAAAGCACAATTCATTTAAAAAAAATCTAATACACTTACTAAAGCCAAATTAACTTAATAAAATGGGTTAGTCCACCATGGTTGTCTAAACATGGTTTAGCCCCAAACTTAACTCTAATTTACATGCACAAGTGTGTGCAAGCCTAATTAAAATCTAATAAAATATTCATTAATTTTGATAAAATATTTGAAAATCGTTTTGGTAAACTTTTTACTAAAAACCATATATTAAAGTATAATTAGCCACTAATCACATCTAAGGTGTTACAATCTTCCCCCCCCCCTTAAAAAAATTCGTCCCCGAATTTAAAAAAAAATAGCTACGCGTACCTTCAAAAAGATGAGGGAATTTCTTCTGCACCTCGCCTCGGCCTCCCAAGTGATCTCTTCACCATTTGGGCTACGCCAAAGTACCTTCACAGATGGTAAGACCTTAGATCGAAGTTTCTTCACATGCCGGTCCAATATCGCGACTGGCTGCTCGGTGAACGAAAGATCATGCTCGAGCTGAGCGTTCTGGTGCTCAATCATGTGAGAAGGGTCATGCAGGTATCTGCGAAGCATCGGCATGTGGAATACGGGGTGAACATATGGGAAGTCGGGTGGAAGAGCCAAACGATATGCCAGTGCGCCCACACGCTCGAGGATCTCGAAGCGACCTATAAATCTGGGGCTAAGCTTCCCCTTCCATCCAAATATCATCATGCCCTTCATCGGAGAGACCCTCAGAAAAACGTGATCGCCAACTGCGAACTCTAATCTGCGACGGTGTTTATCAGCATACAATTTCTGCCTGCTCTGAGCTGTCCTCATCCTATCTCGAATCAACTGTATCTTCTCGGTCGTCTCCTGTAAGATCTGCGGCCCCAAAATACTGCTCTCACTGAGCTCTGTCAAATAGACGGGCGATCTACATCTCCTCCCATACAAGGCCTCGAAAGGTGCCATCTGAATAGTATCCTGGAAACTATTGTTATAGGAGAACTCCACCAAGGGTAAATGATGATCCCAGCTACCACCAAAGTCTAAAACGCACGCTCGGAGCATGTCCTCGAGAGTCTGAATAGTCCGCTTTGACTGGCCGTCGGTCTGCGAATGAAATGCTGTGCTGAAACTCAAGTGGGTGCCCAAAGCCTCCTAATGCCTCTGCCATAGTCGGTCGGTAAACTGGGTGCCTCGATCGGACACGATACATGTCGGGACTCCATGCAGTCGTACGATCTCATCGATGTATATCTGGGCATACTGAGCAAATACGAAAGTGGTCTTTACCGGCAGGAAGTGAGACGCTTTCGTCAATCGATCCACGATCACCCAACTAGAGTCATACCCTCGACTAGTCCTGGGTAGACCCATAATGAAGTCCATAGAAATCTGCTCCCATTTCCACTCCGGAATGGGTAACGGCTGTAGCTCTCCCGCGGGCTCTGGTGCTCGGCCTTGACTTGCTGACAAGTCAGGCATCCCGATACGAAGTCTGTGACGTCCCTCTTCATCCCGTCCCACAAGTAAACATCTCTCATATCATGGTACATCTTGGTGGAACCCAGATGAACACTGTACACCGATCGATGTGCCTCCTCAAGAATCTCACGCCGCAGTCCCTCAGCATCTGGTACGCACAGTCTAGTCCCAAATCACAGTATCCCCTGATCATCAATCATGAACTCGGAAAATCTGCCATATCCAATCTATGCCATGATCTCTGAACAACGGTCATCACTGTACTGTGCCTCATGTATACGGTAAAGCAATTGTGGGCGTGCATGAACATGCGAAAGCTGACCCCCGATCGGAGTGAACTCGAACTGCACTCGGCTGTCGCATAAAATCTGCCAATCTGCCGACGACTGCCTCTGCACTGTGCTCAAACAGGACAGACTACCCCCGGGCCTCCTACTCAAAGCATCCGCCACTACATTCGCCTTGCCCGGGTGATACAAGATCTCGCAATCGTAGTCCTTTACTAGTTCCATCCAACGGCGCTGTCTAAGATTCAGGTCTCACTGCTGAAATATGTACTTCAAGCTCTTATGATCAGTGAATATCAGCCATCTCCAAATCGTGAGTGGGGTACTTCTGTTCGTGTTTCTTCAGCTGTCGAGAAGCATACGTGATCACCCTGTCGTGCTGCATCAATACGCACCCTGGCCCAACTCGAGAAGCACCACAATAGACCACAAATCCGCCCGATCCTGAAGGCAATGATAACACCGACGCCGTAGTCAAACGAGTCTGCAACTGCTGAAAGCTATGCTCGCACTCTTCCGTCCAATCAAAAGGAACTCCCTTCCGGGTCAACCCGGTCAACGGCGCAACAATACGGGAGAAGTCCTGTACAAATCGTCGGTAGTAGCCGGCCAGTCCTAGAAAGCTGCGGATCTCTGTAACTGATGCGGGTGTGGGCCAATGCTGAACGGCCTCGATCTTCTTCGGGTCCACACATATACCATCTCATGTAATCACGTGACTCAAGAAATCTACGCTGTCAAGCTAAAAAGCACACTTGGAGAATTTTGCGAACAGCTGGTGCTCCCTCAAAGTCTGTAATGTGATCCGCAGGTGCTGCTCGTGCTCCTCTCGGCTCTGGGAATACACCAAAATCTCGTCAATGAATACGATGATGAACAGATCAAGATACGGCCTGAAAATATGGTTCATCAAGTCCATAAATGCTGCTGGGGCATTGGTGAGTCCGAACGACATCACCAAAAATTCATAGTGGCCGTAACGCGTGTGAAAAGCCGTCCTCGGAATATCCTCCTGTCGAACCCGCAACTGATGGTAGCCTGATCGCAAGTCGATCCTCGAAAAGTATCCTGCACCTTGAAGCTGGTCGAACAAGTCGTCGATGCGTGGTAAAGGATATCTGTTCTGCACAGTAACCCTGTTCAGCTGGCAGTAGTCAATACACAAGCGCAAACTACCGTCCTTCTTCTTGACAAACAGGACTGGAGCATCCCAAGGAGACACACTGGGTCGAATAAGTCCCTTATCCAACAAATCTTGCAACTGACCTTTCAACTCTCTAAGCTCTGCCGGGGCCATCCGATAAGGCGGTATGGAAATAGGCCCCGTGCCGGGAATCAATTCAATACAGAAAACAACATCGCACTCAGGCGGTAGCCTAGGAAGCTCGTCAGGGAAAACATCAGGGAACTCACTAACAATCGGAACCTAGTCCAACGGAACCTCTGTAGCTCTAGTATTGCAAACATAGGCTAGAAATCCCTGACATCCTGATTGGTTCGAAAAATTGTTTGTTTATAGTTAACCGCAATCAGAACGGTGTCACGTGTATCTAGACCGAGGTGGGTACGGGTCGTCCTCAAAGAAACGTTGAACCTTTTATTCTTACTTTAGATGTGTTGAAAGAGAGAGGAAGAAATAAGAATTTTGTGGAATAGTTTCTAGATCTACGTTAAGCACTAATGCAGAATATAGATATAGATTATTTAAGGTTGTAGTTAATATAATAAGGGGGCTTGTAGGGTTCGTTAGGATTTAGTAGTTATGGACGATTAATTAAAAGTTACCCTTTTTATCCTTTAATAGATTTAAAACTAGAACGACGGTGATGCGTGTAGATTAGGGTTTCTGGAGGGAAAAGGAATCCCACTCTTAACCCTTATCTCGACACGGAACTCCGTTCATATCTAGCCTTTACCAAAACAATCATTAATCTAATCTCTAATCACGGTCGGAACTAACAAAGAATTGTTAGCGCGCCAGATTAGGATGTTAATGATTCTTTTGATAAAGTTCATAAACTTTATAGGACTTAAAAAGGGTTTAGGGATGTTCATCATCCATTAGCCTACCCTAATCCCACAAACCCTAACAAGCAGAGAATTACTCGCGCATGTTGGGAGAAAAAGAGATGGAGAGAAAATGCATAATTAAACTACGAAGAAATAGAATAAGAAAAAGAAAGCTACCTTTATTAATCAACAATATTCATTACACTTTGATTTCTTAGAAAATGATTACAAAGACTAGTTTGCTTCTTGATCTCTTCCAAGGAGGTAGACGAACAGTTGATGATCAGTCTGGATGCGTGAGCCGTCTTGGACTTCGTGATCTCGTCGACTTGATGATTTTTCCAAGAGGGTCTCGGTCCTTATTTATACTCCAAAAGCCCGAAATTTAGATGCCTAAATTGGGGAATAGCAGTTATGATCCAACCAACAAATTTCCAGCCCCTAACTCTTCATCTACGCGGCGGATCCGCGGCATAAAGGGGCTCGGGCCTCGGATCCGCGGCCTGATGATCTTATCCCTTGATCAATTTCTGTGGTTTTCCTTTACTTGATAGGTGGAGTTCTCTGGAATCTTCAGAAATTTGAAATCTTTTCTTTTCTTCTGCCAGACTTGATTTCTTCATTTTGATTTCTTAATTAGGCAGGTTTTCTTTAACAACTTGATTTCTTTAATTTTAGACCTGAAAATTCTGCACAATAACTTAACAAATAATATTTAGTAGACTTTGTTCTACTTGGATTTGGTCAATTATTATTTGCATACATTTTCCTATCAAAAGCTAATTATAATATATCAACACATGGAAAATAGTATTTTTACACATAAACCCTCATATGTATGATATATTATAATAAAGACCTTTTTTTAATATAGAAATAGTAGGAAAAATCTAATAACAAATATGCAGTTTTATCAACTGAACACGTCCCTTCCTCATGTAGGGTTCCTAGGCACACTCAAGAGGTTCCACAAGGCATCAACCATGCAAAATTCAAATTTTCCGGTGCCGAGAAACCCTAAACTAGATCGATTACTAGAGGTAAGGCGAAAGATCATGCAAGTTAACGACTTAACTACAAGTGAAAGTGACTACAACCTTTGTAGATCCGGTCCTCCACTTCTTTAGCTCCGTGATGACGTCCCTCCGCTGCGATCATCGGAATCCCGGACTCTAGCGTTGGTTTCGTCGGAAAAATAAGCGGGCTAGGTCGTTGACTTCGATGCCGAAGATGATCTACGTCGGGAAGACTCAAACTCAAGCTATTCCTTCACTTGGTCAAAAACTTTGTGAAGAGAACACCCTATACTACATGGCAAGTAGTAGAGGATGAAGAAATAAGAAGTGGGTTCACTTTAGAATTGGATTTCTCACTCTCTTTCCCATGGCACCATTGGAGCTAGCAAGCTTTTGTGGAGCTTGATGAAGGAGAAGAAGAAGAAAAGAATTATTATCTCCAAATGAAAACTTATCCAATAAATAATGGCACCATGGTTAAGTTAAGCCCTCATGCTTAACTCATGTAGAGAATTAACCAAAGCATTAGGTTAAGGGTTGGGTTAACTAATATCTTATACAAATGACAAAAGAGTTGACTTTGTCAATGTTTATCAAGCTTCATGAAGCTTGATAACTTTGACCAAAGTCACACTCTTTTGTTATATGCTAGGAAAATAGTAAACCCTAATTTAACCTTGATTTGCTTCAAGTCTCATACACTCAACTTGTTTGTATCATCAAGCATGATACAAACATGTACACTTGCATATATCACATATAAACAATGTGCACATTCAAGTGAGAAAATCAATCTTAACTGAACCAATACTAGTTAATGTAAAGTAATATATCAAATATATAATTATAAATTAAATCAACACTTGATTTAATGATCCGGTCATATCGCATATAACCGACTAATATCAAGTGTATCAATGTATCGAATCAACACTTGATTCGGTAACCCGGCTATATCACATATAACCGACCGATGATACAAATCGCGAGAATAGAATACAGTATCACATACTGGTATTATTCTCGGTCCCGCACATATCTCATATGCGCTCCTATTTCGTTTCGCTTGAGCCAGGAAACCCCTGTGTAGGACTTTAAAGACTCGTCAATACGCCGGCAGTAGGTGATAATCATATCAAACACCCACAAGCCGCAAGCGGTCAGCTAAACGTAATGGCCACCCGGGTATTGAGCGATCAGAAGATCAACGAGCAAGCCCGCTCACACTCCTGTGAATCCAATCAGTAACACTACCGTACAATCCGGTCTGTTCGTTGATATGTCGCATATCTCGCCTAGGGGTGGTAAACGTCAGACCCCAATAACTCGATAAGTCATGTCGATATGAGGCTCATAACGGGTGGAGAAACTACTGGTAACACTTACCAGTAAATCCCTAAAGCATCCTTGGCCAAGGACTTCCTGTTATAGCCAATCGAGCACAGCGCAACATCAACTCCCTATACCGGGAGAGACGAAACCCCTCCTATCGCTCATTGCCTCCATGTGATTCGGGACTGTACCCAAAAACCACCGTTTTGCATGCCCTCTTGGACGTGGTAAGGTGGAAATCAAAGCACAGTGGGAATCACATAAGACTCTATGACGATCTCGGGTATACAGACTAACCTGTACCAGTGTCACCAGAGAACTGCCATCTGACGTAAGGTATAATACCATCTGGGAGTTCTCGGCGAGTCCGTCCAGTGTACCCAGTCTCCACTGAGCACACATATATCATCTCTGATGTCAATCACCAATGGATATGGGATCATCCATCGCCCATCTGTATGGGTCGAGATGCTACACGCTAGTCTACTCTGGTATATCGATGCCCCGTCTCGATACACCCACGACTAGGGACCTTGAAGGATGTACTTATGGACTACCATGTCCCCACTAGTATGATCCGCATCATAGTACAGGTAATCAAGTACACATCCTAAGGGCTTTACCAACATGTAACAGAGAGACAATCAATGTACACGTTAAGATAAAGTGTAACCAGATAGCATACTATCATATCGAGCAAGAAAGTCATCCCTATATATGTCCAAGCATCCACTACAATATACATCCTATGTATAGTAATGGCCTCTAGGGCATACATATAACTAACAATCTCCCACTGCACTAAGGCCATCTGATAGCAGTGGTTGTAGTATCTCATACTCAACCATCCCATAATAGTCTCTATTTGGGAAAAGGCCTTTGTGAGTAGATCCGCCGTATTGTCCTCTGAGTCTACTCTCCTAACCTCGATCCCCTGGAGATCAACCATCTCCTCGATCAGGTGATACTGCCTAAGAGTATGTCTGGATCACTGATGGGACGAGCGTTCCTTGGCATAAGCCACAACTCTATTGTCACACAATAGGAGGAATGAAGTTCATCTCATGAACTAATATACACCCAGACTGCCTCTTTTGTAGCATCTTTGGTAGCGATGTATCCAGCCTTTACGTCTAGTATGCCACAGTATCTAGCTTGGAACTCTTCCAACATACCGTCCCTTTACTGACGGTAAAGACAATGACTGCGACTGACATTCATTCGTCCTTATCACCCTGGAACCTTTCCAGTGATTCTCCCCAGGATCAATTGATACCATCTAACTACAACTAGTGAGTATCCTAACATCTAATTAGATCTATCTCATTGATCCAAAACCCAGGATTTAGTAGGTATCACTTTGATCCTATATGGAGAATCCTTGTGATAAGCGGAGATTGACCGAGCGTAGCATAGGAAACTCCTTCCCTATCAAGAGTATGTTATCCACGTACTCTACGAGGATCACCACCATACTCCCTACTACCTTTTTGTATGTACAAGGTTCATCTACCATTTTGATGATGTCAAACTCTTTGAATAACTCATCAAAACAGATGTTCCAACTCCGCGATGCCTGCTTTATCACATAAAACATCTTGCATACGTTTCCGCTGCTCCCACTGTCTACGAAGCCCTCTGGCTGTGAACTTATAGACGCTTTCTTCCAAATCATCATTTAGAAAAACAGTCAAGACACCCAACCGCCAGATATCGTAGTCATGGTATGTAGCCGTAGCAAGTAGGATCTGGATGGACTTAAGCATAGCAACTTAGAAAAGGTTTCATTATAAGTCATAACTGGTCTATAATGCAGACCTTTAACAAGTCTAGCTTTGAAAGTCTCAACTTTTCCATGAACACCAAGTAATCTTCTCAAGATATACTTGCTCCTGATGGGGATTTAACCCTTCAGATAAAGCAACCAAAGTCCATACTTTGTTGGTGTATAAGGATTCCATCTCAGATCGATAAACATCTAGCCATTCTTACAGAATCACACTCCTGATGGCCAGCTCGAAACTAGTTAGGTCATCATCCCATGATACAATCCTCGCTCCCACTGTCATAGAGAAACCGAAGTATCTCTCAGGTGGGTGAGGAAACCTACTAGATCGGCGGAGAGGCTGAGGTTCGTTGGTTTCTATTGAATCCTTTGGTTCTACCAAATCATCAGCTGCAGTTTGTCTAGCTGGAACTCTTTCCAGCTCTACCTCATGACCAAAAATTTCTTCACAAGAAATTCCCTTTCACAAAGGTGGCATGCTGAGAAACAAAACATTTTTTGCTCCTCGGTTAGGTAGAAGATATTCCCTTGCAAATTCTTGGGATATCCAACAAACTTCTACAGAGTTGACTTTGCCTCGAGCTTGTCCGGATTTTGCTTTTTAGACATAGGCCGGACACCCCCAAATCTTAACAAACTTAATATATGGGCTCTTCCCTTTCCATATCTCATATGAAGTGGTAGGCAACTGATTTGATCGGAACCCTATTCAATAGGTATGCAACTTCATAAGTGCATAACTCCCTAAAAAGAAATAGGAAACTCAGTAGTACTCATCATAGAGCGCACCATATCATATAGGGTGTGATTGCTCCGCCCCGACACACCGACGTGCTGTGGTGTATGCGGAGGAATAATGCTGAGAGAGAATCTCATTCTTAGAATAGTCCAGGGATCCCGTGCTAAAGTATTCTCCTCCCTGATCACATCAAAGGACATAATACGTATACCCGTTTTGGTTCTCTACTTCTAACTTATATTCTGTGAATATCTCAAAAGGTTCGGACTTGTGTTTCAACAGGAACATATGTCTGAATCTTGAGAGATCATCAGAGAATGTAATGAAGTACAAAGAACCGGTCTTGGCATGTGTAGACAGGGGACCTCCATACATCAGCATGTATCAATCCCAAGAGTTCACTAACTCTTTCTCTGTTTCCAATAAACAGAGCTATGGTCATCTTATCTCTGTGACATGACTGGCATGTTTCACAAGATGTAAATTCAAACTAATTTAAATATGCATCTTAATGTAACTTCAGCTAGTCGGGTCGCATTGATATGACCTAGTCTACAATACCTCAAGAAAGATTCGTTCATTTCTGAACTCTTCCTCTTGTGTGTGTTCTATATACTAAGAACTGTGGTTTGATTTAGAACGTGAATGCTTTTAGATAACGTGCCTGAACCGATCAACTCTTGATATAGGAAATGTTCAAAACATTATCCAATGAATACAAAATTATATCCTTCTTTACTAACAAAGAGACTGATTTGATTTTGTATATCAGGTTCGGTATCTAATGACATTTGTTCAGAATCAGTGTATTCAGGTAATACAGGGTGACAGTGACCAACAGACCTGGCTGCAACACTTGCACCGTTTTCTGCCTCATGAAACTTATCACCCGTCCTCAGTTCTCTATTTTTCTGTAGCCCATGTAATAGATTACATATCTGAGATCCTGATCCGGTATCAAATACCCAGGACGTAGAGGATACAGAGAAACAGTTCTTTGTAATGAACACAACCGAAGAAGATGCATCATATGCACTTTCTTCGTTTGGGCGGCATAGGAATTCTGGTATTCCTCTATTTCCTACTCTGTCTTATAACAATTATAAGTTGGAGCGGGACCAACGTTCCCCAGCTCAGTATAACAAGCGGATTCGGTCAATACATCCGTATTATTATCCTGATTAAGGCGTGACATTGTCGCTACCTGGAGAGAGAGAGAAGAAAACACTCTGCGTGTGCTCTTGCAAGATCAGATTGGTTATTATTTTATCTAATCAGGATGGCTCCCACTGTTTTTATCAAATCTTCCTTCAAACCCTAAAAGGAAAGACTAGCCGGGATTAATTACACGCTACAAGTTCGCCAATCTTTCAGCCAGGCCAGTGTCGGTACTTTGAGGGAGGTTCCCCGTGCTTTCGCACGGACCTAATTACAGTAAACCTCGTTTTCCCAGATGCGTAACCCCGTTGACACCTTTCTAGACACCTACTTGATCGGCTAATTGTAATGTGTAAAACTCTCCCAGGAGTAACTCTTACTCGCAGCGGGTATCGGGATCCAACTATCTCATAGAAGGTATGCAATCTCATTGCAAATTTCAACACTTGAAATTCCCGATAATATTTTGCTCCTAGCGTCGTATGACCTTGACAAAGTCCAACAAACCATAGGCTGCTAGTCAAGTTCAACCCGTCATCTCTTGATTGAATTAAACCCACCCGCACGGCCCTTGACAAAGGCCAACAAACCATAGGCTGCTAGTCAAGTTCAACCCGTCATCTCTTGATTGAATTAAACCCACCCGCACGGCCCTTGACAAAGGGCAACAAGGTCGCACGACTATCCTAATCCAATCAGCATCATATGCATAAGCAGATAAGTACTATTCAGCTACCGCACACTACGCCTTGACAAAGGCCAACAAAAGCAACACGAATACTAAACAGTCCTTATCTGAAATGACGGAGGGCTACAACAGGTTTTTCTGAAAATCTATTGCGTAATGAACTAGATATCGTTGTAGAATCAAATGATTTTAAAATGGAGTGTTTTTTAGGCTTTTCTAGTTTTTCTAAAGGGGTCACTCCCGGTGAAGGGATCGTCGGCCATTTCCTCATCGAATAAGGTGCAGGATATATCACATATACCGCTGTACGAAGCAAAAACTATAGAAGCAATCAAAAGAAAAACCGAGGGTTATAGCATCTGCCAGTCATTACTAAAGGGGTCACTCCCGGTGAAGGGATCTCGGCCCTTTCCTTATCGAATAAGGTGCAGGATGTTCTACAAGGAACACCACGATGCAAAGCAAGAACAGTAGCTACCTGTTTAAGAAAATTCGATTCCACAACATCTTTTAGGTTTCTTTTCTTTCATTAATCATATTAATGAAGTCCCATCATTTAAATCACCTAAACATCACAGATAAATACGACGTGCACTTATGCCATCCGCATTCGCCTTGATGTCCCCTCGTGCACCGTTAGGTTAGGTAACTAACGGCAGAGCGGGGCAGGGCTAGCGCGGGTGTAAAACATAAGTAAAGTCTATATAATATATCAAATATACTATATATAGTATCTATCACAACATATCAAATGATCACATCACAGATATCGCAGCAGAAGAAACATATGAAATATTGGATATACTAGGACGTCCGTGTTTTCAATACGAGCCTGTATAAAACACGGATTCCACGGTCGCGATGAATAGCCAAACCCACACCCCTAGACCCCTACGAGAGCGGCAAGCAACCCTACCAATTCTAGAGTTAGGAGACCCGGACTCGACTCCTCGAGTTGGTCTCCCACTGGACTCCAGAACCCGGTTACTTGTGCTTTCCTCCTTGGGTCTATCCTAGTGTGGAAAAGTAAATAAAATACAAATGGTGACATCAACCTCAACCCGGAAGTGCCCCAATTAAAAGAATATTACATACAATTAATTTTACATGAATGAAAATGAAAAACTCTCATCTCATATAAAACCCCCGGCTATTCAAAACGCGACGATACAATATAACATATCCAGCAACACATAACATCACATGTCATCAACGTAAGTAATGTGCGCATCCCAATTGTCGTTGACATATAGCAACGAAACCGGCGATATCACATATTACACTTACGGTCGCAGAAAAGAAAGTGTAAAACTACAACAGTTGGAATCCGCAACCTCCTTAGACATCGCATGCCTAACAGTTATAAACCCCGCAATTTAGTCTCTATATCGAAAACACTTTTCAATAACTAGTCGGGCAATTCAACAAGATTCCCGATATACTGATCGAATGCTCGTCGCAAACTTTAGTAGACGGCCGCATCCCCGGATGCCGTCGACGAAGTGCACTAAGGCGGAACTCCGCTGCCGCGAGCACCCAAACGGATGCTTTTGGCTACGGGGTTCTCCTACAGTCACTTGGTCGGGGCTATGGGGCATGGCTGTCTATTAAGTTTACCCGGCGAGTATCCGCGTACGCTACGTGATTGCGACGGCCTTTTGATCGCATCAAAATTCCTTGGCAACCGATCAATTGAGACTAAACTGCTATGTTTATAGCATCCAAATTAGTTATCTCATAACTACTTGTGGATTCCAAATATTGTATCACATTCCAGATAAATAGAAAATGTTAAACTTTCCGATCGAACAATCAAACACCCAAGTTTTCCCGAAACAGCTCAACACATGAAATAAGTTTAAAAACATTCACTTCATGCCACAGTACCAACGGTCCAGCCGTACAAGGGTCAAGCCAACGCCTCACATGTGGCATGCCGTACTGCCCCAAACCCTAAAGTTCAAAGGGCGGTTCAAGACGGTCACATAATCGAGTTAAGGTTTGTCGTTTTTTAGAGGGTCCATCGCGTTACTTTCACTACTTAGAACGTTCTCAAACTACGGAAAAATCCAACACTTGGAAATTTCCCGGCAGGGAAAAAATTGGGTATTTATATCCGGTCGAACTTTTTAACATATTCTAAAATTACCCGGAAAAACACATAGACGCAGTTAAAGTTTCCGATCGAATCATCGAATCCCCAATACAACCCAGAAAATTCAACTGTTGAATATAATTTAAAAAAATCCTATAAAACACTGCACTTACAGAGAGAGATTACTGTGCAAACCACGTGTCAAAATTCACTAATGTGGCCGTGGAACCGCCGCGCAAGCCAGGGTGGGGTCGCGGTTCCGCGGCACTTTAGTCGAGTTATGGTCACGTGCTGCACAGTAACTCCTATAAAACCCTGCTGAATTTTTTGAAAATTTTTAATTTGTAAAAAGCCACATTTTCAGAAAATGTACAAAGAAGGGTTTTGGATTAGGGTTTCGGGTTCGATCGGACTTCTAACATCGTCTATACATCGCCTAAAGCTCTAGCTAGGCTTTGATACTACTGTAGGGTTCCTAGGCACACTCAAGAGGTTCCACAAGGCATCAACCATGCCAAATTCAAATTTTCCGGTGCCGAAAAACCCTAAACTAGATCGATTACTAGAGGTAAGGTGAAAGAACATGCAAGTTAACGACTTAACTACAAGTGAAAGTGACTACAACCTTTGTAGATCCAGTCCTCCACTTCTTTAGCTCCGTGATGACGTCCCTCCGCTGCGATCATCGGAATTCCGGACTCTAGAGTTGGTTTCGTCGGAGAAATAAGGGGGCTAGGTCATTGACTTCGATGCCGAAGATGATCTCCGTCGGGGAGACTCAAACTCAAGCTATTCCTTCACTTGGTCAAAAACTTTGTGAAGAGAACACCCTATACTACATGGCAAGTAGTAGAGGATGAAGAAATAAGAAGTGGGTTCACTTTAGAATTGGATTTCTCACTCTCTTTCCCATGGCACCATTGGAGCTAGCAAGCTTTTGTGGAGCTTGATGAAGGAGAAGAAGAAGAAAAGAATTATTATCTCCAAATGAAAACTTATCCAATAAATAATGGCACCATGGTTGAGTTAAGCCCTCATGCTTAACTCATGTAGAGAATTAACCAAAGCATTAGGTTAAGGGATAGGTTAACTAATATCTTATACAAATGACAAAAGAGTTGACTTTGTCAATGTTTATCAAGCTTCATGAAGCTTGATAACTTTGACCAAAGTCACACTCTTTTGTTATATGCTAGGAAAATAGTAAACCCTAATTTAACCTTGATTTGGTTCAAGTCTCATACACTCAACTTTTTTGTATCATCAAGCATGATACAAACATGTACACTTGCATATATCACATATAAACAATGTGCACATTCAAGTGAGAAAATCAATCTTAACTGAACCAATACTAGTTAATGTAAAGTAATATATCAAATATATAATTATACATTAAATCATTAAATCAACACTTGATTTAACGATCCGGTCATATCGCATATAACCGACTAATATCAAGTGTATCAATGTATCGAATCAACACTTGATTCGGTAACCCGGCTATATCACATATAACCGACCGATGATACAAATCGCGAGAATAGAATACAGTATCACATACTGGTATTATTCTCGGTCCCGCACATATCTCATATGCGCTCCTATTTCGTTTCGCTTGAGCCAGGAAACCCCTGTGTAGGACTCTAAAGACTCGTCAATACGCCGGCAGTATGTGATGATCATATCAAACACCCACAAGCCGCAAGCGGTCTGCTAAACGTAACGGCCACCCGGGTATTAAGCGATCAGAAGATCAACGAGCAAGCCCGCTCACACTCCGGTGAATCCAATCAGTAACACTACCGTACAGTCCGGTCTGTTCGTCTGATATGTCGCATATCTCGCCTAGGGGAGGTAAACGTCAGACCCCAATAACTCGATAAGTCATTTCGATATGAGGCTCATAACGGGTCGAGAAACTACTGGTAACACTTACCAGAAAATCCCTAAAGCAGCCTTGGCCAAGGACTTCCTGTTATAGCCAATCGAGCACATCGCAACATCAACTCCCTATTGCGCAATATGGATATATCAATGTATGTGTGCACCAATGTAGATATATGATGTGTATGAGCGCAATATGGATATATAAATGTATGTGTGCACCAATATGGGTATATCAATGGATATATATGCCAATATGCGACAGAGTCATGTCTAATCATCAATGATGCGGTAATCAAAATGAAGTATGGTTCGTAGCAATCCTATAGTGCGAGTGTCATGGCAATCACTAACGGTGTGAGTGTAACATACAAATAGTGCTCGTGCAGCTTGAACCGTTAGTGACAGTACGGTGTTATATAACTACCATTTCTATATTCAACAAAAGATGGGTATGCTACAATAGTACATATGCACGAGGAATATACAAATAAATATACACGCGAATACAATATCATATCACACCCTGACGCTTAATGCCAAACGGGCGATTTCCCCGTAGATGTTAAATCTACTCACCGTGGCCTCATGCTAAGCGTAGCCGACTACTTGCTTCCCCTTCTTTTCGGTGTTCGACGTACCCGCCTGCGAACCTAGAATTTACACAAAGAAGATACATAAGCTAAAATCCTGCAAAAACGCGATATTAAAACCAAACGAGAAACTCGTGTCGCGAACTAAAAGTGTGTATATGCGTCTGAAACTACCCCGACACACGCGATACGCAGTAAACGCTAAACCCACTCACATATCACACGTGTCGCGCAAGTTAAAAGTGTTGGAAAAACGGTAATTAGCTCTATATTTTGACTCGAATGAAAATATAAAAAGTTGCATATACCAAAACACTTAAATATACAGCAGACTCCCCCAGACCAAACCTAGGCACCCAACTGTTAGTTATATGTATGCCCTAGAGGCCATTACTATACATAGGATGTATATTTTAGTGGATGCTTGGATATATATAGGGATGACTTTCTTGCTCGATATGATAGTATGCTATCTGGTTACACTTTATCTTAACGTGTACATTGATTGTCTCTCTGTTACATGTTGGTAAAGCCATTAGGATGTGTACTTGACTACCTGGACTATGATGCGGATCATACTAGTGGGGACATGGTAGTCCATAAGTACATCCTTCAAGGTCCCTAGTCGTGGGTGTATCGAGACGGGGCATCGATATACCAGAGTAGACTAGCGTGTAACTTCTCGACCCATACAGATGGGCGATGGATGATCCCATATCCATTGGTGTTTGACATCAGAGATGATATACGGGTGCTCAGTGGAGACTGGGTACACTGGACGGACTCGCCGAGAACTCCCAGATGGTATTATACCTTACGTCAGATGGCAGTTCTCTGGTGACACTGGTACAGGTTAGTCTGTATACCCGAGATCGTCATAGAGTCTTGTGTGATTCCCACTGTGCTTTGATTTCCACCTTACCACGTCCAAGAGGGCATGCAAAACGGTGGTTTTTGGGTACAGTCCCGAATCACATGGAGGCAATGAGCGATAGGAGGGGTTTCGTCTCTCCCGGTATAGGGAGTTGATGTTGCGCTGTGCTCGATTGGCTATAACAGGAAGTCCTTGGCCAAGGCTGCTTTAGGGATTTTCTGGTAAGTGTTACCAGTAGTTTCTCGACCCGTTATGAGCCTCATATCGACATGACTTATCGAGTTATTGGGGTCTGACGTTTACCACCCTTAGGCGAGATATGCGACATATCAGACGAACAGACCGGACTGTACGGTAGTGTTACTGATTGGATTCACAGGAGTGTGAGCGGGCTTGCTCGTTGATCTTCTGATCGCTCAATACCCGGGTGGACGTTACGTTTAGCAGACCGCTTGCGGCTTATGGGTGTTTGATATGATCATCACCTACTGCCGGTGTATTGACGAGTCTTTAGAGTCCTACACAGGGGTTTCCTGGCTCAAGCGAAACGAAATAGGAGCGCATATGAGATATGTGCGGGACCGAGAATAATACCAGTATGTGATACTATATTCTATTCTCGCGATTTGTGACATTGATCGGTTGTATGCGATATAGCCGGGTTATCGGATCAAGTGTTGATTCGATAAGTTGTTACTATATGATATTAGTCGGTTATATACAATATGACCGGATCGTTAAATCAAGTGTTGATTTAATGTATAATTATATATTTGATATATTACTTTACATTAACTAGTATTGGTTCATTTAAGATTGATTTTCTCACTTGAATGTGCACATTGTTTATATGTGATATATGCAAGTGTACATGTTTGTATCATGCTTGATGATACAAACAAGTTGTGTGTATGAGACTTGAACCAACTCAAGGTTAAATTAGGGTTTACTATTTTCCTAACAAATAACAAAAGAGTGAGACTTTGGTCAAAGTTATCAAGCTTCATGAAGCTTGATAAACATTGACAAAGTCAACTCTTTTGTCATTTGTTCAAGATATTAGTTAACCCAACCCTTAACCTAATGCTTTGGTTAATTCTCTACAAGAGTTAAGCATGAGGGCTTAACTCAACCATGGTGCCATGATTAAAAGGATAAGTTTCATATTATTCTTTTAATTCTTTTCTTCTTCTTCTCCTTCATCAAGCTCACAAAAGCTTGCTAGCTCCAATGGTGCCAAGAGAAAAAGAGTGAGAAATCCAATTCTAAAGTGAACCCACTTCCTATTTCTTCATCCTCTACTACTTTCCATGTAGTATAGGGTATTCTCTTCACAAAGTTTTTGACCAAGTGAAGGAATAGCTTGAGTTTGAGTCTCCCCGACGTAGATCATCTTCGGCCTCGAAGTCAATGACCTAGCCCGATCATTTCTCCGACGAAACCATCGCTAGAGTCCGGGACCCGATGATCGCAGCGGAGGGACGTCTGCACGGAGCTTTAGAAGTGGAGGACCGGATCTACAAAGGTTGTATTTCCATTGACTTAGTAGCAAAGTTGTTTGCTAGCTTTTATTTTCGCTTATCCTCTAGTTAACGATCTATATTAGGGTTTCTCGGCACCTAAAAATTTGAATTTGGCATGGTTGATGCCTTGTGGAACCTCCAGAGTGTGCCTAGTAACCCTACAGTGGTATCAGAGCCTAGCTAGAGCATTAGTCGATGTGTTTACGGAGTTAAAACCCCGATCGAAACCCAAAACGCAAAATCAACCCCCTCTCTGGAATTTTTTTGAAATCTGGGATTTTTCTGTATTAAAAATATCTAAAAAATTATGCAGGCTTTTCTAAGAATTACCATGAAAAACGAGCCCCTGAGTCCTCTACATTGCCGCGGAACCGCGGTAATTACCCACCTTTGGCGGCGGTTCCGCGGCAGAGTAATGGAATTAGCGACGGGTTTTTGCACAGTAATTCTTGCCTCTGTTGTTTATATTTTCTAGGTATTTTTAGCAGTGACTCAAGTGTTGAGTATTTTTGGGGTTTATTTTGTATTCGATGATTCGATCGAAATATTTAATTTCGTAAAGTTTTCCGGATATTTTTAGAACATGTAAAAAAGTTCGACCGGATATAAATACCCACTTTTTCCCCTGTCGGGAAATTTCCAAGTGTTGGATTTTTCCGTAGTTTGAGAACGTTCTAAGTAGTGCAAGTAACACGATGGACCCTCTAGAAGACAACAAACCTTAACTCGATTATGTGACCGTCTTGAACTGCCCTTTGAACCTTAGGGTTTGGGGCAGTATGGCGTGCCACATGTAAGGCGTTGGCTTGACCCTTCTACGGCTGGACCGTAGGTACTGTGGCATGAAATGGATGTTTTTTAAACTTATTTCATGTGTTGAGCTGTTTCGGGAAAACTTGGGTGTTTAATTGTTCGATCGGAAAGTTTAACATTTTCTATTTATCTGGAATTTGATACAATATTTGGAATTCACAAGTAGTTATGAGATAACTAAAATGAATGTTATAAACATAGCACTTTAGTCTCACTTGATCGGTTGCCACGGAATTTTGATGCGATCAAAAGTCCGTCGCAATCACGTAGCATACGCGGATACTCGCCGGGTAAACTTAATAGACTGCCATGCCCCCATAGCCCCGACCAAGTGACAGTAGGAGAACCCCATAGCGAAAAGCATCCGTTTGGGTGCTCGCGGCAGCGGAGTTCCGTCTTAGTGCACTTCGTCGACAGCATCCGGGGGTGCGGCCGTCTACTAAAGTTTGCGATGAGCATTCGATCATTTTATCGGGAATCTTGTTGAATTGCCCGACTAGATATTGAAAAGTGTTTTCGATATAGAGACTAAAATGCGGAGTTTATAATTGTTAGGCATGCGATGTCTAAGGAGGTTGCGGATTCCAACTGTTGTAGTTTTACACTTTCTTTTCTGCGACCGTAAGTGTAGTATGTGATATCGCCGGTTTCGTTGCTATATGTCAACGACAATTGGGATGCGCACATTTAATTACGTTGATGACATGTGATGTTATGTGTTGCTGGATATGTTATATTGGATCGTCGCGTTTTGAATAGCCGGGGGTTTTATGTGAGATGAGAGTTTTTCATTTTCATTCATGTAAAATTTGTTGTATGTAATATTCTTTTATTGGGGCACTTCCGGGTTGAGGTTGCTGTCACCATTTGTTTATTATTTACTTTTCCGCACTAGGATAGACACAAGGAGGAGAGCACAAGTAACCGGGTTCTAGAGTTCAGTGGGAGACCAACTCGAGGAGTCGAGTCCGGGTCTCCTGACTCTAGAATTGGTAGGGTTGCTTGCCGCTCTCGTAGGGGTCTAGGGGTGTGGGTTAGGCTATTCATCGCGACCGTGGAATCCGTGTTTTATACAGGCTCGTATTGAAAACACGGACGTCCTAGTATATCCAATGTTTCATATGTTTCTTCTGCTGCTTTATCTGTGATGTGATCATTTGATATGTGATGATAGATACTGTATATGATATATATGATATATTATATAGATGTTGCTTATGTTTTACACCCGCGCTAGCCCTGCCCCGCTCTGTCGTTAGTTACCTAACCTAACGGTGCATGAGGGGACATCGAGGTGAATGCGGATGGCATAAGTGTACGTCGTATTTATCTGTGATGTTTAGGTGATTTAAATGATGGGACTTCATTAATGTGATTAATGAAAGAAAAGAAACCTAAGATGTTGTTGAATCGAATTTTCAAAAACTGGTAGCTACGGTTCTTGCTTTGCATCGCGGTGTTCCTTGTAGAACATCCTGCACCTTATTCGATAAGGAAAGGGCCGAGATCCCTTCACCGGGAGTGACCCCTTTAGCAATAACTGGCAGATGCTACACCCCTCGGTTTGTCTTTTGATTGCTTTTGGAATTTTTGCTTTGCACAGTGATATATATGATATATCCTGCACCTCATTCGACGAGGAATGGGTCGACCATCCCTTCACCGGGAGTGACCCCTTTAGCAAAACTAGAAAAGCCTAAAAAACACTCCATTTTAAAATCATTTGATTCTACAACGATATCAAGTTCATTACGCAAAAGGTTTTCTTAAAAACCTGTCGTAGCCCTCCGTCATTTCAGATAAGTACTACTTAGTATTCGTGCTGCGGTAGTTTGGCATTCGTCAAGGCATAGTGTATGGTAGCTAACTAGTATTTATCTGCTTATGCATATGATGCAGATTGGATTAGGGTATTCGTACGGCGTTGTTTGGCATTCGTCAAGGGTCGTGCGGGTGGGTTTAATTCAATTAAGAAATGTACGGGTTGAACTTGACTAGTGGACTATGGGTTGTTTGGCATTCGTCAAGGTCATAGAACGCTAGGGGTAAAATATTATTGGGAATTTCAAGTGTTGAAATTTGCAATGAGATTGCATACCTTTTATGAAATAGTTGGATCCCGATACCCACTGCGAGTAATTGTTACTCGTGGGAGAGTTTTACACATTACAATTAGCCGATCAAGTAGGTGTCTAGAAAGGTGTCAACGGGGTTACGCCTCTGGGAAAACGAGGTTTATTGTAATTAGGTCCGTGCGAAAGAACGGGGAACCTCCCTCAAAGTACCGACACTGGCCTGGCTGAAAGATTGGCGAACTTGTAGCGTGTAATTAATCCCGGCTAGTCTTTCCTTTTAGGGTTTGAAGGAAGATTTGATTAAAACAGTGGGAGCCATCCTGATTAGATAAAATAATAACCAATCTGATCTTGCAAGAGCGCACGCAGAGTGTTTTCTTCTCTCTCTCTCCTGGTAGCGACCATGTCACGCCTTAATCAAGATAATAATACGGATGTATTGACCGAACCCGCTTGTTATACTGAGCTGGGGAACGTTGGTCCCGCTCCAACTTATAAATGTTATAAGACAGAGCAGGAATTAGGGGATTACCAGAATTCCCGTGCCGCCAAAACGAAGAGAGTGCATGTTGATGCATCATCTTCGGGTGTGTTCATTACAGAGAACTGTTTCTCAGTATCCTTTACGTCCTGCGTATGTGATACCAGATCAGGATCCCGCATATGTAATTTGTTACATGGGCTATAGAAAGGTAGAGAACTGAGAACGGGTGATAAGTTTCATGAGACAGAAAACGGTGCAAGTGTTGCAGCCAAGTCTGTTGGGCACTATCACCCTGTATTACCAATACATTGATTCTGAACAAATGCTATTAGATACCGAACCTGATATTCAAAATCATATCAATCTCTTTATTTATTAAAGAAGGATACAATTTTGTATTGTCGGATAATGGTTTGAACATTTCCTATATCAATAGTTGATCGGTTCAGGCACGTTATCTAAAAGCATTGACGTTCTAAATCAAACTACAGTTCCTAGTATACAGAACACACACAAGAGGAAGAGTTCAGAAATGAACGAATCCTTCTTGAGGCATTGTAGACTAGGTCATATCAATGCGACCCGACTGGCTGAATTTACATTTAGATACATATTTAAATCAGTTTGAATTTACATCTTATGAAACTTGCCAGTCATGTCACAATGATTAGATGACCATAGCTCTGTTTATTGGAAACAGAGAAAGAGTTAGTAAACTCTTGGGATTGATACATAGTGATGTATGTAAGGTCCCCTGTCTACACATGCCAGGACCGGTTCTTTGTACTTCATTACATTCTCTGATAATCTCTCAAGATTCAGACATATGTTCCTGTTGAAACACAAGTCCGAAATTTTTGAGATATTCCCAGAATATAAGTTAGAAGTAGAGAACCAAAATACGGGTATAAGTATTATGTCCTTTGATGTGATCAAGGAGGAGAATACTTGAGCACGGAATTCCTGGATTATTCTAAAGGAGAATGAGATTCTCTCTCAGCATTACTCCTCCGTATACACCATAGTACGATGGTATATCGGGGCGGAGCAATAACACCCTATGTGATATGGTGTGCTCTATGATGAGTACTACTGAGTTTCCTATTTCCTTTTAGGGAGTTATGCACTTATGAAGTTGTATACCTATTGAATAGGGTTCAAATCAAATCAGTTGCCTGCCACTTCATATGTGATATGGAAAGGGGAAAGCCCATATCTTAAGTTTGTTAAGATTTGGGGTTGTCCGGCCTATGTCTAAAACCAAAATCCGGACAAGCTCGAGGCAAGGTCTGTTTTGTAAGAACTGGAAATGTTCCAGCTATACAAACTACTGTTGATGATTTGGTAGAACCGAAGGATTCAATAGTAACCAACGAACCTCAGCCTCTCCGCCGATCTAGTAGGGTTCCTCACCCACCTGAGAGATACTTCGGTTTCTCTATGACAGTGGGAGCGAGGATTGCATCATGAGATGATGACCCAACTAGTTTCGAGCTGGCCATCAGGAGTGGGACTCTATAAGAATGGCTGGATGCTTAGCGATCTGAGATGGAATCCTTATACACATACAAAGTATGGACTTTGGTTGCTTTATCTGAAGGGTTAAATCCTCATCAGGAGCAATTATATCTTGAGAAGATTACTTGGTGTACATGGAAAAGTTGAGACTTTCAAAGCTAGACTTGTTAAAGGTTTGCATCATTGACCAGGTATGGATTATGATGAAACCTTTTCTAAGAAGCTATGCTTAAGTCCATCCAGATCCTACTTGCCACGGCTACATACTATGACTACGATATCTGGCGGTTGGGTGTCATGACTGCTTTTCTAAATAATGATTTAGAAGACAGAGTCTATAAGTACACATTCAGAGGGCTTCGTAGACAGTGGGAGCAGCGGAAACGTGTGCAAGATGTTTTATGTGATAAAGCAGGCATCGCGGAGTTGGAACGTCTGTTTTGATGTGGTAGTCAAAGAGTTTGACTTCATCAAAATGGTAGATGAACCTTGTATATACAAAAAGGTAGTAGGGAGTATGGTGGTGATCCTCGTAGAGTACGTGGATGACATACTCTTGATAGGGAAGAAGTTTCCTATGCTACGCTCGGTCAATCTCCGCTTATCACAAGGATTCTCCATAAAGGATCAAAGTGATACCTCCTATATCCCGGGTTTTGGATCTATGAGATAGATCTAATTGGATGTAATGATACTCACTAGTTGTAGTGAGATGGTATCAATTGATCCTGGGGAGAATCACTGGAAAGGTTCCAGGGTAATAAGGACGACTGAATGTCAGTCACAGGCATAGTCTTTACCCTCAGTAAAGGGAAGGTATGTTGGAAGAGTTCCAAGCTAGATACCGTGGCATACTAGATGATAAAGGCTGGATACATCGCTACCAATGATGCTACCAAGAGGCAGTCTGGGTGTATATTAGTTCATGAGATGAACTTCGTTCCTCCCATTGTGTGACAATGGAGTTGTGGCCTATGCCTAGGAACGCCCATCCCATCAGTGATCCAGACATATTCTTAAGCAGTATCACCTGACCGTGGAGATGGTTGATCTCCAGGGGATCGAGGTTAGGAGAGTAGCCTCAGAGGACAACACGGCGGATCCACTCACAAAGGCCTTTTCCCAGAAAGAGACTTTTATGGGATGGTTGTGTATGAGATACTACAACCACTGCTATCAGATGGCCCTAGTGCAAGTGGGAGATTATTAGTTATATGTATGCCCTAGAGGCCATTACTATACATAGGATGTATATTGTAGTGGATGCTTGGACATATATAGAGATGACTTTCTTGCTCGATATGATAGTATGCTATCTGGTTACTCTTTACCTTAACGTGTACACTGATTGTCTCTCTGTTACATGTTGGTAAAGCCCTTAGGATGTGTACTTGACTACCTAGACTATGATGCGGATCATACTAGTGGGGACGTGGTAGTCCATAAGTACATCCTTCAAAGTCCCTAGTCGTGGGTGTATCGAGACGGGGCATCAATATACCAGAGTAGACTAGCGTGTAGCTTCTCGACCCATATAGATGGGCGATGGATAATCCCATATCCATTGGTGTTTGACATCAGAGATTATATACGGGTGCTCAGTGGAGACTGGGTACACTGGACGGACTCGCCGAGAACTCCCAGATGGTATTATACCTTACGTCAGATGACAGTTCTCTGGTGATACTGGTACAGGTTAGTCTGTAGACCCGAGATCGTCATAGAGTCTTGTGTGATTCCCACTGTACTTTAATTTCCATCATACCACGTCTAAGAGGGCGTGCAAAAAGGTGGCTTTTGGGTACAGTCCCGAATCACATGGAGGCAATGAGCGATAGGAGGGGTTTTGTCTCTCCCGGTATAGGGAGTTGATGTTGCGCAGTGCTCGATTGGCTATAACAGGAAGTCCTTGGCCAAGGCTGCTTTAGGGATTTACTGGTAAGTGTTACCAGTAGTTTCTCAACCCGTTATGAGCCTCATATCGACACGACTTATCGAGTTATTGGGGTCTGACGTTTACCACCCCTAGACAAGATATGCGACATATCAGACGAACAGACCGGACTATATGGTAGTGTTACTGATTGGATTCACAGGAGTCTGAGTGGGCTTGCTCGTTGATCTTCTGATCGCTCAATACCCGGGTGGCCGTTACGTTTAGCAGACCGCTTGCGGCTTGTGGGTGTTTGATATGATCATCACCTACTGCCGGCGTATTGACGAGTCTTTAGAGTCCTACACAGGGGTTTCCTGGCTCAAGCGAAACGAAATAGGAGCGCATATGAGATATGTGCGGGACCGAGAATAATACCAGTATGTGATACTATATTCTATTCTCGCGATTTGTGTCATTGATCGGTTGTATTCGATATAGCCGGGTTATCGGATCAAGTGTTGATTCGTTAAGTTGTTACTATATGATATTAGTCGGTTATATACAATATGACCGGATCGTTAAATC